>JAGTTD010000005.1:22856434-23456434 GCA_018398585.1 Simmondsia chinensis
ATATGGTTTATTCTCCACCCATTTTGTGAAGTAGTATGTGGCCATAAGAATGTAAGAGTGTTGCTTGCTAGAAGGAGGGTTAATTTCCCCTATGATTTCCATTGCCCATTCTCCAAAGGGCCATGGTTTGACAATAGCATGCATCTCAGCTGTAGGGCACTTAGTACATGACCACATCTTTGGCATGCTCTACACCCCTTGGCATATTTAATGCCATCATCCATCATCGATGGCAAGTAATAGCCATAATGCCTAATGAGCTAATGCATCTTATTGCTAGCTAAATTTGATCCATAAATACCCTCATGGGCTCCCTACCATATCTAGCATTGCTTCATCTAAGTCAAGGCACATGAGAAGCACTCGACTAGCGTCCTTTTTGTTTAACTCTCCATACTCATCGTCTAGGCGGAATCCATGAGCTTTCACTTTCATCTTTCTGTTATTAACATAGTCTTGAGGGTTCTTGAAGTAATTTATTAAAGGTTTCCTCATGTCCTCATGTTGACTTGTGATAGTTTGATGCGTCTCAAACCAATCCAAGCATCTACTTAGCATAACTTCACTCTCAAAACCAAAAGGACTCAATGAATTCAATGTCATGGTATAAAAAACTTTAGTCTTAATGATCATGGTCTCTACAAACTAAGTCCTGAGCAGCTTGTATCCTAAAGATAACTGAGCCAAGTCATTAGCTGCTTTATTTTGTTCTCGAGGAATATGTTAAAATTGAATGCTATTAGACTTACTCAATAGTGTTTGCACCACTGTGGTGTACTCGTTCAAGGTATCGCATAAACACTGAAATACCCCTCTTACTTGGGAAATGACCAAAGGTGAATCCCCTCTAATAATAACATTAGGGACTTGCATTTCTAAGAGATTGTAGGCCCATGATCAATACCTCATACTCTGCCATATTGTTAGAGCACTTGCAAACCAAGATAACAACTATCTATTGTGATGATCCCAGCAGGGAGTTCAAATCACATTCTCGACTCCAGTGCTTGAATTGGTCCTTGAATCCATCAAAGTATGATTTCCAAGGGGCCATTTCCACCACTATGTTATGATCGAGCTGCGTTTGGGTTCTAATTGTTCTATTAAGCTTTGAATTAGGCTTTAGTATGAAAGATGGTTGTGGCCATTGGCCACTTAAGTCATTAGTTAGTTTGCAAGTCAATAGTAGCGTCTAAGGTAGTTTAAGTCGAGTAATGTGGTTGTCAAAATGCAATGTATCTAGTTTGAACTAAGTGTAGTATAAATAGCTTGATCCTCTCATAGTTAGATTTTGATAAATGAAATTTGATCTCTTTTCTCTGTCAACCCTAAATTTCTCTGCAATCTCTCATCTCTTTCACTTCTCTTCTCGTCTCAATTCTATCTTTCTTCATGGTTATAATTCAAAATTGTTCTTGAATAATAACAATTGTCTATCAGAGCTTGTGGTTGCTTGCATTTGATTGCAACCTGTTTGATTTGTTATGGCTAGACACAAGGAAGCTTTGGGCTGGTGGAGTGACAACTAGAGCATAGGCTGCTACTTATGTTAGACTTACCATTGGAGCTACTGCTAATGTTGCTGGCGCAATGGGAGACATTCAAGCTAATTAGTTTGAGCAATGGAAGCATGAGATGCAAGAGAAAATCATAACAACACTGGATCAAATGTTGGATAAAAATTGGATCAAAAACTAGGTCTGCATTCGCAGCAGTTACAATAGTAGATTCATAGATTGCAAGAGCAGATTAATAAACAAAGCTTACCTGTTGGAGGTGGAGTTTTGTCAACTGCTACCCAACACATAAGACCACTTAATCCTATTCCACTAGGTCCTATGCAGCACTAGGTGTTAACTGCTACCCAAAACGCAAGGCCACTTGAATCCTATTCCACCAAGTCCTATGCAGCAGCAGGTGATTGAGGATAGCAGTGTTGGAATTAGTGTGTCTAGGAATTCAGGATTTGGACAGCCTCATGTGGAAATTGAGCCATTTGATGGAATGCAACCACAGTCTTTGATAAGAAGATGTGAAAGATATTTCCATTTCTATCACATAACAAAGGCAGAGAAGGTAGAATTAGCAGTATTGTACCTTCATGGGGATTAAGAGGTGTGGTTTCATAGTCTCATCTGTAGTAATCCTTTTCTCACTTAAGCCTGAATTTGGAAAGGAGCTATGTGAGAGATATAGTGATGATGATCCAGGTAACATTGTGGATAATTTCAATAAGGATGTGCAGATCCCTTCAGCGAGAGTGTACATGATAAGATTTAAAAATTATGAAAACAAAAATGATGGCTTATCAATTCTGGGGCTAGTGAAGCATATTATGTCTCTAGCTTTATTAGAGGTCTTAAGCCAAAAACTTAAAATCTTGTCAAAGCCTTGAGTCCCGCTACTTTGTCCAAGGCCTATGCAAAGGCACAATTATTCGAATCCACTTGTTAGTAGCTTCTGATGGCCAGAGAAGTAGAAGTTCCGCCAATTCTCAACAACAATGTTCGACTGTGAAGACCTAGTCATTGAGCTTGAAAGAAAACAAGGCTCAAGGATTGTGTTATAAATGTAATCAGAGGTATTTCTTTGGGCATAAGTGTAATGCAAAGCTCCTTATGTAAGTAACTGGACCAGAGGCTGAGGACATTGAAGATCTGTATGGAGGCCGGATTGAATGAACAGGAAGAGGAAGTGCAAGAGGAGTCCATGAAAGGCGAAATAATGGAAATATCTGTTAAGGCCCTTGACTGGGAATCGATCTCATAACACCATAAAGATTAAAAGGGAAGCAGGTCACAAGCTTATCTTAATTTTAATTGATAGTGGAAGTACTCATAGTTTTATTGATCACAAAGTTGTTAGGAGAGTGGGACATGAAGTGATTAAGACAAGACCTCTAGCTGTGACAGTGGCAGATGGAAATTCAATACTCACTCAAACCAAATGTCAAGGATTCCGTTGGCGGATGCAGAAGCACTAGTTTGTGTATGACTTTAGAATTTTGGAATTGGGACGCTGTGAGATGGTTCTTAGGGTTTATTGGATGAAGACAATCAGCCCATTGGCATTTTATTTCTGGCTGTTATCAATCCCTTTCAAGATGCATGGTCAAACTGTTAGATTGTTGGGGATTGCAAAACAAGCTTAATTGCAAATGATGAAAGGTAAAAAGGCTAGAGGAGGTGATCAAGAAAGGAACTTATCAATGGATAGGTAGTTGTTCTCTATATCTGCCACACCATTCAATGCTCAGGTGCATTCTAATCTTTTAATTAGCAAATTAATTGAGGAATATCAAGACTTATTTGAACTGCCTATCAATTTACCCCCAAAAAGGACTCTTGATCATGCAATACCCTTGAAATCAAATTTAAAACCAGTTAATCTGGGACCTTATAAATATCGTCATTCACAAAAAAGTGAGATAGAAAGGCCAGGTGGAGGAGCTTCTAAAGACCAATTTTATTCGATGTAGTCATAGCCCTTTTGCCTCACTAGTGATATTAGTTAAGAAGAAAGATGGAACTTCTACAAGTGTGTTGACTGCAGATAGCTCAATTCACTTACAATCAAGGATAAGGTTCCAATTCTGATCATTGATGATCTGTTGGATGGGCTTCATGGGTCACATTAGTTCTCTAAATTGGATTTATGATAGGGGGTATTACCAAATTCGAGTATTGGAGCAAGACATATACAGGACTGCCTTTAGAACTCATCACGGGCATTATGAATTTGTGGTGATGCCATTTGGATTGACAAATGCCCCGGCTACATTCCGAGCTTTGATGAATGATGTGTTCAAGGAATTTCTGAGGAAGTTTGTATTGGTTTCTCTTCGATAATATTCTAGTTTTGAGGACCATGTGGCCCATCTGAGACAAGTGTTGAGCATCATGTGCAGCCATAAGCTTTATGCCAAGCTCACTAAGTGCACTTTTGCCCAATCTTAAGTGGAATATTGGGTCATATCATCTCCTATGAAGGAGTATCCACAAATCTTTCAAATGTTCTGGCCATGAAAGAGTGCCCAACACCTTCTACACTGAAGCAATTAAAAGGATTCTTGGGTTTGATTGGGTATTATAGGAAATTTGTGGCAAGCTATGGTGTAATTGCTAAACCATTAACCGACCTTTTAAAGAAATATGCATTTCATTGGTCAGTTGCAGCTCAAGAGTCATTTGAAGCATTCAAAGCAGCACCCGTATTGGCTATGCCAAATTTCAGTGTGAGTTTTGTATTGGAGATAGATGCTTGTTACAAAGGAATTGGAGCTGTTTTATCTCAGAAACAAAGACCGGTTGCTTACCTTAGCCAAACCCTTAGTCCATAGCATTTGGAGCTATCCATATATGAGGAGTATCTTTTTATTCTTAGTGGTATGATACTAAGCTGTTTTAGTGTGTTTTGGCTTTGCTTGATTTGGTTTTAGTGATATCTTGCTGTTTAGAGCGTTGTAAGCCTTAATTGTTTGAATTATACCTTTGGCGGGAAGAGTGGTTGTTGGTAGTTGGGAGCTCAAGTTGTTGTTTAGTGCTTATGCAACCAAATTGATTTCAATTCTACATAACTGGAAGCAAAATCACAAGCTGTAATACCAATCTTTATGATTCAAGATCAAACTTAAATCATAACTTAAGATAGAGAGAGATTAAGATGACAGATTAAAGAGAAAGAGAGGAAGTTGAGAGAGTTACGATTTGAGAGAAGGGAATTGAACATATTTTCCATTGAATGAATCTTCCATTACAAGAATGTCAACTCCTTATGCTATACCAACTTAAAACTAAATACAAAGCATTTGGACAAGAACAACCATCGACTTAAGCTAAATCAGCCACCAAACTCGACTAAAGCACTAAACAATGACTTGAGCTCCTGACTACCAACAAACGCCCTTCCCGCCAAAGGTACAATTCAAACAATTAAGGCTTACAGCCCTCTTAACAGTAAGAGATCACTAAAGCCAAATCAAGAAAAGCCAAAACACACTAAAACATCATAGTATCATGGCACTTAGGGCAGTTAAGAAATGAAGACATTACTTAGATGGACTTCATTTCATCATTAAAATTGATCCCCAGAGTCTTAAATACTTATTGGAGCAGAAAATTACAACAAGAGTGGAACGCAAGGGCTTAATTAAGAGGCTTGGCTGGACTATTCTATTAAGTACTTCAAGGGACAGGAAAATCTAGCAGCAGATGCACTGTCATGTAGACTGGAAGAAACTAAATTTGGATCCTGTTATGCTATGTCAATTGTGTTGCCTGCTTGGATGGAAGAGGTACATAAGTCTTATGAGGAAGACAGTTTTCAAAAGAATGTGTAATAGCTTTTAGCATCAGTAAACTTCCTCCTGCAGAAGATGCTGACATCAAAGTGGCAAAGGCGATCATTAGAGTGAAGGGGAAGGTATACATAGTTGAGGAGCCAAATCATTGAGGCTTTCCATGATTCTGCTTGGGGAGGCCATTCTGGCATTGAAGGAACATACCAAAGGCTCAAGAATTACTTCAGTTGGCTTGGTATGAAGAAGGATGTAGTGAAATTTGTTCAAACTTCTGAAGTATGTCAACGTACAAAATCAGATGGCAAGTAGTATCAAGGGTTGTTATAGGCCCTGCCAATTCCAGATTGTGCTTGGCAACTCATAAGTATGGATTTATTGAAAGGTTGCCGAAGTCTGAGGGAAAAGAAGTCATCTGGGTGGTTGTAGATTGATTCACCAAATTCAGTCACTTTATTGCTCTAAATCATCCAATCTCTGCTGAAAAACTTGCAAAAATATTCTTAGATAACATCTACAAGCTTCATGGCTTACCTCACTCCATCATTTTAGATCGTGACAGGATCTTCACTAGCCACTTTTGGGGTGAATTGTTTTTGCTCTTGGGAACTTTTTTGGCCATGAGTTCATCTCATCATCCACAGACAAATGGACAGATTGAGAGGGTGAATCAGTGTATTGAACAATATCTAAGGACCATGACATTCAGTCACCCTAAGAATTAGTGTAGGTGGCTATCTTTAGCTGAATTTCGGTACAATACTCATGCTCATTCAACTTTGGGCACCACACCCTTCAAGGCACATTAGGGATATGATCCTCCTTCTTTTATTGTGTTGCAAAAGGTCATAACTTCTTTTTCTAAAGTATTCGATATGTTGATTTAGAGGAAACAATTGGGGCAGTTTTTCAAGGATAATTTGCAACTGGCTCAGGCAAGAATGAAGTACTATGCTGACAGGATGTATTCTGATAAATCTTTTGAGGTGGGAGATCTAGTTTATTTTAAGCTTCAACCATACAGTTAATCCACATTGGCAGTGCGCAAGAATGTTAAGCTAAGCGCACGTATTTTGGACCTTACAAGGCGCTTGAGAATTTGGGAAAGGTCACTTACAAGCTAGAGCTACTTCTTGATTCATATGTTCACCCAGTATTTCATGTGTCTCTTTTGAAGAAGTATTTGGAAAAAGGGATGCCTAGTTCTTCTACTCCTCTTGAGGCAAGAACCAAGGGAGATCTTCTGCAAGCTCCAGCTACTATATTGGGTTCTCAGGTAGTGCAGCAATCAGGAAAGCAGGTTGAAGAAGTATTGGTGCAATGGGTTAATTCGGCAAAGGAAGACTCGACTTGGGCAAATTTAAGGTTCATTCAAAGTCAATTTCATTCTTTCAATTTAGGCAAGTATGACGTCATGTGGGGAGCATTGTTATGATCGAGCTATGTTTGGGTGCTAATTGTTATGTTAAGCTTTGAATTAGACTTTGGCGTAAAAGTTGGTTGTGGCAGCTGGCCACTGAAGTCAATTAGTTAGTTCGCAAGTCAATAGTGGGGGCTACGGTAGTTTAAGTCGGTTAATGTGGATGTCCAAATGCAATGTATCTAGTTTGATCTAAGAGTAGTGTAAATAGCTTGATCCTCTCGTAATTAGATTTCAGTGAATGGAATTTGATCTCTTTTCGCTCTCTACTCTAATTTTCTCTCAATCTCTAGTCCCTTTCACTTCTCTTCTCATCTCAATTCTATCTTTCTTCAAGGTTATGATTCAAGACTGTTCTTGAATCATAACTGATGCAGACTTCGCATGTGTGTTAGCAGGTGCACTAGTCGTACCAAATAATATAGAAGTGAGTAGAGTATCGTTCCCACGAGGATTGTACTGAGTGAATACAAAAATTAGTAGCTTCAATACTATTTGAAAGACCGAAAAATTTAGGATTTTGATATGAAATAAAGTAAAATAAAATAAAAAGAAATAAAAGTTAAAACGAGATTAGAATGTGCTAATTTTTTGTTCGTTTTTATCAATTTATAAAGTGTAAGGCATCCGATTTCACCTTAGTTGCATCAATACTCCTTTTCTATTCTCGATATTCAAGTTGTTACTGTGTGTTGATGGTTGAAAATCCTAATTTACTAAATATTTTCTCTCGAGCAACATTTAGCATACTCTTTAACATATTAACCCATCACTCTCGTGCATGAATTTAAATAAGAAAAGAGTTTTTAAAACTCTATGATTTTCTTTTTTGAAAACTACACAAATTGAGTTAATCTCTCACGAGCATTCGCCCAATTTGTGGTGCTTATCACCTCAGCAATCATCATAAATCTCCTCTCGGACTCATTATGAATCATTATAGGCTTTAAATGGTGATCAAGCATTTAAAACTTATGAAGAACAATGATAAACACTTCAACAACGCAATAACAAAAGATTGAATACGTTGAATTAGAAATGAGCATATATTACAACTTAGGCTACATCGTAGCCTTGGAATAAAAAAATTAGTTCATGATAAACTTAATAAAACACATATTTAACACAAAATTCATGAACTTCATGAAGATAAGGATAGAACATAACTCAAAAATGCAAAATTTCAAACAAACTTCTTCTTTCCTCCTCCTTCTTTCTTCCTGCGAATTTCTACCTTATTTCTCCACTTTGTATTTGATTTTTTTTGATTAAATGATGCTAAAACACATCCTAAGAATCTATATTTACAGTACATAAGGTTGGAATTAAAAAAAAAATGCAAAAGATTGCAAGCTAAAAGCTCATTGCACCACACATCTGCAGTTGCTGCCAATTCTGTAGGTTTGCAACTTGCTGCGGATTTCTTCATTTTTCTTCAACTATGGCCGCCCAAAACCAGTCTTAATATCAACTGGAACACGTTATTAAAGTGTTTAAGTGGTTATTTCACTTGATTCGTCAATTTTGCCACCCAAAATTGCAAGTTGAAGTGAATGGCGCAGGTTGGTTTTCAGTTTCTGCAATTTGCTATCCTTTGCTATTTTTCTTCATTTTTTTTTTTCAGCTTTGGCTGCCCAAAATCAGCTTTAACATAAATTCTAACATGTTAATAAAGTGTACAAGAAGTTCTTTCACCTCATTTGTCCATTTTGCCACACAAAATTGCAAGTTGATGTGAATTGTGCAGGCTTGTTGTTCATTCTCTGTACTTTGCTGTTCTCGGCTGTTTTTCTTCAGATTTTTGAGCTTTACGCCACTTAAATTCAGATATTAGATCAACTTGGACATGTTAAAGTATTTTTCAATCCATCCTTGTACCTGATTTGTGCATTTGGCCACCCTTTTTTGCAAGTTGAATTGTATTGTGCATAAACTTGTAGTGTTCTTTCTTTAGCCATGTTAATTATTATGCTTTGCCCATTTTTTGCTTTGGTTTAGTGTATCTTGCTTTTACTTATTGATGCTAATGATAAAACCTAGCAAGATTTAGCATAAAACGAGTGTTTTTGCAGGAAAATGGCAATATGAGCGAAAAGAGCAAAACCGAGCAAAAGCGATAAAAATTTGATGTAAAACAGTTAAAAATGAATCGAAATGATAAAATAATTATATACTAAATTAGACTTATCAAAATACCCCCAAACCTAAATCTTGCTCGTCCTTGAGCAACGGTGACCATTATGGCGCGGAATCTCATGCTTTTTAAGAATTCTTCCACAATTTAAAGCAAGTGGACTTTTATTAGAAAAGAATGACCGAGGATCAAGGTTAAAGGTTCTAAAGGAAAAACCATCTTTCCCGAGGAAAAATCTGTCAATTACCTAGGTAATCGAATTCAAAAGTTAGTTAAGAAAATTAAGTTTATCCGTTCTTTCTAATCTAGAGACATTCAAATCGAATAGAGGACAAAAATTATACCACTCATAACAAGACTTATCAAGTATGCCCAAAACTAATTATTTTTGCACCCTTTTTTTCTTTCGAGGAATTTATTTACTCAAGTCAATATAAGAATATCTGCAAAGAAAATCAAGCTCCGACTCCTGGGCGATGACCCATAAGTAAGAGAAGCCACCATTGAGATGCTTGTATTATGACCTCCTGAGTATATCTTCAAAGAGAATCAAGCTTCCACTCCTGGGCGATGACCCATAAGTAAGAGAAGCCACCACTGAGACGCCCTCTTAATGGGTAGCACATATCTTATTTATGTGGGATAGCGGTGCTAGGGATGTTTTCCTCTCTTTTTTTTTTTTTTTTTTTTTTTGGTGCTTGGTTCCTTGTTAGCTTTCTAAGTACCCCTTGTAGTGAGCTTTCAATGCGGCAGCTCCTGTTCCAGTTGGCCCAGGGTACCAGGTGTTGAAACACCCCTACGGATCTACTTACTCGAGGTACCAAGGCACGAAACCATCACACCATAGCACATATCCAAATGATAGACATTTTTTAACAGGATAGCGGTGCTTAGTGATTCTCTCCCTCTATTATTTTTCTTTTATTTAGACTTAGGTATAACTTTTCAAAATCTATTATGTAAATAATACTCTTCTTGCAATTTATTCAAATTTGAGCATCTTTTAATCAGAAAGAAAAGTAAAATAGCCATGCTAACTAGTGAAGTCAAATACCATAGTTTTATCAAGATAGTGCCTTAGATTAGATCATATTTTGCAATTAGAACACAAAAATAATTGATTATCAAGTTATTCAAACCTAATTTAAAGTAAACGAGCTAAGAAAAGAGTAGAAAAATTACCTAAAAATCATGGTGATCAGTTCTCTCCTTTTTTTATTTATTTTGTTTATTTTTTTTTTTAAGACTAAAGATTAAAACTGCAGAAAATCAACAATCTTTATGTTGGCCGATACTATTTACATCCCCATACTAAGGCTCCGAACTCTGGGAGGCACTGAAGCAGACTCTAAAACATAAAACATGAAAACTTTTCAAATAAACTTTGTTAAAAAAATTTATTATATTATTATTATTATTATTATTATTATTATTATTATTAACATTACTTTTCCCACCCCAAACTTTATTTTTAAAAAGAACTAAAAAGATAAATTGGGTGAGAGATACTTCCCGTGTTTGAGGAATGCTTTTTGATGGTGCATGTTGACATTGTGCTACCCACAAACTTGTTGCAAAATACCTATTTAATCAAATATGAACATAAGGAAAATAAAAATAATGAAAGAAAAATAAAATTAGATAAATAAATTTATAAACACTGGGATTGCCTCCCAAGAAGGGCTTTTGGTTATAGTCGTTAGCTTGACTCTTTGAGTGGATCTAACCCGTGTCTTGAAGGAGAATAGAGTTTCCACCATCCATCCACAATGACCATTTTCTTCCACGGATCTTCCTTGTTCCCTTCTTTACATGACCTCCTCCACCTTCTCTAATCTTGGGATCTTTGAGCCTAATTTGCCACAGCTTGAATTTCCTTTTCCGATTTCTTCCGCTATTTGTCTCTGGGGCATCCATGGTTTCGAAAATTTCTGACCATGTTAGATAGGCTCGACATTCTATTTCAATGACTGGTGGTGATGGGTCAGTAAAGATAGGGTTGGTCCATGGTGGCTCTAAGTTGACTATGGGGATTATGTCACATTGAGGTTCTTCGGTTAATGATTCTTTATCCCTCAATGCTATGGCGTTACTTTGCTCCCCTAGAATGGTGATGGTATTGCTAGGCAGGGATTCTTCAGACCTCTCCGCCTGTTCCTCTATTGCAATCCCTACTTGAGATTCAGGATTTTGGATGGAGTTCCTTTGGCTTTTTATGTCACTCACAGTTTTCATGAATTCCCTAAAGGTCTCTTTTAAGTCATTGTTCTTTTCTTGAGACGGATACGTGGGTGACCAAGATGCTTCATAATGGTTCCAAGAAGGATCCATCCATTCTTGACTATAGGTGCTAGAGTGGGGGTTAAAATTTGTCATGTAATTACCTTGTTTATAACCCAATGAGAAAAAGCTATTACCTAATTGGCATTCCATACTAGCATGGTTACCTGCACAAAATTCACATCTAGGAGCTGTTGGAAATATTTTATAATATTTCAACGAATAATACATTATTAACATGAAATATATATCAACCTACATCAACTAAGAAATAGTACCAATACATCAATAGTTGTAGAACCAGAAAATACAATATGGCATCATCCAAATTTCATGAGATCATGAATCAACAACGCAATACAAACACAATTATATATACGGAAACCAAAGTAAACAGAGGAAGGGTTTAGAAAACAAATCTTTGGGTTGAGGCACGTGAGAACGCTCTCCTTAGAAAGGAAACGCCCCTCCTGCACGAGTATTGCTATTAAGCTTAAACGCGCTCCTTTCCCAGGATTCAACAACCCGTCGGACCTCTATCAGTGCAGCGATCAAAGATCCTCAAACTACAACTACCAAACTCTCTAATTTATCAAAGATTATAGGGGATTGTAATAATAATAAAATATTTGTTTTTCTTTTCTTGTGTCAGTAGTCCCATGTCCTCAAGCATATATATATATGTACTTAACCAAGTACTTAAATTTACCTTTTCTTTTTCTTTTTTTCAATGGTAATTCACTGGTCAAATCAATTACTATGCAATTTAATTCTTGAGAATGCCAACGTTAAACAACGGCCATATGAAATAAAAGGCTTTGTAACGGTTTAAATAACAATTAATTTTTTTGTAATAAATATTTTCATATAAAGCAAATAATATGAAAAATAATAATTTTTAAATCACTAAAATACATAATTTCCCAACAATCCCCTGCATGATTTAAAAATTTTAAAACTTAGTAAGCATTGTATTCCGTTAATACATGTAGGTACCTTTCGGGTTTGAACCAACACTTAGTGTAAACGAGCTTTAACCTGAAGAAACCATAGTAGCATAAGAGCTTTGAACTAGGCCCCTTGTAGTCGGGTTTAGACCCATCACACACACAGAATACTGAAAGTTGTAAAGTTCTATCGGTGGGATGCTTTACGGTCATGCACATGAAATCCTGCCTCATGAGTGTCATTACGGAATGACCATTTTCCACAGTGGCGACCCCACCACCACACTCACGTAGGTGAACCCTCCAAGGGTGATCTGTGATCTACAACCCGCTAATAATATGCCTTCAGGTTCATTTAGAGTATAAAAACTCTGCCTCAAACATCACAGTAAAGAGCACCTCACCTTAGGAATGGGACCCGGGAATACCCCGCTATAAATAAAATAGTTTGTGCTCTTTTTCAACCACCCATCAGTTTCATTTGTACCCATTGAACCTCATTCATGGGATCACCATACCTCTGAGGATGGGTTCCACTGTGGTGATTAATTTTATGGGATTCAGTTCCACTCCCCTCGATGATAAACAACTCATAGGCACGTCTGCCCTTTTGTAAGCGAATTCGTAATATACTCTCTCACTTCAACTTGCATCATAGCTTGTTGCCTTTGTAGTAGAGCGCTCTTTGTATGTAGGCAATCTTTTCTTTAGACTCCATAGTAAAGCGACCTGGTCATCCATCTATTCAGTGGAGTTCCATAGCATAGCACACCATTGGTGAATATTATCATCTTTATTCACCTGGAACAAATATCAATTAGAACGCTATGCTTTTCATAACACAGTAAAGCCACTTAGTATAAGACATGTATAATGCCTTTCAAATGTTCAAACAATCTAAGGCGATTCATTTAACATAACCTTAAAAGTATTGCTCAGGATTGGCCACATCAATTTGCACCAATACAAGATTGGGTACGTTAAATCGATCATCAACTTATCAAGCAACATAAAACCATAAATTTATGGTTTGTATACAAAGTAAAGAACTGGCCAACGTTATGTACGACCAAATCCAAACTAGAACCAAACTTTTTTTTTTTTTGACATAACAGTTGGTTCTTAATTTGATATCCTTAGAAAACATAATGCATATTTTTTCCCTTTTTTTTTTTTTCAAGATTCACATTACCCCTACATTTTTATAGTCACGCCAAGAATCACAAATATCAAAAAAATTTTATTATACTCACAAATATTATATACATGTTGCTCAACATGTCATGTTTTTATGAATTATACACTTCTTTTATACATTGCGCAACACATGCAATTATATACCATAGGTGAAAACCACCGGCACATATTCTTTGAGCAAACACCTCAAAATGGCTAATATGGATTTTGCATCATGATTATTTACAAACTAACCAATTTATGTTTTTCCTTTTAAATTTCTTCAATTGTAAAACAATAGGGGTGAGACACATTTGTCTCTAAGTGTTTTCATTAATAAAGAAATTCACATATGCATTTAACATCCCATCAACTTGCTAACTAATAGAAAGGAGGCTGAGCTTCAACCTCTTTTTTTTTTTTTTTTTTAGCTGTATGCTTACAAACATGAATTGGGATATGCATAGCCATCAAAGTAGGCCATATCAACAAAAATTATAAACAGCTTACAGAGATCCAAAGAGACAAGTAATATTAACATTACCCCATTACAGTAATAAAGTCCATGCACATTGTAATATAATTACAACTATTTATATGTATGAAAACCACTTAAACATTTTCTCTTATAGAGAATGAAATCACATTATATTTTTTTTTTTTGTTTTTTTTTTTATCCTACAACATTCTTTAGCAAGTATGCATCAATCTCAATATAATACAAGAATAATAAATCACATAATCAGTATTGATACAAGTAAATCTAAATAATTGGCACACAAAAATATCACCCAAATTACTTGTGAATTAATTCACATGAGCCAATATAAGAGATTTATATGCTTCAAAATTTTCCTTATAGAAACAACACACAACAACAAATTATTGAAATAAGTAGAATTCTATTAGTGATGATTCCACTTAAATTTATTAATCTTTTTTAATCTTGTTGTAAAGAAACAGTTGTCATTTTCTTCTTTCCATGCTTCTAAGATCTTAAGGGACAAAATAATATGGTTATAAAACCGTGACAACAAATCTATTAAATCAAATATGTTGTCAAATAAGTGTTTCACTCTCTCTTTCTCTCTTATTTTATTTTATTTTATTTATATTACTTATTTTGATCTTAGATCAAAGCAGTAGAATTATCATTTTAATAAACATCACTAATTAGCAAATAAGATACAAGGAAGATTGTTTAGTCCAAACTATTGTCTAAGATTTTCCGTATCATGAAAGCCATTGTAATAGGCATTATGAAGACTTCAAATATTTATAACACTAAGGCAATTTTCCTTTCTAAGACTGTTGGAAATATTTTATAATATTTCAACGAATAATACATTACTAACATGAAATATATATCAACCTACATCAACTAAGAAATAGTACAAATATATCCATAGTTGTAGAACCAGAAAATACAATATGGCATCATCCAAATTTCATGAGATCATGAATCAACAAATCAATACAAACACAATTATATACACGAAAACCAAAGTAAACAGAGGAAGGGTTTAGAAAACATATCTTTGGGTAGAGGCACGTGAGAACGCTCTCCTTAGAAAAGAAACGCCCCTCCTGCACGAGTATTGCTATTAAGCTTAAACGCGTTCCTTTCCCAGGATTCAACAACCCGTCGGACCTCTATCAGTGCAGCGATCAAAGATCCTCGAACTACAACTACCAAACTCTCTAATTTATCAAAGATTATAGAGGATTGTAATAATAATAAAATATTTGCTTTTCTTTTCTTGTGTCAGTAGTCCCATGTCCTCAAGCATATATATATATATATATATATATATATATATATATATATATATATATGTACTTAAACAAGTACTTAAATTCACCTTTTCTTTTTCTTTTTTTCCATGGTAATTCACTGGTCAAATCAATTACTATGCAATTTAATTCTTGAGAATGCCAACGTTAAACAACGGCCATATAAAATAAAAGGCTTTGTAACGGTTTAAATAACAATTAATTTTTTGTATTAAATATTTTCATATAAAGCAAATAATATGAAATATAATAATTTTTAAATCACTGAAATACATAATTTTCCAACAGGAGCACGAGCAGCAATCATCTCATTTAATATTTCTCGAATTTGTAAAAGTTGAGCAGATAATTCACTATATTCACGAACGCTCAGTTTTCTTTTCAGTATGGCTTGATATTGAGGTCTCATAAAGTTATATTGCTCAAAATCTGATAAAGAAAAGCTATTACCTATTTGGCATTCCATACTAGTATGGCAACCTGCACAAAATCCACATCTAGGAGTACAAGCAGTAATTATTTCTTCAATTAGTGAAAGTTAAGCAGATAATGCATCAAATACAGCTTGGTATTGAGGTATATAAAGTTCTGGCAAGCCATCACTCTTTATATATATATATATATATATATATATTAAATGGTAAGTGTTAATACTAAAGATTTTAAAAAATTAAAAGATAACAAACTTAACATTAAAAAAATTATCTTAACAGATTAAAAGTCAAAATAAAGTTAAAATTAATCAGAAAACGTAAAAAACCAACAATCTAAAACAAAATTAAATAAAATAAATGAATGAATGAAGATCAATTTCTAAACTTTTAAACAAAATTTACAATCTATTAATAATTATTATCAAAACTAATATTTTTTAGGGGGATGTATATATATATAGGAATTTTTTTTTTAATTTATTTATTTTTAAGAATTATCTTTACAAATAAAATAAACGAATGAAACTCGATTTATATTTTAAATTTAACAAAATTTACAAATTATTAACAATTTCGGATTAGCACCAAAACTAGTTGTTATCGATATCACTCAAATAGAGACAATCCCCAGCAACGGTGCCAAAAACTTGATGCAGACTGTGCGTATGCGTTAGAAAGTGCACTAGTCGTACCAAGTAATATAAAAGTGAGTAGAGTATAGTTCCCACGAGGATTGTATTGAGTGAATACTAAAATTAGTAGCTTCAATATTATTTGGAAGACCGAAAAATTTAGAATTTTGATATGAAAAAAAATTTAGAATTTTGATATGAAATAAAATAAAATAAAATAAAAAGAAATAAAAGTTAAAACGAGATTAGAATTCGCTAATTTTTTGTTGGTTTTTATCAGTTTATAAAGTCTAAGGCATCCGATTTCACCTTAGTTGCATCAATACGCCTTTTCTATTCCCAATATTCAAGTTGTTATTGTGTGTTGATGGTTGAAAATCGTAATTTACTAAATATTTTCTCTCGAGCAACATTTAGCATACTCTTTAACATATTAATGCATCACTCTCGCGCATGAATTTAAATAAGAAAAGAGTTTTTAAAGCTCTATGATTTTCTTTTTTGAAAACCACACAAATCGCGTTAATCTCTCTTGAGTATTCGCCCAATTTGTAGTGCTTGTCACCTCAACAATCATCATAAATCTCTTCTTGGACTCATTATGAATCATTATAAGCTTTAAATCATGATCAGGCACTTAAAACTCGTGAAGAACAATGACAACCACTTCAACCACACAATAACAAAACATTGAATACATTGAATTAGAAATGAGCGTATATTACAACTTAGGCTACATCGTAGCCTTGGAATAAAATAATTAGTTCATGATAAACTTAATATAAGACATATTTAACACAAAATTCATGAACTTCATGAAGAGAAGGATAGAAAAGAACTTGAAAATGCAAAATTTCAAACCAAACTTCTTCTTTTCTCCTCCTTTATTCCCACGAATTTCTACCTTATTTCTCCACTTTGTATTTGATTTTTCCAGATTGAATTATGTTAAAACACCTCCAGAGCATCCCTAATTATAGTACATAAGGTTGGAATTAAAAAAAATACAAAAAATTGCAAGCTAAAAGCTCATTGCACCACACATCTGCAGCTGCTGCCAATTCTGCAGGTTTGCAACTTGCTGCTTATTTCTTCATTTTTCTTCAACTATGGCCGCCCAAAATCAGTCTTAAAATAAACTTGAACATATTATTGAAGTGTGCAAGAAGTTCTTTCACCTTATTCGTCCATTTTGCCACACAAAATTGCAAGTTGAAGTGAATAGTACAAGTTTATTGTTCATTCTCTGCATTTTGCTGTTCTTAGCTGTTTTTCTTCAGATTTTTAAGCTTTGCACCACTTGAATTCAGAGTTTACATCAAATTGGACATGTTAATGTATTATTTAATCCATCCTTGCACCTGATTTGTACATTTGGCCACCCCTTTTTGCAAGTTGAATTGTAATGTGCATGAACTTGTTGTGTTCTTACTTTAGCCATGTTAATTATTGTGTTTTGCCCTTTTTTTTCTTGGGTTTGGTGTATCTTGCCTTTACTTGTTGATTTTAATGATAAAACCTAGCAATATTTAGCATAAAATGAGTGTTTCTGCAATAAAATGGCAATATAAGCGAAAAAGAGCGAAACCGAGCAAAAGTAATAAAAATTTGATGTAAAACGGTTGAAAATGAATCAAAATGATAAAATAATTATATACTAAATTAGACTTATCAATAACACACTAGGAGCTAGTCTGACTCACAGTCCAAGCTCGTATGAATGTTTGGATGGTCAACTAAAAAGTCTTCTAAGGCTTGGCCTTTGACTTAATTTTGTGACACATATACCAATTCAAATTGAAGAACAGCAATACTCTACTTATTTAATCTCCCTCTCATCAAATGTCTATCTAGCATGTGCTTATGGACATTTGTTTGAGTAACCATGTATGTGTTAATGCTAAGAAGTAATGTCTCAATTTCACAGATGCATAGAATGAAGATAGACACAATTTCTCAATAGAAGAATATTTTATTTCACATTCCTTCGAACAACGGCTAAGGTAGAACACAGCTTGTTCAAATCATTGCTCATCGTCCTGTACAAGCAAACAACCAATTGATTCGTCAAAAGCAGAGATATAAATCTTCAAAAGTTTGCCCTACTTTGGTTGGCTCAACATTGGCAGCCTAATCAAGTTTTCTTTAATGGCCTCAAAAGCAGCTTGGTGTGGCTTCTCCCACTTGTAGACCTTCTCATAATTGAGTCTCAGTAGTGGAGAGAAGACTTTGGATTTCCCTATGACATTTGAAATGCAACGTCTTAGGAAATTATCGTGCCGCAAGTAGCGTTAAAGTTGTTTTTTGGTCGAAGGCGATTTATCCTATTGAATGGCCTTAGTCTAAGTTAATGTCCACCTCAATGCCTCTCTGGTGCACCAGACAACCAAAGAAGATTCCAGGACGCAGGCCAAAGGCACACTTTAATGGGTTGATCTTGAGGTTATGGCTCCTCATTCTAAGGAATGCTTCTCTTAAGTCTTCCAAGTGTTTAACTTAGGACATTGATTTGACCACAATGTCATCTATGTAGACTTTCATGGTGTTTCCAATGAGATGGTAAAAGATCATGTTCATGGCTCTCTAGTAGGTGGCACCAGAATTTTTCAAGCCAAATGGCATAGCCACCCACTTAAAGGTCGCTATTGATCCAAGACACCTGAATGCTATTTTGTGGGTATCCTTTGAAGCGATCATGACTTCATAGTACCCATAATCGCCATCCATAAAGAATAAGATCTCATTCCTTGAGGCTGAATTAATGAGCAAATAAGCTATTGGCATTGGATATTCATCATTTTGGGTGCTTGCATTCAGATCTCTGAAATCAATACGTACTATGATTTTGCCATTCTTTTTCATGATAGGAAAAAAATTTGCATCTATTCAACATTCGTAGCAGTCTTGATGAATTTGGCCTTTAAAAGTTTGTCAATCTCTTCTTTGACAAAATTAATTACTTCGTGGGCAATCCTTTGCTCGGCCTAACTGATGGGCCTCGAGCCTGGCTTGATAGGAAGCCTAGGTTCAACCACCTTTTTGTTTAGGCCATACATCTCATGATGGCCCCAAGCAAGGCAGTCATCGAACTCATGACGCAAGGTCAAATACATCTCTTTCTGCTCCTCAGAAAGTAGAGCACTTGCATAGGCAGGTCTTGGGTTCCTTATTGAGCCCAAGTCAACCTCGAGGAGGGAGTCTTGAACGTCAACCCTCAAATCCTCCATCTTAAACGACGCTGCTCTTAAATTAAATAGCTCCATTTTTATTTTTTTATTTTTTTGTGTCATATGGACTCTAAAGCCATCTATCATGATTCTAGGATATGCAATAAGTACTAATAATTCATAATAATTCATTAGTTGTGATAAAGTAGGTAAGTCATTAAAATAGGGCAATTTAGTACCTCTCTTCTGGTATAAGCCATGTCTCATTCTTGTACTTGAGGAAGGTAGTTAAAGTAGTTGGATTAGGCGGTTAAGAAGTTAGGCCTAGGTGAAAGGTACGAGTGTTGGGTGGTGGGTTAGTTTAGTCTTGGTACAATGTTTCTTCTTAACTGGCATGGTGTTAAGTATAATATAAGTAGGAGAGTTCTTCCATTGTAATGGCATATTAATAAATGATAATGATTTTTCTCTTCTACTCTCAACTATAATTCTCTTAACTTCTGTTCTCTATTCTCTCCTAATTTCACCTAATTCTCCCTAATCTTTACCTAATTCACTTCTTATCTCATCTCATACTCTTTTATCTTTCTTTTATCCCGGGGTTATGATCAAGATCTATCTTTAATCATAAAAATTGGTATCAGAGCTTGTGTTTAGCTACCAATTGAGTTGAATTACATTCATTTTGATTGTGTTAACTAGATCAAAGCTTTAGTTGATATCATGCTTATGGTCAAGTTGCAATTGATCAAGGATATTGTGCTTAAGATCAAGTTCAAATCGAATTGATCAACGCTGACATTGAACTTAATTCAAATTGTATTTGAACTGATTGTTTAGATTTGTGAACAGAAATTTTTTGTTGCGGATTGGATTGACTTGAGCATAATTCGTCTACTTGAGTCCTTGATTTAGCTTGAACTACCATCACATTATATTAGATCAAAAATTGATCATGATCTAGTGCAACAAAATTTTGATCTTAGCTGCTGAGTTGATGCGATATAATAGAATTCAGCTCAAGATTTTGTTGAGCATAATTTAGTTGAGGTCTTGAGATTTATCCCTCAGCAGAACAATTCGAGGATTCGTTGATATAGTAGCATTGATCGTGCTGGAAATTGTGTTCAAATCATATTGATCAAGAATTAGGCTACATTGCTCAAACCGTGCTGCATTGGAATTAAATTCTTGTTGTTGAGATTGAAATTGATCAAGCAAACTCAGCTCGCAAGTTTCAGCTACAAGTTATGGTTCATGCTCTCCGAATTAGCTGGATTATGTTGGATTTCGCTGGTTTAATCTGGAACTTACTGAGTTAACAACACAACTAGTAGCTGCATTGCATAATCAAATCTCAGCACTTGATTCTAACTTTTGCAACTATAATTAGTTGCTGAAAGAAGGGCTATGATTGTGTGAAAGGAACAAACAACAAATATGGCAGGGGTGTTACAACTCGATCACAAGCTGCAACATATGTTGAGGGAACTACACTCTAGGTAAAAATGTTGAATATCCTTTATCCTATCGCCGAGCATATACTGTACCAAGTCTTTGGTCCCTATGGTTATATTGAAGAAATTGAAGTCAATTCAATATCTACCTTAGAAGTTGAAGCATATGTGACCTATTCCTCAAGGAATCATGCTGCATCCGCAATCATTCAGCTACATGGAAGAAACATATATGACAATTGTTGTGTGTTACATATTCAATTTTTTAATCCTTGTAAGGAAATTGGAGAAACAAAAAAATTCCTTCTCCAAATGGGCCTTTGGAGTTGGTAGATAGGAATGCACATCATAAGGAAAGGACTGAGAATGAAGACAAGCCTAAAATCAAGGGAGTGGAATCAAAGACTCAAATAGAAGTAAGGAACAAATGCAAGAAACAAGAGGCATCTAGAATTGAGTTTACAACAGTGCAACAGGTCGATAATGCAAGAATTCAGCTTGAATTGGATGAGTTGAAGCAAACGCAAGTTCAAGATTGAATTCAAAGGCAAACTCAGCTAAGCAACTTCAGCTAAAGCATTTTCTTTTGCAGCAGATCTAATTTAGCTGGGGAACTTGCAAAATCAGATTAAATTATAAGCTAAATGGTGGAGAGCTAGGGTTTATTCAACCGTGAATGATAAAGAAAGGCCTCCTGAACCTGGGTCATCGGACAAACACCACAAGTTTGTGGTTTACAGCAGCCACAACAGGAGGGTCATCTACGGGACTAATTGAGTTAAAGTATGGCTAATTTGGCATGACAGTGGTAGACCTCCAACTGTTTTACTCCCTATAATAGATGAAAGTGTCATTGCGGGACAATGCTTTACTTAAGAACACAAGATTAAGACAACCAACATTGTGTTTGGAGCATTAGAAGGACTTCAGTTCCAATCTTAGACTCCTAGGACATTTGAGCAGGGCTGGGAAGGACTGAATGATGTCTTTATTGCTGCTAATTCAGTGTTAGGCTGCTTCAGATAAGAAATATGTAATGCAATGGAATCAAGTGGTTAGCCCAGGCACTGAGAGACTTGATATTTTCTTCAAGAGCGCTACGGATTTCATAGTGAAACCTCTCACTTTAGAGGAGATTTGCAAGCTCTTTTCAGCCACTACTGTTGGAGTAAATGAGATACTGAAATAGGAGCTCATGATTTGAACAATAGTTGATCTTCAAGTGACTAAGGGTGTGGAGATCTCTTGGTTGATTTAAGATAATACAAATTTGCAGATTGGATCAGGGTTTTTTTGAAGATGTAATACCAACCCATAAGAATTTTGAAGCTGCAAGTTCAGCTCCAATAAGGGTCTTGAAGCTACAAACTCTCTACTAAGATTCTGTTAAGATTCAAGGATTTCTCTTGAATCTTAACCTTAGTTGGGATAGAGAGAGTATGAGATAAGAAAGAATATAGAGTTTAGATGAGAGAAAAAAGGGAAAGGAGATGAGAAAGTGGAGAGAGATATCAAGGATATCAATTCATTCATCAAAGTTCAGATTACAAGCCTAAGTCTTACTATTTATACTACTTACATGATATGATCTATTACATTGCATCTAACTCATGCAATAACCACCAACCGCCCACTAAGCCGCCACTATTGACCGGCATTGACCACCTAAGCTGTAGACTTCACTTATTACATGACTTCACCAAAGGTTAAGCTACTAATTACAATATCAACTAGCTATTACTACTCAATAGGCTCGATTCCACGCCTTATTACATTTATACTTTATTTCATGTGACCCCTATTATGAGAATCATAACATTACTCCCCCCTTTAAAAGATTCTTGTCCCCAAGAATCAAGAAGAAAGTTGAAGCTTGAAGAACAAATGCCACAATAGGAAACACGAGCTAAACATGAAGCAAATTGGTTGTAGAGCTGCAGCTACAGAAATGCAGCAGCATCCAGGAACCCATATAATGCAGATCAGTAATATAATCAGCAACAACAGCACAGCAGCAGCCAAGTAGCCGAAATACACCAGCAGCAGCAACTTAACCGAACACATCAGCAGCTCATAGCAACTAAACCAACACCATCTGAATTTAACTGAAGTGATGAAGAATTGCTGAATTTTGTAGCTGAGAGGACCTCAGAGCACTGCCATATGAATTATCAGCAAAGCACAATGTATGTTGTTTATCAAGATGTAATGCTTGCGTTTGAATGCAAAATACTCTTCAGGAGGTCTACACTGATCAAACCAAACATCAACAACACTTTCACGACACCTCATAACCCAATTAATATAGCTAACAACCCAGCCTTGCTGCTGAAAGTCCCAACACACAGCAGCAATTCTGCAATTCAGGTTGTAAAATGCTACACCACAAAACCTAAATGTCAAGAAACCCACGAGAATGCATATGGAGTTCTTTAACTTCTCGAGAGGCCTTCCAAACTCAAACCAAGAGAACCAAGCTTCAATTTCTGCTTGTAAACAAGTTCCAATGCAGCAGGCACAACCACTTATCTTAATCATGAAAGCAACACTCATACTAAACTCTTTCATCATGGATCGTATCCAAAATTTGTATTGCTCACACAACCACATACTAAACCAACTCGTGACATGTTTAACAAATTCTTGATTGCTTTCCAATTGCACCAAAGTTGCTGCAGAACCCAACCTTGCAGTAGTGCTAAACCAACCCAGCTTGATCCATTGAGCATTTGTGACTTTGGCTTTAAATCCTGAAATTTTGCTGCACCAAATCAAGTACTCATGGGTTACAATTGAGTTCCTGTCTTCAGCCTTGAAAATGAACCACAGATCAGGACACAAATGACACTCCATTATTACTGAGAATAATTTCAGAACCAGAGGAATTCCATCCTAATCTTCACTGCTGAAATGTAAAATATTTTCAACTAGAATTGCTCTTATTCTCTTGTTGTACTCCTTCATCCACACATTGAGAAAGTATTGAAGCTTGTGCACATTATTTTTCCACTCAGCACAAACACAACAGACCACCCCAATAACCTTCAGATCAATTGCTTGCAAAGGAACCCAGCTTGGTTTGTTGTGAACCTCGAGGCGCACTCTTGCTGCTCGAGTGCGTCTTTTCAGCAAAAATTCGACTCCTTTCAGCTTCATATAGTCTTGAGAGTATTCTCCCGGATCAGGAGGCAACTTAGCACAAGAACTTGCACTTGGATAAGACATAACTCTTCTCAAATGAAGAAATAGATCATTCCGAACTTGCCGATCGGCATGTCGATAGTGCATTTCAGCTGCTCTAAGTTCATAAACATTTTCCCAACACAAGAGACCTTGCAAAGCATCCAATATAATGTTGTTTTGGATCTGAGTTAGTAGTCCAGCATGCCCAAAAGTGGACTTATGCATACCCTGATCTATATTTGATGACACTACAGCAGAAACAATAGATTTCCCAACATAATAGCATTGCTCATCAGTGAAAGCATTTCGGTTCAGTCTTCCATCTTGCCATGGGGTACCACTTAACTGATTTGGAGATGTATTCAGTGATATTGCAGCAGTAACATCTAGTTTTTCAGTTGGAATCTCATATTCTGCTACACCCAACCCTTGTATACCAACACACATTCCAGAATCTTGTATACCAGCATGTAAATCGGTAAAAGCAGCATCTTGAGTTAGATCTTGTTGATCAACAAGCCTCCTAGGCTGAAACATCACCTTATGCTTCAACTTCTTCTTTGTAATCTTCTTTGTTTCCCAAAAATCGTTCAATGCGTCATTGAGTTGGCTTCTCTTAGCTCTACTCCTTGCTTTCTTTAACATTCCCTTGACATGGAAATCATATTCCCATTCCGGAAGCATGTCATGTTGTAGCTCTTCCTCTTCAAAATACTCTAACTCTAGCAAAGAGTCTTCATAATGATCATCTCGTTCAACCTCAGGTTCATCCAACTCGTGTTCATCAATTTCGGCATTACCTTGGTCCACTTCTTGTGATTGAAAAACGACCTAATTAGATCTATCTACTTCAATCAGTTAAACTTGCTGAACAACCCTACCATTGATTTGTCCATTCATCTTTCGATCCTGTTCTTGCAGTACTTCACACAGTTGTTTCTCATATCTTTGCTCCCTTTCCAGCTGATCTTGTGATTTCTCCACTGAACTCTGCGGTTCAGCAGCAAGAACTATTCGCGTGCATCTGGTTGGAGTGCTTACATCCTCATCTTGCATCAGACTTTGAGTAGACTGTAGAGGAACACCACTCTTAACCACAGATACCACTTCTCTAAGCATTTGCCTAAACTGCATCATAAATTCTTCCATCATAATGTTCAATTGATCACGTGTAAGAAAATCCTGTTCTGATGCGAAGCTCATACCAGATGTCATGCTTGATTCCTTGAATCAACGATCTACAAATTCTGATTCTACTAAAGTAATGGCCGCGGATTACCAAACCCTAACTGACGAACTTCGAACAGAGGGAACTCGAGCAAACCCTAACCGCAATGTTAGTCGAGTAATTCGAGTCACACCTATGAATTTAGCTCGACTCTAACTCGCAATCAAGTCCTCAACACAATACTCAAAGAGAACTTCACGAACGAAATCGAATTTCAACAATTTTCGTTTCCTAGTTCACTGTCAGACTTTCACTTCGCTGTCAGAATTTCGCCTAACACTTCTCCACTCAATAACATATAATTCTTAAGAATCAAAGGCATGTTCTGATGAATTCTCACCACTTCTACGCTTATAAACACAATTCCATCACAATTTAGCAAGAAAAGCATATTTGGATCGAGTTTGAACTTGCTGTTCAGAACAGTTACCTCAACTTCAATTTCTGAGTTGTAGAATCTGATTGAACCTCAATTCAGCTTGTTTTTGATCTTTTGATGATGATCAAGTGCAATGTGGATCAATTAGCTCACTTGTAACTTCCTCACAACAGATCAAATGAGTGATTGATCAAGAACAGTTATCTTAGCCCCAAGCTTCAGCAGCTTAAACTTGCCTCAGCACTCAACTTCTGCAGGAAATGCTTGATCAATCCTATTGAATTCAATCTGAATCAACTTTGATGTTGAATATACTCAACAAATACTGAACAATTGAACTTCCTTCAATGTAATTCGATCACTATGGTTGCAAAAAGGTGTGTCTGTATATTTGTTTATTATCAAGTGTGATTTGGTCCCTGTAAATATAAATGTAAACAAACGTGAAAAAGGGACCCACCGCAACTAGCGAATGAGCCTAAATTCGGATGGTGAGCCTTTGACCTCAACCACTTACCATTTTCTAAGAAAATGTAGAGATACTTCGATGTATCTAACTTCGGTTATTCCGTGAGTTCTGCATATGCCTCAATAGAGAAGACTTTTTAGATATTTTTTTCGATTTTTTATACATTTTTGACAAAAAGTCAAAGGGAAATGGAGCTAACTAAATTGGCAGTTACAATGATAGAGCAGGGTCTACAAACACCATTCCTTGTACACTTAAAAGTCAGGAACTAGAGTGGAAACATACTCAAGAGCTCGGCAGTCTACTTACAAGCCTAAATCAATCAAGTTTTTAAGCTTAGCACCCTATATTTATGGTAACTCGAATGAGTTTAGGCCTGACAAAATTTCGATGGACCAAACTGTATTTGGGTCACTAGATTAGGATCAATGCCCTATCAATGTCATGCCTTGGCTGTCAAATCCCTAAACCATGGCGCAAACCTAAATTCACCTGACTTATTAGGCAGTGACAGTCGTGTTAAGACCAACGCAATTAAAGTAAAGCCTCAGACGTCAAAGCCTTAAACTAAAGCCCTTTAACTTGTCAAATTTGGGAACATATTTAAAATATAGAGTTCATACCTGAAGCCCGAAGCACTGTATTAGTATATAAGTAAGTATAACAAGATCTATGCTACGTTAAACTGAGTTAAGTTATGCTACTCATAGGTAAAAAGCACAAGTGCACTGTAAAGGAAACTAGAAGAAGTTTTGCATGAGTGTGTGGACTACTTTAGACTAGAAAAAGTCGCTTGTTTATAGAAAAATAGGTAATAACGGCTGCCCTATTTCGACAACATTTTCTTCCCACGTCAAGCCACCAAACTCCTTTGGCACGTGAATGATCAATGAACGATCCCCTGTTGGTGCTCAAGCGTGTTTCTTGAAGCCCATATCTGCATTTTCACCTGTAGTCACTTATAGATTCCCCACATTCTCTTAGATTAAGCTTGGTGCGCAAGCATCTGAAATTGCACTCCAAGTAACTGTCTCACCGTTTGAAACCTCTTATCTTGCAGCCTTCTTGGAAGTCCCTTGAGCTCGAGATCTGTTTACTATATTTGTTTGAATTGAGTCCGATTTGAACAACTCACGGCAACTAAGGAGCGAGCCTAAATTCGGACCATACATCATATATCTCAACCACTTACCATTTTCAGAGAAAAGGTTATGATATTTCTGTGCATTTAACTTCAGTCATAACATGTGTTCTTCTCATGTCACAATTAAGAAGACTTTTTGAGATATTGTTTGTGCATTTTTATGTATTTTTATTAACAGAAAATTAAAGGGACGTGGCTCTAACACAGGTGGCAGTTACAATGATGGAGCAGATCCAACAGATACCTTTCCTCGTACACTTCAAGGTCAGGAACTAGGGTGGAGACAAACAAAGAGCTCAACAGTCTACTCATAAGCCCGAGTCAATTAGGTTTTTAAGCCTGGCATTCTTAACTTATATAACTCGAATGAGTTTAGATCTGGCAAGATTTAGATGGAGCAAACTATATTCAAGTCAGTAAAGTTGGACCAACACAATTAAGGTCATGCCTAGGCCTTCAAAGCCCAAAAATGTAAGTTCGCCCGATGTTTTATGTAGTGATAATAGTGTTCAGAGGAATGCAATCAAGGTCAAGCCTCTGCCATCAAATAATTAAACAAAAGCCGTAATTCTTAACTCGTAGAATTTGGGAACAAATTAAAATAGAGTGTTCATCCCTAAAGCTCGAAGCACTGTATCAATGAAGAAGCAAGTATCGTAAGATCTATGCTATGCCAGACTAAGTTTAGTTATGCTACTACTACAAGGTAAAAAGTGCAAGTGTGCTGTAAAGAGAAAACATGTAGAAGTGTTGTATGACTATATGTGTAACTACTTTGGATTTCAACAGAGTGGCTTATTCATAAAAAAAACTAAACATGGTTGCCCCCTATTCCTGCAGAACTTTTTTCCTAAGTTAAGCTACCAAGCTCCTTTAGCATGTGAATGATCAATGACCGTGCCCTTTATTTGCTACTCGAGCATATTTAGCTCAAGCCTTTTCTCGATGATTCTTGTTCTCTTGGATTAATCTTGGCACCCATGCATATAAAATTATGCTCCAAGTAACTGTTTGAGCTTGGAAACCACTTGTATTGCGGCATTCATGGCAGTCCCTTCAGCTCGAGCCCCCTTCACCCTTCATCCACCTCAATCCTCGAGTCGCTGATACCCTCATTAGGGTAATAAACGTTTCAAGATGCTGGGCTTGAGACATCATTATCTCTGTACCTAAAGGTCTAATTCTCCTTGGGGAGGACCTCAGGTGATAAGCACGTGGCACTTCATCCCAACTCCCTCGAAATCAGGGTATAAATAAATTCTGGCCTTTTAACCGTTGTTAAATTCAAATGCGCAATGGGTAAAACTCAACTTGATTTGACCCTCAATGGCTATAGGAAGCTTGGGCGAACACTGTTTGACGTTTTCTCTTCTTTTCTGCATGTCTATGAGTATAATAGTTAGGGCTTCAGATATTCAGTTTCTCTGCTCTTTGTTCTCTCTTTGGTGTAACCAAGCGCTTCGAAAACACTTTCTCTATGTTCTTGAATCCCTTACTGTTGTTGATTCAATTTGCTCCTTGTTCCTTTACATTTTCTTAAACCAAGTAATGATGGCGCAAATCTCTCACACCATCTCTACTCCCATTCCTTAGGATGATAGCCCTATCGAGTAGTTGGTGTGTCTAGTTCTATTGGACACTTCAATGGTCTCTGATTAGTCTTCAAACCCCTATTAATCTCAGCAAAATCGAGGAGGATTGTTGTGCAAAAATATAAAAATTTCAAAACATTAATTTTTCTAGATACAAGGTGTACATAAGTTTTATTAATTTAGGAAACGACCCTATACAAGGTGATGTGCACCTTTAACTACTTCTCCCTTGGAAGAATGCCCTTTGGTTCAGACTGATACTATGTTTATGGTTTTAATCAATCGACGAGGTGACTGGCTGATTAATTGATTTAAGTCTACGAGAGACATTTTAGGTTTATTGGTATTTTGTATTCATCTTAAAAGTTATATGTGTCTAGTTTTTAGATGGGAGTAATACTTATTTAGATTTGATTGGAAAGGTTTTTTTTTTTTTTGGATTTGGACTTGACTAGGAGGTCTTTTTTAAATAGGAGTCTGACTTGGGTTTATGTTTGACCTAGAAAAGATATTGAACGTGACTTGGCTTTGGTTTACGTTCGACATGGAATTTTGAGTTTAGGTTTCGCTTGGAAGTAATCTCCATTTGTTAGACTTGAAAGTAGTCTAGAATTTCAGTTTGACTAGAACGCCATTTTAGGTCGATGTTTGACTTGGAATTCATTTGGAGTTCATTTAGATTTGGGGTTTGAGTTGGTATCAATTTAAACTTGGGGTTTGACTCTATATTAATTTGGATTTGAGGTCTAACTCAAAGTTAAAATTGACTAAAATGTCCTTTGAATTTAAGTTTGGAAGATATTTTGACTTAGACTTGGCATATAGGATTTGAAATTGAGGCGAGATTTGGTTTTGAGTTTGGACTAGACATAGAAGTTGGCTAAGGAATTCAGTTTTGAGTTTAAATTTGGTTTGGCATGGAAGCTCTTTTGAATTTGAAACTGACATAAAAGTTGATTTTGGATTTAAGAAGGACATGGAAGTCAATTTGGTTTTATGGTTGAAATAGACTTTAGTTTGTCATGAGGGTCATTTTTTTAACTTGGGCTTGACATAAAGTTCGAGATGACTTTAGGTATGACATGGATGTCTATTTAGGTTTAAGTATGACATGCAAGTCAATTTAAGGTTCAGGTTATTTTGAATTTGAGTTTGAGCTTGATAAACAATAAATTTGGATTCGGTACAAAATGAAATTTATTTTGGCTTGAAGTTTGACTTGGAAGCCGTCCGTTTTTCGAATTTGTTCTGACAAGAAAGTCTCTCTTGATTTTGTTTTGGCATGGAACTTGGACCGGACATAGAGATATTTTGTTTTGGATTAGACATGGAAGTTGTTTGGTTTAGGTTGCCTGAGTCAAATCGAATTAAGTCAACTAATTAGAGTGTTGATATTATATTAATCGCACTAGAGAACAAAAAATTGTTTTATTATTTGGGATGCACCTAAATTAAATTGCCTATGTACCCTTTAAAAGGATCAAGCCATTCGCAGTTCAGTTCATTTATATAAATGAATATACCCAGTGCCTCAAGGGCTCCCGCCTATGCAAGGTCCAGGGGGATGGATGTACACAGCCTTCCCCCTTCAGAGTATCAACCTGAAGAGAGGTTGTTTCCCAGTGCCCCTAATCTGAAGGTGAGGACTTCCTAGAAGGTCACCCATCCCGGTACTACTCTCGCCCAAGCACGATTAACTTCTGAGTTCAGTTCATATATATATATATATATATATATATATATTTTTGGTTTGAACTTTGAGCTCAAAGTCCTTTTATATCATTTGTACCCCGGTCAAATTAACCTTAATTTTAGGCTGTTCTTGGTCAAACCACATGAGTCTGGCATTTCAGTTTTGTTATTTAGTAATTATGACTGCACCTGCAATTTTACTTCAGGTTTCCTATGTACCCTTTTGGGATCAAGTCAATATAGTTCTAAAATAGCACATTGAATTTTCCAAAATTGATCTTTTTTTTTTTTTTTATATTTGTAACTGCACCCTAATTCTTTACCTCGGGTTTCCAATGTACCCTTTTTAGGATCAGGTTAACGTAGTTCTAAAATAGAACTTTGGGATTTTCGAATTTGATTTTTTAAATATTTGCAGCCACACCATATTATTTATTTCAAGTTTCTTTTGTACCCTTGTCGGGTTTAGGTTAACGTGGTTCTAAAAAGACGAAGACACAAGATTTTCGAATTTTTTTTAAAATATTTTTGAAATTTTCAATTCATGTAAGAAATTGATTTCTTTTTCTTCTTACTTTGTTCTGAAAATGTTTTATTTCACTTAATTTTCTTTTTCCTTCTAATAATCTTTTTTTTCTTTTTTGGAAAAGTTTGGAGCGGAGAGGGTACGGTACACGTCCTTTCGGGCCACACCCCCGCAAAATCTTTCGATTCCATCGCGTGCTAAAATTTAAAACCCTTTTGGGCCACCACCATGCTTTAATCTATCGTTGGTTAAAATATACTACCCTTTCGGGCCACCCTCACGTATGATTTTTTTCCATCATCGGTTAAAATTTGCTACCCTTTTGGGCCACCCCCACATAGGATTTTTAAATTCATCGTGGGTTAAAATTTACTACCCTTTCGGCCCACTGCTACGTAGGATTTTTAAATCCATCGTGGGTTAAAAATTTGTCTTAAGTTTAGAGAGGCATAATTTTTTAAAAATACGTTTGAGAGAAAATCAACTCGTTTGTAAGATCAATTTGAAATTAAGAGTAAAAGACTAAAATCAAGAGTGGAGAAATGAAAGATAGAATGGATGGTTATGAAAAGAAATTGTATACTTGTGTCAACAATTGAATTTTTAGAAGTCGACACAAACAAAGTAAATAAAAATTTTAACTCAAATCTCTCTTTTCTCTTCCTTCTTCTAATATCCTCCTTTTGATATTTTCTTTACTGTTTATAAAAGAGACTTCACTTATCCCCCACACCCCACCATCCCCATTAATCTTATAATAGGGGGTGGGGAGTTTGTACGTGAGGGGTGGAGCTAACTGCTCCACTCCCCCATTTTTCGTTTTGTTTTTTTTTTTAATTATACCTTTTTCTAAAAAACAAATAATAATAATAATATTAATAAAAATAATTATTGTTATTATTATTATTTGATTTTTGATTTGATTTACGTTAATTGGGCTCATATAGGCTTAGCCCAACTTTTTTTTATTTATTTAATACTTTTTAGTGGGGTTTCAATTTTGGCCCATTCTAATTTGACTTCGATTTACATTTTGGGCATGATCATATTGAGCCCATTTTATAATTAAGATATGTATTTGAATAATTTCGGCCCACCCTTGAGAATTTTCAAGGTAGACCCCTACGATTCAAAAAGAAATTTTTTTTAATAAATACCATCTATAATGGCTAATATTTAAGACTGCAAAAATTTCAGGTTCAACAAGGATCTTTCTTGGATGACAGAAAATGATCCCTTTTCACCCTTCGCACCATGTGCCCTAGGACCCATCTTTAACCCTTCTCATGACGTCCCCAGTCTTCATGTCGTGTTTCCAGATACTGATGAATCTACTTTGCTTCGTACAGCTTCTACAGGTCAATTTTCAAAGGAAGGCGCATTTGTAAAGAAGCGGCGCCATTCAAAGGATGGATGCTCCTAACAAAGTAGTATGCCGAGTGGGTGGACAGATTGATTCATACCCATGGACAGAAATGGAAGAACTTTCACATCTGCGAGGCCATCAGGCTTTCCAAGATTGCTCTTAGGTATGACTACCCCATTGTAACGGCACTCACCTGCTCTTGGAACATTTGTTATAAGGGCTTTATCCTCCCTGAGAGATACTTTGGTATCACTATAGAGGACATAGCGGCCTTGATAGGTCTTTTACTATAAAGGAGAAGAATTGCAGCTTGATTCTTTTATTTCTACTATGGCTGAAGCCTTTGCCTCTTTCTTTTCTATGACCAGCTTGCCTAGTGGTTATGAGTCCTATGTTAAGAATTTTGTCACAGAAGCACATGACTTTGGGCAAGGGTCAAGGGAAAAAGGGGCCTGCTTTTACTGGTTAAGGTTGAACAAGTTTTTCTTAGCTAAGCCCTCCAATTTAGTTCTTAAATTCCTTAAGAGCATGGCTATCAACCTAGCCTTTAGTAGTGGTTCATTAGCTCTAGGACCATTGTTTCTAGCCTAAGTGTACGGATACCTTAGGAACATCACATTTAACAACGCTTTTGTCCATATAGAAGGACCTTTGTGGTGGGACTGGCTTTGGGCCCAAGCCTTTTTTTTTCTATGCTTTGCCTCAAAAGCCCTTACATCCCCATAGGTGAGGGGTCTCTTGCTCTGGAGAGCTGTTGGCTCATTGCGATGTCCTTTTACCTCCAGGATGGTCCTTTGACCAATTTCTTGAGAGACAGATGTCCCCTAGAGGTAGGAAAGGCACCCAATAGACTCCTTTCAATGTGAGGAATCTTGGCCCTCATTGGTTTAGGAAGCAAGACCTTGACCACGATGTCTCTATAGACATCAACTCTCAGATTTTGTAGGCAATCTTGTGCCCTCATGATCTCATCTTCTATGACTAGACTCATCCTAGTGTAGAGACTTATAGGCCTTGGTTTTCTGCCAGGCAACTAGGAATGGTCCAAGACGTCACTTTTCCAAGTCTAAGGACTAAAAACCTTTGGTGGCTGGAAGGATCTCCATCCAACTCTCCTAATGTAGACAACTTCGTGAGTCCAATCATATGGTCAAAGTCCTCTATGTGTACCCAATTGATTGTAGGTATGCCCCATGTGCCACACGTCCTTTTATAGCTTGGTTCCAAGCTTATTGATCTTCTTTGGTGGCTGTAGGTGCCAATTAACATTTTATGCCTTCCCTTGTGCTTGCAGGTCCCAACTCGAGATGAGATCATCTAATTAGCATTAGGAAGACTCCATAAAAGGCACGAACAGGTAAAAAACCATCTTTAGAGTATACTTTAGTTCTACTTCTTAGATGGCCTGAACAAAAGATTGGTTCTTTTTTTTTTTTTTTTTTGTAGCTACAGTTGTTCAAAAAATTCCTAGGAGTGCTAGGACCATGAGTTTCATCAGAATGTTGCTAGAGGAATCCCCTCCAAGAACCTCTCCACTATTCCATGAAGTTGGTAGCTCAAGTAAGAGTAAGAAGAGTGACGTTCCCCCTGCTCTCCCAACTAGAGGCATGGGGGAAGTAGAAGAAGAAGAAGAAGTACCATTCTCACAGTTAGTGAGAAAGAAGAGAGCCAGACTCCCTGAATCAGAGGTATTGGCCTTTTGGTGTCCCTTTCGTTCATCTTTTGCCAAAATTGTTCCTAACTTGGCTTTTTGCAGCTACAAGAGGAACTAGCTTCAGTTATCGTGGAGATTCTAGATTCTCAATCTTAAGAAACTACATTAAAGCTCCCTCAAGATGCTGAATCATTAAGCTCAAGTGCTGAAGAAGGAGGAGACATAGCTACCTCAGCTACGTACCTAATTATAAGTGATCCACCTAAAGAAGCTTCCCTCCTAATTTCTTTCAACCCGGGTCTCGTGTAGGCTCCATGACTCTTTCTAGAGGCACGTTCCATAACCATTGAAGAGACCATTGATAGTATGATCTCACCCTTTGGCTCCCAAATTCTTGATGCCCAAACCATATTTGGTTCTAACATACAAGTATTGCTTTTCAGAAGCCCCTCTTGAGGAAGGCATTACAGTGGCTGTAGTTCCAGCAAATATTCTTCCTACCCTTCAACTGAAGTTTTGGAGATTAAAATAGTCCCTTCACAACTTTGTTTATTTCCAAAGTTGGGACATAGTCAGACTCCTTCTAACGTTTCCCTTTCTAGGTCATGCCACTAAGGGTTATCCCTCCCCCAATCTTAGAAAGAATGTCATCCCCTTTGAAGACGCTAGGAGCAAGAGGAAGACTGGCCTTCCAGCAGTTAGACCAAGTATCTCCAAGACTCCAAAGACTGAGAGAGATTGTACACCTCCCTATTCTTGCCCTAACGGAGAGAGCTGCTTTCCAAGAAGCCATTTCAATGGTGATGGCCTTAAAAGAGGACCCTAGAGTGGCTCCAACCATTGCAAAACCACTTGAGGCTCTAAAGAAGGTGTTTGTGCAAGTGAATCAAGAGGTCCCATCACTTCTTCCGGAGCAACTGCGTTGTCAATATGCCATAAGGGACTTGGGCCGTTCAGCTGGCCTAGGTGTTCTACAGCTTATGTTCGAAGTGTTCAAATTGATGTCCCCAAAAACCCAATTAGTTAGTTTTAAATATTAAATAAATAAAATTGTTATATTTATTTATTGCCTAATTACATTTTACGAGTCAAACATGTGTGTGATTATTTTCTAAAATGTTCCATGAGATGGACATAGTCTAGGACGACATGTCGAATTTGGTTTAAGTGATCAATGAGTGATTGAATCACATATAGACTTAAATCAAATAAGTGATATGTTGTCAAAGTATATGTTCATTAGTTGGTGATGAGTTTGGATAACTTGTCTAATAAGACAACAATATGATACTTTAGATAGCTTGTCCTAGTCATGTGCATAGGGATCCTAAAGTATTATATGGGTATTGTCTATATGATTGGAGCACTGACAAAGACCACCTGAATTATTTGTTTCTTAATTGCTATTCTAAATAATTAATTCTATGAGACGATAACTATAAATCTAGGAGCTAGTCTGAACTCGCGCATCGATTGCGCATAGCTTTGATGTGCTAAAAAAACTAGTCAAAGTGCATTGACTTGAATCTTACGTATGTTGAGTAACAGCATGAAGTGTAGTAGAAACAGTTATTTTACATGGAATCTATAGTCTCTAACAAGATAAAGATGTTCCCTTAGTTGATTCGCAAACATATGAACAGATTCTGGAATATTTAGCTAAAGTATTCCATATGTTTAAATACGGAAGTGGTTTCAATATTATTGTATTGTTCGAGAAAGGCAAGTTGGGAACTACAATGAGGGATGCAAGAAAAGTAATGATAGTAGTTAAAGTTACTTTTGCTCACATATATCTAATACAGGGGTTAATTTTCGTAATAAAAGTTATTTGGTAAACTCTTGAGTGAACATATTTAATTTTAGACTGTACTAAAACTTATTTAGTGGCATAAAGTTTGACTAAATGGTAATCAATTGTTAAAATGAGATGATAATCAGATTTGATTCATTCGGAGTTAGGGTTAGATTGTCCCTAAATTCCCTTCGCAAGTCTCAACTCAAGCATTATCTGAAAAAATAAAAAAAAAAAAAAAATTCATGAGATGGATTACTTATTTATGAGATACATAAATTTTAGGCAAATCAAATATTCATGAGATTAATATATAATATGATAAATTATATCGTAATTTAAACAAAAACTATACAAATAAAATAAAACTAAATATTCATATATATATATACACACACACACACACACACACATATGCTTTGTTTTGTTTTCATATAAAAACTTTTATGAGCCGTGGAGAATTTATATGACTTAGAGTTTTGGAACTTGGTTTTCTCCTAGAACAAAAATCGTAAAATTATTTTAGCGGTTTTCTAAATTATTATTTAGCATAATTTTTTTAATAATTTTTTTTCGGGAAAGATTGAAGGAAAAATTTTGGAACAAAATTTTTCATAAGTTAAATATTTTTGGGAGGCCACATCCTCAGTGATAGAAGTGGTCATTGCGAAGAAGACTTTAAGGTGTTAATATGTTCTTCTAATTTTAGATCTTGAAGTTGGAGTTAAGATTCACGCTTCAAGTATGTCCAAATTAAGTATTTGATATTTAATTTTCTTTCTTTTATTTCGTTTATTCTACACACTATGTTTATACTTATTTTATTCGATGTTTTTGTTTTTTATATTATGAACCTATTAGAGTAAGATCTAGATCTAATTAAATAGTTTAATTAGGTTGGGGCATTAGATTTGAAATTAAAAATTTTAAATTGGTATTTCGCTTCAACCAATTAGGGAAGTAATTTTGAAATAGGTTTCCAACAATTGGTATCATGGCTAACTCTGAATACATTCATAATTAATAGTAAAAATATTAGGTTTGATTAAAAAAAAAAAAAAAAAAGAAGTATATAGAATTACAAATATATGAAATTAGGAATTTTATTATAGGAAAAAAGGTAACCCTAAAAATTGTTGTGAAATAGTTTAATAGCAAGAACGAACGATAATTAAAGTTTAAAAAAGTTTAAAATTTTAGATGAGTCATCTTTCAAAATTCAATCTAATTAGATTAAAAGTGTAGAATGATTTAGATCGTAGATTCAATGAGATTAGATTTTGAGCTAAGGTATGAAATATTCAATTGTTGAATACTTTATAATAATCCAAAACAAAGAATATCTAATAGGATTAGATTTTTAGTTTACTATGTAAGGAGACTAATATCGAGTTTAATTATTTATTTATTTTTAAAAAAAAAATAAAAAATGGTGCTGGCACCATGTCACGCATTTTTAATTAATGTTTTTCAAAAGTGTATTATTTACAAAATTTGAATAAACAAAAAAATTAAGTAGAATGAGATTCTTATTAATATTATGCGATAATCTTTTCTAAAAGTGTTTTAGAAAAATCTTTAATTCCTCCAACCTTGTTAGGCCTTAAGTATTGTTATTCAAAAGGTTTGATAACATGATGCTTATTAAAATTTGTTCACATATTTGATATTTTTAAATGAGTTAAATATTACGTATCGTGTGAATACGGTTATAAGGCCATATAACTTGGTGAAATATTTAATTTTATCTAGTGGAAGAATTTTTCAAATAGGTCTAATGAGATTAGAAAATTCAAAAGTTGAATTATTTGAAAGGAAAATTTTCATAATGCTTCTAATGAGATTAGATTACGTAGGTTGAATAATTAAAGGAACCTAATATGATTAGGGTTTTGTTTATTTGTTAAATAGAATTTAGAATGTGATTCTAATATTGATAATGAGATAATCAAACTAAAAGAAAGATCCACCATTTAAAATTTCAAGTGGGAGCGAGGTTCAGAAGTTGATTTCTCACGGTTTTCATTGCCAATCTAATAGTATAGTGGATAGGCGCTACTCCCCAAGGAGGTCGTTTATTCATGGAATATAGGGTTAGGCTTCTTTTACTATAGATGGAGGTACGTCAAAACTTATATGAGCGCGTATTCGTGGTGTAACTTGTTTACTTGTACTAAAGTCTAGGTAATGGTATACACTTGACTAAGATAGTATGATAGTCTCATAGGAAGCCTTATGATACTATATTAGAGATGAAGGAACAATGAGTTGATTATGTTCGAGAAACATATAATTATACTCACCTTACTGATAAATCGTTACGCTCTCTCCCATGGAGTAACGCATATATTGGTTAGCTCATCGTTGCACCCATATAAAGAAAACAGTTAGGTGATTCCATGCTTTGTTTGTTTGCTAAATTTTTAAAATGTTCACAAGTCTCAAAACATCAAGTGGGAATGAGCCTTTAATTGAATGCTTATGGCCTCGGTTTCTGTCCTGACATTATAGTAAGTGGGTGCGACTCCCCAAGGAGAGTGTTCATTTGCAGACTACAAGGCTAGATCTTTTATGACAAAGTGAAGTGTAGGAAATGCAGGTGAGGCAACGCCGACGTGGAGTACTTTGTGGACATGTATCTTGAGGTAGCGGTGTACACTTGACTAGGGTCTACATTAGCCTCCCTAGGGAGCTCTATTGTATGACCTTAGAGGCCGAGGGTAGAGTGGTGTGTTAAATATGTTAAGTAAATAGCTTACAAGAAAACATATTTAGTGAAATGTTCTCACCCTTCTAATATCTCAATTCATCCTCGCCGAAGGGGAGTTTTGGATAGTCTGGTCGCATCGCCATGACATACATATTAGTGTCGGATTCTGAACTCCGAACTTTGAATGTTTGATAAAAGTAAGAAAAGTAATCACGTATGTTATATCACTTGTTTACAGTTTAGATTTCACACTAGTTTTTATATTTTACATTGCGATCAATACTTATATGTCTTACTTGTCTGTTCTGTTATGCTCGTTACGATATGATATGTCTTAGTAGATGTGGAGCACTATTAGATGCTTAGAATTCTCTAGTTTGCTGCTAATATACCTACTAAGTTGTAAAGAATTTTGGGAATGTTAAACTAGACTAATGAGTTAGTCGAGTGCAAGATTCAGATAATAGATGTTGAATGGTTTCTAGTATCGGGTACTTGAAAATTCAAATATAGTATAGTTGGTCAGATATTTAAATTAAGTGTTTGACAAGAGAACTGGAAGGATGAGAATAGCTAAGGAGAGAGATGAGAGACATAACACTGTGTTAAGAATGTTCAGTTCAAGAGCATGTCATATGATGATGGCTTATTGAACTAGAATTCTTGATGCAAATATTGGTAGCTGATCTCAATAGTATATGATCCTGACTTACCTATCGTGGTCTTTCAATCAGTTTTGACTGAATACATCGAGTAATACAGATTACTCATTATTTGAACATTTGAAAGTACAGTTTGAGAAAAGGTGTCAAGAGAACTAAAGAAAGAGTCCACTTACCATAAACGTCTATCTTTGGAATTAGGAACCTTAAGAGGGTAAAATAAAACATAAGTCAAAATAGTTTTCACATTTACAAAATAACTACACATTAGTTTTTAAAAAGGAATTGCTTAGGTGGTTTGATACAATTTTTGCCAAGACAAAAAGCCTAATGACAGGGTATTCGATATCCTGTCTCTAGTTGTGACTAGTAAGTAGTTCACTAGTGTTCTGGTGAATGGGTTTTCAATAAGGGCACCACAAGATAGTAGTTTAAGTCAAAGAACGTTATTTTTGTTTTAAGTAACTATCTTAATGTACCAACTAATGCAGACTTTGCGTATGCGTTAGTAAGTGCACTAGTCGTACCAAGTAATATAGAAGTGAGTAGAGTATCATTCCCACGAGGATTGTATTGAGTGAATACCAAAATTAGTAGCTTCTATACTATTTGAAAGACCAAAAAATTTAGGATTTTGACATGAAATAAAATAAAATAAAATAAAAAGAAATAAAAGTTAAAACGAGATTAGAATGTGCTAATTTGTTGTTGGTTTTTATCAGTTTATAAAGTCTAAGGGATCCAATTTTACTTTAGTAGCATCAATACGCCTTTTCTATTTTCAATATTCAATTTGTTACTGTTTGTTGATGGTTGAAAATCCTAATTTACTAAATATTTTCTCTCGAGCAACATTTAGCATACTCTTTAACATATTAACGCATCACTCTCGTGCATGAATTTAAATAAGAAAAGAGTTTTTAAAGCTCTATTATTTTCTTTTTTGAAAACCACATAATTCGCGTTAATCTCTGTCGAGCATTCGCCCAATTTGTGGTGCTTATCACCTCAGCAATCATCATAAATCTCCCCTCGGACTCATTATGAATCATTATAGGCTTTAAATGGTGATCAAGCATTTAAAACAATGACAAACACTTCAACAACATAATAACATAAACATTGCATACTTTGAATTACAAATAAGTGTATATTACAACTTAGGCTACATCGTAGCATTAGAATAACAAAATTAGTTCATGGTAAACTTAATATTAAACATTATAAATACAAAATTCATTAACTTAGGAAAGAAAAAAGGATAGAAAGAACTAAAAATACAAAATTACAAACCAAACTTTCTTCCTTCTTTCTCCTTTCCTCTTTCTCACGATTTTTCTCTCTTTTCTCACTCAAATCTTGTGATTTTTGTTTTGAAATCTGATGCTTAAACACCCTCATACCGTCCCCTATTTATAGTAGCTTAGCTAAGTTAAAAAAAATTGCAAAAAATCTTCAAACTTCATCATCGTTAGCTGAAACGTGCGGTAGCTGCAGCTGTGTTATGAAGCCCTATTCTCCCTCCGTTTTCTTTAATATTTTTTACATTCCACCACCCAAAACCTACACAAAAGCATCATGCGCATGTTGTATAAGGTTTATACAATGAATTTGAGCTAAAATATAGCATAATATAGCTGCCCAAAGTGCAGAAAGTAAGCAAGTTGTGCAAAATCTGTCAATTTTCTGCAGCTGCAACAGCGTTGCTTGTTCATCCATTTTTTTTTTTTCATTTTTTCGGAATTCCACCGCCCAAAACTTGCAAAAGATGAGTTAAGACATGTTAAAGTATGTTTGTAAAATGAATTTTTGTAAAAAGCATTGAGTTTTTGCTCCCAAAATGCAAGTTGCAGCTGATTGTACCACCACCTGCACCCTTGCCGCCCAGATTATGCAATAGCTATTCAACTAATTTTTTTTTCCTTTTTTTTTATTGCTTTGTGCAGCTCAAATTCAGCTTTAACATCAACTTGAACATGTTAATGAAGTTTCAAGAAGTTAATTGTTAAGATCGGGATTAATTCTTGATCTTAACCTAAGATAAAGAGAGTATGAGATGAGAAAGAAGAGAAGGAGATGAGAAAATAAAGAGAGTTAGATGAGAGAAAGAAGTGAAAGGGGATGAGAAGTAGAGAGAGATATCAAAAGATATCAATTTGTCATTCATCAAAGTTGTCCGGATTACAAGCTAGAACCTCCCTACTTATACTACTTACAAGATATGATCTAATACATTGGATCTAGACATCACAACCAACCAACTTACCAAAATATCTAAAGTATATGAAAATATCTACTAACTAACTTCTAAGCTTATTGCCAAGACAACCAACACAACCAATACCCACATAGCCTGCTGCTGCAACGCATTACCCAAGCAATCAACTAAGGCTTAATAAAACTTTATTCATTGAACTATCATCGTATAGCATGACAATAGTAGCAAGTACCCGTAGCAGCGAACCCCACAGCAACACAGCCTCTACCGGCCCATGCCTTGGATTCTTGCATTCATAAAAATCCCGTCCCCTTGAAAACATTCTTGTCCTCAAGAATAGAAGAGAGTTGGAACAATGCAGATCACTTAGCTTATGAAAAGATAGCTGAAGTGTTCAACTTCTTGCTGAAATCTGCAACTGGACGGACATCTGAAGCAACTCCATATGAATGCAGCAGATCACATTAACACAATGCTTGTTCTGCACAAGTCTTTGTGTGGATGGGTTGTACCCCTTCTGGTGGTCTACACTGATCAAACCAGGCCAACCAAACCTCAACAACCAACCCATGGCACAACTTGATGCAGTTTATATAGCATACAGCACTATCTTGATGCCGAGACCCATAAAACGCATCAATGCTTCTGAATTCCTGCTTATAGTAAGCTGCATAACAGAATGTAAATATCATTAAACACATAAGACTGCATATGAAGTCCTTTAACATCTCAGGAGGCCTTCCAAACTCAAACCAAGAGAACCAAGGATCAAAATCAGCTTGAAGAAATTCCCAATTACAGCCTAAACGACCCCATATCTTGATCTTAATGACAACACACTTTGAAATTCTATAAGAATGCAGCTGCAACTCCTTCATCTTGGATCTTATCCAAAATTTGTATTGCTTAAACATCCACTTACTAAACCATCTCAGACCAAGCTCAACAAACTTTTGATTGCTTTCCAATTCCACCTGATATGCTGCAGAACTCAAAATTGCAGTAGTGCTAAACCGATGCATCACATAGTGATAGATTTCAGCTCGATTTCTGTCCATATGGGAGCTTCTCAATGCGAACAAGTTATTACATCTTCCCAAAGCCTTAATAGCACCAATAACACTCAATCTGAGCAACTCTTTCACTGCTGACAGTGAAAGAACTGGAATTTACCAAGAATTTTCAGCAGCTTCCTTGCATTCTTGCAGTCCCAACTTGATCAATTGAGCACTTGTGACTTGGGCTTGAAATTCTGAACTTTTGCTCTGCCAAATTAAGTACTCATGGGTCACACTTGAATTTTAAGGACACAAGGTCATCACTTGAAAGCCCAAAGCAACCCCATTAACAGATTGTATTCTGCAGCTCACAACTTCCAGCCTAATCTCAAAACTTCCTTGGATCCCATGCTCATCCAACCATCAGACATGCCTCAAAAGACCAAGCTTTGCCTTCTTGTCAACCATCACAAGCATGACTAACAAATATAACAAGTGGAGACACCAACAGAACTCTTGATCAGCTGTAAACTCTTCCCAATCTAGAGCTGATCCGTTCCAAACTCCCTTGCTGATTTCCACTCGAACTCCAGCAAACATTATCCTCAATGTTGCACTGACCTTTACCTTCCAAATATTAAGAGAATATTGAAGCTTGTGCATATAAGTTTTCCATTCAGAACAACCACAACAGATTACCCCAAACATTTTCAGGTTCTGAATCTGATCAGCACCTTTCAGTTACTGTTTGTTCCAATTACCAAGTGCTATCGTCTTTGTCTTTACTTGGCTTCGTGCACCAGCTGTGAGGTCATACCAGCAGCCCAACATAGCTTCAAACCATCCACAATTCGTCAACCAACTAACAACATTTACCCTTCCTTCAAGGAGAAGCTTTTGTAACAATTGAGACTTCAATGACACCAATTCTGGAACAATTGAGACTACAATGACACGATCTAAATTATGCAGCTTGCAACATGTAAAATCCTTTCCCTCTAAGCTCGCTTTGATGTTAACTTCATCATGACTCACAGCCTCTACCATTTGCCCACCATTTCTTGCACTAGCACTGAATTGTTCATCATCAAACTGCAGCACCATAGGTCTAACTTTTCCAATCCTTTGCAATTCATCCCTTCCCGGTTCAAAGGGCCTGCCATCATCAATTATATCATTTAAAGCACCTATTGTACTGATGTGGATCTGATCAGAGATCTGTCTCCCCACATTACAACCTTTGTACACAACCATCAGCTCAATTGCTTGCATAGGAACTAAGCTTTGCTTGTTGTGAATCCTGAAATGCACTCTCGCAGCCTGAGTACTTCGATTCAACAAGAAATCAACTCTTTGCAACTCCACATAGCCTTGCGTATCTTTTCCCGGATCAGGAGGCAACTCGTCATAAGAGTGTGCATTGGAATACTCTTTGTCTCCACTCGAAAAAGGAAATAGATCATTCCGATCTTGCCGATTGTCCAGCTGACAGTGCATTTCAGCTGCTCCAAGTTCGTCATCATTCACCCAACACAAAAAACCTTGCAAAGCATCCAAGATAGTGTTGGGTTCAAGCTTCTGGTCCTGAGTTAGTACAACCGCACGCCCAAAAGTGAACTTAAGCATACTCTGATTTGTATTCGATGACACTACAGCAGCAACAATTGATTTCTCAACAGAATGTGATAGATCAGCAATGAAGATGCTTCGATTCTGCATACCAGCTTGCCATGGAGTAACACTTAACAGATTTGACGATGTATCCATTGGTATTACAGCTGTAGCATCGACTTTTTTAGCAAAACACTTCGGTTCTGCATAGTTCTCTGCTTGATTGCTTGCAAGGACTTCATAGTGATCCACTTGTAGCATCGAATCCTCCTTTGGAGGCCATGACTCAATCACTGACTTGTCATGCTTCAATTTCTTCTTAGTAAGCTTCTTTTTCCCCCAAAAATCTTTCAATGCGTCGTTAAAATGATTCCTCTTTACTTTACCCTTTGCATTCTTTATCATTCCCATGACATGAAAATCGTATTCCCATTCCTGAAGCATGTCATGCTGTAGCTCATCATCTTCAAAATAATCTAACTCTAGCTGTTAGGTATATGTCTCAAAATTACTTGGCGCATTAAGAAGAAGTGCCGTGAAGACCCCGATCGATCGGGTGGAGCTCGATCGATAGGGAATGTTACGTAAACAAAGGACATCTTCAGTGAGGCGGCCGATCGATCAGTGAGGAACGGATCGATCGGGAAATAGGTTTACACGGCCTATATAAACGGACGTCGGGGTTCGTCATTAGGCATTCAAAGTCAAAGAGAGGCTTCCCTTGCGCGGCGCCGCACCAAAATAAATTGAGTGTTGAGAGAGAATCTTTGTAATTCGTCCTCTTCTTTTGTTCAATAATAAAAGCTCCGATCTTCGCCCGTGGTTTTCTCCCCTTTCGATTGTAAAGGGGTTTCCACGTAAATCCTTGTGTCTATTGTTTCGTTTCTCTTTTAGTCCGATTGTTTCTCGTTATTGTCGTGGTATTTGATTCGACTCAGATCCGAATATATTGTTTATTTTCGCACAAATTGGTATCAGAGCCCGATTCTTCGAATTGATACAATGATGTCAGGTATTAAAATCGAGGTTGAGAAATTCAATGGTCAGGGAAGCTTTAGCTTATGGCAAGTCCGTGTGAAAGGACTCCTGACTCAGAACGGCTTGAAGAAAGCACTGGAGGGGAAAGAGAAGAAACCAGAAACGTTGACTGAGGCACAGTGGGAAGAGTTGGATGAGAAGGCTCTCACGGCAATACAGATGTGTTTGGCTGACGATGTTTTGTCAGAGGTATTGGAGATTAAAACCGCACAGGAGTTATGGGAGAAATTGTTAGACATGTTTTGCCACAAGTCAGTCTCCAACAAACTCGCAGTGAAGCGGCGGTTGAACACTTTTCGTATGGCAGAAGGTACATCTCTTAAAAACCATCTTAGCGAATTTACCTCAATTATTCATGAATTAAAGGCTTTGGATGATGTCCCTAAGGACGAGGATCAGGCTATGATTTTACTGTGTTCGCTCTCTAATGTGTATAAGGGCTTCGTAGAAAGCATGATATACGGGGGTAGGCCAACTATTACTGTTGATGAAGTAGAAAGAAACCTAGTGAGTAAAGAACGGGTAGATAAGGAATTGTCTGACTCTGTGAATGACTCGGGTAGTGGCTTACATGTGAGAGGTCGATCAGAAGGTAAATCTAGACATAAGAACCTGTCGTGTCACTATTGTCACAAAAAGGGGCACATAAAGAAAGACTGTTACAGATATAAGAATAAATCAAAAGGGGGTAACAGGGGTGACCAGGGTCAGGACAAGTCCGCTGAGGCTAGTGTTGTAGAGGAGGATAGTGAAGGAAAATTTCTATTATTTGCTGATTCTCAGTCCAGGTCCATAGATAAGTGGGTCATGGATTCGGGTTGTTTGTTTAATGTTACTCCAAACAGAGACTGGTTCTCCACGTATGAGTCTATACAAGGTGGGGTTGTCTTGATGGGTAATGATGCTGCTTGTATGGTAGTGGGTGTTGGAACAGTCCGTGTGAGAATGTTTGATGGAACTATTAGAACCTTAAGTGATGTTCGTCACATCCCGGATTTGAAAAAGAACTTGATTTCTCTAGGTACCCTAGAATCTAATGGGTACAAATACACTGCGGAAGGTGGAGTCATGCGGGTCAGTAAGGGTGCGTTAATTGTGATGAAAGGAAATAGGGTTGGTACTTTGTATGAGCTTGCAGGTACAACCGTGACAGGTGCAGTTGTTTTTTCCACATCTGCTATGATAGATGCAGAGATCACAAGATTATGGCACATGAGAATGGGTCATATTGGTGACAAGGCATTGTCTGAGCTGAGTAAGAGGGGACTTCTTTGTGGTCAGTCAACAGGACTGACGGGATTCTGTGAGCACTGTATTTATGGGAAGCAGAAGAGAGTCAGCTTTCAGGCAGCAATGCATCAGACCAAGGGGACGTTAGACTACATACATTCTGATCTGTGGAGACCTTCCAGAGTGGCTTCTAAAGGTGGGTCCAGGTATATTCTAATGTTCACTGATGACTACTCACGTAAAGTTTGGGTCTATTTTCTTAAGCAGAAAAATGAAGTGTGTGATATCTTCAAGAAGTGGAAAGTTCTGCTTGAAAAACAGACAGGGAAGCCGATCAAGAGGTTGAGGACTGATAATGGTCTTGAGTTTGTCGAAGGGGACTTCACTAAATTTTGTGAAGATCAGGGCATAGTTCGACACAGGACATGTACAGGTCGACCTCAGCAGAATGGAGTGGCTGAAAGATTAAATAGGACGTTACTTGAGAAGGCTCGTTGTATGCTTTCAAATGCAAGTTTAAATAGAGAATGGTGGGCAGAAGCAGTTAACATGGCTTGCTACCTTGTGAATAAGACACCGCATTCTTCATTACAGATGAAGACTCCTGAAGAGGTATGGTCTGGTTCAACTTCTCATTATTCTCAGATCAAAGTTTTTGGTTGTCCTGCATATGCATATGTTAATGATGGAAAGCTGGAGCCTGTGGCCAAGAAGTGCATCTTTCTTGGTTATACGTCAGGTGTGAAGGGATATAGATTGTGGGATCCATGTGTCCAGAAGTTTTTGACGAGTAGAGATGTTACTTTTGATGAGTCTGCTCTACTTAATCCGCCACACACACCCTCCATTGATAGAGATACAGTTCAGGTTGAGACACCTGATGATACAGAGATACAGTCAGATCAGCAGATTGTTCAGCTTGAGAGTATTCCAGCACCTCAGGACGGGTTTCTGATGTTGTTACTGATAATGCAGAAACAGGTCAGCAGATGGAGAATATTACTATAGCTGGTGGTAGACCTAGGCGACAGATCAGGCCTCCTGAGAGATATGGGTATGAGGAGATGATTGCCTATGCCCTCTCTACTGCTGAAACATTAGATGACAGTGAGCCGGCTTAGTATACAAAGGCTGTATCGAGATCAGATGCTGAGAAGTGGCTCTTTGCTATGAATGAAGAGATGCTATCTCTTCATAAGAATCAGACTTGGGAACTGGTGAAGCCTCCTACAGAGAAAAGACTGGTTGGATGCAAATGGGTCTTCAAGAGAAAAGAGGGCATTCCTGGAGTGGAAGATGCGAGGTACAAGGCACGTTTGGTAGCTAAAGGCTACAGTCAAGTACAAGGTGTTGATTTTCATGATATTTTCTCACCTGTAGTTAGACACACTTCGATTCGTGCATTATTGTCTTTGGTTGCAATGCATGATTTTGAGCTTGAACAATTGGATGTCAAAACTGCATTCTTGCATGGTGAACTAGAAGAAAGTATCTTTATGCATCAGCCCAAGGGTTTTGTTGTTGAACGAAAAGAAGACCATGTGTGTTTGTTTAGACGGTCTTTATATGGTTTAAAGCAATCTCCTAGACAGTGGTCTAGGAGATTTGATCAGTTCATGATAAGGCATGATTACATCAGAAGTAAGTACGATAGTTGTGTGTACTTCAGAAAGACAGATTCAGGCTTTATTTATTTGCTTTTGTACATTGATGATATGTTAATTGCAGCACGAGATATGAAAGACGTTGATGATTTGAAATCAATGCTGAAGAGTGAATTTGAGATGAAGGAATTTGGAGCCACTAAGAAGACATTAGGCATGGAAATTCATAGAGACCGAGAAGCTGGAAAATTATACTTGTCTTAGGAGAAGTATATTGAGAAGTTGTTAGACAGGTTTCATATGAAGGATGTTAACCCGGTTAACACGCCCTTAGCAGCTCATTTCAGATTCTTAGCGTTAGATTCGCTTCAGACTGAGGAGGACGTCAGGTACATATCTCAGATTCCTTATTCTAGTGCAGTGGGCAGTATAATGTATGCGATGTCTGTACGCGTCCAAATATTGCTTTTGCTGTGAGCAGAGTTAGTAGGTACATGGCGAATCCGGGCAGAGAACATTGGCATGCAGTAAAGTGGATTCTCAGGTATCTTCGTGGAACCTCTGATTTGTGTTTGGAATATGGGAAAAGTAAGTACTGTTTGGTTGGATATGTAGATTCTGACTATGGTGGAGACCTTGATAAGAGGAGGTCCATTTCAGGGTATGTGTTTTGTTTAGGTGACACAGCTATCAGTTGGAGAGCGCGTTTGTAGCCTGTTACAGCACAATCTACTGCCGAGGCCGAGCACATGGCAGTAACGGAAGCGTTCAAAGAAGCCGTCTGGTTGAGAGGATTGATTAGTGAAATCAGTGTCGAGCAAGGGACAGTTAGAGTATACTGTGATAGTCAGTCCGCTATTCACCTAGCGAAAGATCAGATGACGCATTATGACCGAACGAAACATATTGATGTGAAGCATCATTTTATCAGAGATCTGATTGATGAGCGGAAGGTGGAGTTGAGGAAGATTGGGACTGAAGATAACCCAGCTGACATGTTCACAAAAGTTCTACCAGGTAGCAAGTTCGAGCATTGCTTGAATTTAGTGGGTCTTTCGGTTTGATGTATGTTGGCCCCGATTAAGGGGGCGTTTGTGGAGAAGGTGGAGTTTGTTTTATTGTTGATGTTGATTTTGAGCCAAGGTGGAGATTTGTTAGGTATATGTCTCAAAATTACTTGGTGCATTAAGAAGAAGTGCCGTGAAGACCCCGATCGATCGGGTGGAGCTCGATCGATCGGGAATGTTACGTAAACAAAGGACATCTGCAGTGAGGCGGCCGATCGATCGGTGAGGAACCGATCGATCGGGACCCCCCGATTGATCGAGAAACAGGTTTACGCGGCCCATATAAATGAACGTAGGGGTTCGTTATTAGGCATCCAAAGTCAAAGAGAGGCTTCCCTTGAGCGGTGCCGCACCAAAATAAAGAGTGTTGAGAGGGAATCTTTGTAATTCGTCTTCTTCTTTTGTTCAATAATAAAAGCTCCGATCTTCGCCCGTGGTTTTCTCCCCTTTCGATTGTGGGTTTCCACGTAAATTCTTGTGTCTATTGTTTCGTTTCTCTTTTAGTCCGATTGTTTCTCATTATTGTCGTGGTATCTGATTCGACTCAGATCCGAATATATTGTTTATTTCCGCACACTAGTAAAGAGTCTTCATAATGATCATCTCGTTCAAACTCCGATTCTTCTAACATGTGTTCATCAATTTCGGCATTGCCGTGGTCGAGTTCATCTCCAACGGCAACAGATTCCACCTCCTCTTCGTGCTCAACCTTGAATTCTTACGGTTTAACCACATCATCTAATCCCTGCTTTAGTGCACTGATAATGTGATCACAAATTTCCTGAAGACGAGCAGTAATTAAATACTCAGGTCTGGTTGTAGCATTTGGACCAGCAACAGCAGCGTGAGGCCCATCAGTACCAACAGCTGCAGCTGCATTGGCTCCACCAGCTCCTGAACGAGTCCTCACTCCATCAGCCATGTTTGCAATGAACAACAAGCTTCAATCCGAAACAGCTCAGTTCGCCAGATCCAAGTTCAAAAATCGCAGAGGTGTGAAACTTGTTTCGTAACTCTTCAACAATCGTTTGCTTAATGAAGTTGTACTCCTTCGTTCGCACAAACAATCCCTTGCTATCGGTTTGACAATCGTCACTGACTACAAACCCTAACTTGCAAAATTTGCGAACGAACCCTAACTTCGATCAAACCCTAACAGAGATGCCTTCTTGAATATTCAGACTTACAATTCTGAATTAACTCGATTCCAAATCGCAATCAAGTCCTCTACATAATACACAAAGCAATCTTCGGAACGAAATCGGATTTCAACACTTTTGGTGCTTAGTTCATTGTCAGATTTTCGCCTAAGCAAATCTCCACTGAATAACATATAATTCTTAAAAATCAACACAGTTTCTGATGAATTCTCACCACTTCTATGCTTATCAACACAATTTCATCACAACCAGCAACAAACACAAATTCTCATCAAATTGCAGCTTGAAATTCAGTAACCGTTACCTCAACCACAGTTACTGAATTGTAGAATCAGAATTAACCTCAATGCAGCTTGTTTCTGATCTTCTAATTATGATCAAGTGTAATGTTGATCCAATACTCACTTCAGCCTTATTCAGCAACTTGATAAATTCTGATGATCAATAACACACGCTGCTACTCAACTGAATGTGATCAATGTACTGCAATTAACTCTCATTTTTGACCACATATACGATCAAACCAAACTTGCTTTTCAATCACTGAATTCTGCTATTTCAACTGTCAACAATGAGATCAACACAAGCTTGAATTCAAGGACTCGCAACCGATCATCAATTGAACCTCTTTTTATGTGTTTTTCAAGCAACTTTTCTTTGCAATTTACAATAGAATTCAGAACTGAATTCTTAAGCAAAATGCAATGCAATCAAAGGATATTTAATATCAAATTCGTTTGAATTGGAAGCGAAACGAGGCTCTGATACCAATTGTTAAGGTCGAGATTAATTCTTGATCTTAACCTAAGATAAAGAGAGTATGAGATGAGAAAGAAGAGAAGGAGATGAGAAAATAGAGAGAGTTAGATGAGAGAAAGAAGTGAAAGGGGATGAGAAGTAGAGAGAGATATCAAAAGATATCAATTTGTCATCCATCAAAGTTGTCCGGATTGCAAGCTAGAACCTCCCTACTTATACTACTTCTAAGATATGATATAATACATTGGATCTAGACATCACAACCAACCAACTTACCAAAATATCAAAATTATATGAAAATATCTACTAACTAACTTCTAAGCTTATTGCCAAGACAACCAACACAAACAATACCCACATAACCTGGTGCTGCAACGCATTACCCAAGCAATCAACTAAGGCTTAATACAACTTTATTCACCGAACTATCATCGTATAGCATGACAACAGCAGCAAGTACTCGCAGCAGCGAACCCCACAGCAACACAACCTCTATAGGCCCATGCCTTGGATTCTCGCATTCATAACATTATTTCATGTTATTTGTCCATTTTTCCACCCAAAATTGCAAGTTGAAATGGATTGGTTGAGCTTGGTGCATTTTCCCTATTCTTGTTGTTCTTTGCTTATTTTCTTCAAATTTTTTAGCCAGACCCACCTAAATTCAGAGTTTACATCAACTTTGACATGTTAATGCTTTGTTTAATTAATCCTTGCACTTGATTTGTGCATTTTGTTACCCATTTTTGCAAGTTGAATTGTATTGTGCATGAACTTGTTATGTTCTTCCTTTAGCCATGTTAATTATAATGTTTTGCCCATTTTTTCCTTTGGTTTGGTGTATCTTGCTTTTACTAGTTGATGTTAATTATAAAATCTAGCAAGATTTAGCATAAAACAAGTGTACTTGCAAGAAAATGGCAATATGAGCGAAAAAGAGCGAAACCGAGCAAAAGCGATAAAATTTTAAAGTAAAACGGTTAAAAATGAATCCAAATAACAAAATAATTATATAAAAAAATTAGACTTATCAAAATACCCCCAAACTTAAATCTTGCTCGTCCTCGAGCAAGGGTGAACATTAAGGCGCGGGAGCTCATGCTTTTTAAGAATTCTTCCACAATTTAAAGCAAGTGCAGTTTCATTAAAAAAGAATGACTGAGAATCAAGGTTAAAGGTTCTAAAGGCAAAACCATCTTTCCCAAGGAAAAATATGTCTATTACCTAGGTAATCGAATTCAAAAGTTAGCTAAATAAATTAAGTTTATCCGTACTTTCTAATCTTATGACATTCAAACTGAATAGAGGACAAACATTATACCACTCATAACAAGACTTATCAAGTATGCCCGAAACTAATTATTTTTGCACCTTTTTTTTTTCTTTGGAGGAAGTTATTTACTCAAGTCAATATAAGCATATCTGCAGTGAGAATCAAGCTCCGACTCCTGGGCGATGACCCATAAGTAAGAGAAGCCACCACTGAGATGCCCTCTTAACGGGTAGCACATATCTTATTTATGTGGGATAGCGGTGCTAGAGATCCTCTCTTTTTTTTCTCGGTGCTTGGTTCCTTGTTAGCTTTCTAAGTATCCCTTATAGCGAGCTTTCAATGCAGCAACTCCCGTTCCAGTTGGCCCTGGGTACTAGGTGTTGAAACACTCCTACGGATTTACTTGCTCGAGGTACCAAGGCACGAAACCATCACACCATAGCACATATCCAAATGATAGACATTTTTTTAACAGGATAGCGATGCTTAGTAATTCTCTCCCTCTATTTTTAATATATTTTTCTTTAGATTCAGGCATAACTCTTCAAAATCTATTATGTAAATGATACTCCTTATGCAATCTATTCAAATTTGAGCATCTTTTAATCAGAAAAAAAAAAGAGTAAAACAGCCATGCTAACTAGTGAAGTCAAATACCATGGTTTTATCAAGATAGCGCCTTAGATTAAATCGTGTTTTGCAATTAGAAAACAAAAATAATTGCTTATCAGGTTATTTAAATATAATTAAAGTAAATGAGCTAAAAAAGAGTAGAAAAATTGCCTAAAAAGCATGATGATAAGTTCTTTCTTTTTTTATATAAATTTTTCTTAAAAAAAAAGACTAATGATCATGGTAAAAAAAAAGACAGACAATCTTTTTGTTGGCCAACACTTTCTACATGCCCATACAAAGGCTCCGAACTCTAGGAGGCACTGAAGCCGACTCTAAAACATCAAACAGGAAAACTTTTCAAATAAACTTCGTAAAAAAAATTTTCTTTTTTAATTTATTATTATTATTGTTAACATTACTTTTCCAACCCCTAAACTTTATTTTTAAAAAGAACTAAAAACATAAATTAGGTGAGAGATACTTCTCAGGTTTGAGGATTGCTCTTTGATGGTGCATGTTGACATTGTGCTACCCACAAACTTGTTGCAAAATACCTGTTTAATAAAAAATAAGCATGAGAAAAATAAAAATAATGAAAGGAAAATAAAAATAGATAAATAAAAATACAAACATTTGGGTTGCCTCCCAAGAAGCGCTTAGTTTATAATCGTAAGCTTGACTTTCTGGGTGGATCTATCCCGTGTCCTAAAGGAGAATAGAGTTTCCACCATCCATCCATAATGTCCATTTTCTTCCATGACTCTTCCCTGTTCTCTCCTTTACATGACCACCTCCGCCTTCTCTAATCTTGAGATCTTTAAGCCTAATTTGCCATAGCTTGAATTTCCTTTTCTGATTTTTTCTGCTATTTTTCACTGAGGCATCCATGGTTTCGAAAATCTCTAACCATGTTAGATAAGCTTGACATTCTATTTCATTGATTGGTGGTGGTGGGTAGGTAAAGATAGGTTTGGTCATTGGTGGCTCTGAGTTAACTAAGGGGATTATGTTACATTGAGGTGATTTTTCTAATGTGTCTTCATTCCTCAATGTTATGGCCTTGGTTTGGTCCCCTAGGTCAGAGATGGTATTGCTAGACATGAATTCAACAGACCTCATAGAATGTTCCTCTATTGTGGTCCCTACTTAAGGTTCAGGATTTTGGAATGGAGGCCTTTCGGCATTTTAGGTCACTCACAATTTCCATGAATTTCCTAAAGGTCTCTTCTAAGTCATTGTTCTTTTCTTGAGACGGATAAGTGGGTGACTAAGATGCATCGTGACGATTCCAAGAAGGATCCATCCATTCTTGAATATAAGTGCTAGAGTAGGGATTATACTGGGGTTGGTCAAAATTTGACATGTAATTACCTTGTTCAAAACCGTAGGAGGAAAAGATATTACCTAATTGACATTCCATACTAGCATGGTTACCTGCACAAAATTCACATCAAGGAGCACGAGCAGCAATCATCACATTTAATGTTTCTCGAATTTGTGAAAGTTGAGCAGATAATTCACTATATTCACGAATGCTCAGTTTTCTTTTCAATATAGCTTGCTATTGAGGTCTCATAAAGTTATATTGCTCAAAATTTAATGAAGAAAACCTATTACCTATTTAGCATTCCATACTAATATGGCTACCTGCACAAAATTCATATCTAAGAGTACTAGCAGTAATCTTTTCTTCAATTAGTGAAAGTGGAGCAGATAATGCATCAAATACAGCTTGGTTTTGAGGTCTTATAAAGTTGTAACAAGCCATCACTCTTTTTTTTTTAATTTATTTATTTTTAAGAATTATCTTTACAAATAAAATAAATGAATGAAAAGAGATTTTTATTTTAAATTTAACAAGATTTACAAATTATTAACAATTTCAAATTAGCACCAAAACTAGTTGGTATCGATATCACTCAAATAGAGACAATCCTCAGCAACGGCGCCAAAAACTTGATGCAGACTTTGCGTATGCGTTAACAAGTGCACTAGTTGTACCAAGTAATATAGAAGTGAGTAGAGTATCATCCCCATGAGGATTGTATTGAATGAATACCAAAACTAGTAGCTTCAATACTATTTGAAAGACCGAAAAATTTAGGATTTTGATATGAAATAAACTAAAATAAAATATAAAGAAATAAAAGTTAAAACGAGATTAGAGTGTGCTAATTTTTTGTTGGTTTTTATCAGTTTATAAAGTCTAAGGCATCCGATTTCACTTTAGTTGCATCTATACGCATTTTTTACTCTCGATATTCAAGTTGTTACTGTGTGTTGATGGTTGAAAATCCTAATTTACGAAATATTTTCTCTCGAGCAACATTTAGCATACTCTTTAACATATTAATCCATCACTCTTGTGCATGAATTTAAATAAGAAAATATTTTTTAAAGCTCTATGATTTTCTTTTTTGAAAACCATATAAATCACGTTAATCTCTCTCGAGCATTCGCCCAATTTGTGGTGCTTATCACCTAAGCAATCATCATAAATCTCCTCTTGGACTCATTATGAATCATTATAGGCTCTAAATTGTGATCAAGCATTTAAAACTCATGAAGAACAACGATAAACACTTTAACAACATAATAACATAAACATTGAATACTTTGAATTAGAATTAAGAGTACATTACAACTTAAGCTACATCGTAGCCTTAGAATAACAAAATTAGTTCATAATAAACTTAATATTAAAAATTATAAACACAAAATTCATGAACTTAGGAAAGATAAAAGTATAGAAAGAACTAAAAATACAAAATCACAAACCAAACTTTCTTCCTTCCTTCTCCTTTCTTCTTTCTCACGATTTTTCTCTCTTTTCTCACTCAAATCTTGTGATTTTTGTTTTGAAATCTAATGCTTAAACAACCCCACGCCATCTCATATTTATAGTAGTTGAGCTAGGATAAAACAAATTGTAAAAAATCTTCAAACATTATCCTCATTAGCTGAAATTGCGTCAGCTGCAGCCGTGTTCTGAAGCCCTGTTCTCCCTTCTTTTTCTTCAATTTTTTTTTTTACGTTTGACCTCCCAAAACCTCCACAAAAGCATCATGTGCATGTTTTATAAGGTTTATAAAATGAATTTGAGCTAAAATATTGCATAATATAGCCGCCCAAAGTGGAGAAAATAAGCAGGTTGTGCAAAATCTGTTAATTTTCTACAGCTGCAGTAGTGTTGCTTGTTTATCCATTTTTTTTCATTTCTTTTGAATCCCACCGCCCAAAAATTGCAAAATATGAGTTAATACATGTTAAAGTAAGTTTTTAAAATGAATTTGGGTAAAAAACATTGAGTTTTTTCTCCCAAAATGCAAGTTGAAACTGATTGCACTACCACTTGCACCCTTGCCGCCCAGATTATGCAATGGCTGTTCAACTCCATTTTTTTCAATTTTTTATTGCTTTGCACCACCCAAAATAAGATTTAACATCAACTTGAACATGTTAATGAAGTGTTCAAGAAGTTCTTTCATGTTATTTGTCCGTTTTGCCACCTAAAATTGCAAGTTGAAATGGATTGGATGAGCTAGGTGCATTTTCTCTATTCTTGCTGTTCTTTGCAAATTTTCTTCAAATATTTGAGCTTAGACCCACCTAAATTCAGAGTTTACATCAACTTTGACATATTAATGCATTGTTTAATTAATCCTTGTGCTTGATTTGTGCATTTTGTTACCCATTTTTGCAAGTTGAATTGTATTGTGCATGAACTTGTTGTTTTCTTGCTTTAGCCATGTTAATTATTATGTTTTGCCCATTTTTTTCTTTGGTTTGGTGTATCTTGCTTTTACTTGTTGATGTTAATGATAAAACCTAGCAAGATTTAGCATAAAACGAGTGTTTTAGCAAGAAAATGGCAATATGAGCGAAACCGAGCAAAAGCGATAAAAATTTGATGTAAAATGGTTAAAAATGAATCAAAATGATAAAATAATTTTATAATAAATTAGACTTATCACCAGTTTCATTAGAAATTTGATTTCTATTTACTATTTGTTTGAAATTAGTGTTTATTTATTTATTTATTTATTTTGAAAAATAAACTTATAGTCATTTAAATAAAGTGTTTGTTTAGAAGGTATAGTGATAGATAGTTGGCTTATTTTAATTAAAGCTACGTCAATGGTGATTTATTATTCTTATACAAGCTAGGCTGTGCAACCATATGAAAGAAGAATTTTCAAAAGCCATATAACTTTTAAGTGGTACTTAATCTTATGTCACATTAATCTAGCATGATTCAAAAATCATTTTGATATGTCTTATGCGATCATTAAGTACTAATAGATAACTAGTATGTGAATCATGTTTGAATTAGTGGTGCCTGAAAGAACCTTAAATAGTAAAGGCAATAGAACCATTAAGCTACTAGAACTTGTTCATGAAATTGTTTATGGACCCGCTAAAATTTCAAGTGGGCAAAAGACATGAGTATTTCATAAAATGTTTATGAATGACTATTCAATTAGTTGATGTATGTATATACTTATGAAGACCAAAGTCTTGAAACATTTGAAAGGTTCAAAGCATTAAATACTAAAATTGGGATCATTTAGGTAATTGTATTAAGTCTCTTTGATCAGATCAAAGTGGCCGCATCAAAAGAATTTTTTTTTTTTTTTCTTATTACAAATAGTTGTAGAAAGGATCAATAATGTGTTATTGAATATGGTAAGATCTATATGATGAGTCACATCTACTTATCAAAAGATTTGTTATGATAGAGGTTTTATAAGGTGTTCTAAAAGTACAATAGCTAGCTTATGTTGGATAGATCGACAATATGAGATATTGTGTCTCTACGGCTTGATACAACTCATCGTGTAGATGATGTATTAGATATATCATCAACCAGATTATTGTCACACTAAGTAGATGAGAGCTTTTGGTGTAGTGGAAGGACGGTTAGGGTGACCTGACAGATTCATGACTTCAGTCTTAACGGTTAAGCATGATGATGAATCTGATTCTCTAGACTACAATTAAACTGTTGAGTTTAAAGATGAAAACCAATGGGTCATGGCAATAAAAGTTAAGTAATTTTATGTTAACTAAGTCTGGGAACTTGCAGAGCTGTTCAAAGACATTAAGTCCATTAGATTAGATCTAAATGGGTCTACTAATACAAAAAGTTCATTGGACGAGGAGGTTGAGACCTTCTAGGCTAGGTTGATGGTAGTGGGTTATAGCCTAATAGAAGGAACCTTCTGGCCAGATGTCATACTTAAGTCCATAAGGACACTTCCATCCGTTGTATTTCATATGTTGAGGTATGGGAATTGGAAGTCAAGACGACATTTTCCGAATGGTATGCATGTAATACGAACCAGACAAATTTGTTGCCAACAGTAAGGAGCGTATGGTATGCAAACTTAGCAAGTCTATTTGCAGACTTAAATAAGTATTTTTTTTCATTTAATAGTAGATTCGATGACGAGTAATCAAGTCCTAAGGATTTCAAACAATGGTTAGTGAACCAACAGTGTAAGAGTCACATAACAAGAAAGTAGACACTTTCCAAGTGTTGTATATAGATAACATTCCATTAAGAATGGTGTGAAATTGTTTTGAGCTGTTAAGTTTTAATTGTCCAGTCAATTAAAATTCATAGACCTAAGATGAGCACACTATATTCTTAGGATTAAGCTTGTGCAAGATTCAGCAGAAAGAATGTGAGTTTGTCAAGGATCGTTTGCTGTAAAAGAGAATTTAGACATTAGAGGTTTGAAATCCGTGTTTACCTAGTGGTGTGAGTCATTAGATGGTAAAGAGTGAAGCAGTTCTTCATTGCTTACTTCATTAAGGAAGCTGGGTACTTGATAGCTATGAAGTTGTTATGTAGACTAATTGACCCAAAAGGTTCCTTAAAAGTGAAAGCTTGTGACCAAAATAATGGGACAATGAAAGATAAAGTTTATAATCAAAGAGTTGACAGATCCATAGGGATAGTTGTGCAATGCATGGCTTATTACGTTTAGGAGAAGTGGGAGATTCTTGGAATTGGTGTCCTAGACAATCCAATTAGTTAGCTTTAAATATTAAATAAATAAATTACTTTATTTACTTATTATCTAATTATGTTTTACAAGTCAAACATACGTGCAATTGTGTAATTAACTGAGATCAAACCCGATTCAAAATCTAAGGATAGTAGACTATGAGATGAGAAAGAAGTGAATTGGACATGAGACATAGAGAGATTTAGATGAGAAAGAGAATAAAATCCAAAGATATTTGCATTTGATCAAATTTATCCAATTACGATAAGAGCTCTCACATTTATACTAAATTGTGAATGAGCTAAGTACATTGGATGAAGACAAGAAGATCCTCAGACTAAGAAGAACCAACCGCCAACAGTGGCCTCCTAAGCACTAACATCTTGTCCATCTTGACATGAAGAGCTAAGAACTAAGCACATGAAGCTAACACAAGCTAATCCATGACTTAAACTACTTATTACATCATTACAGTATATCCGGGCTCTGACATTACTGTCCTCAAGAATCATATGAGATAGTTAGACCTTAAAGAACCCTTATAGATGTAGAAGTAGGAGCCGAATTTAATGAACTCCTTGCTGAAATTTTACATCTGAAAAGCATAGCATAACTTGATGCATACATCTGAAATCTGCACCTAACAATACAACAGTGTCTTGTAGTTGTTGTGCAATGATAACTTGGAGTGAAGCAACGAACTTCAACTGGCCAACAGAGTGGAATTCCAATGCCTTACTGCTGGTACTCAAACTGAACCCCGATCCTTGTCCTACTTAGGGAAAGGCTTTCAGTGTTTCTCACATTCCCAAGACTTACAGGGACCCAACTTGTACATTCCCTTGCCTAATTTGCACCCTTAGATGTTACTGCCAACAAGATCAATAAGCAATTTACTGAATTGTCATTCACTTTTCTAAAATCTATTAGCTGTGCACCATGCTTGAGCATTGAAATTATGGAAGTCCTAATTTGAAATTTCCTCCACTAAGATAAGTTCTCAAGCTTCATGGTTGAACTCCAAAGAGATTCTATCATAGTATGAACCATTAAGATAGCCAAACCAACAACCCTGAGTTTGCAGCCCACAAATGCTAGACCATTCACAAAATCATTAGCTCTTGTCTGAATTTCAACTTGGCTACTACTCACTGCTGATTATCTACAGCCCATATGAACAAACCTTGATTTATTATCAATGAGCATGGGAATGGATACAACACGCACTGGCTCTTGAAACCCCAGGAGCAACATAATTGCCCTGAATAATTCTGGAATAGATCTGAACCTACCTTCCTTTCTGAGCTGCACCACTATTTTAGATGGAACTGGCCCAGATCTGATGCGTGTTTCCTCAATAACACCTTCTTGGTGACTGCCTTTGAGCTGAACACTTCTCTTAATTTGTATGTGGCATTGTACTACACTTAAATGGCAAACTCTTCACCATTCTCTTCAACCTTAGCAAGTGAATTTGATGCTTTTCTTAAAGCATTTCCCTGTTATTCAGACAAGAGATTCAAGCATTCCGGTGGCCTTACATTGGCTTGTATTCTAGGGAGGTATTCTTTACTCCTCACTTGACCAATCCAACCCCCTAACATCAGATCCACTTCCTCTGTTGCTGCAGAACGCCAGACCAACAAATTCAACTTAGCCTTCAAAGATTGCCTTTTGATTGTTCCCATAACTGATTCCTTTGGACTTCCTCTCTTCAAACTTCGCCTTGAAGCTATTTATGGTTTGAATAAATCCATCTTTAAGACACCAAAAGAGAGATTGCTTAATCAACTTGATTTCCAATGCACCTTTGCTACTGAATTCAGGTGGGTTTGCTTGAACTTCTTGTTTCCTGTTAGCACTATGTAGTGAAGAAGGTAACCATAAGCATTCCGGAGGTCTAACATTGGGCTGTACTATTGGAAGAGCCCCTAGATCACCCCCCTTATCACGCTTGAATATAGCACCACACATGTCAACATCACACAACTGATTCACAGTTTGCATCCAAGATTCAGATTGTATTGCTCCAACTCGTGAGTGAGGTTAAAAAAAAAAAAAAAGGGAACATACCCAGTGCCTCAAGGGCTCCCGCCTACGCAGGGTCTGGGGGGGGCGGATGTACGCAGCCTTTCCCCTTTAGGGTGTCAACCTAAAGAGAAGCTGTTTCCCAGTGCCCCCAATTCGTGAGTGAGGTGCTCCAATTAATTCCCCACTTGAATATGCTCTTGAAAATTTTGATATTCCAACTACTGCTCGCTCAAGACGGCAAAACTTCCATCTCAGTTGATCACCATTTAACCCTGATTCATCGTTCTTGGCATAATTACATCTCATTTATTCTTGTTTATTCCCAAATGTCTCACTAAGCTCTTTCCTTGGATCAAAAGGTCTCCAACAAGTGTGATTTGTTAATCTATCAACCTCTTGAGTACACTTGGCTTGAGCTTTTCTATCATAGCTTTGGCATAACACCTGAATGTGCGACACAGAACTTCCATTCACTGCTACAGCAACTTCCTGATAATCTTCAGCTTGATGATTTTGTGAACGTGTCACACACTCTTGAACAATTGTCTTCTCCTTCTCATTAAGTTGTTGACCTTGTCCAATTTTCCCCAGATTCTGCTGACTTGCACTAACAACAAACTCATGTTTTCTCAAATCTAAATTTACTACATCATGAACTTCCTTAGTTCTTGATGAGATTGCATTGTTGCTACTTGAGTTCTTTTTCCCCCTAGCCTTCATAAGCATTCTTCTTATCCAAGAACCAACCTCTAATCTATCTAATGACAACATAACCATCTCATGCTTCATCAAGTCCTTGCTCACATTAGAGTCAAGCTTGTCAAGAATCACAGTATTTGATTTAAGGCGTAGGAAATCAGGAGGTCTTCCCTTGTAAACCAACATTGGCTTTATCGCACTTGATGTCTTACTCAAGTAACATTTCTTGCTATTTAAATGGATGAACAAGCTGATCTTTTTGTATTGCTGAAGTGCATGCTGCACTCTCAACTTCCTGACACTTCAGATCTCAATTCGTACATGAGAAACAACGTCATGTGATTTAACTGCCTGCGCTATTGGATCCTTGGGTTGTTCTGATTGAAGTGCTCGCATCTCTTGAAAGAGCTTAAACATTTGTGACTCAAAGCGATCGAACATTTCTTGAACTGTGGGGACTGCATTCCCATCCATTTTGCTTTACTTGCTTGTGCACAAGAAGCCACTACTGAATTGTATAAATCGTAGCACCTTCGATCTAAGATTCGACTCAGTTAACACAATATCAGCTACTGCTTGTTAAACCGCAATCTACTCACTCAACTTGTACGACTCTCACTTGATTTCTGCTCAACACCCGCAGCAGAGTACAAACCCTAGATGACAAACTTCGTGAATCAAAGGAAACTCGAACCAAACCCTAACCGCAATGCTTACTTGAGTGATTCAGACTAAGAATCTGAATTAGACTCGAACGTAACTGTAATTTTGACTTCAACACACCACGATCCTCAGAACATGTCCAATTTCTACAATTTATGCTCTTAGTTCGCGGTTAACTCCACTTTTGAGCAAGTATCGACTCGATTTTAGATGTTTTGTGCAGAATTGGCTAAATTCCTATACTCTTCTATGCTTAATAGCACAACTTCCTCCAAAAATCAACAACGATTGTTTAATTTAGCTCTTTTCACGATTAGTTACTGATTTAGCTTAGTTTCTATATAAACTGAATTAACAATGGATAATGCAGCAATCTTGAAGTTGATCCTGCGCAACTATAATCCACACTAGCATCAACTCAAGATGTTTTGATCACTTACAATTCTGAGCTTGAATGTACTCCAAGCAGGACCAGATTATGATCAATGAACTGTAGCTAGCTAACGGTTCTGATCACATATGCAACAACAGAATCTGGTCTCAATCAAGCTCTGAAAATCTAATGCTAAATATCAAATTCAACCTCTTTTTGTTTGTTTCTCTTTTGTTGATTGATTGCAACAGGCACCAAAGCTTGACACAATACAAACTCAATTTGGTTGAAATAGATTCAACTAAATCAAATGCAAAGCATCTAAATCCTTGCACAGCAACAAAAAATCAGTTCTGAATTTTCTGAATTAAGAGCTTGATTTGGAATCTAATCAAGGCTCTAATTCCAATTGTCATGGACCGAGATCAAACTCGATTTAAGACCTAAGGATAGTAGAATATGAGATGAGAAATAGAGAGAGATTTAAATGAGAGAGAGAATAACATCCAAAGATATTTGTATTTTATCAAAGTTATCCAATTGCAATAAGAGCTCTGACATTTATACTAAATTGTAAATGAGTAAAGTACATTGGATGAAGACAAGAAGATCCTCCGACTAAGAGGAACCAGCCACCAAAATTGACCTCCTAAGCACTAACATCTTGTCCATCTTGACATGAAGAGCTAAGAACAAACCATATGAAGCTAACACAAGCTAATCCATGACTTAAACTTTTTATTACATCATTACAATATATCCGGGCTATGACAAATTGTTTTCTAAAATGTTCCATGACATGGACGTAGTCCAAGATGACTTGTCGAGCTTGGTTTAAGTGGTCATTGAGTTTAAGCCACAGATAGACTTGAATTAAATATATGATATATTGTCAAAGTATATGTTCATAGTCGGTGATGAGTTTGGAGAACTTGTCTAATAAGTGTTAGGAACAGTGTCCTGAAATCTAGATTTATTTGGGATATATTATTTTAATTAATAAATAAAATTGAAGTTCCAGTTGCTTCCAAGTTAAATCTGTGTATGTGAGGATTTATACTACATGTGATTTTCTTTTGGGAGAAATCCATGAGATGGGTGTAGTCCTTAGACTATAATTTACAGTTTTTTCTAAGTGGTTTATGAGACTAAGCCACAGATAGACTTGGAACAAATGGTATGTATTGTTGTTTGAAAGACTCATAGTCGAAGACAAGTTTGGACCACTTGTATGTTAAGACTATAACGTGACACTTTAGATGACTTGTCTTGGTCATGTGGATGGAGATCCAAAAGTGTTAGGTCAAGGTGTTTAATAAGATTGACACATTGAGTTGGACCATGTGGGTTACTTATTTCTAGACTACTATCGGAAATGAGTGATTCACTTTGTACCGTTCGAACGATGACTCTAAATCATGAGGGTATTCTGGACTTGTGCATGGAGTGTTAGTTAATTTGGTGTACTATAAGTAAGGTCTAAACGAATGACTGAAATCCCACATACACTAGGTAGCGGCGTGAAGTGTGATAAGGATCAGGTATTCAATAGGGAATCTACAGTCTCTTATGAGATACAGGTGTCCCCTTAGTTGATTCTCAAATATTTGAATAGTTCGAAAACTTTGGCCAAAGTATTCCAAGTGTTTGACATTTGGAATTTATATTGTGAATATGTTCAAGTATAAATGAATTATTTAGTGAAGGGTGAGTCGGTAACTAATGGAGAAGCTGTGAGAAGGATAATGGTAGTGGTTACATTTATCCTTTGTCATGGACATCTAGTGGAGGGGTTGTTATCATCAATACGGTCTATTAGGGAGATATTGAATAAATAATTTAAGTCTGGAGTGCAGTGAGATTTATTTAGTGGAATTAAGTCTCATTAAATGGTAATTAAATTATTTCATGAGATGATTAATTTAACTAATTTGGAGCAAGATTTAAATTGTCCCTGAGGTCCCTACGTAAGCCTCTGTGTTTTATTGCCATTGAAAAAATATTAAAGAATTCATGAGATGAATTATTTACCCATAAGATGGGTAAATTAATTTTGCCAAACATTATTTATGAGATGAATAAAAGTTGAAAGTTATAAAACAGAATAATTTTAAAACAATTAAAATTCATAGGATGAATTTTTACATGTGGGAAACAAAGCAAAAACAAAAAATATAAAAAATAAATCGTGTTTAAAACAGCCCGCAATCCACCACACGCCCAGACAACCAATCAGCACGCAACACGTGTCGCGCCCTGGGCTGCCAAAGGGGAGATCCGCGTGCCAGGGATCTGGCCAATCAGGATGTGACACGTGGCATGTGTTATTTAAAATAAAAAAAATGGCGGTTTTAAACTATTACCAAATGCAGCATTTTAATTACCTTTTAACGTGATACACTGCGTTTTGTTTTTAATAACTGCGCATCCCACATCGTTTATTTTATGTTTTTTCGCTCCGATATACTTCTATAAATAGAGGAGCTTATTCCGAGGTTTGGCATCGAAGTTAAAATATTTCTTTAGGGTTTCTGAAATTATTCAGGAGATCTAATTAGAGAGAAAAATTTCCGTTGAAATTTTTCTTTCCTCAGTTTTAATATTTTTCGGAGCCCACCCTCCGGGTAATTCGAGTTCATTGCGTAGAAGGTCTCGGGATCTCGATTTTGAAAAATGTTATTGCCTTTCTTTTTTTTTCTTTTTATTGGAGCAATTTCAGGTATGTCTTTTCTTTCCTTCTTTTTAGATTCTGCTTGTCTATTTATTTACAGTATTTGTTATTATACTTGTTCAAGTTTATGTATTGTTATGAATGCATTAGAGTAAAAGGCATGTAGATCTAAATTAAGAATTTAGATCTGTATATTTAAATTATGAATTTAAGTTAGTAGATTTAAAATTAGGAATTTTGAATCAACTCTATGTTATGAGTTATGAATTCTAAACCCGTTCCGCTACGTTAACTTTATAAACTTTAGGGAGAATTTTTGAAATTCATCCCAACAGCCGGTATTAGGGCAAATGGTTTATAGAGATAAACCTATTCCCGGGAACTCTCGCACGTGGCGTGTTATGAAGCGTGACTCTCCGACTGGGGGCTTAGGTAGAGAGAAGAGTCTCCTACTCTAAGTGCTCTAATAGGTGCCTATCATTGTGACCATAGTTGAGAACTGTGAACCCAATAGTCGGCATCAGAGTTTATTTTTCAACAAAATTTTTATGTTTTTTTCCCAACAATAAGACTACAATATAATACTCTAGATGGCTTGTCTTAGTCAAGTGCATAGGGATCCAAAAGTGTTATATTAGTGTTGTCTATATCATTAGAACACTGAGCAGGACAACCTCAATTATTTGTTTCTAAACTGCCATCAAAAATAATTAATTATGTAAGATGATAACTCTAAATCCAGCAAACAATCTGAACTCGTGCATGGACTGTTCATTGCTTTGATGTGCTAAATGGATTATTCAAAGTGCATTGCCTTGAATTTTATGTGAGCTGGGTATCAGCATGAAGTGTAACAGGAAAAATTGTTTTACATGGAATCTATAATCACTAACGAGATAAAGCTGTCCCTTAGTTGGTTCGCAAGCATACAAATAGATTCTAACATCTTTGGCCTAAGTATTTCATATGTTTGACATTTGAAATTAGTACGGAATTCTTTCTGTATTATTGTATTGTTCGAGAAGGGTGAGTCGGGAACTACAGCGAGAAATGTGAGAAAAGTAGCGGTAGTAGTTAAAGTTACCTTTCCTAAGTTACTTTAGCTCACGGATATCTAATCGAGGGGTCAATTGTAGTAATAAAAATTATTTGAAAAATTCTTGAGTAAATGTATTTAATTCTAGAGTGCAGTAAAACTTATTTAGTGGAATATTTTACTAAATGGTAATACATTGTTATCATGAGATGATAATCAGATTTGATACATTTGGAGCTAGAGTTAGATTGTCCATAAGGTCACTTCACAAGCCTCAACTTAAGCATCAATTGATAATGTTTAAAAAATAAATTCATGAGATAAATGATTTATTTATGAGATAAATGAATTTTTATTGTGAAAAAATATTAATGAGATAAATATATAATACGACAAATTGTATCGTTGTTTAAACAAAAATAAAAAAATTAAATTAATATATATAAATACGCTAGGCAGGTAACATGGGGTCCCACACTTATATATATATATATATACACACACACACATTATTTTTTTATATAAAAAATGTTTTTGAGCCATGGAGAATTTATATGAGTTAAGGTTTTAGAACTTAGTTTTCTCCCATAACGAAAATCCTAAAATTGTTTTAGGGGATTATTGTTTCTCATAATATTTCTAAAAAACTGTTTTTAAGAAAGATTGAAGGAAAACTTTTGTTCTGAACTTTTTTCTAAGTTAAATATTTTTGGGATCCCACAGTCTTAATCTTGGAGGAAGTCATAGCAAAAAAGACCATGAGCTGTTAAGATGTTCTTCTTCTAATTTCAGATCATCAAGTCAGAGTTAGAATTTGCGCTTCAGGTATGTATAAATTAAGTATTTGATATTTAGTTTGTTTTCCTTTTTTCATTTATTCTGTAATATGTTTATACTTGTTTTATTTGATGTTTTTGTTTGTCATGTTAGGAATCTATTAGAGTAAGATCTAGATCTGATTAATTAGTTTAATTAGGTCATGGTTTTAGATTTAAAATCAAAATTTTAAATTGGTATTTTGCTGTACCCATTTTTGGGAAATAATTTTGAAATATGTTCCCGACATGAAGAACTCCAAGCAGCCAAGAAAGTCCAAAGTCAAAGCGCCCAAGAAATTTAAGGGCTAGTGATGAAATTCATCGCTTGGAAGAGAGACGGAGTCATTTCAGGGGAGAACGTTTTTCTCTCAGACAACAGCATACCTCTCAACACTCAGTAGTTAGAAAGCTACAGCAAGCCACCGCAAAGGCTGAAAGGAGCAACTAAGTACTTCAAGAAGAGGCACTCTCCTTAGATAATGAGCTAAATGAAGCTACCTTGTTATGATCTAAGAAGATATTCGATCATAACATAAGAGAGAGAATGTCAGATGAGGAAGAATAGAGAGAATTGAGATGTGAAGAGAACATATTTCTTATTTCTTGGATGATCATTACAATGATAGAATCAAACTACTTATACTTCCTAAAGTTTAAGGTGGCAACTTACAGAATATCTAGCTAATACAAGCTCTAATACAAACTTACTCAACCAACAACTCATTCAACTAACCTTCCCTTTAAAAGACCAACTAACACTTAAGCATACAATTCACTTAAAACTAAAGCATACAATACACAATCACAACAATACTCCCTTCTTTGAAAAGATTCTCGTCTCAAGAATGGAAAGTAGGAAATTTACTCTTGGTGAACTGTAAGTCCTTCCATGTTGCATCTTCTTGTCTCATATTAGCCCAATGGATAAACACTTGTCCAATCTTCTTACCCTGTAGCGGTATTGTATGGGAGTCCAAGATACCCAAACGTTCTTGGAGAATTATACCATCAGAAGAAGTTGTGGGAGATAGAGAGGAGCTCACAGTATCAGCAGCTACATGTTTCTTCAGCAATGACACATGAAACACCTGATGGATAGAGCCTTCAGATGGTAACTCCAATCTATAAGCAGCAACTCCCAGCTTCTCTAATTCCTTGTAGGGTCCAAAATAGCGAGCACACAAATTTATATTCTTGCATATAGCCACTTATGACTGTCTGTAAGGTTGTAGCTTTAAGTACACCAAATCACCAAATTTAAAGAACCTATCAAATTTGTTTCTATCAGCAAAGAATTTCGTTCTTAATTGAGCTACTTACAGATTGACCTTGAGTTGCTGCATCAATTGCTTCCTCTGCTACAACTAATCATTCACTTCCACCACAGAAGATGAAGTACCTTGCAAGACAATAGGGAAGGGAGGATCATATTGATAGAGGGCCTTGAAAGGAGTTGTCCCCAAGGAAGAATGAGCATGTGTGTTATACCAAAACTCAGCCAAAGGTAGCCACTTGTTCCAGTGCTTGGGATGGAGGAATGTCATGCTTCACAAGTATTGCTTAACACACTGATTTACTCTTTCTATTTGACCATCCATTTAAGGATGGTAAGAAGATCTTAAAGCAAGAGAGAAACCCAGCAAGAGAAACAACTCATGCTAAAAATTGCTTGTGAACAATCTGTCACTGTCGGAAATGATTGATTGAGGCATGCCATGAAGTTTGTATATGTTATCCAATAATACTTTAGCAAAGCGTTCAGCAGTAATTGAATGATTGAGAGCAATGAAATAACCAAACTTAGTGAAACGATCCACCACAACTCATATGATCTCCTTCCCTTCTGACTTGGGCAATCCCTCTACAATGTTCATGGTAATATGTTGCCAAGCTCTATCAGGAATAGGTAGGCGTTAAAGCAACCCTTGTTAAGGCACATGGTCACTCTTGGTGCATTAACACACATCACAAACTTGAATACACTCCACAACCCCCTTCTTCATGCCTGGCCACTGAAAATACTTCTTAAGTCTTTGATAAGTACCCTAAATTCCTAAATGACCTCCCCAAGCTAAAGTATGGAAAGACAGAATGACTTACTTTCTCAAATCTGTGGCATAACAAATGTACACCCTTCCTTTCATTCTCGCAATACCGTTGGTTATAGTTACATCAAATACATCAGCTGAACAGTCCTTAATGCTGAAAGCTGCGATGCAATCTTGAGCAGAGCTATCCCCTGCATAGAATATGTGTACTTCCTCCATCTAGGAAGGTAAGACAAGTGAGATAGCATGATAAGAATCTGATTCCACCTCTTCTTGCTTCCTTGACAAAGCATCTGTTGCCAGATTTTCTTTCCATTTGAAATACATAATCAAGTAATCCAACCCCAACATCTTCATAAGGCCCTTACATTGCACTCTTGTGGTGGTCTTTTGCTCTAAAAGGTACTTAAGAATTTGATTATCAGTCCTAATTGTGAAATGATGGCCTTCAAGATAGTGTCTCCATTTCTACAAGACAAAACTACCCCCACACTCTTACTACAAGCATCTGTTTCAATGATGAGAGGCAGACAAGCATCTGTTTCAATGATGAGAGGCAGACTAAAATTAGGCATTGCTAAAACTGGAGCTGAGCACATAGCTGCTTTCAAGCTTTCAAATGCTTCTTGAGTTGTATCAAACCTCATAAAAGCATCCTTTTTGAGAAGTTCAGTGTCAAGGTTTCGAAGATTGCTCTTAAACATCAACCTTGGTCGGGATAGTGAGAGTATGAGATGAGAAGAGAATACAGAGTTTAGATGAGAAAGAAAGGAATGGAGATGAGAAAGTAGAGAGAGATATCAAAAGATATCAATTCATTCATCAAAATTGTTATTTTGGATTACAACTAGAGCCATCTATTTATACTACTTCCTCCTAGGATGGCTTAGACTAAAAATATCTAGAGATACATTGCATTTGGACCCATGGCCGAACCAACTTAATCGCATCTAACCAATTAGCCGCCAACCTTGACCGGCCATTGACCTCCTAAGCAAGTCCACACTTAAGCTCACTTATTACATGACTTACAAGAGACTTAAGGAATCAATTACATCAGGACTTATTCTAGATTCAATATCAACAAGCTAAAACAACTCATCATAGCAGCAAGTCATCACACACAGCTGGCCAATCAGTAGCAAATCAGTAGCAGCACCGCAGCTAACAATAGCAAGACAGCTCATACCAAACCTAAGCAGCAGCTACGGAAGCAGGACAGCATCACGGCCACCATGAATTCGTGCCTCGGATTCTCGGATCATAACATTCCCTTCCCCTTGAAAACATTCTTGTCCTCAAGAATAGAAGAGAGTTGTAACATTGAAGGACTCTAATTGCATATGAAAAGATAGCTGAAGTAAGGAATTCTTGCTGAAGTCTGCAGCTTTAAGGACCGCTGAAGCAACTCCATCTGAACTTTTAGCAGAGCACATTGTATGTTGTTTAATGCTTGCGTTTGAGGGCATAATACTCTTCAGGAGGTCTGGAACGATCAAACCAAACATCACAACCCCTCATGACACAGTTAACACAGCCCAAACTTCTATCTTGCTGCTGAGAATCACCAAATGCAGCAACAATTCTGTATTTCTGCATGTAGTAAGCTGCATAATAGAGTTTGAATGTCATTAGTCCCATAAGAATGCATATGAAGTTCTTTAACTTCTCGGGAGGCCTTCTAAACTCAAACTAAGAGAACCAAACATCAAATTCTGGTTGTAGGCATTCCCAAACGCAGCTCCAACATACCCAATTCTTGATCATGGCAACCCAACACATTGAGATTCCCTGAGGACGCAGCTGCAACTCCTTCATTTTGGATCTTATCCAAAATTTTTATTGCTTACACACCCACATACTATACCATCTCAGACCATACTGCCAATTCTTGATTGCTTTCCAATTGCACAAGTTGTGATGCAGAACCCACATATTCGGCAATGTATACCTCAGACCACTCATAGCTGCGGGTATTACCAATTCCAACTCGATTCTTGTTCAAATAGAGGCTCATTGATGCAAACAAGTTATTACACCTTCCAAGAACCATAATAGCACCAACCAAACTCAATCTGAATAACCCATTTGCTGCTGACAGTGAGGGAATTGCAATTCTCCAAAAAATTTCAGCAGCCAATAATTCCTCTATTGCTTGTATCTTGATTGGGAACTTGCAAGATCTGAAAGTACCAGATTTTTCTTCCTCAACTCTTGCGTAGACCACATAAACTAAGAGTTCACAACCCATTGTTGAATGCCAAATGCACAAGGTCACAACTTGAACAACCAAACCTTCCAATCGACCTTGCTAATGATGCAGCACACCACTTGCAATCTATTCAGCAGATGTCCTTGGATCCTAAGCTCTTGAAGCCTCCAAATTTGCCTCAAATGGATAAGCTTTGCTTCCTTGCTAATGAGCTTAAGAATGTACATAAAATCAGGACGCATATGGCAATTCAGAATTACTGAAATTAATTTCATATCCAGGGGAGATCTATCCTGCTTGCTAATGCTGAAATGTAAAATAATTTTAGCTAGAATTGACCTTGCTTCCTCCTTGTACTCCTTCAACCAAACATTCAAAAAGATTTGAAGCTTATGCACATTATTTTTCCACTCAGAACTGCCACAACAGACCACCCCACACACGTTCAGATTTTGCACCAGATCAGCACCTTTCAGTTGCTGTTGGTTCCAATTTTCAAGTGCTAACATCATTGACTCGGCTTGGGTTTGCTTACTATCCTTAGTTGCACACGAGAAGCTCACAACACCATCAACTCCTCTCTGAACTGCTTCTACTTCTGCAGTAAAACAACTTGAGAGGTCTTGATTCAATGGCTGAAGTTTGGCTACTGCATTTGTTCCAATCTCATTACAGTCCAGCACTGCCATTTCAGCCGCATTGCAGAAATCAGATTCCACCAAGGCCTCAGGGGGTCTTCCACTATCGAAAATAACCCAAAGACCTCCAATGCTAAGGGATCTTGGCTAAACAGCCCTCATTTTCAGATCAGAACCCAATTTGTGAACTACTAACATGTTAAGAATTCTCCCAGAAATCAGTCTTGGCCTAAATTGGACTCGGGAAATGATTTTAGCAACTTGCTCGAACCTTTCCTCCAATGCGGCCTCATATTTCAACTTGTTACAAGCATGATCTATTTTCCCCGGATCAAAGGGACTACCAACATCAATTTCATCAGTTAAGGCATCGACTGTACAGATTTTGGATTGCACAGAATCCTGTCTCAGCATTTTACTGCATTTATACACATCCAACAGCTCAATTGCTTGTATAGACACCATGCTCCTCCTTTGTTGAACCTTGAAACGCACTCTCGCAACAAGATTACTTCTCTTCAACAGAAAATCGACTCTTTTCGGCTTCGTATAAACTTGAAAATCTTCTCCCGGATCAGGAGGAAACTCGACATGTAAATGTGTATTTGAACACACCATTTCTCCACTCCGTGAACCTTGCAATGTATCAATTACATCACTACCAGCACAAATCAAATGCTGATTTTGAGTATCAATATGCCCTGGAGAAGTGTTTAACATGTTTTATGGTGCTTTCATCGTCACTACCGTAGTAACATTAAGTTTTGCAGCAGCGTACTTCGGGTCTGCATATTTCCCTGCTCGATTGCTTGCAAGGACTTCATAGTGACCCACTTGTTGCATCAAATCATCCTTTGGAGACCATGACTCGATCACTGACTTGTCATGCTTCAATTTCTGCTTAGTAAACTTCTTTTTACGCCCAAATTCTTTCAATGCTTTACTTAAATGGTTCCTCTTCATCTTACACTTTTCTTTCTTTAACATTCCTTTGACATGAAAATCGTATTCCCACTTCGGATGCATGTCATACTGCGCCCCAACATCCTCTAGACACTCTAACTCTAGCAAAGAGTCTTCATAATGATCATCTTGCTCAAATTCAGGTTCTTCTAGCTTGTGTTCATCAATTTCGGCATTACCGGGGACGAGTTCATCTCCAACGGCAACAGATTTCTCTCTCTCTTTTTGCTCAACACTGAACTTCCGTAGTCTAATGCCATCTGCTAGCTCCGGAGACTCATTTGCATCAAGAACATCAGCACAATCACGACTGATGTTAGGATAAGCTAAATAATGCTGAATCATAAGTCGCTGAATCTTTTCGTCCCATTCCTGTCTCCTTTTCTGGAAATATTCTTGCCTTAATTTCTTCAACTGCTCAATCGACTCGGCCATATCGACAATGAACAACAAAACTTCAATCTGGAATCAGCTCAGTTCGCAGAATACAAGTTCGAAAATTGCAGAAATGTGAAACTTGTTTCGCAATTCTTCAACAATCAATTGCTTTATGAAATTGTACTCCTTCGTTCGCACCAACAATCCGCTGCTGTCGATTCCACAATCGTCACGGATTACAAACCCTAATAAGTAGATTTTCGTACACCGAGAGTTCGAACAAACCCTAACTGCGATGCTTTCTTGAATAATTCCAGCTAAGAATTTGAAATAGGTTCGATCTTTGTCTGGAATGGTGATTTAAACACACGATTCACCACAATCTTCAAGAACAAAATTGGATTTCATCACTTCGATGCTCAGTTAGTTGTCAGATTTTCGCCTAAGCAAATCTCCGCTCAATAACAAATAATTCTTAAGCATTCAACGCAGATTCTGATAATTCTCACCACTTCTATGCTTATCAACACAATTTCATCACAATCCAGCCACAAAAGCAGATTTGGATTGAAAATGAACTTGTAGTTCAGAAAGCAGTTACCTCAATCTTCAATTTCTAAATTGTAAAATATGAATAAACCTCAAATCAGCTTGTCCCTGATCTTTTGATGATGATCAAGTGTAATGTGGATCAAATAGCATCACTTAAACTTCTTCTAAATAGATGAGATGATTATTTGTTCAAGATCAATTATGCTTAGCACATACTTGAGCAACTGATACTTTGCTTCAGCCTCAAAGTCAGCAGCAATTGCTTGATCAATGCAACTGAATTCAATTTGAATCAGCTTTAATGTTGAATGTAGTCAACAAATACTGATCAATTGAACTTTCTTCAATATAATTCAATCAATTCATCCCAACCGAAAGCAATTCCCAGGCCTTGCAGTTCACAAATGCAGTAACCGCCAAAATTCAATTCAAAATGCAGAATTGAATTCCTCAATGCAAAAACTTAACTAAATCAGTACCACAACTATTTTTATTGATTAATTGCGATACAATTTATCAGATTTTGTATTTTTTTTGGATATGAGCTTGATTCGGAAGCCAAATCAAGGCTCTAATACCAATTGTTAAGGTTTCGAAGATTGCTCTTGAACCTCAACCTTGGTTGGGATAGTGAGAGTATGAGATGAGAAGAGAATATAGAGTTTAGATGAGAAAGAAGGGAAAGGAGATGAGAAAGTAGAGAGAGATATCAAAAGATATCAATTCATTCATCAAAATTGTTATTTTAGATTACAACTAGAGCCATCTATTTATACTACTTCCTCCTAGGATGGCTTTGACTAAAAATATCTAGAGATACATTGCATTTGGACCCATGGCCTAACCAACTTAACCGCCATCTAAGCAATTAGCCGCCAACCTTGACCGGCCATTGACCTTCTAAGCAAGTCCACACTTAAGCTCACTTATTACATGACTTACAAGAGACTTAAGGAATCAATTACATCAAGACTATTATAGATTCAATATCAACAAGCTAAAACAACTCATCATAGCAGCAGTCATCACACGCAGCTGGCCAATCTGCAGTAAATCAGTAGCAGCACCGCAGCTAACAACAGCAAGACAGCCCATACCAGACCTAAGCAGCAGCTACGGCAGCAGAACAGCATCACAGCCACCATGAATTCATGCCTCGGATTCCCGGATCATAACATTCAGGCAGAGGTTTAGCTATGACACCATATCCACCAATAAACTTTCTCTAATATCTAGTGAGGCTCAACAACCCTCTCAATTACTTGAGAGATGTGGGAATTGGCCACTGTCTCATAGCCTAAAGGAGCATTTGGAGAGTTCAGCAAAAAGCTTATGTTTGCGCATTGTTTTGAATACTTGACTGAGATGTATCAAATGAGAATCTAGAGAAGGGTTATACACAAGTGTATCATCTAAGAACATAAGAACAAACTTCCTTAAAAATGGTTTAAAGACTGAATTCATTAAGGATTGAAATGTGGTAAGAGCATTTGATAAAACGAATGGCATAACCACCAATTCATAGTGTCCATGATGGGTTATAAAACCAATTTTGTGTATATCTTAGTCTATCACTCAAATTTGATAGTATCCTTGCCTTAAATCTAGCTTAAAAAAGTATTAGGATCCATGGAGTTTATCTAAAAGGTCATCAATGATGGGAATTGGGAATTTATCCTTTATGGTAAGGGACTTGAGTTGTTTGCAACCGATGCACATTCTTGCAGTTCCATCTTTCTTTTTGATTAAGATAACGGGGGGAAGCAAAGGGACTACGGCAATGCCTAATGAAATTGGTCTTCAAAAACACTTCCACTTGTTTCTCAATCTCATTTTTCTGTGAGTGAGGGTATTAGAAGGGTCTAAGATTAACTGGATTAGAGTTAGACTTGAGTGAAATAGCATGATCTAAGGTTCTTTTTGGAGGAAGCGAGGTTGGTTGCTCAAATAGATCCTTAAAATCATGTATCGACTTGATAATAGATGGGATAGAATTCACCTTAGTTTCCAATGGCTCAGTAATGAGAGAGAATGGTTGGCCAATCCATTAATAATCTCCATTTCTGATTACTCCTTCCAACCTCTTACTCCTCATTAATTGTAACTATCGTGGTTCCACTATGCCTTATAACTTAACTAATGTACCATCCCTCTCAAAAGATCAGTCAGTTGAGCAAAATCAAACACCAAGTGACTGATTGTCTTCATCCAATCAACACCCAAGACCATATCACAACCACCAAGTCTCAACACCCTGAAATCGTATACAAGCTGATGGCCTTGCATTTCCCATCTAACTTGTTTGCATTTAGTCTGTGTTAACAAAGAATTCCCATTAGCCACTATCATAGCCAAAGGACTTGTCTTGATCAGTTCATGTCCCACCAACTTAACAATCTTGGGATCTGCAAAACTATGTGTGCTACCACTATTAATCAATATCAATAGTGGCTTGTGGCTTACTTCTCCTTTTATCCTTATAGTGCTGTGAGTGCCATTTCTAGACAAAGCCCTCACCGAAATTTCCATTTCATCTTCTTCTGAATCCTCTTGCATCTCCTCCATCTGTATACTGAAGTCTAGTTTAACCTCCTACTCTTCCTGTTCTTCTTCAGCCTCAGCCCCAGTAACTGACATCAATAGCTTGGGATTACATTTGTGCCCAAAGAAATACCTTTGATTACATTTAAAGCACAACCCTTAAGCCTTCTTCTCTTCAAAACTCAAAGGTTTACAAGTTACTAAAGTAGCTTGTTGCAAAGGTTGAACTAAAGGCCCAGTTTTACTGATTTGTCCTCCATTAGGCACAACTAAGACAGTAGACTCAAATAATTTTGCTTTAGAATAAGCCATAGATAAGGTCATGGGATTCAATGCCTTGACAAGATTCTTGATCTTGGGTTTGAGACCACTAATGAAGTTAGAAACATAATAAGCCTCACTTGCACTCGGATTAATAGCCGTCATTCTTTCCTTCAAATGCTTAAAGCAAGTCATGTAGTGTTTAATAGAAGTAATCTGAGCCACCTTATTGAAATTGTCCACAACATTCCCCGGATCTTCATCCCCATACCTCTCACACCATTCATCTACAAGCATATGCCAAGTAAGGGACGGTTTGCTAAGGATCAAGCTATGAAACCACACTTCTTAATCTCCATGAAAGTGAATTGCAGCTAATTCAACCTTTTGTGAATCAAGAACATCATAGAAATGAAAGCAACTTTCACATCTTCTAATCCTAGATTAAGGATGCATTTCATCAAATTTATCAATTTCCACATTAGGTTGGCAAAACCATGGATTCTTGATCATAGGCATTCCTTCTCCACTCTCCTCATTCGATCTTGGTAACAAAGGATCAAGTGGCCTCCCCTGATGACTTCTTGATGATAGAATTCCAGCTCCAACAAGTGCTGCTTAGCAATTGATCTATTCTTGCATTCCTAAGAGCTGCTGTTGAACTTGCTGCTACGATTGATGCGTATTGCCTGCTGTAAGAATAAGAACTCGTAGCTATTGCTGCAATTGAGCCATCTGCTTTGCCGGATTTGAACCAGCAGCTGCATCCCCCACCATGTTAGTGTGTGTCTTACCCTTGGCCAGCTTGATCAGATGCAATTTCAACTTAATCAAAGGCAAATACGCAAGCTCTGCTACCAATATTTATGATCTAAGAAGATCTTGGATCATAACCTAGAAAAGAGAATGTGAGATGAGGAAAAATAGAGAGAATTGTGATGAGAAGAGAAGATATTCCTTATTTCTTGGATGGTCATTACAATGATTAAATCAAACTACTTATACTTCCTAAAGCTTAAGGCGGCAACTTACAAAATATCTAGCTAATACGAGCTCAAATACAAGCTATTCAACTAACAATTCATTAAACTAACCTTCCCGCCAAAATACCAACTAACACTTAAGCATATAATTCACTTAAAATTGACACATATATTTCACAATCACAACATACTTGCCAGTAGCCAAGAATAAAGAAATCCTTTGTTAGAATTAGGACTCGACTCTTTTGATTTTCCTTTTGTGAAGAAGCATTTGGCCATATAAGTTGCTTGTATTGTTTTGTTCAAGCCATGTACTTCTAAATAGTATTAATAAAATATGCATTTTTATCAAATATGTCTCTCAGCTTGTTAGTTCCTTTTTCTTTGTTTTTTCTAACTTAAAAGATCTTGGAGTTGATCCTTAAGACATTGATATTGAAACCGACTCCATAATTCAGGCAATCTAAACTTAAAGGCTTCCTTATTAGAATCACAATTTGATGGAGCATATTTTTTAGGAACCTTCCATTGATGGCCCTTGAGTGTGTCCTTCCAATCTAGATCTTAAAGTCCATACGACTTTGAATGGACCCTCCCAGTTTGGGAATCGATTCTCAAAGACACGATCATTATGGCCAATGGGTAGAACCACTTTCCCAACTAAATCCCCTAAGTCAAAGGACGTAGGTTTAACCTTCTTGTTGTAAGCTTTGGCCATCTTTTTCTTTTGTTTTTCCAGCTTGTGAAGGGTGTCAAGCCTAACTTGATCTTAGTTAGTTAGTGCATCCATCATAGCCTACTGTCACTCAGGTTCAGAAAAGCTCCCTTGATGAGCTAGCATAATAGACTTAACTATGACTTCCATTAGGAGTACAACATAATGGCCATACATTAAATTGTAGGGGGTTGTCCCAGTTACATCATGTTTGGACGTTCTATAATCCTAAAGGGAATCAAGTAGCAGTTCATGCCACTTCCTGGGAATATCCTTAGTCATTTTTTCAATATTGGCCTTTAGAATATTATTTGTAGATTCTGCCTAGCCATTAGCTTGAGCATGGAAAGGAGTTGAGTTTAAGATTTCTATGTTGAAACTCTTGATGAACTCCTTAACCTCAGCCGCATTGAACACCTTAGCTCGGTCCCCATTTATTATTTGAGGGATCGCAAACCTACCTAGGATGTATTCTTTGATAAAATCAATCACATCTTGCCAATTAATATTCCTATATGGTTTAGCCTCTGCCCATTTTGTGAAGTAGTATGTGGCCACAAGAATATAAGAGTGCTGCTTGCTCCAAGGAGGGTCAATCTCGTATGATGTCAATTGCCCTTCCTCTAAAGGGAAATGGTTTGATAATAGCATGCATCTCAGCTGCATGGACACTACGTCCATGACCATGTCTTTGGCATGCTCTGCACACTTTGGCTTATTTAATGCAATCATCCATCAGTGATGGCCAGCAATAGCCATAAAGCCTGATGAGCTAATACATCTTATTGCCAGCTAGATGGAACCCATAGATACCCTCATGGGCTCCTACCATTACTGGCATTGCTTCATCTAAGTCAAGGCACTTAAGAAGCACTCCACTAAAGTCCCTTTCGTATAACTCTCTAGATTCATCGTCTAGATTGAATCTATGAGCTCTCATTTTCATCGTCCAATCTTTAACATAGTTTCAAAGGTTATTAAAGTAGTCCATTAAAGGTTTCCTCCAGTCCTCATGTTGACTAGTGATAGTTTGATGTGTTTCAAAGTAATCCAAGTGTTCACTTGGTATGACTTCGCTCTCAAAACTGGAGGACTTAGTGATTTCAATGTCACAATTGAAAACTTTTGTCTCAATAACCATGGTTTCTTCACACCAAGCCATGGGAAGCTTGTACCCTCGACCTAATTAGGCTAAGTCATTGGCTGCTTTGTTTTGTTTTCTAGGAATACGTTCAAACTGAACACCATCATATTTAATGGTTTTTGCACCACTGAGATTTATTTGTTTGAGGTGTCGCTTAAACACTGAAATTCCCTTCTTACTTGGTAAATGACCAACTGCGAATCCCTTCTAATGATAGGGACTTGCATTTCTAAGACAGTCTATAACCCTATGATCAAAGCCTCATACTCTGCCATGTTGTGCTGTGGTTTTCTCAATTTTGCTGCACTTAAGAGATGTATTGGTTGTATTTCTTAAATGATGCGTTTAGGTGTAGCTTTCAAGTGTGAGTCAGCAAGTCTTTTTTAGGTGCCAAAGTCGGTTAGGTGGTCAAGCTAAGTCAAATGTTGCGGCTTAGCTGTATTTTGGCGGTAAAATCTGGTTTAAGTTGGTTAGGAGTGTGGTCTTGGTTCAATGTATTGAGATCTATTATAAATAGATCTAAATCATGTAATATCTTCATTCAATCAATAAAAATTTGATTTCCTTTTGGATAATCTCTCTCTAATTCTCATCTCCTTCTCTATTTCTTATCTCCTTTCAGTTCTCTTCTCATCTTACCTCTCTTTCACAAGTTTAGCTCTCAATCTTTGGATTGGAAGCTAATAATTGGTATTAGAGCCAGGTTAGTGCATAATTTTGAATCTGATTGTGTGATCAACAATGGCGGGAAGGCCTAACACTCATTCTGGAGATGTAAATGTAGCTCCTGCTACTAATGTTGATCCTAATGTTACATTTGCTTTGATTGTTGGTGGAAATTCTGCAGCCAGACTTAAGTTTATTACTCATGCTCAGTTTAAGGCGCAAATGGATGAAATGTATAAGTCGCAGATGGATATGATGATGAATCAAATTCAACAGGTGCAGGATGAACAAGATTTGAAGATTTATGATCAAATGCAACAAAAACTTGGAGTCTTGAGGACAAGATTGGTGGATTACAGAATCAAATTAATAGAAAACTGGAACAAGATCAGAAATTTGCTAAACAAGTGCAGCACCAATCCTTGCGTTTTGAAGAAAAGCTGATTGAATTGCATAATCAAGTCAACAAACATGGTGAATCATCTATAAATGGAACACTATGACCTACTAGCCAGCTAATTCCTTTAGCAGAAGTAAGGCAAACGCGGGTTCACATTGACAGTGTTGAAAGTTTGGACAAGAATCGCGATGAATCTCCTTCAATTCAACTAATGTTAGACCTCCAGATCGTATCAAGACAGTTGATACTCGACTTCCAGAGGTTGATGTTGCTGCAAGAACTCAAGATCAATCCAAAGAACAAGCACATTCTCGGTTATCTGGTCAGAATTCAGGTTTGAATACAAGACTTCCAGATTATGTTTTGCACAACAAAAATCCATCTAATGAAATTGAACATCAAGACAGGCCCCCAAATCAACATCATCAACGAAGAATAATGAGTAATGATGCTACATCCGGTAGGAACAATGCTTTCAGACAGTCTCGAGTGCAAATTGAACCTTTTGATGGCAAGCAACATCAATCGTGGTTGAGGAGATGTGATCGATACTTCCATTTTTACAACATAAGTGAAGCTGAAAAGGTAGAACTGGAAGCAGTGCATCTTCATAGAGATCATGAAGTATGGTTCTATAGTGTGTTGAAAAGTAATCCAAATCTTTCTAGGGGCGAGTTCGTGGAAGAATTATGTGAGCACTATGAAGAACAGGACATAAGCGATGTTGTTGAAAATTTTAACAAGGTGTATCAAACGACTGCTATGAGTGGGTACATGACGAGGTTTAAGAACCTATGAGCTAGCATGATAGCCACATATACCCCTGACATTTAGTCTAGGCGTTATAGGTCGCATTTATAATGGGGCTGTGTGGCGCACCCTCGAGATTTAGTTTAGGCGTTACAAGTCATAATTATTCTGGGGTCAATTGTACACACCCGCGAAATTTAGTTTGGGCGTAATAAGTTGTATTAATGCCGGGGGCAATGTCACATGCCCTTAAGATTTAGCTTAGGCATTGTAAGTCGTATTTATACCAGGAGTTGTGAAACACCCCCGAGATTTGGTTTAGGTGTTATAAGTCGTATCTATAACTGGGGTTGCGTGACATGCCCTCGAGATTTAGTATTTGCATTATTAGTATACCGGGGGCTTTGTGGCATGGCCCAAAGATTTAGTTTAAGCGTTATAATTCGTATGTATACCAGGGCTGCATGACATTCCACCGAAATTTAGTCCGGGCATTACAACTTGTATTAATACCGGGGGCAGTGTGACATGACCCCAAGATTTAGTCTAGACATTATAATTCATATTTATATCGAGGGCTTTATGACACACCCCCGAGATTTAGCCTAGGTGTTAAATAGCGTATTTATTTCGATGGTTGATGCCCTCAATATTTAGTTTATCTGTTATAAGTTGTATATAAAACAGGGGTTGTGTGACACGCCCTCGAGATTTAGGTTATGCATTATAAGTTGTATTTATACTGAGGGCCAGGTGAGACCCCCCAAGATTTAGTTTGGCTGTTATTAGTCATATCTGTACCGGGCGCTGTATGACACACCCCCGAGATTTACCTTAAGAGTTATAAATCATATTTATACCGGGGGCCGTGTGACACGCCCTAGAGATTTAGTTTAGGCATCATAAGTCGTATTTGTACTGAGGGCGATGTGACCCGGCCGCAAGATTTAGTTTAGGCATTATAGGTCGTATTTATACTGGAGGCTTTGTGGCACGCCCTCGAGATTTAGCTTAGGTGTTATAATTTATTTTTATACCGATGGCTGTGTCATATGCCCCCGATATTTAGATTGGGCTTTATAAGTCATATTTATGCTGGGAGCTGTGTGACAAGCTCCGGAGATTTCGCTTGGGCATTATAAGTCATATTAATACCGAGGACTGCGATGCGCCTCCGAGATTCAACTTAGGCGTTATAAGTCGTATTTATAATTGGGGTTGTGTGATACGCCCTCGAGATTTAGTTTAGGTGTTATGAGTTGTATTTATATCTGGGGCTATGCGACACACCTTAAAGATTTAATCTAGGCGTTATAAGTAGTATTTATACGATAGGCTGTGTGACGCACCCCCGAGATTTAATCTATGTGATGTAAGTCGTATTTATAACGGGGGCTGTGTGACATGCTCTCGAGCTTTAGTTTAGATGTTATAAGCCGTATTCAGACTGGGGGCTATGTGACACGCCCCCGAGATTCAGTTTAGGTGTTATAAATCGTATTTGTACTAGGGGCTGTGTGACATGCCCCCGAGATTTAGCTTAGGTGTTATGAGTCTTATTTATACTGGAGGATGAGTGACATGTCCTTAAGATTTAGCTTTGGAGTTATATGTCATATTTATACCGGGACCTAAGTCATGCAACCCCCGAGATGCGCGCTCCCGAAATTTAGCTTCGGCGTTATAAGTTGCATACATACCAGGGGCTGTGATAAGCCCATGAGGTTTTGCTTGGGCGTTATAAGTCGAATTTGATCAGGCGGTTGTGTGACATGCTCACGAGATTTAGTCTTTGTGTTTTTAGCCATAATCGTACCAGGGGCTGTGTGACACGCGCCACGAGATTTAGCTCATGTGTTATAAGTAGTATTTGCACCATGGACTATGTGACGTGCCCCCAAGATTTTTTAGGAATTAATTGTCTTATTTATACCGGGGGTAGTGTGACACGCCCCTAAGATATAATCTAAGCGTTATAAGTCGTATTTGTGGCAGAGGCTGTGTGACACTCTCCCACGGTTCAATTTAGGCATTTTAAGTCATATTTTTACAGAGGCATGTGTGGCAATCCTACGAGATTTGGTTTTGGCGTTATAAGTTGTATTCATACTGGGGCTGTGGGACATGTCCCCGAGATTTAGTCCAGTCGTTACAAGTCGTATTTGTACCAAAGCTTGTGTGACACGCCCTCGAGATTTAGCTTAAGCGTTATAAGTCGTATTTTTACCTTGGGATGTGATATGCTGCTTAGATTGAGCTTAGGTATTATATGTTGTATCTATACATGGGGTAGTGTGACACATACCCGAGATTTAGTTTCGGCATTATAATTCGTATTTGTACCGGAGGCTATGTGGCATGCCCCTAAGAGTTTGTTTAGCCGTTGCAACTTTTATTTATATTGGGGGCTATGTGACACACCCTCGAGATCTGGCTTAGGCATTATAAGTCCTATTAATACTAAAGCTTGAGTGGCACGCCCCTGAGATTTATCTTAGGTGTTATAAGTTCTATTTAGACCGGGGGTTGTGATACACTCGCAAGATTTAGCTTAGGCATTATAAATAATATTTATATCGGGTGCTGTGTTACACGCCACCGAGATTTAGTTTTGGTGTTATAAGTCGTATTTGTATCGAGAGCTGTGTGACATGCCTCTGAGATTTAGTTTAGGCATTATAAGTAGTATATATAGTGGGGGCTATGTGAAACGGCCTCCAGATTTAGTTTGGATGTTATAAATTGCATTTATACCGTGGGTTACATGACAGTCTACCGAAATTTAGTCTCAGCATTATAAGTCATATTTGAACCGGGGCCAGCGTGACATGTCCCCGAGATTTAGTATAGTCATTAAAAGTTGTATTTATATCGTGGGCTATATAACACACCCCCCAGAAGTAGATTAGGTGTTAATTGTAGTATTTATACATTGCCGTATTTATACTGGGGGCGCAGTGTGATGCGCCACCGAGATTTAGCTTAGGAGTAACAAGTTGTGTCTATACTAGGGGTATATGACACACGCCCAAGATTTACTTTAGGTGTCATGAATCTTATTTATATCGGGGGTACTTGGGGCTGTGTGGTACGCCCCGGGGATTTGTTTATGCGTTGTAAGTCGTATTTCTACCTATGGCTGTGTGACACGCGCTCAAGATTTAAGTTATGCGTTATACGTCATATATATGCCGGGGGTTGTGTGAGACTCTCTCGAGATTTAGTTTAGGCATTATGTGTCATGTTTATACCGAGGGCTATGTGACCCGCCCCTAAGATTTAGTAAGGCGTTATAAGTAGTATTTTTTCTGTAGGCTGTCCTACATGCCTCTAAGTTTTTATCTAGGCATTATAAGTAGTATTTGTACCAGGCTTTGTGTGAGACACCCCCGAGATGTAGTTTAGCCGTGATAAGTCGTTTTTATAATGAGGGTTGTGCGACACGCCCTTGATATTTAGTTTATCCGTTATGAGTTGTATTTATACCGAGGGCGATGCGAAAAGCACTCGAGATTTATGTTATGCATTATAAGTTTTATTTTTACCGGCGCTATCTCACATGCCCTCGAGATTTAGTTTACTTATTATAAGTTGTATTTAGCTTAGGCTTCATAAGTTGTATTTAAACTTAGGGTTATGTCATATGCCCTCGAGATTTAGTTGTTATAAGTCGTATTTGTACCATGGGTTGCGTGACACTCTCCCGAGATTTGGCTTAGGTGTTATAAGTCGTATTTATACCAGGGGCTGTGATATGCCCCCGAGATTCAGCTTAGGTATTATAAGTGGTATTTATACTCGGGGTTGTGTGATACACTGTCGAGATTGATTTTAGGTGTTATTTGTCGTTTTTATTCCAGGGGCAATGTGACACGCCTTTAAGATTTAGTTAAGGCGCTATAAGTTGTATTAATATCGTAGGTTGGTGACGCACCCCCGAGTTTTAGTCTAGGCTTTATAAGTCGTATTTATACCAGGGGCTGTGCCACACGCCCACTAGTTTTAGTTTAGGTGTTACATGTTGTATTTGTACTAGCGGTTGTGTGACATGCCCCTAAGATTTTGAAGGGGTGTTATAAATCGTATTTATACTGGGGGCTGTGATACACCCCCAAGATTTAGGTTAGGGGTTATAAGGTGCATTTATACCGGCAACAGTGTGAAATGCCCCCGAGATTTAGTTTAGGCATTATAAGTCATATTTATACCAGGCGACATGTGACACTCCAATGGAATTTAGTCTAGGCGTCGGCAGGCTTACACCATGAAAGGGTAAGGCTACGTACATCCACCCCGCATAGATGCCACTTATGCAGGAGCTTATGAGGGACTGGGCTTATTGGTGGTGTTGTTTTTGTATTATAAGTCGTACTTATATCGGGTGCAGTGTGACACGTCCATGAGATTTAGTCTAGATGTTATAAGTAGTATTTAAACTAGAAGCTGTGTGACACTCCCATGAGATTTAGCTTAGGCGTTATATGTAATATTTATACTGAGGCTTGTAATACATCCCCAAGATTTAGCTTAGACGTTATATGCCGTATTTATACTGGGGGCTTTGTGATACGCCCCCGAAATTCTGCATAGGCATAATAAGTCATATTTATAGTGGGGCTTGTGTGATACACCCTCCAAATTTCGTTCACGCGTTGTAAGTCGTGTTTATATCGGGGGCTATGTGACCCGCCCTTGAGATTTACTCTACACTCTATACATCGTATTTATACCGGGGGCAGTGTGACATGCCCCCGAGATTAACACTAGGTGTTATAAGTCGAATTTATACGGGGGCAATGTCATTATAAGTCGTATTTATACCGAGGGCAGTGTGACACGCCATGAGATTTAGTTTATTCGTAATGAGTTGTATTATTACCGGGGACTATGTGACACACCACCGAGATTTACCTCATTTGCTATAAGTAGAATTTATAAATATAGTTCTGCGACACTCACTCGAGATTTAGTAGAGGTGTTATGAGTCATATTTGTACAGGCGTTATAAGACAGTTTTGTACCGAGGGCTGTGTGACATGCCACTTAGATTTTGCTTATGCGTTACAAGATGTATTTATATCGGGGGTTGTGTTATATGCCCAGAGATTGAGTTTAGTAGTTATAAGTCGTATTTATACCCAGGGGACCTATGACACACGCTCGGGATTTCGTTTAGGTTTTATAAGTGGTATTTATACTAGAGCTGTGTGACACGGCCCTGAGAATTATACAGAGACATAATAAGTCCTACTTCTTCCAGTATATGTGTGAAACGCCCCCGAGGTTTAGTTGAGTAGTTACGAGTTTTATTTATACTGAGCGCCGTGTGACAAGGCCCCGAGACTTACCTTGTCCATTATCGGTCGTATTCTTATATGGGGCTATGCGACATGCCCTCGAGGTTTAGTTTTGGCATTGAACAAGTCGTATATATACCGGGGGCTATGTGGCATGCCCCTGAGATTTTTGGTGGGTGTTATAAGTCGTAATTACACTAGAGACTATGTGACATGCCCCTGAGATTTAGTCTAGGTGTTACAAGTGGTATTTACACCGGGGTTGTGAATCGCCCTCGAGATTTAGCTTATGCGTTATAAGTCGTATTTATATCGAGGGTTGTGCGATACGCCCTCGAGATTTTGATTAGATGTTTTAAGTAGTATTTATACAATAGGCTGTGCGACACGCCCCTGAGATTTAGTCTAGGGATATAAGTCGTACTTATAACGTGGGCAGTGTGACATGCCTTCCAGATTTAGTGTAGATGTTATAAGTAGTATTCACACCGGGGGCTATGCGACAGCACTCGAGATTTAGTTTAGGCGTTATATGTCGTATTTGTACTCTGGGCTATGTGACATGCCCCTGAGATTTAGCTTAGGCCTTAGAAGTCGTATTTATACTAGAGGTTGTGTGACAAGTCCTCCAGATTTAGATTTGGTGTTATAAGTCATATTTATACCAGGACCTGTGTCATGCACCCCCGAGATTTAGTTTAGGCATTTTAAGTAGTATTTATACTTCGGGACATGTGACACTGTCTCGAGATTTAGCTTCGGCGTTATAAGTCATATTCATACCGGGGGCTATGATACGCCCATGAGATTTATCTTTGGCACTATAAGTCGTATTTAATCTGGCGGCAGTGTGACATACCCCCGAGATTTAATCTAGATGTTTTTAGTCATGTTCATACCTGGGGCTGTGTGGCACGCCCTGAGATCTAGTTCAAGTGTTGCAAGTCGAATTCGTACCAGGGACGGTGTGAGACGCCCTCGAGATTTTGATTAGGAATTAATTGTCTTATTTACATCGGAGCTGCATGACACGCCCCAGAGATATAACCTAGGCGTTATAAGTCGTATTTATACCGGAGGTTGTGTGACACGCCCCCGAGACTTAGTCTAGGCGTTTTAAGTCGTATTATTACCGGGGACTGTGTGGCAAGCCTACAAGATTTAGGTTAGGCGTTATAAGTTGTATTGATACTAGGAGCTGTGTGACACGCCCCCGATATTTAGCTAAGGCATTATAAGTCGTATTTATACTAGAGCTTGGGTGACAAGCCCTCGAGATTTAGCTTAAGTGTTATAAGTCGTATTTTTAATAAGGGCTGTGATACGCTGTCGAGATTGAGCTTAGGCATTATATGTCGTATCTATAGTTGGGGTAGTGTAACACGCCCCCGATATTTAGTTTAGGCATTATAAGTCGTATTTTTACAAGAGGCTATGTGACAAGCCCCTGATATTTAGATTTGCCATTGCAAGTTGTATTTATACTAGGGGCCGTGTGGCAGCTCCCCGAGATTTAGCTTAGGTGATATAAGTCGTATTTATACCAAAGCTTGTGTGACACGCCCTCAAGAATTATCTAGTGTTTTGTAAGTTTTATTTATACCAGGAGGTGTGACACGTTCGCAAGATTTAGCATAGGCGTTATAAGTCGTATTTATACAAAGGGCAATGTGACACACCCCCAAGATTTAGTTTTGGCACTAAAAGTTGTATTTTTATGGGGAGTTGTGTGACGCGTCTCTGAGATTTAGTTTAGACGCTATAAGTCGTATTTATAGTGGGGGCTGTGTGAAACATGGTTGAGATGTAGTTTAGACATTATAAGTTGTATTTATAATGGGGATTAAATGACATGCCACCGAACTTCAGTCCCGGCATTATAAGTCGCATTTAAATCGGGGGCAAAGTGACATTTCCCCGAGATTTAGTATAGACATTAAAAGTTGTATTTATAACATGGGCTGTGTGACGCGTCCTTGAGAATTAGATTAGGTTTTAATTATCGTATTTATACTGCGGGCTGTGTGATCAGCCCTCGAGATTTCGCTTAGGCGTAATACGTTGTGTTTATACCGGGGGTTGTGTGACATACCCCCTAGATTTGCTTTAGGCATCATAAATCATATTTATACCTGGGGTACCTGGGGCTATGTGGTACGCCCCCTGAGATTTGTTTATGTGTTATAAGGCATATTTATGCTTGTGGTTGTGCGACACGCGCTTAAGATTTAACTTATGCGTCATAAGTCATATTTATACTTGGGGCTTTGTAGCACTTCCTCGAGATTTTCTTTAGGCATTATGTGTCGCGTTTGAACCAAGGGCTATGTGACCCTCCCCTTGGATTTAGTAAGGAGTAATAAGTAGTATTTTTATCGGCAGGCTATCTTGCACGCCCATGAAATTTTATTGAGGCCTCATAAGTTGTATTTACATCGGGGGCTATGTGAGTTACCCCTAAGATATAGTTTAGTCGTGAAAAGTCGTATTTATACTGTGGGTTCTGTACCACACCCCCGATATTTGGTTTATGCGTCGTGAGTTGTGTTTATACCCAAGGCAGTTTGACATGCCCTCGGATTTACCTTATGCGTTATAAATTTTATTTTCACAGGGGGCTATCTCACATGCCCTCAAGATTTAGTTTAGGCGTTATGAGTCGTATTTATATTGAGGGCCATTTGACATGCCCCTAAGATTTAGTTAAGGCGTTATAAGTCTTATTTATTCCCAAGGAGATGTGACATGACCTCGAGATTAAGCTTAGGCTTTATAAGTCGTATTTATACCAAGGGCTATACCATATGCCCCCGAGATTTAGTTTAGGCATTATAAGTCATATTTAGACAAGGGGTTGTGTGACATGCTCCCGAGATTTAGCTTAGGCGTTATAAGTCGAATTTATTATGGGGGCTGTGATACTGCCACGACAGCTAAGGCGTTATAAGTTGTATTTATACCGGGGGCTATGTCATAAATCGTTGAGATTGAGTTTAAGCATTATGTGTCATTTCTATTCTAGGGCAATGTGACACGTCTTCGAGATTTAGTTTAGGCGTTATAAGTAGTATAAATACCGGAGACTGTGTGACGCGTCCCCGAGTTTTAGTCAAGACTTTATAAGTCGTATTTATACCGGGGACTGTGCGATACGCCCACGAGATTTAGTTTGAGCGTTATAATTTGTATTTATACTAGGGGTTGTGTGAGATGCCCCAGAGATTTAGCATAGGCGTTATAAATTGTAATTATACCGGCGGCTGTGATACACCCCCAAGATTTAATTTAGGGGTTATAAGTCGTATTTATACCAGGGTCAGTGTGGCATGCACCCGAGATTTAGTTCAGTTGATATAAGTCGTATTTGTGCTGGGGGTTGGGTGACACGCCCCCAAGATTTAGTTTAAGCGTTATACGACGTGTTTATACCAGGGGATATGTGACACGGCACTGGACTATGGTTGAGGCTTTATAAGTCGCATTTATGTCCTCGGAATTAGACTCTCGGTAAGGTTATACCCTGAAGGGGTAAGGCTACCTGTACCTACCGGACGCAGACGCTGCTCATGCAGGAGCCTATGAGGGACTAGGTCTATTGATGTTGTGGTTTTCTTATTATAAGTTGTATTTACACCAGGGGCGGCATGACATGTCCCTGAGATTTAGCCTGGACATAATAAGCCGTATTTATACTGAGGGCTGTGTGACACGCCCAGCAGATTTGCTTAGGCATTATATGTAATATTTATATCTGGAGCTGTGTAATACGTCCCTATGATTTAGCTTAGATATTATAAGTTATATTTATACTTGGTGGTGTACGATACGCCCGCGAAATTTTGTTTGTGTGTTATAATTCGTATATAAATTGAGGGCTATGTGGCACGGCCCCGAGACATTGTTTAGGCTTTATAAGTTGTATTTATATTAGGGGCAGTGTGACACACCCCTGAGATTTTTTTTAGGCGTAATAAGTCGTATTTATAGTTGGGGTCGTGTGACCCGCCCTGGAGATTTAGTTCAGGCGTTGTAAGTTTTATTTATGCTGGGGGCTATGTGACCCACCCTCTAGACTTAGTCTACGCATTATACGTCGTATTTATAATGGGGGAAGTGTGGTAGCTCCCTAAGACAAATACTTGACGTTATAAGTCTTATTTATACCTGGCGCTATGTCATTTTAAGTCGTATTTAAACCGAGGGCTGTGTGACACGCCCGAAGATTTAGTTTATTCGGAATGAGTTATATTAATACCCAGGGCTGTGTGACACGCCCCCGAGATTTACCTTATTTGCTATAAGTCGCATTTATAACGGGAGCTGTGCTACATGCACTCGAGATTTAATAAAGGCATTATATATCATATTTGTAACAGCGAAATGACATGTCTTGAGATTTAGTTTAGCCATTCTATGTCGTATATATACCGGGGGGACGTGCCACACGTGGCCAGATGTAGTTTAGGCGTTGCAAGTCGTATTTGTACCGGTGGCAATGTGACATGTCCACAAGATTTAGCTTTGGCGTTATATGTAATATTTGAACCGGGGGCTGTGTGATACGCCCCAAAGATTTAGCTTAGGCGTTATAAGTCGTACTTAAATCGGGGGCTGTTTGACACCCCTTCGAGACTTAGTTTAGGGGTTATAAGCCACATTTATATGGGGGCTATGAGATATGCCCCCGACGTTTAGCTTAGGCGTCATAAGCCGTATTTATAAAAAGGGCTTTGGAACATGCCCTCGAGACTTGGCCTAGACGTTATAAGTCCTATTGGTACCGGGGGCCATTTTAGTTTAGGCATTGTAAGTCCTACTCATATCGAGGGATGTATGACACGCCACCGAAATTTAGTCTGGGCAATAAAAGTCATATTTAGGTCCCCAGAAACAGCTTCTTGGCTGGGTTACACCTATAAGGGTAAGCCTGCATACATCCACACCGCCCAGACCCCGCGTATGCGAAAGGCCATGAGGGACGGGGTCTGTTGTTGTTGTTTTTTTATTTTATTTTATTATAAGCCGTATTTATACTGGGGGGCAGTGTACCATGTCCCCGAGATTTAGTTAAAATGTTATATGTCGTATTTATAATAGGGCCTATGTATTACGACCCCAAAATTTTCCTTAGCTATTATAAGTCTTATTTATAGCGGGGGCTGTATGATGCCCCTTAGGCTTAGTTTAGGCATTATAAGTCGTGTTTATACCGGGGGCGTTAGTTTAGACGTCATAAGTTGTATTTATAGCGGTTGCTATGTGACATGCTCTCGAGATTTAATTTAGGCATTGTAAGTCGTATTTATACCGGGGGCTATGTGACCCGCCCTCAAGACTTAGTCTATGCATTATACTTCATATTTATTCTGGGGGCAGTGTGACACGTCCCCGAGATTCATACTTGGCGTGATAAGTCGCATTCAAACCAGTGGCTATGTCATTATAAGTCGTAGTTACACCGTGGGTTCTGTGACACGCCCGAAGATTTAGTTTATTCATAATAAGTTGTATTAAGACTGGGGACTGTGTGACATGCCCCCGAGATTTACCTTATTTGTTATAAGCCTTTTTTATAAGGGGCGCTGACACGCACTCGAGATTTAGTATAGGTATCATAAGTGGTATATGTACCGGGGGCTATCTCACACGCCCCCGAGATTTTGTTCAAGCGTTATAAGTCGTATTTGTACCAGAGGCTGTGTGACACGTCCTCGAGATTTAGTCTAGGCATTATAAGTCGTATTTATGCCGGGGGTTGTTTGACACGCCATTGAGAGTATGTTTAGCCGTTATAAGTTGTATTTATACTAGGGGCCGTGTGACACACCCCCGAGATTTAGTTTAGGCATTATAAGTGGTATTTATACCTGGGGCTATTTGACACGGCCCCAAGAATTGTGCTAAGGTGTTATAAGTCGTATTTATGCCAGAGTCTGTGTGATACGCCCTGGATATTGAGTTTAGCCGTTATAACTCGTATTTATTCCGGGCGCTATATTTAGTTTATAAGTTATGAGTTTTATTTATATCGGGGGTTATGTGACACGCCCCAGAGAATTACCTTATCCATTGTATGTCGTATTTCTATCAGGAATTGTGTGACATGCCCTCGAGTTTTAGTTGAGGCGCTATATGTCGTATTTATACCGGAGGTTGTGTGACATGCCCTTAAGATTTATTCCAGGCGTTATAAGTCGTATATGCACTGGGGCCTATGATATGCCCCAGAGATTTAGCTTAGGTGTAATAAGTCGTTTTTATACATGGGGTGGTATGATACGCCCGCGAGATTTAGTTTGGGCGTTATGAGTCGTATTTATTCCCGAGGCAATGTGGCACGCCTTCAAGATTTAGTTTAGGCAATATAAGTATTATTTATTCCGAAGGCTATGTGACATGCCCCTGAGTTTTAGTCTAGGCTTTATAAATCGTATTTATACTGGGGGTTGTGTTACATGCCCTCGAGATTTAGTTTAGGAATTATATGTCATATTTATATAAGGGTCAATGTGGCACGCCCCCTAGATTTTGTTTATGCGTTGTAACTCGTATTTATAAGAGAGGTCATGTGACAAGCCCATAAGATTTAGCACAGGGGTTATAAGTCGTATTTATACTGGGGCCTGCGATACACCCCTGAGATTTAGTTTAGGAGCTATAAGTCGCATTTGCATTGGTGACAGTGTGACACTCTCCCGGGATTTAGTTTAGGAGTTGTATTTATACCAGGGGCTGTGTGATACGCCTCCAAAATTTTGTTTAAGCGTTGTAAGTCATATTTATAATGAGGGGTATGTGACACGCCACTGGAATTTGGTCTGGGCATTATAAGTCGTATTCAGGTCCTCAGAAATAGCCTCTCGGCGCCACCCTAAAGGGCTTAGGCTGTTACATCAACCCCTCCTGGACTCTACTTACGCGGAAGCCTTTGTGGGATTGGGTCGATTGTTGCTGTTATATTACAAGTAGTATTTATACTGGAGCGGTCCGACATGGCCCCAAGATTTGGTCTAGATGTTATAAGTCCTATGTATACCGGCGGCTGTGTGCCACACCCACAAGATTTAGCTTAGGGTTTATAAGTCGTATTTATGTTGGGGGCACGCCCATAAGATTTAGCTTAGGGTTTATAAGTCGTATTTATACAGGGGGCTATGTGATATTCCACCGAAATTTAGCTCAGGCGTTATAGGTTGTATTTGGAACGGGGCTGTGTGACATGCCCCCGATGCTTAGTTTAGGGGTTCCAAGTCGAATTCATGCCGGGGGCAACGTGACCCACCCCCGAGATTTAGTTTACTCGTAATACGTAGTATTTATACAGGGGACTGTGTGACACGCCCTCGAGATGTAGTTTAGGCGTTATAAGTCGCATTTATACTGGGGCGCTATGTGACCCGCTCTTGAGATTTAATCCACGCATTATATGTTGTATTTATACCGGGGGCAGTGTGACATGCCCCTGAGATTTAGACTTTGCGTTATAGGTCGTATTTATATCGAGGGCTATGTCATAAGCCCCTAAGATACAGTTTAGACGTTATTAGTCGTATTTATAGCGAGGACTGTGTGACTCGCCCCGAGATTTAGTTTATTCACAGTTAGTTTTATCTATACTGAGGACTGTGTGACACGCCCTGAGATTTACTTTATTTGTTGTAGGTCTTATTTATAACAGGGGCTATATGACACGCACTTAAGATTTTGTTTAGGCGTTATAAGTCATATTTATACCAGGGGCTATCTGAGACGTCCATGAGATTTAGTTTAGGGGTTATAAGCCGTATTTGTACCGAAGGCTGTCTGACACGCCCTCTTGATTTATTCTAGGTGTTTTAAGTCGTATTTGTTTTTAGGGCAGTGTGACACTCCACGGAGATTTAGCTTAGGTGTTATAAGACGTATTCGTATCGGGGGGTGTGTGATACACCCCCGAAATTTAGTCTAGACGTTATAAGTGGTATTTATAACTAGAGCTATGTGACACGCCCCCAAGAATTATACTGATGCGTTATAAGTTATATTTACACCGGGGTCTGTGTGATACGCCCTCGAGACATAGTTTAGCCGTTACAAGTCGTATTCAAACCAGGGGCTGTGTGACATTCCCCCGAGATTCAGTATATGGGTTATGAGTAGCATTTATAGTGAGGGCTGTGTGACATGCCCCTGAGACTTACCTTATCCATTATAAGTCGTATTTATATCAGGGGTTGTGTGACACGGCCTCGACGTTTCATTTACGCGTCATAAGTCATATTTGTACCGGGGACCACGTGACGCACACTCGATATGTTCTTTAGCCATTATAAGCCATATTTATATTGGAGGCATTGCGACATGGCCTTGAGATTTAGTCTAGGTGCAATAAGTCTTATGTAGATGGTTTGTGTGACATGCCCCTGAGATTTAGTTTAGGCGCTATAAGTCGTACTTATTCCAAGGGCTGTATGATATGCTCCCGAGAATAAGTTTATGCGTTATAAGTTGTATTTATATTGGTGCAGTGTGATATGCCCCCGAGATTTAATTTGGTAATTATAAGTCGCATTTATACTCGTGGCTATGTCACATGCCCCTGAGATTTAATCTAGGCATTATTTGTCATATTTATATCGGGGGTAGTGTGACAAGCTCCTAAGATTTATTTTCTGCATTATGAGTCGTATTTATACCGGGGGGTAGTGTGACATACCCCAGAGATTTAGTATTGGCTTTGTAAGTAGCATTTGCACTAGAAGCTGTGTGACACGCCCCCGAGATTTAGTTTAGGCGTTATAGTTCATATTTATACTAGGGGCTATGTGAAAAGCCCCCGAGATTCAATTTCGGCATTATAAGTCGTATTTATATCGGGGGTTATGTTACACGGCATAAAAATTTAGTCTAGGTATTATAAGTCGTTATTAAACTGGGGGCAGTGTGACATGGCCCCGAGATTTAGTCTTGACATTACAAGTTGTACTTATACTGGGGGCTGTGTGACGCGCCCATGAGATTTAGATTAGGTATTAATTGTCGTATTTATACCCGGGGTACCAAGGGTGCTGTGGTATGCCCCCGAGATTTGTTTATGCGTTATAATGTCATATTTATACCGGTGGCTGTGTGACACGCTCCCTAGATTTAATTTTTGCAATATATGTTGTATTTGTACCGGGGGCTTAGCGACACACCCTCAAGATTTTGATTTGATGTTATGAGTTGTATTTATATTGAGGGCTATGTGAAACGCCACTGAGATTTAGTCAGCCGTTATAAATAGTATTTTTACTGGAGCCTGTCTAACCTCTAAGATTTATTTCAGGCGTTATAAGTCGTATTGATACCGGGGACTGTGTGAGACGCCCCGAGATTTAGTTTTTCTATTACAAGTGGTATTTATATCCTAGCCTATGTGACACGCCCAAGATTAAGTTTAGGAATTATAAGTTTATGTTGAAGACTGTGTTACACGCTCTCAAGATTTAGCTTCGGTGCTATAAGTCGTATTTTTATCAGGAGCTGTGTCATATGCCCCCGAGATTTAGTCTAGGCATTAGAAGTCATATATATACTAGGGGTTGTGACATGCTCCCAAGATTTAGCTTAGGCGTTATGAGTCGTAATTTATTCTGGGGGCTATGTGGCTCGCTCTTGAGATTTAGTTTTTCCGTTATAAGTTGTAATTATTCTAGGGGCTATCTGATACAGACCCGAGGTTAAGTTTATGCGTTATAAGTCGTATTTATACCGGGGCAGTGTGATACATACCCGAGATATATTTTAGGCATTATAAGCCCTATTTATACCCGGGCCTGTGTGACACGCCCCTGAGATTTAATCTATGTATTATTAGTCGTAGTTATACCGGGGGCAATGTAACGTGCTCCGCCGATCTAGTTTTTATGAAGGGGTCAATGTGACACGCCCTCAAGATTTAGTCTAGGCATTACACGTCATATTTGTACCGGGAGCTGTGTGACACGCCGTGCCTCAAGGGCTCCCGCCTACGCAGGGTCGGGGGGGGGGGGGGGGGGGGGGGGTTGGGGGCGGATGTACGCAGCCTTCCCTCTTCAGGGTGTTAACCTGAAAAGAGGTTGTTTTCCAGTGCCCCCAACCTGAGGTTGAGGACCTCCCAGGAGGTCACGCGATATAAATCATATTTATACCTGGGGTTATGTTACACGCCACCGAAATTTAGCCTACACACTATAAGTAATTTTTAAACCAAGGGCAGTGTGACATGTCCCCGAGGTTTAGTCTTGACATTGCAAGTCGTATTTACACCGGGGACTATGTGACCCGCCCATGAGATCTAGATTAGGTATTAATTGTCATATTTATACCAAGGGCTGTGTGATACACTCGCGAGATTTGGTTTGGGCATCATAAATCGTAATTATACCTGGGGTACTTGGGGCTGTGTGGTACGCCCCCGAGATTTGTTTATGCGTTAAAATGTCGTATTTATTCTGGGGGCTATGTGGCACATCCTCAAGATTTTGATTAAGTCTTATGAGTCGTATTTATACAAAGGGCTATGTGAAATGCCCCCGAGATTTAGTTAGCCGTTATACGTGGTATTTTTACAGGAGGCAGTCTGGCGCGCCTCTGAGATTTATTTTAGGGGTTACAAGTTGTATTTATACCAGGGGCTGTGTGAGACGCCCCTGAGATTTAGTTTTGCTGTTATAAGTCGTATTTATACCGGGGGATATGTGACTGGCCCTCGAGATTTAGGTTGGGCGTTGCAATTCGTATTCATACTGCGGGCTATGTGACACGACCCCAAGATTAAACTCAGGTATTATAAGTCGTACTTATGTGGAAGCCTGTGTGACACACCGACGAGATTTAGCTTTGACGCTATAAGTCGTATTTATGTCGAGAGCTGTGTCATGTGCCCATAAGATTTAGTTTGGGCATTAGATGTCGTATTTATTCCAGGGAAAGTGTGGCACATCCCCGAGATTTAGTTTATATGTTATATGTGGTACTTGTGCCGGGGGCTGTGCGACACGCTCTTGAGATTTAGTTTAGGTGTTAAAAGACGTATTTATACCAGGGGCTGTGTGACACGCCCCGAGGTTTGGTTTAGGCATTATATGTCGTATTTGTACCCAGGGTTGTGTGACACGCCCCCGAGATTTAGTCTTTGCATTAATAGTCATATTTATACCAGGCGCGGAGTGACTTGCCTTTGAAATTTAGTTTATACGTTATGAGTCGTATTTATAACTGGGGCTGTGTGACGCATCCCGAGCTTTAGTTCATTCTTTATAGGTCGTATTTATACCAGAGGATGTGTGACACTCCCCTGCGATTCAGTTTAGGCGTTATTAGATGTATTTACACCGGGGCCGGTGTTACCCGCCTCCGAGACTTATTTGATGCGTCATATGTTGTCTTTACAATGCGAGCCGTGTTACAGGCCCGCAAGATTTTGATTTGGCATTATAAGTTGTATTTATACCACACACCCCTGAGATTTATTTGAGGCGATATAAGTCGTATTTTTACAGGTGGCTGTGTGACACGCCCTTAAGATTTAGTCTACTTGCTATAATCGTATTTGAAGCAGGGGCTGTGTGCCACGCCTCTAAGATTTAGTTTAGGCTTATAAGTCGTATTTATACCAGGGGCTGTTTGACATGCCACTGAGGTGTAGTTTAGGCCTTATAACTTTATTTTCATCGGGGTAGTATGGCAAGCCCTCGATAATTAGGTTACACATTATAAGTCGTATTTATATTGGGTGTTGTATGACACAACACCGAGATTTATTTTTTGTGTTATAAGTAGCATTTTTACTAGAAACAGTGTGACACGCCCCCGAGTTTTAGTCTAGGCGTTATAAGTCGTATTTTCAGCGTGGGATGTGTGACACACCCCCGAAATTTAGCTTAAGCGTTGTAAGTCGTATTTATACAGGCGGTTGTATCAGACACCCCAGAGATTTAATTTAGGCGTTGTCAGTCATATTTATACCTGGTGTTGTGTGACACGAACTTGCGATTTAGTTTAGGCGTTATTAGTCGTATTTATACCAGGGCAGTGTGGCACGCCCTCGACATTTAGTTTGAGTGTTATAGGGTGCATTTATACAGGGGCTATGTGACACGCTCACGAGATATACTTTTTGATATGAGTCTTATTTATGCCAGGGCTGTGTGACACACCTCCGAGATTTAGTTTATGCGTTATAAGTCGTATTTATAGCGGGGGCTGTGTGACACCCCCCCGGGATTTAGCTTCGGTTTGGTAAGTCGTTTCTATACCGGAGGTCGTGTCATGCGCCCCCGAAATTTAGTTTAGGCATTATAGGTCAGATTTATACCGTGCGCTGTGTAACATGCTCTTGAGATTTAGTTAAGGTTTTATAAGTTGTATTTATGTCTGGGGCTGTGTGACACATAGCCTAGTTTTAGTTGAGGCATTATAAGTCATATTATACCAAGGATAGTGTGGCACATCGCCGAGATTCATTTTATGCGTTATAAGTTGTAACTATACTGGGGGCTACGTGACACGCTCCAAAGATTTAGCTTAGGCATTAAAAGACGTATTTGTACTGGGAGCTGTGTGACACGCTCCCAAGATTTAGTTTAGGCATTATATGCCATATTTATACCCGGGGCTTTGTGACACGCCCCGAGATTTGGTCGTAGCATTATTTGTTGCACTTATACCAGGGGTAGAGTGAAATGGCCCTGAGATTGAGTTTATTCGTTATGACTCGTATTTATACCGGGGGCTGTGTGACACAGCCCAAGCTTTAGTTCATTCATTATGCGCCATATTCGTACTAGGGGTTGTGTGGCACGCCCTCGAGATTTAGTTTTGGTGTTATTAGTCATATTTGCACCATGGGCCGTGTGACCTACCTCCGAAACTTATTCTTCGCATTATATGTCGTTCTCAAAATGGGGGCCGTGTGACATGACTGCAAGATTTTGTTTTGGCATTATCAGTTGTATTTATGTCAGGGGCTGTGTGACACGCCCTTGAAATTTAGTTTATGAGTTATAAGTGGTATTTTTACCGTAGGATATGTGACACGTCCCCGATATTTAGTCTAGGGACTATAAGACGTATTTGTAGCAGGTGCTGTGTGACATGCCCCCAAGATTTATTTTAGGCCTTATAATAATCATTTATACCAGGGTCAATTTGACACGCCCCCGAGGTATAGTTTAGTCCTCATAAGTTGTATTTTTACCAGGGTAGTGTGGTAATTGCTCGACATTTAGTTTACATGTTATAAGTCGTGTTTATACGAGGGGCTGTATGACACGCCCCCGAGATTGAGTTCAGGCGTTGTAAGTCGTATTCAAACCAGGGGCTGTGTTACATGCCCCCGAGATTCAATTTAGGCTTTATAAGTCATATTTATATAGGGGCAGTGTGGCACGGCCCCGAGATTTATTTTAGACGTTATGAGTGGTATATATACTGGGGACTGCATGACATGCTCACAAGATTTAGTTTATTCGATGGGGGTCTTATTTGTGCCGGGGGCTGTGTGACACACCTCCGAGATTTAGTTTATGTGTTGCAAGTCGTATTTGTACGGGGAGCTTTGTGACGCGCCCATGAGATTTGGTTTAAGCATTATAAGTCGTATTTATACCGGCAGCTATGTGACACGCCCCCGAGATTTAGTTCAGGTATTATAAGTCGTATTAATACCATAGGTTGTGCAAAGCGCCTCCAAGATTTAGTTTAGGCGTCATGAGTGGCATTTATACCAGGCTGTCTGATGCTCCACCGAGATTTAGTTTATTAGTTATAAGTCGTATTTATACCAGGAGTCGGGTAAAATGCCCTCAAGATTTAGCACAGATGTTATGAGTCGTATTTATTCCGAGGGCCATGTGACACACCCTTGAGATTTAGTTTAGGTGTTATAAGTGGTTGTTTTATTGGAAGTTATTTGACACGCCCTCGAGATTTAGTCTGGACTAAAAGCCGCATTTGTAGCGGGGGTTGTGTGACATGCCCCGGAGATTTAGTTTAGGCGTTGTAAGTCGTATTTGTACTGGGGCCTGTATAATACGCCCCCGAGATTTAGTTTAGGTGTTAGAAGTTGTATTTACACCGAGGATTGTGTGTGGCAAACTCCTGAGATTTATTTTAGGTTTTACAAGTCATATTTATACTGGGAGCGTTGTGACATGCGCCCGGGATTTAGTTTTGGTATTATAAGTCATATTTATATCGAGGACTGTGCGGCACACTCTTGAGATTTAGTTTTGGTTTTTTAAGTGCTATTTATACCAAGGGCTGTGTGACATTCGCCTGAGATTTAGTTTAGGCATTGTAAGTGATATTTTTTTTGTTGAGGCTGTGTGATACACTCCCAAAATATGGTCTTGGCTTTATAAGTAATATTTATAGCGGGGGGTGAGAGTTCGCTTTGGCGTTATAAGTCGTATTTATACCAGGGGTTGTCTCATATACCCTCGAAATTTAGTTTGGGCGTTATATGTCGTACTTATACAGAGGGCAATTTGACAAGCCTAAATACTAGTATTTATTTCGGGGGCTGTGTGACACATGCCCGAGAATTAGTTAAGGTGTTATAAGTCGTGTTTGTATGAGAGTTTATGTGGCACATCTCCAAGATTCAGTTTTGCTGTTATAAGTAGTAATTGTACCGAGGACTGTGTTACATGCCCCTAAGATTTAGTTTAGGTGTTATAAGCCGTATTTATACCGGGATCTGTGTGACTCACCCCTGAGAATTCGTTTAAGAATTATATGTCATATTTTTACCCGAGGCTGTGTGACACGCCACCGAGATCTAGTCTTTGCATTATTAGTCATATCTATGCTGGGGTGAGAGTGACATGCCCCTGAGATTGAGTTTATGTGTTATGAGTCGTATTTATACCTGGGGCTGTATGACACGCCCCGAGATTTATTTCATTCTTCATAGGTCGTATTTATACAGGGGGTTGTGTGATATGTCCTTGAAATTTAGTTTCTGGGTTATCAGTCGTATTTGTATCGGGGATTGTGGAACCTACCTCCGAGACTTATTCTAGCGTTACAAGTCATTTTCATCACAAGGGGGGCATTACAAGTTGTATTTATGCTGGGGGCTGTGCGACACGCCCCCGAGGTTAGGCTTAGGCATTATGAGTCGTACTTTTACCTAGGCTCAGTGGCACACTCTCGAGATTTAGTTTAAGTATTAAAAGGCGCATTTATACCGGGGCCGTGTGACACGTCCCTTAGGCTTTGTTTTTGTGTTATAAGTAGCATTTATACTAGCGGCTATGTAACATACCCCCGCGATTATTTTACGCGTTATAAGTCGTATTTTTATTGGGGATTGTGCTACATGTCCCCAAGATCACATGTCTTATTTATACCGGCATCTGGATGACATGCCAACAAGAATAGTTTAGGTGTTATAAGTTATATTTATGCCGACCGTGGTCTGGTGTTATGATCCAAAGGGAATTAAGTCAAGAAGCTGTTGTTTTGTTATTGTTTGCTATTTTTGTAATAAGGCTTACTGAAGTGTTGGATGTTGTCATTGCTTTGTATTGGCCCTAGCTGGGTTTGGTGCCAAAAGGCTGTAATGGGTCGTTAAGTCGGTTATTAGTCAATCTTTGATCAATATTGGCTGCTTGGGTCTAGTAAGTTGGTTAAGGCTTAGTCTTATGCAATGTCCTTAGATCAAGTATAAGTAGCTTGATTTCTTGTAATGTCATTTATTCAATGAAAAGTTTACACTAATCTCTTGAGATATTTTCTCCTTCTCATCTAATTTTCTCTATTTTCTCATCCCTTTTACTTCTCTTCTCATCTATACACTATCTTTCACAATGTTAACCTTCTATCTTGTTTAGGGGCTTGACAATTGGTATCAGAGCTTCGTTGTAGGCTATCAGTAATGTGAATTGCAACAATTCGATTGTATACGCTTCATTTTGGTTGTTGTGGTATCAATTTTTCTTGATTACATTGCAAGAATTGAGAAATTACGGCAGGTGGTGGTGTTACAACAAGGTTAGGTTTGGCAAAGAATGTTACGAGTCCGTCTTATGCTGAGGTTGCTGGTGCTAGCACTGCAGCAGAACTAGAAGTTGTTACAATAACTTAATTAAGCTTGCAATTAAAAGAAATGTTCGCGAAATGCCAGCATACACAAGATAAATCAAGTGAATCACTAGCTAAATCAATCCGGGAATTGGATTAAAAGTATGAGGAACGATTTGCTCAACATTCTCTGGAAGTTGAGGAAATGGTTGCTGATCGAGTCAATCAGCAAGCACTAGTATTTGAAGAAAAGGTTACCGATCAATTGAATCAACAAATGCAGAGTTTTGAAGAAAAGTTTACTGAAATACGCTGTTAGCTCAGGGAATAGAATATGGCTCATGTTCCAGAACCTTTGATTCATGCTAGTATGGTGCCGATTAATCAATGGATAAGGCCAACTGCTGAAATGAATCAGCAAATGCCTAATGTGACAGTTAGACCTCAGGATCGAGCTCCAACAGTAGAAGTCAGAGTTTAAGATCGAATTCAGGAAGTTGAAGTAACTGCCAGAGCACAGGCTCAATCATTTAATCAAGCTCATTCGCAATTTGCAAGCCTGAATCCAGGACAGAGCAATCATCCTCCTGATCAATCAGGTCATCTTGGAACTACAAGTTTGAATGTGGAACAGCTAGACAAGCCACCTGATCAGTGGCATCAGCAACGTTTAGGGAGTAATGAAGCTTCCTCTAATAACCAAAGTAATGGTTATAGGAAGCCAAGAATTCAAATTGATCCGTTTGATGGGAAGCAACCTCATTTATGGTTGAGAAGATGTGATCATTATTTTCACTTCTATCATATTGATGATGCGGAGAAGGTACAGATTGCAACTGTTTATCTTCTTGGACAATGAGGTATGGCTATACATTTTATTAAAAAGCAATCAAACATTGGCTTGGGACGATTTTGTAAAAGAACTATGTAAGCGATATGGTGATGAAGATTCTAGTGACATTGTTGATAAATTTAACAATGTAATATAAGAAACATTGGTGAAGGAGTACATGACAAGGTCTAAGAACCTTAGGGCTAGCATGATAACTGCTTTCCCTCAAGCCACTGAGGCATATTATGTCTCGAGTTTCATAAAGTGGTTTAAAGCCCAAAATTAAGAATCTTGTTAGTGTGGTTGGTCCCAAAACCGTATCAAAAGCTGATGCTAAGGCTAAACTCTATGAAGCAATAATTCTTGCTTCAAATGAGGGGACAAGGTATAGAAGCAGTGGCTCCCAATAACAGAAGAAATCAGTTGGATCTAAGACTAATCAATTGCATGAAAAGAAAGCTCAAAGGCTTTGTTTCAAGTGCAATCAGCCATATCAGTTTGGACACAAGTGTAATCCAAAATTCCTCATGTCTTCTCATGGAATCAAAGTTGAAGAACATGTTGAAATTGGTGAATCTGATGCTGAGGATGATAGTTCAGATCAGGAATCACAGGATGAGTTGATTGAGGATGAAGCTGAGATTTCAGTGAAGGCTTGGACAGGCAATGGAGCTCAAAATACAATTAGGATCAAAGGAAAGGCGGGCAAGAGGTCTTTGATCATCTTGATTGATAGTTGAAGCACTCATGGCTTCATTCATCCAAAAGTGGTGAAGAAAGTAGGACATGAAGTGATCAAAACTCATCCCTTAGCAGTGACTGTCGTTGATGGGAAGTCCATTTTGACTCAGAACAAGTGCAAGGGGTTTCAGTGGACAATGCAAGATCGCAAGTTTGATTATGATTTCAGAGTACTGCCCTTGGGTTGATGTGACATGGTTTTGGGTGTAGATTAGATGAGATCCTTCAGCCCTGTGATGTTTGATTTTGCAAATCTAACTGTGGCATTTGAGATTCAAGGCTCCAAAGTTGTATTACAAGGAATGGCAGATCACGCTTAGTTACAAGAAATGAGAGGCAAGAAGTTAAAAGGTGGATTCAAGAATAGTGCTCACCTTTGGGTTGGACAGATGTTTGCTATATCTCCTACTAAATTGGGATACACTCTTCAGCTTGAAGTTAGAACCTTGATTGAAGAGTTTGAGGACTTCTTTGAACAACCAAAGACATTACCTCGTCAGAGACAATTGGACCGTGCTATTCCTCTTGAGCCTAATTCTGAGCCTGTTAAGCTTATGCCTTACAAGTACCCCTATGCCTAAAAGACCGAGATTGAGAGGTAGGTAGATGGCTGCTCAAGACATGCTTTGTGAGGCAAAGTCATAACCAATTTGCTTCACCAATCATCCTGGTTAAGAAGAAAGATGGCACAGCTAGGATGTGTGTGGACTACCGACAGCTTAATTCATTGACAAGGAAAGACAAGTTTCCAATTCCGGTCATAGATGATCTGTTGGGTAAGCGTCATGGTGCTAGTATCTTTTCCAAGCTGGATTTGAAGCAAGGGTATCATCAAATCAAAGTATTAGAGCAAGATGTATACAAGACTGTTTTCAGGACACATCATGGCCATTTTGAGTTTGTGGTTATGCCTTTTGGCTTAACTAATGCTCTAGCTACGTTTCAAGTAGTGATGAACGATGTTTTCAAGTAGCTCCTAAGGAGATTTGCAATGGTTTTCTTCGATGATATATTGATTTATAGTTCTTCACTTGACGACCATTTGATGCATCTAAGAAAAGTCTTCTTAACCATGCGCAAGCATAAGCTATATGCAAAATTGGTAAAATGTTCTTTTGCATAGACCCAATTGGATTATTTAGGCCATGTTATTTCGCAAGAAGGAGTCTCTACTTATCCTTCTAAGGTTCAAGCTATGAAGGAGTGGCCTCAACCAGTGACCCTGAAGCAATTGCGAGGTTTTTTGTGCTTGACTAGTTATTACCGGAAGTTTATTTTGATTATGCTTCCATCGCCAAACCATTAACTGATTTATTGAAGAAAGATTCATTCATGTGGTCAGAGAAAGCCCAAGTTGCATTTGAGGCCTTCAAGTCTGTAATGTGTGGAGCTCCAGTTCTAGCTATGCCAGATTTTGCTGCTGAGTTTATCTTAGAGATAGATGCTTGTGAGAATGGAATTGGTGTTGTTTTATCTCAAGGAGGCAGGCCAATAGCCTACCTCAGTTGGGCTTTGAGTCCTAAACATCATGCATTATTTACATATGAGAAAGAATACTTAGCAATCTTGCTGGCTGTGGATAGATGGAAACATTACTTGGATGGACATCGATTTAAGATTAAGACTGATCATCAAAGTTTGAAGCACTTCTTGAACAGAAAATTATGAAAAGAATTCAGAAGGGAAAACAAAATGCTGATTATGTCATTGATTACATGAAAGGAAAAGAAAATGCCGTTGCTGATGCACTGTCAAGACTGTGAGCAAGGTTCTTGTGGAGCAATATCTGTGATACTTCCCACTTGGATTGAAGAGGTGTGCAGGTCCTATAAAGGTGATCCCTTTGCACAAGATTGCATTATAGCTTTCAGTGTAAGCAGAACAAGTCAGCCGGTTGCTGATGCAGATGTTTCTGTCATAAAGGGTGTCATTCGGTTGAAAGGCAAATTGTACATTGGCTCTTCCCTAATTTGAGGCCACATATCCTTAGTGCTTCTCATGATTTAGCTTGGGGAGGTCATTCTGGAGTGGAAGGTACGTATGAAAGGCTTAAAGCTTACTCTAGGTGGACTGGAATGTACAGAATTGTGACTGAAATCGTGCAAGCTTGTGAAGTTTGCCAACAAACTAAGCTTTGTGATCATAGGTATCAAGGTCTCCTTAAACCATTACCTATTCCAGAGGGTGCTTGGAAAAATATAAGCATGGACTTTATTGAAGGACTGCTAAGTTCAGATGGTCAAGAGGTAATTTGGGTTATGGTTGATCGGTTTACCAAATTCAATCATTTTGTGGGGATGGCCAAACCTGTAACAATTGAGAAGTTGGCTAGGAGTTTCTTGGATAATATTTATGAGCTTCATGGCTTGCCACAGTCTATTGTATATGATCGAGACAAGATCTTTACCAGCCATTTTTGGAAGGAATTGTTCAATCTTGTAGGGACAACACTGGCTCTACCGATGGGAAAACTGAAAGAGTCTATCAGTGCATTGAGCAATACCTTAGAAGCATGGTGTTCACTCATCCTAAGGTGTGGAGCAAGTGGTTATCTTTGGTAGAACACTGGTAAACCACACACGCTCAAGCTTCCATTGGGACTACTCCATTCAAAGCTCTATATGGTTATGATCCTCCAACACCAATGATGCTGCAAGGACTTGTCCCATCTATTCCTGAGGTTACTGATTTAGTAATGTAGAGTAGGCAATTGATGCAATTATTGAAAGACAATCTTCATCAAGCTCAATCAAGAATGAAATTATATGCTGACAGGAAGCAATGGGACAGACATTTTGAGGTTGAAGATATGGTTTATCTGAAATTGCAGCCTTATAGACAAGCAATCGTGGCTGTGAGGAAGAATATGAAGTTGTGTTAAAAGTTTTTTTGGCCTTATAAGATCCCCAAGAAGATTGGCAAAGTGGCTTACCAGCTTGATTAGCCACCTAACTCTTACATTCATGACGTTTTTCATGTTTCACTCCTTAAGAAATAGGTGAAGAAGGGTCATAGAAGCTCACTTCATCCTGGAGAAATTGGCTCAATTACAGCCTTACTTCTACAACCTGCACCTACACTTGAACCATAAGAAGCAAAAGCTGCTGAAAAATCATTCCAGGAAGTTCTGGTGCAATGGACCAACTTGGATAAGGAAGATGCAACTTGGGAAGAGCTTAATTTCTTGAAGAGTCAATTTTTTCAAGAGGGAAGGAATGTTATGATCCAAAGGGAATTAAGTCAAGAAGCTGTTGTTTTGCTATTGTTTGGTATTTCTGTAATAAGGCTTAGTGAAGTGTTGCATTTTATCATTTCTTTGTATTATCTCTAGCCGATGTGGGCTATAATGGATAGTTAAGTAGGTTATTGGTCAAGCTTTGGTAGATATTGGCTGCTTAGGTCTAGTGAGTCGGTTAAGGCTTAGTCCTTATGCAATGTACTTGGATCAGTATAAGTAGCTCAATTTATTGTAATGTCATCCATTCAATGAAAATTTTACACTAATCTCTTTGAGATATTTTCTCCTTCTCATCTAATTCTCTCTATTTTCTCATCGCTTTCACTGCTCTTCTCATTTATACTCTATCTTTCACAATGTTAACCTTCTATCTCGATTAGAGGCTTAGCATCTGGTATGCCCATCGAGATTTAAATTAGATGTTATAAATCGTATGTATATCGGGGATACAGGGGGGTTGTCTTGCACACCCACAAGATCTAGTTTATGTGTTATAAATCGCATTTATTTTCGGGGCTGTGTGACACACCCTCGAGATTTAATTTATGTGTTACTGGGGGCTGTGTTACACTCCCTCAAGATTTAGTTTTAGCGTTATGAGTTGCATTTATACCGCGAGCTATGTGACACGTCCCTAAGATTTAGCTTAAATGTTGTAAGTTGTATTTTTACTGGAGGTTGTGCGACACGTCTCCAAGATTTATTCTAGGCATTATAAGTGGTAATTATACCGGGGGCTATGTGACACTCCTCGAAGATTTAGTTTAGGTGTTATAAGTCCTATTTATACCGGGAATTGTGCGGCACACCCCTGAGATTTAGTTTTGGTGTTACCAGGACTGGCATGACACACCCTTGTGATTTAGTTTAGGCTACATAAGTCGTATTTATAACCGCGCTGCGTGACATGCTCTCGAGATTCAATTTGGGCTTTATAAGTTGTATTGATACAAGGGGCTATGTGACACGCCCTCAAACTTTTGTGTATGCGTTATAAGTTGTATTTATACCGAAGGTGAGGTGGCATGCTTTCGAGATTTTCTTTATTCGATGTGAGTCATATTTATCCCAGGGGTTGTGTGACACGTCCTCAAGACTTAATTTAGGCGTTGTGAGTTATATTTATACAAAGGGCTATGTGGCACGCCCCCGAGATTTATTGCATTCGATATGAGTCATGTTTATACTGGGGGCTGTGTGACATGCCCCCGTGATTTAGTTTATGAGCTATAGTGGGCTGTGTGACATGCTCCCGAGTCTTAATCTAGGTGTTATAAATCGTACTTATACCGGGGCCCATGTGGCACGCCCCCGAGATTTAGTTTTGGCATTATAAGTCATATTAATACAAGGGGCTTTGTGATAAGCCCTCGAGGTTTAGTTTAGGAATTATAAGTCATATTTGTATCGGGGGCTGTGTGGTGAGCTCTCTAGATTTAGTTTACATGTTATAAGTCGTATTTATGCCGGGGGATGTATGTCATGGCCCTGAGATTTATTTTAGGCATTATAAGTTGTATTTATACCGGGGGCAGTGTGTCTCGCCCTCGACATTTAGTTTACAAGTTATAAGTCATATTTATATGGGGGTTGTATGACACGCCCCTAGGATTTAGTCTATGTGTTATAATTCGTATTCGTGCGTAGGTTGTGTGACATGCCCTCAAGATTTGGTTTAGGCGTTATGAGTCATATTTATACCGGGGGCTATGTGTCGCACCCCCGAGATTTAGTTTAGGCATTATAAATGCTATTTTTACCGAAAACTGTGTGACACGCCCCCGAGATTTAGCTTAGGCGTTTTAGGTCGTATTTATTCTAGTGGTTGGATCATATGCCCCAGACATTTAATTTAGGCATTATTAGTCGTATTTATATCGGGGGCTGTGTAACACGCCTCGTGATTTAGTTTAGGGGTTATGAGTCGTATTTATACCGGGGCAGTGTGACACATCCTCGAAATTTAGTTAAGGCATTATTAGTGGTATTTCTTACCTAGGGATGTGTGACACGCTCGAGAGATTTCGTTCATTTAATACGAGTCGTATTTATGCCGCGGGCTGTGTGGGACACCCCCGAGATTTAGTTTATGCGCTACAAGTCGTATTTATACCTTGGGGTGTGTGAAACGCCCTCGAGACTTAGTTTAGGTGTTATAAGTGGTATTTATGTCGGAACTGTGTGACACGAACCCAAGATTTAATTTATTCTATGTGTGTCGTCTTTATACCGAGGGCTCTGTCACACGCCCCCGATATTTAGTTTTTGCATGTAAGTCGTATTTATACCGGGGGTTGTGCGACATGCCCCCAAATTTTAATCAAGGAATTACAAGTCGTATTTATATCAGGGGCAATGTGACACGCCCCCATGATTTACTTTCGGCATTATAAGTCGTATTTATAAGAGGGGCTTAGTGACCTGCCCCCGAGGTTTTATGTAGGCGTTACAAGTCGTTTTTTTGGCGGGGGCTGTTTGGCAAGCCCTAAAGATTTAGTTTACACGTTATTAGTCGTATTTATGACTGGGGTTATATGATACTGCCCCAAGATTTATTTTAGGCATTGTAAACCATAATTATACCGAGGCCTGTGTGTCACGCACTCGCGATTTAGTTAATGTGCTATATGTCCTATTTATACCGGTGGCTTTTTGAGACGCCCCTGTGATTTATTTTATGCGTTACAATTTGTATTTATACCGTGGGCTGTGTGTCAACCCCCCCCCCCCCCCCCCCCGCGGCCGCCCCCTGGTTGTTTAGTTTAGATGTTATAAGTCGTATTTATTATGGGGGCTGTGTGACATGCCCCTAGTGTTATAACCTCTATTTATACCGGGGGCTATATAACACGCCCCCGAAATTTAGTTTGGGCATTATGGGTCATATTTATACCAGGAGCTGGGTGACATGCCCTCAAGATTTAGTTCAGGTGTTATGAATCACATTTAAAACCGGGGTTATGTGACTTGCCCCCGAGATTTTGTTTAGTCGTTGTAAGTGGTATTTTTGCCCAAAATTGTGTGACACGCCCCCGAGATTTAGTCTAGGCATTATAAGTCGTATTTATAGCGGGGGCTGTGTGACATGCCCCTGAAATTTTGCTTAGGCATTACAAGCTGTATTTATACCGGCGGTTGTATCATACAACCCCTGAGACTTAATTTAGGCATTGTATATCATATTTATATCGAGGGCTGTGTGACATGCCACCTGGATTTAGTTTAGGCGTCATAAGTCGTATTTATACCAGGGCTGTGTGACATGCCCCCGAGATTTATATGTGGTATTTTTACCGTAGGCTATGTGACACACCTCTAAGATTTAGTCCAGGCATTATAAGTCGTATTTATACCGGGGGTTGTGTGACACGCCTCTGAGATTGAGCTCAGACATTATAAGCCGTATTTGTACCAGAGGTTGTGTCATACACGCCCGAGATTTAGTTTGGGCATTATAAGTCATATTTATACTAGGAACTGTGCGGCACATCCCCGAGATATAGTTTCGGCGTTATGTCATATTTATACCGAGGCAGGTGTGACACGGCCCCAAGATTTAGTTTACGCATTATTCGTCATATTTATAACGAGGGCAGTGTGACACACCCCGAGATTTTGTTTAAGCGTTGTAAGTTGTATATATACCAGGGCTATGTCACATGCTCCTGAGATTTAGTATGGGCTTGATAAACTAAAATTTAGGTTACGCATTATAATTCGTATTTGTGCTGAGGGTTGTGTGACGCGCTCCCAAGATTTAGTTTATTCGATATGAGGGGTATTTAGGCGTTACGAGTGGTATTAATACAGAGGGCTGTGTGACATGCCACCAAGATTTAGTGTATTCGATATGAGTCATGTTTATACCGGGTGCTGTGTGACACATCCCCATGATTTATTTTATGAGCTATTCATCTTTATACCAGGGGCTGTGGGGCACACCCCCGAATCTTAATGCAGTGGTCATTGCTTAGACCTTGGAGGGCTCAGTTGCCACACCTTCACTAGATATGATATGGCCCAAATACTCAACCTGAGAATGAGCAAATAAGCACTTAGAGAGCTTAGCATATAGCTTATGTTGCCTGATAGTGTCAAACACTTGTTTAGGATGCACCAAATGAGTGTCCAATGTAGGACTGTACACTAATACGTCATCGAAGAATACAAGAACGAACTTTCTCAAAAAAGGCTTGAACACTGCATTCATCAAAGCTTGAAAAATTGGCGGGAGCATTGGATAATCCAAAAGGCATCACCACAAATACATAATGTCCACGGTGAGTTCGAAATGCAGTCTTTTGAATGTCCTGATCCATTACTCGAATCTGGGAATACCCCTTCCTCAAATCCAACTTGGAAAAGCAGCAAGAACCATGTAATTCACCCAGGAGATTATCTATGATGGGGATTAGAACTTGTTGTTGATGATGAGTTAATTGAGTTACGTGTGATCGATGTACATCCTGGAAGTCCTATCTTTCTTCCTAACCAGAATCACAGGTGAGGCAAATGGACTGTGACTATGTCTGATGAAGTTCGCCTTCAGTGGATCCTCAACCTGCCTCTCAATCTCACTCTTTTGAGAATGAGCATATTTATATGGCCTGAGGTTCATAAGATTTGAATATGCTTTCAAAAGAATGGCATGATCCAGGGATCTCTTAGGAGGAACGATAGTTGGTTGCTCAAAAAGATCCTTATAGTCATGAACAAGGCTGTCAATTAAAGGATTGAAAGTCACCTGAGCTTCGCCTGAATTGGCATCAATAGCAAATAAATGGCCAATCCATTGGTAAGTTCCCTCCTTGATTACTCCTTCCAACCTTTTACCTGACATCACTTGCAACTGTCCCCACTCAACAATGCCTTGCAATTGGATTCTCTAACCATTTCTATTCAAGGACACTATTAACACGGCAAAATCAAACACAATTGGGCTTATGGTCTTCTTCCAGTCCACACCATGGACCATGTCACATCCTTCCCGCCTCAAGACTCTGAAATCATATGCAAAGCTATGCTTCTACATAAACCAAGAAAACTGTTTGCACTTGTTCTGTGTTAATATGGAATTTCCATTAGCATCAGTGACTGCCAATGGACTTGTCTTAATCATATCATGTCTAACTACTGTAACAGTCTTAGGATCCCCCAAACTATGTGTACTTCCACTTTTAATTAGTATCAGTAGGGGTTTATGGCCTACTTCACCTTTGATTCTGATGGTGTTGTGAAAGCCAATGCTAGTTAAAGCTTTAATAGAAATCTCCATCTTATCCTCATCAGATTCCACAGCTAACTCCTGCTCCTGAGCTTGAGGGCCTAATGTACCTACCAAATTCTCTGAGTCCTCTTCAATGTCAGCTCCAGTAATAGCCATAAGGAACTTGGGATTGCATTTATGGCCAAAAAAGTATTTTTGATTGCAATTAAAACACAACCTTTGAGCCTTCGTTTCCTCCAAACTTAGGTGTTTATTATTCACTGAGGTGGCTTTTGGCGTAGGTGTTGCAACCTTTCCACTCCTCAAACGACACCCATCAGAGGCAGTCATGACAGTATTCTAAAATAGCTTTGCTTTGGAGCAAGCCTAAGACAAAGGGACAGGCTCCAATGCTTTAACTGTTGGGAAAAATAACTCTGATGCCGACTGTTGGGTTCACATTGCTCAACTATGGTCATAGCAATAGACACTTATTAGAGCACTTAAAGTAGGAGACTCTTCTCCCTACCTTAGCCCCCGGCCCAAGAGTCACGCTTTGTGACACCTCATGTGCGAGAGCTCCCTGGAATAGGGTTATCTCTATAAATTCCTTTGCTCTAATTCGCCCTAATTTTATAAAGTTTACGCTGTGGAAGGGGTTTAGAATTTATAATTCTAAACCTGGGATTAATTTAAGATTCATAATTTTAAATCTATAGATCCAAATTTATAATTTAAATCTACAAATCTAAATTCTTAATTTAGACCTACAAGCCTTTTGCTCTAATACATTTATAACAATACAAAAACTTAAATAGGCACAATAACAACTATTGCAAATAAATAGAAAAGCAAAAACTAAAAGAAGATTGAAAAAAAACATACCTGGATTTGCTCCAAATAAAGAAAACATGAAAATAATAATAATCTTCAAAATCAAGACCCCGCGATCTTCTACAAAATGACCTCAAGCTGCCGGGTGGATGGGTTCTAAAAAATATTAAACTGAGGAAAGAAAATTTTCAACGGCAATTTTTCTCTTGAATTAGGTCTCCGAAACAATTCCAGAAACCCAAAAATATTTCTTTCAAATTGAATACCAAACCTCGGAATAGGTACCCTCTATTTATAGTAGTGTACCAGAGCGAAAAGTTAACAAAAAATCGATGTGGGATTCACACAAACAACCCGGTTAAAACAATAAAATGTAGCATTTATTGTTAAAATGAGCAAAAACGCGGCGTTTCGTTCACAACTCAAATTGCGTGTTTCAGCCTATCATCGCGTGCCATGTGTCATGGCCTGATTGGCAACGGCCAGTGCCTGCGGATCCACCCCGGGCCACCTAGTTAGTGACAAGTATCGCGCACTGGTTGGCCCATCCACGAATACGCGCATTGTGGCATTGTTTCACGCGATTTTGATTTTTTTTGGCTTTGTTTCCCACATGTAAAAATTCATCTTATGAATTTTAATTTTCTAAATTTATTTTATTTTGTACTTCTTAAATTTTATTCATCTCATGAATTCTTTAATATTTTTTCGTTGGCAATAAATACAGAGGCTTGTGCAGGGACCTCAGGGACAATTTAAATCTAGCTCCAAATGGCTAAATTAATTATCTCATGAAATAATTTAATTACCATTCAATAAGACTTAATTGTACCAAATAAATCTCACTATACTCCATACTTAAACCATATATTCTACATTTTCCAAAATTGATTGTATTGATCATAATAACCCCACCACTAGATGTCCATGACCAAGGATAAATATAACTACTACCATTATCCTTCTTACCGCTTCTCTATTAGTTACTAACTCGCCCTTCATTGAATAATTTATTTATACTTGAACATATTACAACAACAGCAACTACATTCCCAGTGCCGCAGGGGTTCCTGCACGAAGCAGGGTCTGGGGGGGGGGGGGGGGGGGTGGATGTACACAGCCTTCTCCCTTCCGGGTGGAAGTGAGACTATAGATTCCCTATTGAACATATGCATTGTATAAATTCCAAATGTCAAACACTTGGAATACTTTGCCCAAAGTTTCCAAATTATTCAAATATTTGTGAATCAACTAAGGGGACATATGTGTCTCATAAGCGATTGCAGATTCCCTATTGAATACCTAATCCTTGTCACACTTCACGCCGCTACCTTGTGTACGTGGGAATTCAGTCATGCGTTTGGACCTTACTTATAATAATACAACAAAGTAACTAACGCTCCATGCACAAGTCCAGAATACTCTCAGAATTTAGAGTCATCTTTCAAATAGTACAACATGAATCATTCATCTCTGATAGTAGTCTAGAAACAAGTAATCCACATGTTCCAACTCAGTGTGTCAATCTTATTAAAAACACAAACATAACACTTTTGGATCACTATCCACATGACCAAGACAACTCACCTAAAGTGTCACATTATAGTCTTAGCATACAAGTGGTCCAAACTTGTCTTCGACTACGAGTTTTTCAAATAACAATCCATACCATTTGTTCCAAGTCTATCTGAGGGTTAATCTCGTAAACCGCTTAGAACAAACATATAAATTATAGTATGAGAACTACACCCATCTCATGGACGTTTCCCAAAAGAAAATCACATGCAGTATAAATGCTCGCTTAAACAAATTTAACAAGGAAATGACTGGAACTTCAATTTTGTTCTTTAATAAAATAATATTAACAGAATAAATATGGATTTTAGGACACTATTCCTAACATTAAGGAGGTTCTTGATTTTAGATTCTAATCCACTAATGAAACTTGAGGCACAATACACCTTAGCAGCTCCCTGATTTACTACCATCATCCTTGCTCTTAAGTTCACAAACCGTGTCATGTATTCCTTAACTGATGTTGCTTGTGTCATTTTGTTGAAGATGTCCACAATATCGCCAAGATCCTTATCTCCATATCTCTCACACAATTCATCCACAAATTCAGGCCATGTGATTAAAGACCGACTGTGCATCACTCCATAGTACTAGGCCTCCTAATTCCCTCGAAGATACACTGCAGCTAACTCAGCACTCTCTGCCTTACCAAAGTTGTAGAAGCGGAATTATCTGTTATGAATCAAGATCAATCTTGATTCATAACCTAGATTTGTAGAGTTTAGATGAGAAAAGAAGTGAAAGGAGATGAGAATTAAAGAGAGAATTAGAGATGAGAGAGAGAATCCAAAGATATTTTCATTCATGAAATGATTCTTACAAAAGATTGAACTATTTATAATAAATCTAGATTAAAAGAAATACATTGAATCTAGACTTCTCAAGTAACTGACTCTTACAAGTTTCGCCGCCAAAATGGACTAGAATACCCACTTAAGAAAGACATGGCAAACAAAAAACTTAAATGACTTGCCCGCCAAAAAGACATTTAAAAGCAAATGAACTAAAATATGCTTTAATGCTGCTTCTCTTGCTTCAAATTCAATCTGGACCAGCTGCTAAGGCCAAATCATAACAATGTCCTCCCCCCTGGGGAACATTCTCGCCTCAAGAGTGGATTAAGGGAAATTGAGACCTTAGGAAATTCCAATCTTCCCATGTTGCATTCTTAAAGCTCAAATGACTCCATTGCACCAATACCTCCTTGACCTATCTTCCCTACTGCTGCGCTATCCTTCAATCTAAAATTGCTTCTTGCTGTTGCACCAGAAGTCCTTGCAATGTAGCTTGAGGTTGATCTGTAAGTGTACTTGAACCAGCTGTAAGACATGAAACACAAGGTGAACTGCAGATTTAGGGGGCAACTCCAGCTTGTACGCAATCTTTCTAACCCTCTCCAACACCTTGTAAGGACCAAAGAATCGAGCACATAGCTTGATATTGTTGCCCTCCGCAATGGAAGATTGCTTGTAAGGCTGTAATTTCAAGAAAAAATAATCACTAATTGCAAAAGTTTTGTCAGTTCTTTTTCTATCAACAAAATATTTTGTCCTTGACTGAGCAACTTATAAGTTATCCTTGAGTTGGTTCTCCAGTTGTTTCCTTTGATCCAACATCTCATTAACTTTAACCACATGCGAAATTTCTCCGTATAGCATTAATGGTGCTGGTGGATCGTTTTCATACAGGGCCTTGAACAGTGTAGCTCTTAATGCTAAATGGAAGTGGGTGTTATACCAAAATTTCATAAGGGACAATATCTATTCTAGTTCCTTGGATGAGTAAACCTCATACTCCTCAAATATTGCTCAAGGCATTAGATTACTCTCTCTATTTGACCATCTAATGGTGGATGGTATGATGAACTTAGAGCCAATACAGATCCAAGCAACACAATCAATTCACACCAAAAGTTGCTGATGAACAACTTGTCTCTATCTTAAACGATGGATTGGGGCAATCCATGGAGCTCATAAATCTAATCTAGGAAGAGTCTTGCAAATCGTTCAGCAGTAATGGGATGATTGAGGGCCACAAAATGACTATATTTCATGAAACAATCAACCACCACCCAAATAACTTCCTTTCCCTTAGATCTAGGTAGGCCCTCAATAAAATCCATACTAATATGTTGCCAAGCTCTTTCCGGAATTGGCAAGGTTTGAAGCAAGCATTTTGTACTGCACATGCTTACTTTTTGTTCTCTGACAAACCTCACATTGCTGAATTAGTTCCTGAACTTTCTTCTTCATACCAGTCCAATGAAAGAATTGCTTCAGCCTTTGATAAGTGCCTTCAATTCCAGAATTCCCACCCTGAGCTAAACTGTGAGAGGCCAGCACAATTTCTTTCCTTAATTCTGAACCTTCTCCCACATAAATCTTCCCTTTAATCGTTATTGCGCCACTGATAACGACAATTTCAGAATCAGAATCCATAGTTCCCTTAACAAAATGAGCTGCAATGTAGTCTTGAGCAAATGTATCTCCCTCATATGACTCACTTCGTTCATCCAAGTTGGGACAACTTCTGAGATAGTAGCAGAATTACCAACTTAAAAATCCTCCAAACTGTTTGAGAGAGCATCTGTTGCTTGGTTATCTTTCCCTTTTCGATATTTAATAGTGCAATGTAAGCCTAACATCTTCATGAGGCCCTTTCTTTGAACCCTCATAGTGATCTTTTGCTCAAGTAAATATTTGAGGTTTTGGTGATTAGTTTTGATTATGAAATGATGTCCCTCCAAATAATGCCTCTATTTTTGTACTACCATTAGAATTGCAATATACTCTTTTTCATATATGGATAATGCTTGATTCTTATAACTCAAACCATGACTTAGATAGGACAATGGCCTTCCAACAATTCCTTTGCTGCAAGCATCGGTTTCTAATACAAAGGGCAAGGAAAAATCAGGCATAATTAATACTGGAACAGAGGACATGGCTACCTTTAATCATTCAAATGCTTCCTCAGCCAATTCATTTCAATGGAAAGCATGTTTCCGGAGCAAATCTGTTAATGGCTTTGCAATTACCCCATAACCAGTAATGAGCTTTCAGTAATACCCTGTTAATCCAAGAAACCCTCGCAATTGCTTGAGAATTTTGGGAATAGAACATTCCCTCATCGCCTGAACCTTGCCCAGATTAGTAGCCATGGCATTCTCTGAGATTAAATGACCAAGATATTCCACTTGTGTTTTGACAAAAGAACATTCAGAAAGTTTGGCGTAGAGTTTATGCTGCCTCATGGTCTGAAATATCAACTCGAGATGATTCAAATGAGTCTCCAAGGGAGGATAGTTAACCAATATACCATCAAAGAATACAAGAACAAAGTTCCTTAAGAAGGGCTTGAACACCAAGTTCATCAAAGCCTGAAATGTAACTGGGGCATTGGATAGCCCAACAGGCATCACCACGAACTGATAGTGTCCATGGTGTGTTCTAAAAGCAGTCTTGTGGATGTCATGTTCCTGAACTCGAATTTGATAATAGCCTTGTCGAAGATGCAGCTTGGAAAAGTAGTTATATCCATATAGCTCATCCAACAAATCGTCAATGATTGGGAGAGGGAACTTATCCTTGATAGTAAGGGAGTTCAATTGATGATGATCTATACACATTCGAGAGGTACCATCCTTCTTTTTAACCAGTATAACTGGAGAAGCGAATGGACTATGACTGTGCCAAATGAACTTAGTCTTCAACAACTCATCAATTTTCTAAAGGTTCACAGGGTTTGACCCACCCTTCAATGGAATAGCATGATCTAATGCTCCCCTTGGTGGTAATGTGCTTGGTTGCTCAAATAAATCTTAGTACTTTAGGAAGAATGAATCAATAAGTGGATTAGAATTCACCTGCTATTCTTCTGAAGTAGCACAGATAGAATGAAGTTGCCCAATCCAGCGATAATTTCCTTTCTTAAGCACACCCGGCAATTGCTTCCCACTCATCAGTTGTAGATGTCCTTGTTCCCAAATTCCTTGCAACTGAACTTGCCGACCTTCCTATTCAAATGATACAAACAATTGAGCAAAATCAAAGAGTAAAGGCCTAATGGTCTTCATCCAATCCACCCCCATGACCATATCATAGTCTCTTAATCTTAGTACTCTGAAGTCATATTCAAAGTTATGTCCTTGCATTAGCCACCTGAAGTTCCTACACTTAGTCTGTGTCAAGATTAAATTGACATCTGCCATTGTAACAGCCACTGGAGTGGTTTTAATAAGCTCATGCCCAGCCATCCTTACAATCTTTGGATTTACAAAGCTATGCATCCTCCCACTGTCGATCAAAATCAGTAAGGATTTATGTCCAACTACTTTCTTGATTCTAATGGTATTATTTGAACCATTCCCAGTCAAGGCCTTGAAAGAGATTTCAACCTCATCTTCATCTAACTCCTCACCTTCCTCTTCTACATGCTTTCCAAATTCAAGTCCATTTTCCTCCTCTTTAATTTCAACTGCATCTATTTTAGGGGCTGATATAAGGTATTGTGGATCACACTTATGTCCAAAGAAATAGCGCTGGTTGCACTTGAAACAAAGCTTCTGAGACCTCTTTTCTTCCAAGCACAAGGATTTATTATTTTCCTGAAAGGCTCTAGATGAAGAAGCTCCAATTGGTGCATTCCTTCCCCTCCAAGATTCAGGAGCAGCCAGAACTGTGCTTTGTACCTTTCTGGCTTTAGAATAAGCTCCAAACAAGGTTGTGGGATCAAATGCCTTTACCAAATTCTTGATTTTAGGCTTAAGTCCACTCACAAAACTCGAAACATAGTAAGCCTTAGGTGCTTCTAGATACACTATCAACATCCTTGCTCTTAGATTTTCAAATCTGGACATATATTCCTTCATAGCTGTTACTTGAGTCACTTTATTGAAATTATCCATAATATCACTCACATCTTAATCCCTGTACCTCTCACAAAGCTCTTCCACAAACTCAGGCCATGAAATTGCAGAATTACTATGCAATAAGCTGTAATACCACACTTCCAATTCTCCACATAGATAAACAGCAACCAGTTCCACCTTTTCAACCTCAGCTATGTTATAGAAATGGAAGTACCTTTCGCATTTCCTTACCCAAGACTATGACATTGCTCCATCAAAAGGCTCCAATTCCACTCTTGACTATCTAACTCCATTGCTTCTTGCAACTGATACACTATGTCCACTGTCAACAGATCCTAGAGGAGGATTAGGATCCGAAGGTCTGACCTGTTGGCTTGCTGGAAGAAGAATACCCTCTCCAACAGGCGAATTCTGCCACTGCAGTTGCTGTTGCAAGCCTACAAGTTGCTGTGACTGTGTATCAAACCTTTGTGATTGTGCATCAAACCTCTGGTCCATGTCTTGCTTCATTGACAGTATCAAGTTTTACATCTGATTCCACATCTACTCAATCCGATCACCTTGATTACTTCCTGAATCAACACCTGCAACTGCAGCAGCATAAGTAGCAGTGTTATTAGCAGAATTAGCAGCTGCATTAGCTCGCGTAGTCACACCACCTGCCATTTGTGTTGATTTCTTGTGTCTGGCTAGATTTTTGAACAATCTAAGCAAAGACTGAACAAATAAGGCTTGGTAGGTGCAATTGCAATCAAATTGAAGCAATGTCAATTCGATCGTTTGCAAAGCTCAAGCTTTGATACCAATTGTTATGAATTAAGATCAATCTTGATTCATAACCCAAGTTTATAGAGTTTAGATTAGAAAAGAAGTGAAAGAAGATGAGAATTAGAGAGAGAAATAAAGATGAGAGGGAGAATCCAACGATATTTTCATCATGAAATTATTCTTACAAGAGATTGAACTATTTATACTAAACCAAGATTAAAAGAAATACATTGCATCTAGACTTCCCAAGTAACTGACTCTTACAAGCTTAGCCACCAAAATAGTCTAGAATACCGACATAAGAAAGTCAAGGCAAACAAACCACTTAACCGACTATCCCGCCAAAAAGACATTCAAAAGCAAATGAACTAAAATATGCTTTAATTCTACTTCTCTTGCTGCAAACTCAATCCGGACTAGCTGCTAAGGCCAAATCATAACATTATCTTTCACATCGTTTGATCCACCACTGAGGTTGCATTCCATCAAAAGTCTCCATTTCTACTCGAAGCTACCTAAATCCATTGCTTCTTGACGTAAGCAATCCATCTACACTTCCAGCCGGTAATGAAGGCGCTACTGGACTAGTTTGCTGACTAGCTGGTGATAAGACTCCAACTCCGGCTGGTAAACTTTGCTTATCCTACTTCTCTTACATACCAGGGATCTGTTATCGAAGTTGTTGAGTTTGTTCCCTAATTATGCTGAAATGCTTCAAGCATAACTTGCATTTGTCGTGCAATTTATGCAATTGTTTCTGTTTGATTACCTTCATCAACAGTACTTACATTACGTCCCTCATTAGTTGCAATGCCTGCTGCAGCAGCAACATATGAAGCAGCATCGGCTGGAGTAGTAACTCCACCAGCCATTTACAATGTAACTATCTTCCTGGCCACTTCGATCCTCAATTACACTTCAATTGCAAGCACTTTGCAGCTCAACAACCTGATCCAATGAGTTCAACATTCTTAAGCTTGATCTAATGCTAAAAAGTCAAATTAAATATGATTCAATTCAATCGGAAGAAATATCATAAGCTCTAATACCAATTGTTATGATTCAATATAAATCTTGAATCATAACCTAAGATAGAAGAACAAATTGAGATAAGAAGTAGAAGAAAGGGATGACAAATAGAGAGAATTAGGATTGAGAGGAAGAAGAACAATATATTTTCATTCATAAGTCTAAATACAAAGGAATCAACTATTTGTACTAAGAAGCTAGAATAATAAAAGAAGAACAGCATAGAAACTAGAATAATAAAAGAATAGCACACCCACATGCTTATAGCCACTGCCAACTAAGGAACAAGCTAACTAACCAAACCACCCTTCCCACCAAGACCAAATACAAATTTATTGCCTCATTACAGCATTTAGACATGAATTCAAGTAATTAGCAAGCTAAAACCAATCATAATCAAACTAAAACCACTCATAACCAAGCTTGATCAAAACAATACCCTCCCTTAAGAACACTCTTGGCCTCAAGAATGAAATAAAAGAAATTAGGCATGGATGAAGTTCAAGCCCTCCTAAACAGCATGCTTGCTGTCCAAATTAGCCCATTGAATGAGCACCTCTTTTCTGCCTTTGCCCTTATGTTGTACATGCCCAAAATTTAAGATAGCAACAGGCTCCTGCAAGATCAAGCCATTGCTACATGCTGTTGGTGGAGCTGTGTTATGATTCAAGATAAATCTTGATCATGGCCTAGGGATAATAGAGTATGAGATGAGAAACAAGTTGAAAATAGATGAGAAATAAAGAGAGATTAAGATGAGAGAGAGAAATCAAGTGTTTATCATTCAATGAATCTTTCTTACAAGAGAATCAACTATTTGTACTGCATCTAGAATATGAAAAATACATTGCATCAAGACTCTTTACTTAACCGACTGTAACCAGCATAGCCTCAAAACTTGACTCTAACACCGGCTTAAGGACATAAGCAGGAACAAAACTAGCAACCGCTAAAACTAACTTTCCAATCCAAAGCTTAGTTGAAATAGTGGAGCTCTAAAATAGCCCATCCGATTATGTGACCAAGAGAATAGATATGATTGAGGCTGCAATCATGACAATACCCCCTTCTCAAGAACATTCTTGCCTTAAGAATGAAGAGAAGGAAATTAAGACATGAGAAATTTCCAATCTTTTCAGGTAGCATTCTCCTGTCCCAAGTTGGTCCATTGCACCAGAACCTCTTGGGTTTGTGATCCCTACTACTGCACCATACGTGAAGTTAGGATTGCTTCAGGCTCTTGTGCACGAGGCCCTGTATAGTAGCTTATGGAGGCACTACAAAGCTACTTGCACTAGCTGCAACATGCATCTTTAGCAAAGATACATGGAACACCGGTGTATTGATGAATCAGGAGGCAACTCCAACTTGTAAGCAACTCTTCCAGTTTTTTCCAACATCTTGTATGGTCCAAAGTAACGTGCACATAACATGATGTTCTTATGCATCGTCACTGAAACTTGCCTGTAAGGCTGTAATTTTAATAAAACAAAATCACCAACTGCAAAAGTTTTGTCAGTTATTTTCCTATCTGTAAAATACTTCATCCTTAGCTGAGCAACTATTAAATTGTCTTTGAATTGTCTCCTTTGAGCTAAAAGATCATTAACTTCAACCACATGTGAAATTGCTCCTTCAAGCATAAAGGGAGAGGGTGGATCATACCCATACAGAGCCTTGAATGGAGTTGTACCTAAGGCTTAATGTGAATGAGTATTATACCAAATTTCCACTAGAGACAGCCACCTGTGCCAGTTTTTAGGATGTGTGAACGTCATACTCCTCAAATATTGTTTAACACATTGTTTTACCCTCTCTGTTTGACCATCTGTTTGTGGATGGTAGGATGAACTCAAAGCCAACGTGGAACCCAGTAATAAAAACAGCTCGCGCCAAAAACTGCTAGTGAATAGCCTGTCTCTGTCTGAAATAATTGATTGAGGTGACCCGTGAAGCTTATAAATTGATCCAAGAAGATCCTTGCCAATCTGTCAGCTAAAATAGAATGATGGAGTGCTATAAAGTGACTGAATTTGTTAAGCAATCGACCACCACCCAAATAACTTCCTTCCCTTCGGATTTGGGTAACCTTTCAATAAAGTCCATGTTAATGTGTTGCCAAGCTCTATCTGGAATTGGTAGGGGTTGAAGCAACCCTTAATAGTGCATACGTTCACTCTTTGTTTGTTGACATACTTCGCACTGTTGAATTAATTATTACACATCCTTCTTCATGCCAGGCCAATGGAAATACTACTTTAATCTTTGATATGTTCCTTCAGTTCTTGAATGACCTTCCCAAGCTAAACCATTAGCAGCCATAATGACTTGCTTCCTTAGTTCAGTTCCTACCCCAATGTATACCTTTCCCCTTACATGAATAACTCCAGTGCTAATAGTGACCTCAGATTCTGAATCTAGAGGTTGTTGAATGTAATGCAATCTTGAGCAAAGGTATCTCTTTCATATGTTTTGATCACTTATTCCATCCATAAGGGTACAAACTTGTCAAATAGCAGCACACGAAGCATTTTTTAGATCCTCTTGCCTCCTTGAAAGAGCATCAGCTGCAGAATTATCTGTTCCCCTTCGGTATTCAATGGTATATTCTAATCCTAACATCTTCATAAGGCCCTTCCGTTGAAATCTTGTAGTAATCTCTTACTCAAGCAAATATTTGGGACTTTGATGATCGCTTTTGATTATGAAGTGATGGCCTTCCAGGTAGTGCCTCCACTTTTGCACAACCACCAAAATTGCTATATACTCTTTCTCATATATTGATAATTTTTTATTCATTGGGCTCAAAGCTTCACTGAGATAAGCCAATGGCCTTCCATTATGGGATAACACTTCTGTAATGCACCTACTATAAGCATCAGTCTCTAATACAAGGGGCAAACTGAAATCAAGCATAGCAAGAACTGGTGCAGAAGTCATAGCTACTTTCAAGTGCTCAAATGCCTCCTTAGCCAAGTCATTCCATTGAAAAGCTTCCTTTTTGAGCAAATCTGTCAAAGGTTTGGCAATCATACCATAACCAGCTGTAAACTTGCGATAGCCGGTTAGACCAAGAAATCCCCATAGTTGCTTAAGAGTCTTGGGCACAGGCCAGTCTCTCATAGCTTGAACTTGACTTGGATCAGTAGCCACTCCTTCTTTAGATATCACATGGCCTAGATACTCCACTTGAGTTCTGGCAAAAGAACATTTAGAGAGTTTAGCATAAAGTTTGTGCTGTCTCATAGTATGGAACACCAATTCAAGATGTGCAACCTGAGCTTCCAAGGAAGGACTGTAGACCAAGATGTCATAAAAGAATATAAGAACAAACTTGCTCAAAAAAAAAAAAAAAAAAAAAGAATTCATCAAGGCCTGGAATGTAGCAGGGGTATTGAATAGCCCAAATGGCATCACCAAAAACTCATAGTGTCCACGGTGTGCTCTGAAGGCAATCTTGTGAATGTCATGGCCTTGCACTCGAATTTGATAACAGCCTTGCCGTAGATCCAATTTGGAGAAATACTTGGATGCATACAACTCATCGAAGAGATTGTCTATGATTGGAATTGGAAATTTATCCTTGATTGTGAGAGAATTCAGCTATCGATAATCTATACACATTCGAGAGGTTCCATCCTCCTTTTTAACCAATATCACAGACGAAGTAAAGGGACTATGACTGTGCCTGATGGATTTAGTCTTCAACAGCTCCTCAACTTACCTCTCATGAATTTAGTATTCAACAGCTCCTCAACTTACCTCTTAATCTCACTCTTTTGAGAGTGAGGATATTTATAAGGACAAAGATTCACAGGATCTCAGCTAACTTTCAATGGAATATCATGATCTTGCCCTCTTGGGTGGCAGGGACATTGGTTGTTCAAATAAGTCTTTATACTTCTGCAGTAATGGATCAATAGCGGGAATAGAATTCACCTGAACTTCCATTGGAGTAGCTTTAATAGAATATAGTTGTCCAATCCACTAATAAGCACCCTTCTTAAGCACTCCTTGCAACTGCTTGCCTCTCATCATCTGAAGCTAACCCTGCTCCATGGTTCCTTGCAACTTGACATTTTGGCCTCCTCTTTCAAAAGACACAGTTAGTTGAGTAAAATTAAAGAACAAAGGACTGATGGTCTTCATCCAATAGACCCCCGAGACCATATCACAACCTCCTAACCTTAATACTCTAAAGTCATATTCAAAGTGGTGGCCTTGCATCTTCTAATTAAATTTTCCACATTGGGTCTGTGTCAAAATTGAGTTGCCATCTGCCACAGTAACAACCAAAGGGCTGGCCTTGATCATTTCATGCCCCATTGATCTCATAACCTTGGGATCTAAAAAGCTATGTGTACTTCCATTGTCAGTTAGAATCAATAAGACCTTTTGTCTAGCTTCCCCCTTAATCCTTATCGTATTGTGCGAGCCATTTTCAGTCGAGGCTTTAACTAAAATCTAAATTTCGTCTTCATCTGTCTCCTCATATTTCTTTGCTTCCTGTTCTCTCAAATCTGGACCATTCCCTCATCTTTCTCAACGTCATTAGTATCAATTCCAAAGGTCAACATAAGGTACTAAGGATCACACTTATGGCCAAAGAAATATCACTGATTGCACTTGGAATACAACCTCTGAGACTTCTTTTCATCCAAACTCAAAGCTCTATTGCTTGTCGAGGAAGATGCATTCCTTGTTTTTTGAACCTCGGGTGCAACTAAGACTGTGCTCTCAAACCTCCTGGCCTTGGAATAAGCTTGAGACAAGGAAGGTGGATCCAATGCTTTAACTAGATTCTTGATTTTAGGCTTAAGTCCACAGATAAAACTTGAGACATAGTAGGCCTCAGTAGCTCTTGGATTCACTATCATCATTCTTGCCTTCAGATTTTCGAATCTTGTCGTGTACTCTTTAACGGTTGATACTTGTGTCACCTTGTTGAAATTATCCATAGCATCACTAATGTCATCATCTCTATACCTCTCACACAGCTCCTTCACAAATTCAGGCCAAGATATTGATGGATTGCTACGAATTGAACTGTAAAACCTACACAGCAGCCAGCTCCACCTTCTATGCCTCAGCTATGTTATAGAAACGAAAATATGTTTCACACTTCCTGACCCCAAGACTATGGCGTCACTCCATCAAAAGGCTCTAATTCCACATGAGGTTATCTAAATCCATTACCTCTTGCAGCCGATACTCCATCTCCACTGTCAACATCACCTGGTGAAAGCATAAGATCAGGCGGCCTAACTTGTTGACTTGCTGCTGAAAGCACACCAACTCCAATAGGATGATTTTGTCTCTGAATATGCTCCTGTAAGCCAATAATGTGCGGTGATTGCCTTTCAAATTTTTGCTCCATACCTTGCTAAAATATTGTTATCATATTCTGCATCTAGTTCCAAAGTCGGTCAAACTGATTGCCTTAATTAGTTCCTGTGTTGGCTCCACCAATAGCAACAACATATGTAGCAGCATTAGTTTCAGCATTAGCAGCGGCAATAGCTGTTGCATTGCTCGAGTAGCTACACCTCCAGCCATTGGAACTGACTTCTTACGTCTTGCTAGATTGCACTTAACAATCACAAGATTAGATTCTGCTGAACACAAGTAGGATCAGTAATGGATAAGGCTTGTCAGACCCAATTATATCAAATTGAAGCAAATTTCAACTCGATCGTATGCAATTGCTTAAGCTCTGATACCAATTGCTATGATTCAAGATAAATCTTGATCATAACCTAGGGATAATAAAGTATGAGATGAGAAACAAGTTGAAAAGAGATAAGAAATAGAGAGAGATTAAGATGAGAGAGTGAGAAATCAAGTGTTTATCATTCAGTGAATTTTCCTGCAAGTGAATCAACTATTTATACTACATCTACAATATGAACAATACATTGCATCAAGACTCTTTTATTGACCGATTTTAACCAGTACAGACGCCAAACTTGACTCTAGCACCGACATAAGGACTTAAGTAAGAGCAAAGCTAGCAACCGCTAAAATTAAGTTTCCCGCCCAAAGCTTATTTGAAACAGTGAAGCTCTAAAATAGCTTATCCTATACTGAGACTAGGAGAATAGATATGATTGAGGCTCTAATCATGACAAGCTGTAAAGCTGATCATGCCATTTGCCATATGCTTCTTCATGAGAGAAACATGGAACACCAGATGCACATATGAATCTGGAGGTAAATCCAGCCCTTAAGCTATAGCTCGTAGCCTTTCCAAAACCTTGTAAGGGCCAAGTAATGAGCACGGAGCTTGACATACCTACGAACTACAACAGAAGATTTGTCATGATTTCAGGAAATGAGGCATATGAAATTGAGTACTAATAATTCATTGGTTGTACTAAATAGTTTAGGTCTTGGTATAAGTCAATATTAGTACTTTATTTAGTCATTTAGCAGTTAGGATTCATATGATGGAGGAGAAGCTGGTTATTTGTAGTTAAGGAAGAGTGTTGTACTTACCAAAAAATAATTAACTTACTTACCAAAAAAAAAAAAAAGATGAGTGTTGTGTTGTCTAGGTGCATTGCATAGTCAAATATTTCTTGTATAACCAACTTAGGTGAGGATGTAGTATAAATAGGTGTTCTTCAGCTGTAAGAGGCATTGTTGAATGATATTGATATATTTTCTCTCTTTTCTATATTCTTCTAATTTCTCATCTTGAATTTCACTTCTTTCTCGTCTCAAACTCTTTTATCCCTAGGTTATGATCAAGATTTTATCTTGAATCACGACAATTGGTATCAGAGTTTGTGATTTTTGCTTCCGATTCAGTTTATTAAGTTCAATTTAGTTGCAAAGCATTAGATTAAGTTAATTGATATCAAGTTCTTGAATAGGTGGTATTGATTAAGAAATTGTGCTTACATAGTTTTGAATTTCAGTTCGTGCTGCATTTAACCTAGGTTCTGCTGTTCAGCTTGTGTGAGATCAAGATACCATGCTTAATTGTCCAGATTTCTTAGTCAACGCTACATTGACATCAACTTCTGAATTCAGGTTATGTTTGATCAAAATTTCAGCTTAAAAGTTGCTGTTATTGTGTGCTTTACTGCTTTGTGTGATCTTGTGAACTTGTATCATTAAGCAAGCCAGAATTGGATTCAATCCAGTTGATTACATATGAAACCCACTAAAATTAATCTCGAATCCAGCCGTTGAATGAGTTAGAGTTGCTGAAATTACATAAAATTGAGCTTCAATACTTGTTCTTGGCCTGAATTGCTAGCTAAATTGCACTTGATCTCACTGGATTAGTTGGTTGAAATTGTACTTGATGAATTAGCTCCGAATCAAGCTTCATTATTGAATTTGTTGAGCTAATAGCTGAGATCCTCTTCGAATTGGCTACAATTGCATACTTGTTCAGGATAATGTTAGGAAGCTTTGGTGTTTTAGTCTGAACTCAAGGTTCAATTCTGATTTTAAAGTAAAGAAGTGAACTTCAAGTATTGCACATGGAAAGTGTTGTTAAAATGTTACAATTTGCAATGCCGCGGTGGCTTGATCTAGCTTCAGTTCAAGACAAATTTTCCAATGACGTTAGACTTTTTATCGAAGTCTTGAAGCCTCTTTACCATAAAGATGATGAAATTCTTTATAAGGTATTTTGACCTTATGGTCCTCTTGAAAGTATCAAGTTGGTCTCATCATCTATTATTGAGGTTACGGCTCACATTAGCTATTATACGAGAAGTAGTGCTGAATTAGCCTTCAATTCATTACACAGGAGGAACATATATGATGGATGTCGTGTTTTAGACGTTAACTACCTAAAGGTGCGTAATGATATGGAAAGTGAACTCCAGGTAGTAGGATCTGCTAATTGTCAAGCTAAGGAGGAACTTAATGTTACGTGGGGAGTGAATCAACACTTGCAACAGAGAATAGAGCAAGAATTTGAGGAAAATGTGACTGATTGTGCTGGATTCAGCTTGAATTTCGAAGTTGCAGCAGCATAGCAGATGGATGATGCAACATTACACTCATTGGATCAAGTGGAATTGGTACAACAGCAACATGATCTGAAAATTCAAGATGAGGTTGAGGTAGCAGCAGATTGAATCATAACAAGATTGCATGATGGGTTGCAATTTCAAGTAAACCTAATCACCAATATCAAACGATTTATCAGTTCTATTCCTATTAGTAAAAAATTTTATCCGCGATTGGACTAATTGCAAGTTGTCCTTTAATTGCTGCATTAACTATCTCCTTTGCTCTAACATATCACTAATTTTAGTCACTGCAGAAATAGCTCCTTGAAGACCCATAGGAGATGGTGGATCATAGCCATAAAGTGCCTTGAAGGGTGTTATCTAAAGAGCTTAATGAGCATGGGTGTTGTACCAATACTCAGCCAAAGCAAGTCAACTATGCTACTGCTTGGGATGTGAAAAAGTCATGCCTCTCAAGTACTGCTCTACACATTCATTAACTCTTTCAATCTAATCATCGGTTTGTGGATGATAAGAAGAGCTTAAGGCAAGAGTGGAACCAAGCAAATAAAAAAATTCCCTCAAAACATTGCTAGTAAACAGCCTATCTCAGTCAGATGTGATGAATTGACATAAGCCATGAAGTTTGCCAATGTAATTCAAGAACAATTTAGCAAGTTTAGCAGTTGAAACGGGATGACTAAGGCCAATGAAATGTCAAAACTTGGTTAAGCGATCCACCACTACCCAAATGACCTATTTGCCTTTATACTTAGGCAATCCTTCTGTGAAGTCCATGCTTATGTGCTGCCAAGCCCTTTCCAGAATAGGCAGAGGCAGAAGTAACCCTTGGTAGGGAACATGATCACTCTTAGTCTATTGACACACTTTACATACTTGCACACAATCTCCCACACTTTTCTTCATGCCTGCCCAATTGAAATACTGCTACAACCTCTGATAAGTGCCCTCAATTCTAGTGCGTCTTCCCAAGCTGAAGATTAGAGAGCTAAAGTGATTTGTTTCCTGAGATCAGTACTGGTTCTAATGTAGACTTTTCCCTTCATTCTTATCACAGCATTGCTTACAGTCACACCAGATTCCTCTCAAAGTATAGGTTTAACACTAAAAGCAGTGATATAATCTTGAGCAAAGCTATCCCCCTCATAGGACTATTGTACTTCTTCCATCCAAGAGGTCAAAGCTACTAAAATGGCATCGTAACTTACAAGAAGATCCTATTCTTTGCTCCTATATAGAGCATTAGCTACAACATTCTCCCTTCCACTCCTATACTTCAATAGAGTTATCCAATCCCAACGTCTTTATAAGGCCCTGTCATTAAACTCTAGTAGTTATCTTTTGTTCAAGCATTAGGCTTTCATGGTCAGTCTTGATGATGAAGTGATGTCCCAGAAAATAATGTCACATTTTAGAACTACTAACAGGATGGCAAGGTACTCCTTCTCATATATGGACAAACTCAAATTCCTTGGACATAAAGCTTGGCTTAAATAAGCTATAGGCCTTCCTGCTTGAGACCGTACAGCTCCCACTCCTTTGCTACTAGCATCAGTTTCAAAGATGAATGGTAACTTGAAATCAAGCATGGCTAACATAGGTGTTGCACATATAGATAATTTTAGGGGCTAAAATGCCTATTGAGCTGATCTGACCACACGAATGCATCCTTTTTGCAGAGATCTATCAACGGTTTAGCTAACACTCCATACCCCGAGATAAACTTACAGTAATACCCTGTCAAAGCCAAAGAACCCCCTCAACTGCTTGAGAGTAAGAGGGGTTGACCTGTCCCTCATTGCTTAGACCTTGAAGGATTCAACTGCCACACCTTCACTAGATATGATATGGCCCAAATACTTATGTTGCCTCATGATAAGTCTAATTTAGTATATAATGATTTATATATTTTTTATTCATTTTTAACCATTTTACACCGAAGTTTTATCGCTTTTACTTGGTTTTGCTCTTTTTCACTCATATTGCCATTTTCTTGCAAAAACGCTTATTTTATGCTAAATCTTGCTAAGTTTTATCATCCACATCAACAAATGGAAGCAAGATACATCAAATAAAAGCAAAAAAAGGGAAAACCACCCCGAAGCTCACGGTTTTAGCAAGAACAACAAAGAAATGACATAATTTAATACAAATTATTTTGGGCAGCAACTTAATTGAACCAAAGTGCTTAATTCATTGTATACTGCAAAAAAAAAAAAAAAATCATCACCTTGGTCTAAAGAATAAGTTTTGGGTGGTGAAAAGTGAAAAAGATTACATAAAATAAGGCTAGCTAAGCAAATTGATTATGAGCCGCATGAACTAGCAAATAAGAGGCCAGCTTGATGTTATTTTTTTTCATATTTTTATCACCCTTCAAACACTATAAATAGGAGTCATTTGGGAGTGTTTTGGGCATCCCTCATCTAGCAAAATAACAAAGAAGTGAAGAAAGGAAGAAGAAAACCGGGTGACGGAAAGAAGAAGGGGAAAGAAAGTTTGGTTTGTAATTTTGTATTTTTAAGCTCTTTCTATCCTTTTCTTCTTTGAAGTTCATGAATTTTGTGTTAGTTATGCTTTATATTATGTTTATCATAAGCTAACTTTATTAATCCAAGGCTACGATATAGCCTAAGCTGTAATGTTTTGCTATTATGTTGTTAAAGTGTTGATCGTTGTTCTTCATGCGTTTTAAATGCTTGATGACCATTTGAAGCCTATAATGATTCTAATGAGTGTGAAAGGAGATTTATGATGATTGCTAAGGTAATAAGCACCATAAATTGAGCGACTGCTCGAGAAAGATTAACACAACTTGTGTGAACTGAAGTAAAAATCATGGATCTTTAAAACTTTTTTCTTATTTAAATTCATGCACGAGAGTGATGGGTTGATATGCAAAAGAGTATGCCAAATGTTGCTCGAGAGAGAATATTTAGTAATTTAAGGTTTTCGACCATCAACATGCAATAACAACATGAATTTCGAGAATAGAAACGCGTATTAATTCAACTAGGCGAAATCGGATGCCTTGGATCTTATTAATTGATAAAACCTAACAAAAGATTAGTAAATTTTAGATAAAAATCAATAAACAATTTTTGTTTCTTTTTATTTTGTTTTATTTCATATCAAAAACCTCAATTTTCGGTCTTTCAAATAACACTAGAACTACTAATTTTGGTACTTGCTTAATAACAATACTCATGCGAATGATATTCTACTCACTCTGTATTACTTGATACGACTTAGTGCACTTGCTAAGCATACACCAAGTTAAGCATCAAGTTTTTGGCGCCCTTAACGGGGATTGTCTTTATTCGAGTGATATTGATACCAACCAGTTTTAGTACTAATATGAAATTGTTAATAATTTTCAAATTTTGTGCAAATTTGAAAAAGAAATCTCCATTCATTCATTTAATTCATTTGTTAAGCTAAAAAATTCATATAAGCATAACCCCCCTAAAAAATGTGTTTGGTTAAATTTTGTTAGTTTTGTTTTATTATTATTTTTTTTGCTGTATTTTCTCCTTATTTTCATCTTTCTTTTACTTGTTAGCCTACTTTGTTAAGATTTTGAAATTTAAATTTTATATTTTAAGGTTTTTCAAAACATTAGCGCTACTACCCCCCTTCCCCCCACAACAACAACAACAAACCCAGTGCCTATAAGGGCTCCTGCAAAAGCGGGGTCTAGAGGGGTAGACGTGCGCAGCCTTCCCCCTGAAGAGAGGTTGTTTCCGATGACCCCCTTCCCCCCCTTTTCTTTAAATTTTTAGTTTTCTTAACTTTTGTTATAAGATTGTTATATTTATAAGTTTTCTGATTAATTTTAACTTTGTTTTAACTTTTAATTCACCTATATAAATTTTTAAAGTTAAGTTTGTTTTCTTTAAGTTTTTAAAACCTTTAGTATTACTAACCCTCTCCTAAAACTTGGTTTTCAAAGATTGTTCTATTTTTAAGCTTTCTCACTAATTTTATTTTTCCTCTAACTTTTAAGTTTAATTATATATATATATATATATATATATAGAGAGAGAGAGAGAGAGAGAGAGAGAGAGAGAGAGAGAGAGAACTAAAATTGATGGCTTGCTACAACTTTATGAGACCTCAATATCAAGCTGTACCGAAAAGACAATTGAGCATTTGTGAAATTAATGCATTATATACTCAACTCTCACTAATTCAAAAACAAATAGATGACATGATTGCTGCTCGTACTCCTAAATGTGAATTTTGTGCAGCTGCTAGTATGCAGTATCAAGTGGGCAATAGTTTTTCCTCATTGGGTTTTGAATAATATACTACAAGTCAAATTTTAATCAAACCCAATACAACCCTTACTCTGACACCTACAGTCAAGGATGGATGAACCCTTCTAATTTTTCATGGAACCATCACGAAGCACCTTGGCCACCCATTCATCCGCATCAAAAAAAGAAATATGGCATAGAAGAGATGTTTAGGGAGTCCATGCATGAATGGACACTTTTTACTCAAGAAAACAGGGCTAGCTTTAGAAATCAAGAAGCTTCCATCCGAAATCAAGAAGCATCCATCCAAAATTTAGAAACTCAAGTATGAACTACATTAGAGGAAATTTTTAAGAGGTCCGAAGATTCCTTGCCTAACAATACCATCACCAACCCAGGGGAATAAACTAACGCAATAACATCGAGGGATGAGAACACATTGGAAGATCCACCTCAATATGAGATAACCCCCTTGATTGACCCATCGCCAACAATGACCAAACCTATCTTGACCGACCCACCACCACCAATTATGGAAATGGAGTGCCAAGCTTGTCTAATGAAGACAGAGGCTTTCAGAGCCAAGGATGACTCAGTGAAAAAATGCAGAAAAGATCAAAAAAGGAAATTCAACTTGTGGCACATCAAGCTCAAGGATCCCATCTTTAGAGAAGGTGGAGGTGGTCGTATAAAGAAGGGTGCAAGGAAGATCCACGGAAGAAAATCTTCATTGAGGGTGGATGGAGGAAACTCCATTCTCCTTCAGGATATAGGATAGAACATCATCAAATAGTTAAGCTAACGACTATAACTTAAGTGCTTCTTAGGAGGCAACCCAAGTGTCCTTGTCTTTATTTCTTTTATTTTTGTTTCCTTTGTTTTTTAATATATTTTATTTTCTCATGTTTCTGTTCATTTTGTTCAAACAGGTACTTTAAAACAAGTTTGGGGGTAATATGATGTCAATTGTCACCATCAAATAAGCAAACCTCAAACCTGGGAAGTTCCTCTCACATACTGATTTTTTCCTTGTATTTCTTTTAAAATTAAGGACAATGTTAACTTTAAGTTTGGGGTGGCAGAGATAATTTTTAAAATTTTGAACAAAAGTTTACAAAAAAGTTTTCATGTTTTATGTTTTAGAGTCAGCTTTAGTACCTTCCAAAGTTTAGAGCCTTTGCATGGGGATGTAGATAGTGTGGGCCAACAAAAAGATTTTCTATTTTCTATAGTTTACATCATTAGTCTTTCCAAATTTAATTTAGAACCTATCATCATGCTTTTTAGGCAATTTTTCTACTCTTTTTTGCTCTTTTACTTTAATTATATTTGAATAACCTAAAAATCAAGGGTTTTTGTGTTCTAATTGCAAAACACTATCTAATCTAAGGCACTATCTTGATAAAACTATGGTATTTGAGTTCACTAATTAGCATGGCTGTTTTACTTTTCTTTCTGATTAAAAGATGCTCAAATTTGAATGGATTACATTAAGATTATCATTTACATAATAGACTTTATAGAGTTATGCCTAAATCTAAAGAAAAATATGATCCAAAAAAAAAAAAGGAGGAAAGCATCCCTAGCACCACTATCCCACAAAAACAATTTTAAGATATGTGCTACCCATTAAGAGGACGTCTCAGTGCTTCTCTTACTTATGGATCATCGCCCAGAAGTTGGAGCTCGATTCTCATTAAAGATATACTCGGGGAGTCATAATGAAGGCATCTCAGTGGTGGCGTCTCTTACTTATGAGTCATTGCCCAAGAGTCGGAGCTTGATTCTCGCTGAAGATATTCTCACATGGTAATATTGGGGGTGTCTCAGTGTTGGCTTCTCTTACTTATGGTCATTGCCCAGGAGTCGGAGCTTGATTCTCGGTGAAGACATGAGCCGAGATTGACTTAAGCAAATAAATTCCCCGGATAAAAAAAAAGAAGGAAAAACAAAGAAAAAGAAAAAGACACTTATTGTGAATAATTTAGTTTTAGGCATACTTGATAAGTCTTGTTATAAGTGGTATGATTTTTCTCCTCTATTCGGTTTGAATGTCTTGAGATTAAAAGGAACGGATAAACTTAATTTTCATAGCTAACTTTTAAATTCAGTTACCAAGGTAATTGATAGGTTTTTCATTAGAAAAGATAGTTTTGTCTTTAGAACCTTAAACTTTGGGCCTCGGTCTTTTTTTTTTTTAATAAGAGTGCACTTGGTTTAAATTGTGGAAAGAATTCTTAAAAGTATGAGACCACGTGCTTCAATTTCTAGCCTTCCTCGAGGACGAGCCAGATTTAAGTTTGGGGATATTTTGATAAGTCTAATTTAGTATATAATAATTCATATCTTTTTTATTAATTTTTAATCATTTTACATCAAGCTTTTATCGCTTTTACTCGGTTTTGCTCTTTTTGCCTCATATTGCCATTTTCTTGCAAAAACACTTATTTTAGACTAAATCTTGCTAGGTTTTGTCATCAACATCAACAAGTGGAAGCAAGATACGTCAAATGAAAGGAAAAACAATGGCAAAACCACCCCAAAGCTCACGGTTTTAGCAAGAACAACAAAGAAATGACATAATTTAATTCAAATTGTTTTGGGCGGCAACTTGCATGGAACCAAAGTGCTAAATTCATTGTATAGTACAAAAACATCATCATTTTGGTCTGAAGAATCAGTTTGGGTGGTGAAAAGTGAAAAAAATTGCATAAAATAAGGCTAGTTAAGCAAGTTGATTATGAGTCGCATGAACTAGCAAATAAGAAGCAAGCTTGATGTTATTCATAGGCTATGATGTTCTTCTTTAAAGTTCATGAATTCTGTGTTAGTTATGCTTTATATTACATTTATCATGAACTAATTTTTTTATTCATAGGCTATGATGTAGCCTAAGTAGTAATATACGCTCCATTCTAATTCAACATATTCAATGTTTTGTTATTGCGTTGTTGAAGTGTTTATCATTGTTCTTCATGAGTTTTAAATGCATGATCACCATTTAAAGCGTATAATGATTCATAATGAGTCTAAGAGGAGATTTATAATGATTGCTAAGGTGATAAGCACCACAAATTGTGCGAATTCTCAAGAGAGTTTAACGCGAATTGTGTGGTCTTAAGTGAAAATCATGGATCTTTAAAACTTTTTTCGTATTTAAATTCATGCACAAGAGTGATAGGTTGTTATGTAAAAGAGTATGCTAAATGTTGCTCCAGAGATAATATTTAGTAATTTCGGGTTTTCGACCATCAACATGCAATAACAACATGAATATCGAGAATAAAAAGCCGTATTAATTTAACTAGATGAAATCGGATGCCTTGGACCTCATTAATTGATAAAACCCACCAAAAAATCAGTAAATTTTAGATAAAAATTAGTAAAAAATTTTTGTTTCCTTTTATTTTATTTTATTTCAAATCAAAAACCTCAATTTTCGGTCTTTGAAATAGCACTAGAACTACTAATTTCGGTACTCGCTCAATAACAATCCTCGTGGAAACGATACTCTGCTCACTCTATATTACTTGATATGACTTAGTGCACTTGCAAACCATACACCAAGGTAAGCATCACTCATAGTGTCAAACACCTATTTAAAATGCACCAAATAAGTGTCCAAGGTAGGACTATACCCCAATATGTCATCGAAGAATACAAGAACAAACTTCCTTAAGAAAGGCTTGAACACTGCATTCATCAAAGTTTGAAATGTGGCTGGAGCATTGGATAATCCAAAAAGCATCACCGCAAATTCATAATGTCCATGGTGTGTTCAAAATGTAGTCTTGTGAATGTCCTGATCCATCGCTCGAATCTTATAATACCCCAGCCTTAAATCCAACTTGGAAAAGTAGCAAGAACCTTGTAATTCATCGAAGAGATCATCTATGATGGGGATTGGAAACTTGTCTTTGATGGTGAGTGAATTTAGTTGCCTGTAATCGATGCACATACGGGAAGTCCCATCCTTCTTCTTAACCAGAATCACAGGTGAGGCAAATGGACTGTGACTATGTCTAATGAAGTTTGTCTTCAGAAGGTCCTCAACCTGCCTCACAATCTCACTCTTTTGAGAATAGGCATACTTATAAGGCCTGAGGTTCACAAGATTTGAATCTGCTTTCAAAGAAAGGGATGATCCAGGGATCTCTTAGGAGGAAGGTTAGTTGGTTGCTCAAAAAAGATCCTCGTAGTCGTGAACAAGGCTATCAATTACAGGAATGGAAGTCACCTGAGCTTCCACTGAATTGGCATCAATAGCAAATAAATGGCCAATCCATTGATAAGTTCCCTTCTTGATTACTCCTTCAACCCTTTTACCCAACATCACTTACAAATGTCCCTGCTCAACAATCCCTTACAATTGGATTCTCTGAACATTTCTTTCGAAGGAAACTATTATCTCAGCAAAATCAAACACAATTGGACTTATGGTCTTCATCCAGTCCACACCAAGGACCACGTCACATCCTCCCTACCTCAAGACTCTAAAATCATATGCAAAGCTATGCTTCTAAATCAACCAAGAAAATTGTTTGCACTTGGTCTATATTAATATGGAATTTCCATCAGCAATAGTTACTGCCAATGGACTGCTCTTAATCATCTCTTGTCCAACTGCTCTAACAATCTTAGGATCCCCAAAACTATGCATGCTTCCATTATCAATTAGTATCAGTAGGGGTTTATGGCCTACTTCACCTTTGATTCTGATGGTGTTGTGAAAGCCACTACAAGTTAAAGCTTTAATAGAAATCTCCATCTTATCCTCATCAGATTCCAGAGCCAACGCTTGCTTCTGAGCTTTAGGGCCCAATGTACCTTCCAACTCCTTTGATTCTTCTTCAATGTCAGCTTCAGTAACAGCCATAAGGAACTTGGGATTGCATTTATGACCAAAAAAGTATTTTTGATTGCATTTAAAACACAACATTTGAGCCTTCTTTTCCTCCAAACTTAGGTGTTTATTGTTCACTGAGGTGGCTGTTGGCTTAGGAGTTGCAACCTGTCCACTCAAAAAATGAGGCTCATCATATGCAGTCAAGGCAGTATTCTCAAATAGCCTTGCTTTGGTGTAAGTTTGAGACAAAGCGAAAGGCTCTAATGCTTTAGCAAGGTTCCTGATTTTAGAATTTAATCCATGCATGAAACTTGAGACAAAATACCCCTCAGTAGCTCCTGGATTTTCTACCATCATCCTTGCGCTTAAGTTCTCAAACTGTGTCATGTATTTCTTAACTGATGTTGTTTGTGTCACTTTGTTGAAGCTGTCCACAATATCACGAAGATCCTCATCTCCATATCTCTCACACAATTCATCAACAAATTTGGGCCATGTGATTGAAGACCGACTGCGCATCACTTCACGGTACTAGGCCTCCTGATCCCCCCGATGATACATTGCAGCTAACTCAACTCTCTCTGCATTAGCAATGTTGTTGAAGTGAAATTATCTTTCACATCATCTGATCCGTGACTGAGGTTGCATTCCAGCAAAAGGCTCCATTTCTAGTCGAGCCTGTCTAAATCCATTACTTCTTGACACAAGCAATCCATCTCCTCCTCTAGCAAACAGTGAAGGGCTGCTGGACTAGTTTGCTGACTAGCTGGTGATAAGACTCCAACTCCAGCTGGTCAACTTTGCCTATCCAACTGTTCTTGCATACCAATGATCTGTTATCGAGGCTGTTGAGGTTCTTCCTGATTGTGTCGAAATGCTGCGAGCATAGATTACATTTGTCGCGCAATTTGTGCAATTATTCTTGTTTGATTACATCCATTAGCAGTACTTGCATTACCTCCCTCATTAGCAGCTGTGCCTGTAGCAGCTACAACATATGAAGCAGCATCAGCTCGAGAAATAACTCCACCAGCCATTTATAATGTAACTATCTTCTTGGCCAATTCGATCCTCAATTACACCTCAATGGTAAGAACTTTGTAGCTCAACAACATGATCCAATGAGTTCAACCTTCAATTTGATCAGAAGCAATATCATAAGCTCTGATACCAATTTCTATGATTCAAGATCAATCTTGAATCATAACCTAAGACAGAAGAAGAAATTGGGATGAGAAGTAGAAGAAGGGGATGAGAAATAGAGAGAATTAGGGTTGAGAGAAAGAAGAACATGAAATTTTCATTCATTAGTCTCAATACAAGGAATCATCAACGATTTATACTAAGTAGCTAGAATAAAAAAAGAAGAATCGCACACCCACACGCATAAAGCCACCACCAACTAAAGAACAAACTAACTACGCAAACCACCCTTCAAACAAAAACCAAATACAAATTTATTGCTTCATTATAGCATTCAGACAATAATTCACGCAATTAGCAAGCTAGAACCAATCATAACCAGGCTTGTTTATGATTGAAGTGTCCAGAGAAAAGGGCTACCGACTCAGAGTGAAGCTACCTAGACTGAAGCCATCCACGAAAGAAAAGGGCTACCCAGGAGAGGACTGCCTAGAGTAGAGTGAAGCCGTCCAGAGAAAAGGGCTGCCTACTCAGAGGTAAGCTACCTAGAGGGAAGCCGTCAAGCAGGACGGTTGCGGAGCGTGGTAGTTTGTTACAGCCCAAAGGTAACTCGCATCGGTGGGATCACCAAAAAAAAATACAAATTTATATACTATGGGAGCTACTCCACCCATTGCCAATTGGTTTTGGGATGGAACCTCCTTTGGTATGTAACAGTTGTATGATACACTAGCGATTTATTTCTGAATTTATAAGTTGAATTTATACTGGGGCCTATGTGTCACGCCCTCGAGATTTTGTTTATGGATTATAAGTCGTATTTATAAGGGGGACTGTGTGACATGGCCACGAGATTTAGTTTGGGCATCATACGTTGTATTTATATCAGGGGCAGTGTGACATGCCCCAGCAATTTAGTCTAGGCGTTATTAAGTCATATTTATATCGAGGCCTGTGTGACACGGCGCCGGGATTTAGTTTATGTTTTATGATTCGTATTTATACTGAAGGCTGTGTGACACGGCCCCAATATTTTGTTTAGGCGTTACTAATAGTATTTATACAGGGTGCTGTCTGTCACGCCCCCGAGATTTAGTCTAGACTTTATATGTCATATTTATACCAGAGGTCATGTGACACGGCCCCGAGATTTAGTTTAGGTGTTATAAGTCACATTTATAATGGGGATGTGTGACTCGCCGCCGATGTTTAGTTAAGGTGTTATAAATCTTATTTTTATTGGGGACTGTGTGGCACGCCCCCTGGATTTATTTTAGGCGTTATAAGTCCTGTTTATATCGGAGGCTGTGTAACATGCCCCTAAGGTTTAGTTTAGGCATTACAAGCGGTATATATACCGCGGGTTGTGTGACACGCCCCCGAGATTTAGCTTTGGCGTAATAAGTTGTAATTATACCGTGGGAATTGTGACACACCTCGAGATTTACCGTAGGTGTTATAAGTTGTATTAAGACTGGGGCCTGTTTGACATGCCCCAGAGATTTAGTTTAGGTGTCATAAGTCGTATTTATACCAGAGGCAGTGTGACATGGCCATGAGATTTAGTCTAGGCATTACAAGTTGTATTTATACTAGGGGCTATGTGACATGCTCCTATGATTTAGTCTAGGCATTATAAGTCGTATTTATATTGGGGGTTGTGTGACACACCCCTGAGATTTAGTTTATGCGCTATGAGTTGTATTTATTCCGGGGGGGTGTGTGACACGTCTCTAAGATTTAGTTTTAGTTATGAGTCATATTTATACCGGGAACTGTGTGGTCCACCCTTGAGATTTTATTTATACATTATAAGCCATATTTATTCTCGGGGCTGTGCGACACACCTTTGAGATTTAGTTTATGAGTTATAAGTCATATTTCTATCAGGGGCTCTGTGGTCCACCTTGGCATGACTAAAATTTGAGCAGTTGTCATTGCTGTCTTTAATCCTTCAAATGCTTCTTCTGCCTCCTTACTCTAGTGAAACGCATCTTTCTTCAGCAAACCAGTCAAAGACTTGGCAATGATTCCATATCCAGTAATGAACTTGTGATAATAACCTATCAAACCAAGAAATCCCCTCAATTGTTTGAGAATTTTGGGCACTGACCACTCTGTCATCACTTGGATCTTGCTTGCATCGGTAGCAAACCCTTCCACTGATATCAAATGCCCCAAACACTCCACTTGATTCTTCGCAAAAGCACATTTGGAAAGCTTGGCGTAAAGCTCATGTTGTTTCATTGTCTGAAATACCAGCTCCAAATGTTCCAGATGGCTTTTCAAGGATGGACTATACACCAAGATATCATCAAAGAACACAAAAATAAACTTCCCTAAGAAGAGCTTGAACACCAAATTCATCAAAGCCTGGAAGGTAGCTGGAGCATTTGACAGCCCAAAAGGCATTACCACAAACTCATAATGCCCATTATGTGTTTTGAAAGCTATCTTGTGAACATCAAACTCCTGCACCCTGATCTGATGGTAGCCTTGCGGAAGATCCAACTTAGAAAAGTACTTGGAACAAACCGCTCATGCAACAAATCATGAATGATCGGTATTTGAAATTTATTATTAACAGCTAGATCATTCAATTGGCGATAATCTATACACGTTCGTGAGGTGTCATCCCTCTTTCTGACTAGTATAACAAGCGAAGCAAAGGGACTACGACTGTGCCTGATGAAGTTCGATTTCAGTAGTTCATCTACTTGCCTCTCTGTCTCACTTTTTTATGAGTGAGGGTACTTGTAAGGGCGCAACTTCACTAGATTAAATTCTTCTTGGAAAGGAATTGCATGATCCAAAGCTCTTTTAGGAGGCAATTTCTTAGGTTGTTCAAATAATTCCTGATATTTTAGAAGCAATGAAGTCCGAAGAGGGTTAACTACCTCCTATTATCCTTCTTCAAGACCACTGATATAATGAAGCTATCCAATCCAATGATAACTCCCCTTATTATTCATGTCCTGTAACTGCTCCCCACTCATCATTTGTAATTGAGCTTGCTCCTTTATTCCTTGCACTTGAATCTGCTGCCTTTCCATCTCAAAGTATATAGTCAGTTGAGCAAAATCAAAGAGTAAAGGGCTGATTGTTTTTATCCAATCAACACCTAAAACCACGTCACATCCACCCAACTTAAGCACTCTGAAGTCATATTCAAAACCATGGCCCTGTGTCATCCACTTAAAGTTTCTGCACTTAGTCTGTGTTAAGATTGAATTGCCATCTGCCATGGTGACAATTAACGGAGTGGTTCAAATCAACTCATGCCCCACCATTCTCACCACCTTAGGATCTATGAAGCTATGCGTGCTTCCACTGTCAGTGAGAATCAACAAGGATCTATGTCCAATCTCTCCTCTAATGTGAATGGTATTATGTGACCCATTGCCAGCTAAGGCCTGCACAAAAATTTTTAACATCATCATCATCCAATTCCTCTCTTTCACCACCACTTTGTTCTTCAACTTCTCCAACTTTAGGATCATCAAATTCCACTTGATCAGAACCAGAAGCACACACCAAGTACTTTAGATCACATTTGTGACCAAAGAAGTAACGCTGATTGCATTTAAAACATAGTTTCTACAACCTCTTCTCTTCAATGCTCAAAGCCTTATTCCCTGACTAACAGGATTGGAAGTAGTGATTCCAATTGGCACACTCTTTGCTCTGGGGACATTAGAACTTGCCAAAACTATGCTTTCCACCTTCCTTACTTTTGATTAAGCCCAGGACAGTGTTGTTGGATCAAACGCCTTAACCAAATTCTTAATCTTTGGCTAAAGTCCACTCACAAAACATGAAACGTAATAGTCTTCAGGAGCTTCGGGACGAATGCTCTGCATTCTAGCTCGCCATCTTTCGAATCTAGATATATATTCTTTCACAATTGTCACTTGTGTGACCTTGTGGAAGTTATCAACTACATCACTCACATATTTTTCTCCAAACCTCTCACCAAGTTCTTTCCCAAATTCAGTCCAAGTAATCAAAGGATTACCGCATATCAAACTATAATACCAAAGTTCCAATTCACCACGCAAATATACAGAAGCTAGCTCTACTTTTTCAACCTCAGCAATGTTGTAGAATCGAAAGTACCTCTCACATTTTCTCAACCAAGACTGAGGCATGGTGCCATCAAAAGGTTCAAGCTCCACTCTAGGATGTTTAACAGCATTATTCCTTGCAATTGATGAACTATCTGCACAATCATCTGGTCCTATATGAGAAGGAGCAAGCGGTACAACAGGAGGAGCAGGATCAGGAGGTCTGATCATTTGGATTGGCCTGAACTACAAACTAGTAGAGAGAAGGATGCTCTCTTCAGTATGTGTGATTTGCCTTTGTACCTGTTGTTGATGGCCAATCAACTACTGCGCTTGTGTGTCAAATTTTTTAGATTGTGCATCAAATCTCTGATCCATGTCTCACTTCATTGACAACAAGAGTTCTTGCATCTGTATCCACCTCTGCTCTGCCCAATCTTCCTAATTTCCACCTGAATCTTATCCAGCAACAGCAGTAGCGCAGGCAGCTAGATTATTAGCGGCATTAATAGCATTAGAGGTAGCTCCAGCTCGCGTAGTGACACCTCCTGCCATTGCAGCTGTCTTTCTTTGCCTGGCCAGATTGTGATTAGTTCAAAAATAATCAAATCAATTAGACTTGACACAAGCAAATCTAAATGCAAAGGAACAAGGTCAATCCAATTGAGAACAATGACCCGATCAAGAGCTCTGATACTACATGTTATGAATCAAGATCAATCTTGAATCATAACCTGGGAGAAAAGATGTTAGATTAGAGTAAGAATTGAAAGAGTTGAGAATTAGAGAGAAAAGGTAGATGAGAGAGAAGAACACTCAACATATTTTCATAGATGATCACCACATACAAGGTATTCACTTATTTATACTAAAGCATGAAACAAGAAATACAAAGCATTTAGACTAACTAATTAACTGAATCAAACAACCACAGCCGCCAAAATGCACTTCACCACCTAATTGAGCAAACAGCTAGCCAACAACCAAAACAAACTTTCCCGCACTAAAGCCATTCAAACAAACACTAAGCAATTCTGATACTTCAACTAGTAACAGTCATAACACTCGGTAGTCGTATTTTTATTGAGCTGCGGGACACACCCCCGATATTCGGTTTTTGCATTATGAGTTGGTTTTATTAGGAGGGCTGTGTGGTACACCCCCAAGATTTACTTTAGGCGTTACAAATCGCATTTATACTGAGGGCTCCTTGAAAGGCCTCCTAGATTTTAGCTTAAGTGTCACGAGCCGTATTTATACTAGGGCTATCGGACATGCCCTCAAGATTTAGTTTAGGTGTTACAAGTCAAATTTATACCAGAGGCCATTTGACACGCCCCCAAGATTTAGCTTGAGGTGTTATAAGTCGTATTTTAACTGAGAGAAGTGTAGTGCGCCCCCGAGATTTATTATAAGTCATATATATATATAGGGGTTGTATGACACACCCCGGGGACTTATTTTAGGCGTTATAATTCGTATTTATAGCGAAGGCTATGTGACGCGCCCCCGAGATTTAGTTCAAGCATTATAAGTCAAATTTACACCGGGGGTTGTGTGCCATGCCCCCGAGATTTGGTTTAGGCGTTATAAGTCGTACTTATATCGGGATTTGTATGACAAGCCCCTGAGATTTGGCTTAGGTGTTATAAGTCGTATTTATACTAGGGGCTGTGTGACAGGACCAAAGATTATGTTTGGGCGTCATAAGTCGTATTCATACTGGTGGCAGTGTGACAACCCCCCAAAATTTAGTTTACATGTTATAAGTCGTAGTTATATGTTACAAATTAATAAAAATTTACTTGTAATTCATTTAATTTTTAGTATTACTGTCAAGTTTTAGTCCTTATATTGTAATAGGAAAATTAATACACTTAGTACAGCAAATCTGGCGCCCAAATATCAGATTCCCCACACGCAGATGGAGCTGTGCAGAATCTGTTAGTTGCTTAGGCGGGAAATGCAGTTACACAAAAGGGCATGTGGCGGTAAAACGCATCAGACCAGCTGGGCACATTTCTTTTGGGTTAAAATTGCATAAATTCAGTGCTTATGAATGTAATTGATCATCCAATGAAATTAATACAATTCCTTTATGGAAAAATTCTGATTTTCTCATCCCCTTCTCTATACTTCTCAGGTTAGGTTTCCAAATTAATTTTGGGGACTTAATTATTGGTATTAGAGCTGGTTTTATCAATCAAAGCCTTGATTAAGCTAGCTTAAACACAAACAAAAAAATGACCGACGGAGTTAGAACAAGATCAGGAGCTTGTGGTGGTGCGGTTATGGTTCTTGATGCTTCAAATGATAGAAATCAGGAACTTTGTGATCAGATAAAGAACATGGAGGCCATGTTTGGTCAAGAATTTGCTGAACTTAAGCAACAAAGTGCCGAGAGTAGAAGCCAACCGAGAGTATTCATCAAATTCTGAAAATATTGATGGAAAAAGATGAAAAGAAGATCGGCTGTAACAATTGGAGAAACGACTTGAAAATTTACTAGATCAGATGACCAAGCACAAAGAATCAAGTGTGGATGCAATTTTAAAGCCAGCGACCTAGATTTTTCCTCAAAATCGATCTGAACAGTAGCAACCCAGTGAAATACAGAGCTTCGAACCTGCACGAGACTCGGGTAAAACACCAGAAATTCAGACCACTGTGGGGCCATCTACCTACGTCAGACCAGCTGAATCTCAACCTTTGCAATGCGATCTTGATGTGGAAAGTCCAGATCGAGTCTCGAACTTTGAGAAAAACAGATCTACAGCAGCACAAAAACCCCCTGACAGTCAGCCTCGACTGTCAAATGCTCACCCGGATGCAGCAGCTGATGAAATCGAACCTGTTGTGAGACCACCAGAACGATGTTATCAGCAAAGAACTAAGTCCAATGATAGCACCTTGAGTGGCAGAAGCAGCTCGTACTGACAGCCAAGGGTGGAGATCGACCCTTTCGATGGGAAGCAACCGGAATCGTGGTTAAGGAGATGTGATCGTTTCTTCTTATACTACAATGTACCGGAGGAGGAGAAGCTCCAACTCGCAGCAGTACACTTACATGGAGATCACGAGGTTTGGTATTACAGTTTGTTGAAATCCAAACCAAATCTGTCTTGGGGCCAATTCGTAGAGGAGATGTGTGAGCGATATGGAGAAGGAGAATCTACTGATGTTGTGGATAGCTTTAATAAGCTGGTCCAAACATCAACCGTGAGAGAGTATATGCTCAGATTCGAGAACTTGAGAGAAAATTTGATGTTCGTTTTGACCATTGCTCCCGAAGATGCTGAGTCTTACTATGTGTCGTGTTTTGTGAGCGGACTTAAGCCTAGGATCAAAAACATGGTGAAGGCCATTGGTCCTAAGACTTTGTCCAGAGCATACAACAAGCCAAAATTGATAGAACCAACTCAAGTCCCATCTTATGACAAAGGGAAACACTCGGCCAGCAGCAAGTCGAGACCCCCCGCAGCAAAACAAGGCTTACAGTAGCAAAAGCAGTGACAGGTTATCAGCTAGACTTTATTTTCGATGCAACCAACCGTATCAACCCGGCATAGGTGCAAATTACAAGCACTTGTGTATATAAAAGGGAGCCGAGCACCTGCAGAAAATGAGGCTGACAGTGGAGAATTAGATGCTGAACCAGAAGATACCGAATGCATTTCACAAGGCTGCTCAAGTGATGACGAGGTCGAAATTTCCATGAAGGCTCTAATCGGAAGCGGATATCATAACAAGATAAAAATCAAAGGACGGGCTGCGAAACACTCCATTATTATCCTCATTGATAGTGGAAGCACTCACAGTTTCGTTGATCCGAAGTTAATTAAGAAGGTCAAGCACGAAGTGACGAAAACTCATCCGTTGGCGGTTATGGTAGCGGATGGAAATTCTTTGACAACACAAAACAAATGCATAGCCTTGCCTTGGTCTATGCAAAGCCATCATTTCACCTTTGATTTCCAAGTGATTCCTTTGGGTGGTTGTGACATGGTGCTCAAAGTAGATTGGATGAGGACCTTCAACCCGGTTGTCTTCGACTTCGATAAAATGACCGTGGCTTTTGAGGTTCATGGCACCAAGGTATCTTTGCAAGGCATGTCCGAGGAAGCTCAGCTCAAGTTGATCGAGGCAAAGGATGTGCAAGGTGGAATTAAAAAGAAGGCGATACAATGGATCGGGCAATTATTCATGGTGAGCTCGGTTATGCAGCAACCGATTCACCCTCCTGCTGTTCAGATTTTAATTGACAAGTTCGAGGACATCTTTCAAGAGCCTAAGAGCCTCCCTCCTCAAAGAAGTGTGGATCATGCCATACCTTTGAGAGGAAATGCCGATCCGTTCAAAATTAGGCCATATTGGTACCCCCATGGCCAAAAAACTGAGATAGAGATGCAAGTGGAGGAATTACTTCGGTTGAGCTTCATTAGACCAAGCCGAAGTCCTTTTGCTTCACCCGTGATCCTTGTAAAGAAGAAGGATGGGACAGCCCGTATGTGCATCGATTGCCGCCGTTTGAATACTTTAACCGTGAAAGACAAACTTCCGATACCGGTCATAGATGACTTGCTTGATGAGCTTCATGGGACGTGCTTCTTTTCCAAGCTAGACTTACAGCAAGGGTATCATCAGATCTGAGTTCTCGAATCAGATATATACAAGGCCGCTTTCCAAACTCATCATGGCCATTTTGAGTTCGTTGTTATGCCATTTGGTTTAACAAACACTCCGGCCACCTTCCAAGCGGCTATGAATGATGTCTTCAAGCCTTATTTGAGGAAGCCAGTGCTGGTATTCTTCGATGACACACTGATTTACAGTCCGACATATGAAGCTCACCTCACACACCTTCGACAAATATTCATCTTAATGCGACAATACCAGTTTTTTACAAAATTGTCCAAATGCTCTTTTGCTTAAGAGAAGCTTGAATATGTGGGTCATATCATCTCATCAGAGGGCGTAGCTACTGATCCTAACAAGATCCGAGCAATGCAAGAATGGCCAACCTTGATCACCTTGAAGCAATTGCGAGGGTTCTTGGGACTGACCAGATATTATCGAAAATTCATTAAAGGTTATGGTTCCATTGCCAAACCTTTAACGGAGCTCTTGAAGAAGGATGCTTTTGTGTGGAACGAGAAGGCCCAGGCCGCTTTCGAAGCTCTCAAAACCGCCATGTGTGCAGCACCGGTATTGACCATGCCAAATTTTGTCGAAGGCTTCGTTTTAGAGGCCGATGCAAGTGGTATGGGCTGTTCTCTCTCAAAGAGGAAGGCCCATGGCATAGCTAAGTCAAGCTACATGGATTGCCCCAATCCATCGTGTCGGACCGGGATAAAATCTTCACAAGCAACTTTTGGAGGGAATTGTTCAAGCTCATGGGAACCACGTTGGCTCTTTGCTCTTCCTACCATCCCCTAACGGACGGACAAACCGAAAGAGTCAATCAATGTTCGGAGAAATATCTCCGAAGCATGGTCTTCTCGAAGCCCAAGGAGTGGAACCATTGGCTTTCCTTAGTCGAATTTTGGTTCAACACACACTTCCACACAACCACTGGCACTACACTCTTCCGAGCATTGTATGGATACTCCCCACCTTCTCCTATGCTGATCCAATAGCCCAAGCTAACCGATTCAGCAGCAACGCAGCTTGTATAGCAGAGGAGACAGATTTTGCAAGCGCTCAAAGACAATCTCCAACAAGCTCGGGCCCGAATGAAGTATTATGATGACAAGAAGAGGGTAGAGAAGAACTATGATGTTGGGGACATGGTCTACCTCAAATTACAGCCTTATAGACAATCAACTGTGGTTGTTCGACGCAATGTCAAGTTGTGTGCTCGTTACTTCGGTCCTTACAAAATTCCGGAGAAAATTGGCAATGTGGCGTACAAACTCGACTTACCCTCACATTCTTACGTTCACCCTGTGTTTCATGTGTCTCTCCTCAAAAAACAGGTTAAGAGAAATGCCGATACGAAGCAAAAGCCGCCTATAGCTAAAGCAAATGGCGTCTTACTGCTGCAACCAAAATCTGTCAAAGCCGAAAGAAAGTTGCAGCTGAACAACCGAAAAATCCACCAAGTCCAAGTCACTTGGAGCAACTTAAACGGGCACTTTACAACATGGGAGGACTACAACTTCTTGAAGAGTCTATTCTCGAGCTTTACTTCGTGAGGACAAGAAGATTCTCAAGAGGGAGGGAATGTTACAAATTAATAAAAATTTACTTGTAATTCATTTAATTTTTAGTATTACTTACAAGTTTTAGTCCTTATATTGCAATAGGCAAATTAGTACACTTAGTACAGCAAATGTGGCAACCAAATATCAGATTTCCCACATGCAGATGGAGCTGTGCAGAATATGTTAGTTGCTTAGGCGGGAAATGCAGTTACACAAAAGAGCATTTGGCGGTAAAATGCATCAGACCAGCTGGGCACATTTCTTTTGGGTTAAAATTGTATAAATTCAGTGCTTATGAATGTAATTGATCATCCAACGAAATTAATACAATTCCTTTATGGAAAAATTCTGATTTTCTCATCCCCTTCTCTATACTTCTCATCCCTTTCAATTCTTTTGTCATCTTAAATTCTCTTATAGAAGGTTAGGTTTCCAAATTAATTTTGGGAACTTAACAATATACCTAGGGCTGTATGATTCATCCCCTAGATTTATTTTGTGCCTTCTAAATCGTATTTGTACCAGAGGCTGTGTGACACGCCCTCGAGATTTAGTTTAGGTGTTATAAGTCGAATTTATACCAAGGCTGTGTGACACGCCCTCGAGACTTAGTTGAGGAGTTGTAAGTCATATTTTTAGCCAGGGTTGTGTGACATGCCCCAGAGATTAGGAGTGGCATTTATATAGGGGACTGTGTGGCACGCCCCCATGATTTAGTTCATTGGATATGAATCGTATTATATCAGGGGTTGTGTATCACTTTCCCAAGATTTAGTTTATGCATTATATGTCGTATTTATAATGGGACACACCCTCGAGATTTAGTTTACGCGTTATAAGTAGTATTTATACTGGGGGTTGTGTAACATACCTCTGTGAATTAGTTTAGGCATTAATGGTCGTATCTATTCGGGGGTCTGTGTGGCACTGCTGTGAGATTTAGTCTAGGCATTATAAGTCGTAATTATACAGAGCGGGTGACATGCCCCAAAGATTAAGTTTAGGTGTTGTAAATCGTATTTATATAGGTGACAGTGTGACACGTCCCCGAGATTTTGTCTAGGTGTTATTAGTCATATTTATAGCAGGGGCTGTGTAACACATCCCCTGAGATTTAGCTTAGGCATTATAAGTCATATCTTTTCAGCGGTTGTGTGGCAAGCCACCAAGTTTTGGTTTACGAGTAATAAGTCGTATTTATACTGGGGGCTGTGTGACACACTGCTAAGATTTATTTTAGGTGCTATAAGTTCTATTTAGACCAAAGGTTGTGTGACATGCCCCCAAGATTTAGTTTAGGCGTTATAAGTTATATTTATACCGGGGGCTGTGTGACTCTCCTCCAGGATTTAGTCTAGGCATTACACGTCGAATTTATATAGGGGGCTGTGTGACATGCCCCTGTGATTTATTCTAGGGGTATAAGTCATATTTATATCAGAGGTTGTTTGAGGCCCCCCCCCCCCCCCCCCCCCCCCCCCCCCCCCCCCCCCCCCCCAACTTAAATAAGGCACTATAAGTCCTATTCATATTAGGGGCCATGGGTCGCATCCCTGAGGTTTAGTTTAGGGGTTATAAGTCATAATTTTATGGGTGGCTGTTTGGCATGCCCTCGAAGTTTATTTTATGCATTATAAGTGGTATTAATACCCGGGCTGATTGGCACACCCCGAGGGTAGTGTGACACGCCCCTTAGATTTAGTTAGGGCGGTAGTAGTCATATTTATACCAGGGGCTCTGTGACATGCCCCCGAGATATAATTTATTTGTTATAAGTCATTTTTATAAAAAGGGTAGTGTGGATGCCCCCGAGATTTAGCATAGGTGTTATAAATTGTATTTTTGCTACAACTTTGCGGTACGCCTCCCTGATTTAGTTTAAGCATTATAAGACACATTTATTCCAGGGGTATCGGGGGCTGTGTGGTACGACCCCGAGATTTAGTTTATGCATTACAAGTCGTATTTGCACCGGAAGTAGTGTGACACGCACTCGAGATTTAATTTATGCGTCATAAGACGTATTTAAACCAGGGGTTGTATAACACGTCCTGAGATTTAGCTTAGTCGTTATAAGTCGTACTTATACCCGGGGCTGTGTGACACGCCCGTGACATTTAACTAAGGCATTACAAATCGTATACATACCAGGGGTTGTGCGCCCCTGAGGCTTAGTTTAGGCTTTGTAAATCATATTTATGCCAGGGGCAGTGTGTCACGCCCCCGAAACGTAGTTTAAGCGTTATAATTCGTATTTATATATGGGACAGTGTGACACGCCCCTGTGACTTAGTCTAGCGTTATAAGTCATATTTATATCATGGGCTGTGTGACACGCCCGTGACATTTAGTTTAGGAGTTATTAGTCGTAATTATACTGAGGTTGCACAATGCGCCCCTGAAGTTAAACTTAGGCGTTATAAGTCGTATTTTATAGGGGGACCTGTGGCACACCCCCGAGGTTTATTTCAGGCGTTATAAGTCATATTTATACCAGAGGCGGTGTGACACGCCCATGAGATTTAGTTTAGGCGTTATAACGTATTTACACTGGGGGCTATGTGATACGTCCCTGAGATTTAGCTTAGGTGTTATTTGTCCTATTTATGCAGGGGCCATCGTGGCACACCCCCGAGATTTATTTATGAGTTATAAGTTGTATTTATAAGAAGGCTTGTGTGGTATTCCCCGAGAATTAGCTTAGGCGTTATAAATCGTATTTACACTAGAGGCTATGTGGTACGCTCCCGAGGTTTAGTTTTGGCGCTATAAATCGTATTCATACTAGGGGTGCTGGGGGCTGTATGGTAGGCCCTAGAAATTTAGTTTATGCGTTACAAGTCGTATTTGTGCTGGGGGCTGTGTGACTCGCTCTCGAGATTTAATTTATGCGTCATAAGCTGTCTATATATTTGGGGCTGTGTGACATGCCCTCGATATTTATTAAGGTGTTATAAGTCATATTTATACCCAGAGATTTATTTTGGGAGTTATAAGTCATATTTATACTAGGAGTAGTGTGACATGTCCTGGAGATTTAGCTTAGGCATTATAAGTCGTATTTTATCCCAGGGCCTGTGTACACGGCCTAGAGATTTAGCCCAGGCATTATAAATTGTATTTATACTGGGGAATGTGTGGAACACCCCCGAGATTTAGTTAAGGCGTTATAAGTCGTATTTATACCGTGTGCGGTGTGACACGCCCTTAAGACTTAGTTTAGGCATTATAAGTTGTATTTGTACCGTGGGAAGTTTGAAAAGCCCCTAAGATATTGTCGAGGCGTTAAAACTCGTATTTAAATCGGCGGTGTGTGAAACGCCCCCGAGATCTAGCCATGGTGTTAGAAGTGATATTTATACCGAGGGCTGTATCACATGCCCCCGAAATTTAGTTAATGTGTTAGGAGTTGTATTTATACTGAGGGCTATGTAATACACCCTCACAATTTAGTTTATTCGATATGAGTCAGATTTATACTTGGGGGTGTGACGCGCCCCCAAGATTTAGTTCATGCGTGATAGGTCATATTTATACCATGGTCTGTGTGATATGCCACTGAGATTTAGTTTTCGCATTATTAGTCTTATTTATACGGAGGCTATGTGACACGCCCTCGTCCAGGCATTATAAGTCGTATTTATATCGGGGTCTAGGAGACAAGCCCCCGAGATTTTGTTTAGCTGTTATAAGTTATATTCATACCGAGGGCTGTGCGATACACCCTTGAGGTTTAGTTTAGGTGTTATAAGTCGTATTTTTACTGGTGGTCGTGTGGCACGCGCCCGAGATTTACCTTGGGTGTTATAAGTCGTATTTATACCGGGGCCTGTATGACACGCCTTCGAGAATTATTATAGGCGTTATAAGATGTATTTATACCGGAGGCTCTATGACATGCCCCCGAGATTTAGCTTAGGTGTTAGAGGTCGTATTTGTACTGGTGTCTTTGTGACAGAAGATTTAGCTTAGGCATTTAGTCGAATTTACACTGGGGGCTCTGTGATGCTCCCCCGAGATTCCGTTTATCCTTTATATCTCCTATTTACACCGGAGCAAAATTGACACGCCATTCGAGATTTAGTTTTCGCGTTATAAGTCGTATTTATGCCAAGGGTGTTATGACACGCCCCCGAGATATATTTTAAGCGTTATAAGTCGTATTTATTTCGGGGGATGTATGACACGTCCCCGAGATTTATTTTAGCCATTATAGGTCGTATTTATACCGGGGGCTATGTGACAGCCCCTTATCTAGGCATTGTAATTTGTATTTGTACCGGAGGCTGGGTGAAGTGCCCCTGAGATTTTATTAAACCATTTTAAATTGTATTCGTACTAGGGGCGGTGTGACACGCCCTCTAGGTTATGTTTAGGCGTTATAGGTCATATTTTTACCCGGTTCAGTGTGGCACGCCCCCGAGATTTAGTTTGGGCGTTATAAGTTATAAGTCGTATTTATATCGGGGCCTGTATGACACGCCCCTGAGATTTGTATTAGCCGTTTTAAGTTGTTTTTATAACGGAGGCTGTGTGAAACGCCCCCAAGATTTGGTTTAAGCTTTATAGGTTGCATTTATACCTGCGTCTATGCGATAGGGCCCCAAAATTTCGCTTAGGCGTTATAAGTCGTGTTTATACCTGAGTCTGTGTGACATGCCCCCAGAGATTTCGTTTATGCGCTATAAGTCGTATTTATAATGGAGTAAGTGTGACATGCCCCTCATGATTTAGTTCACGCATTATAAGTTGTATTTACATCAGGGGCTCTGCGACAAGTCCTTGAGATTTAATTTATGCATTATAAGTCGTACCTATACGAGGGGCTGTATGACACACCCCCAAGACTTAGTTGTCAGTGTCACTAGCCATAATTGTAACAGAAGTTGTGTGACCTAGCCCTAAGATTTAGTTTAGGCATTATAAGTTGTATTTGTAATGGGGGCAGTGTGGCACGCCCCTGTGATTTAAGTTAGGGTTATAAGTCATTTTTATACTAGAGGAAATGTGACATGCCCCCAAGATTTCACCCCGGCATTATAACTCTAATTTATACCAAGGGCTGTGGGACACGTCCCCGAGATTTAGTTTAGGCGTTGGGACTCGTATGTATACCTAGGGTTGGGTGACATGCCCCTGAGATCTGGTCTGGGCTTTTTATGTCCTATTTATACTAGGGGTTGTGTGACACGCCCCCAAGATTCAGAATAGCCAGTGTAAGCCGTATTCATTCTGGGGGTTGTGTGACAAGCCCTCGCGGTATGGTCTAGTCGTTATAAGTCGTATTTCTACCAGGGTTTGAGTAGCGAGCCTCCGAGATTCAGTTTACATGTTATAAGTTGTTTTTATACCCGAGGCAGTATGACACGCCTCCGAGATTTGTTTAGGCGTTATAAGTTGCATTTATACCTGAGGCTGAGTGACACGCCGTCGAGGTCTAGTTTTTGCGTCATAAGTCGTATTTACCAGTAACTATGTGACACGCCACCGAGATTTAGCTTAGGTGCAATTAGTCATATTTAAATTGGGGGCATCAAATTTAGCTTACGCGTTATATGTCATATTTGTGCTTCGGACTGTGTGCTGAGATTTCGTTTCGGCGCCATAGGTCGTATTTATACCGAAGGCAGTGTGACATGCTCCCGGCATTTAGTTTAACCATTACTCGTCGTATTTATACCGGGTGTTGTGTGACATGCCCTTATGACTTAGTCTAGGTGTTATAAGTAGTATTTATACCAGGGGCTGTGTAACATGCCCTCGAGATTTAGTTTATGGGTTAGGGGTTGTATTTATACCTGCGGCTGTGTGACATGCCAACTTTATTTAGATTAGGTGTTATTAGTCACATTTATACTAGGGGTTGTGCGCCACGCCCTCGAGATTTAGCTTTGGGGTTATAAGCCATATTTATACCAGGCTATGTGACAAGCCCTAAAGATTTAGCTTAGACATCATAAGTCGTATTTATACTGGAGGCAGTGTGGCACGCCCGCGAGATTTAGTCTCAGCATTACAAGTTGTATTTATTCCAGGGGCTGCGTGACATGCCCCTATGATTTAGTCTAGGCATTATAAGTTGTATTTATATCGGGGTCTATGAGACACACCCCCATGATTTAGTTTATGCATTATGAGTCATATTTATTTCGGGGGCTACGTGACACGCTTAAGGGATATAGCTTATTCGCTGTGAGTCGTATTTATACTGGTGATTGTGTGGCACACCCTCGAGATTTTGTTTATGCGCTATAAACCATATTTATACCGGGGCCTGTGGGAGGCACCCCCGAGATTTACTTTAGGTGTTATGAGTTTTGTATATGCCTGGGGCTGTGTGCCACACCCCAACGACTTACTTTATGCGTTATAAGTCGTAATTATACCGGGGGTTGTGTGACACTACGCTGAGGTTTAGTTTTGGTTTTATAAGCCCTAATTTTATCGGGGGCAGTGTGGCAAGCCCCTGAGATTTAGTTTATGCACTATACGTCGTATTTATGCCAGGGGCTGTATGACTTGCCACTCAGATTTAAATTAGGTGTTATAAGTCCTATTTATACCAGAGGTTTTTTGCCACGCCCCTCGATTTAGTTTATGCGTTATAAGTTGTATTTATAACGGGGACTATGCGACACGACCTCAAAATTTAGTTCTTGCGTTTTAAGTCTTGCTTATACCGGGGGCTATGCGACATGCCCCCGAGATTTAGTCTAGGCTTTACAAGTCTCATTAATACCAGGGGTTGTATGAGACACGCCCGAGGTTTAGTTTAGGCATTATAAGTCGTATTTAAGTCGGGAGTTATTTGACACACCTCGGAGTTTTAGTTTAGGCATTGTAAGTCGTAATTTTACCAAGGGCTGTGTGACACGCACCCGAGATTTAACTTAGCTGTGGTAACTCATATTTATACCCGGGGCAGCATGACAACCCCCCAGAGATTTAGCTTTGGCGTTATATGTCGTATTTATACCGCGGGCAGTGTGACACGCCCCTAAGATTTAGCTTTGGCGTGATAAGTTGTATTTATACTGGGAACAATGTGACATGCCCCAGAGATTTAGTTTAGGCATTATAGGTCATATTTATACCATGGGGCAGTGTGACACACCCCCAGGATTTACTTTTCGCGTTATATGCCATATTTATACCGAGGACTGTGTGGCACTCCCCTGGGATTTAATTTGGGCGTTATAAGTCGTATTTATACCATGGGTTGTGTGACACGCCCCTGAAATTAAGTTTAGGCATTATGAGTCGTGTTTATACCCAGGGCTATGTGACACGCCCTCGAGATTAGTTTTTGAGCTGTGAGTTGTATTTATATCGGAAGTTGTGTGAAACTCCCTCGAGATTTAGCTTATGCATTATCGGTCGTGTTAATACTGGGGGTTATGTCAGATGCCCTGGAGATTTATTCTGTGCGTTATATGTTGTACTTACATTGGGGTTGTGTCACACGCCCCAGAGATTTAGTTTAGACGTTATAAGTCATATTTATACCAGGGGCTGTGTGACACTCCCTCGAGATTTAGTTTAGGCGTTAAAAGTCATATGTATAGTTGGGGTTGTGTGAGACACCCTTGAGATGGAATTAAGGCATTACAAGACTTATTTGTGCCATGGGCTATATGGCACGCCCTTGAAATTTAAACGTTAAAAGTCATATTTATACTGAGGGCTGTGTGACACGCCCCACAGATTAAGTTTAGGCGTTGTAAGTCATATTTATACTGGAGGCTATGTGACATGCTCACAAGATTTATTTTAGACGTTATAAGTCGTATTTATACCCTGAGCTGGGTGACACGCCCCAGGGATTTAGTTTAGGCATTATAAGTCGTATTTTCACCGGGGTCAGTATGACATGCCCTTGAGATTTAGTTCAGGTGTTATAAGTCGTATTTACACTGTGGGAAGTGTGACACACTCCCCATATTTCATTTAGGCATTGTAAGTTGTATTTATACTTGGGGCTGTGTGACATGTCCGCCAGATTTGGCTTAAGCGTTACATGTCGTATTTATAGTGGGGGCTTAGTTTAGGCGCTGTAACTTGTATTTATACCGAGGCCTGTGTGACATTCCTCGTGATTTAGTTTATGTGTTATAAGTTGTCATCGTACCAGGGAGCTATGTGACATGCCCTCGGGATTTAATTTAAGCATTATTTGTCATATTTATACTAGAGGCTATGTGACATGCTCTCCAGATTTAGTCTTGGCATTATAATTCATATTTATACCGGGGCTGTGTGGCGCGCCCCCAGTATTTAGCTTATGCGTTATGAGTCATATTTATTTCGAGGGCTGTATGACATGCCCCTAAGATTTAGCATAGGCGTTATAAGTCATGTTTATTCAGGTGGCTGTGTTATACACCCTGAAGATTTTTTTTTTTTAGGAATTGTGAGGCATATTTATGCCAAGGGCTTTGTAACGCACCCCTGAGATTTAGTTTAGACATGATAAGTCATATCTATGCCAGGAGCTGTGTGACCTACCATGATGTGTTACTTGGGGTATGCTTTGCAAGTACACTAAGTCGTATCAAGTAAGAAAGAGTGAGTCCAGTATCGTTCCCGGGATGATTGTTATTGAGCGAGTACTGAAATTAGTAGTTTTAGTGCTATTTGAAAAACCGAAATTTGTAGTTTTTGAAATGAAACAAATGAAAATAAAAAGAACTAAAATGTTTACTAATTTTTATAAAATGTGTATTGGTTTTTTTTTTTTGGTTTTTATGATAATAAGATCCAAGGCATCCGATTTCACCTAGTTGAATTAATATTATGTTCTATTCTTGATATTCAAGTTGTTATTACATGTTGATAGTCGAAAACCCTAATTTTCTAAATATTCTCCCTCGAGCCACATTTAGCATACTCTTTTACATGTTAACTCTTCAATCTCTTGCATGAATTTGAATAAGAAAGGAGTTTTAAAGATCCATGGTTTTCATTTAAGACCACACAAATTGCATTAATCTCTTTCGAGTATTCGCTCAATTTGTTTTGTTTATCACCTTAGCAATCATCATAAATCTCCTCTCAGACTCATTATTAATCATTATGAACTATAAATGGTGATCAAGCATTCAAAACTTATATAGAACAGCGATAAACACTTCAACAATGTAATAACAAAACATTGAATACGTTGAATTAGAAGAGAGTGTATATTACAACTTAGGCTACATCGTAGTCTTGGAAAAACAAAATTAATTCATGGTAAACATAATATAATACAAAACTAAGACAAAATCCATGAACATAAAGAAAACAAGGATAGAAAAGAACTTGAAAATGCAAAATTACAAGCCAAAATTCTTCTTTTCTTCTCGTCCTGTCTCCCTACGAATTTCTATCCTATTTCTCTACTTTGCATTGAGTTTTTCTAATTTTGGTTCATGCTAAAACACCTCCTAAGGAAACCTATTTATAGTATTCTGGGTTGGAACTACTTAAAATAAAAAATATTGCAAGCTTTAATCTCATTGCACCACACACTGCCATTACTGTCCAAAAATGCAAAATTCAATCAACTTGCTATTTTCTTCCTTTTAATTATTTTTTTTCTTTGGCCTACCAAAATCAGTCTCGACATCATCTTCAACATGTAAATGAATTTTTTAATCCATCCTTGCACTTGATTCGTTCATTTTGCCGCCTAAATTTGCAAGTTAAACTGAATTGTGCAAGCTTGTGGTACATTTTCTGCAGCCGCTGTTCTTGCTTATTTTTCTTCAATTTTTCTGCCCAAAACTGAGTCTAGAAATCATTATGAACATGTTATTGAAGTGTACAAAGCATCCTTGCACTTGATTTGATCATTTTGCCACCCATTTTTGCAAGTTGAAGTGAATTGTTCATGGTTGCTGTATAGTCTATGCATTTTTCTGTTCTTTGCAGTTTTTCTTCCATTTTTCCAACTTTGCACCACCCAAATTTAGAGTTTACATCAACTTGGACATGTTAATTCATTTTTTAACCAATCCTTCGTGTTGATTTGTGCATTTTGCCACCCCTTTTTGGAAGTTGAAATGAATTGGGCATGAACTTTTTGTGTTCTTGCTTTACCAATGTAAATTGTCGTGTTTTGCACATTTTTTGCTTTTATTTGATGAATATTTCACTTACTTGTTGATGTTGATGATAAAGCCTAGCAAGATTTAGCACAAAATGAGTGCTTTTGCAAAGAAATGGACGTAGAAGCAAAAAAAGAGCAAAAGCGAGCAACAGCGATAAAAATTTGATGTATAATGGTTAGAAAACGAAAAAAAATGATATTAATAATTATATACTAAATTGGACTTATCATGCCACCTAGATTTAGTTTAGGCGTCATAAGTCGTATTTATACCGAGGGCCATGTGACACGCTCTTGAGAGTTGGTTTATGCGTCATAAGTCATATTTATATAGGGGGTTGTGTGACACGCCCTTGAGATTTTATTTATGTGTTATAAGCTGTATTTATACCGGGGGCTATGTGACATCCCCTTGAGATTTAGTTTAGATATAATAATTCGTATTTATACCGGAGGCTATGTGACACGCCCCCGAGATTTAGTTAAGGCGTTACAAGTCGTATTTATACCAGAAGCTGTGCGACACACCCCTAAGATTTAGTCTAAGCGTCATACGTCGCATTTATATCGGGGGCAGTGTGGCAAATCCTCGAGATTTAGTTTAGGCAATATAGGTCTTACATGTACAGGGACAGTGTGACATGCCTCCAAGATTTAGTATAGGCGTTATATGTCGTATTTATACCGGGGCCAAGCTGGCACGCCCCCGAGATTTAGTGTAGGCGTAATATGTCATATTTATATCAGGGACTGCGTGACACACCCACGAGATATAGTTTATGAGTCATATTTATACTGGGGGCTGTGTGACAAACCCCGAAATTTAGTTTGGCGTTATATGTCGTATGTATGCCGAGGGCTATTGTCCTGATTCTAATAGATGGGGCATGTGGATGTGAGTATGAATAAGCCATGATTGTAATAAGTAGTAACAAGTATTTAATATTGTCATGTATTAAGCTTGTTAGTTGGCTATTAGTTAGTTGAGGTCAAGGTAGTTAGCTAAAGTTCTTTTTGGCGGCTACTTTGGTGAATGTCAGCTAGGAGCAATTATCCATGTGCATTGTATTAGGTTTTAGCCGCCTTTTCTCTAGCTTATTATAAGTAGTGGTGTTCTTTGTAATCTTTCATAATTTTGATCGTAATACAAAATATCTTCAAGATATTTCTTCTCTTCTCATCTTACCTCTCTTAATCCCTAGATCAAGATCTCTTTTGATCTTGATCCCTAGCTTATGATTCGAGATTAATCTCGGATCATGACAATTGCTATCAGAGCCTCGTTATAGGCTTCAATTAAGTTGATTTAGTTCAATTTAGTTGTATAAGCTTAGGATCAAGGTGATTTGATATCAAATATCCTCGATCGTATTGCAATTGATTAGGAGTTCGATCTTTTGGATTCTTGATTGAGTGCTTGCGGTTTGTTACTGAAATTCAGCTTCTTCCTTGCACAAGTTTGAGGATCTGCGTATATCTTGATTGCATGTACTTCAATTAGGTCAAGTTGTAGTGAATCAAACATGATCTACTGTAGAAGTCTAGCTGTTGGATTGTATGATGTGGCTTTGAAGTCAATTCAACAGGAACAAGTTGCTAGAGTCCAACAGCAAAGAAAGCAGTTGTCATAAGGTTTTAGGTTTGCATTATTATACTCTCAGCAACAATTTTTGCAAAGGCAGATGCAAACTCAACACAAAAATAGGAATGCAAAGTCTGCAATTCAATTTCAGTCAAATGCAATAAACACGTAAGAAACTGGACTTGGCGGAACAACTCAAAGCACTTTCACAGATTCTATTGGAAGTGGATTCAATTCGAGCTGGAATGTTCCAATTAAGAGTCAGTTTAATGGAAGGCCAGTACATCAAATTTCTTGTGTTGAATTGCGAGAGAAGTGTGGTGCTAAGGTTGAAGCGTTTGAGAATAAACTAGGGCAATTGGACTAGAATTTGAATTATATTGACCAAGGTGTTATTAGCTTGTCAAGTAATGCAAGATCAACTTCAAGTGATGATGTAATTGAAGCAATTGGACAATGAACCAATGAATTACACCCCGAAGAGTCTGGAATTGATGCAATACATTCTGAAATGCTTGATTTGGAATCAGAATATGGTGTTGAGGTTGAGTCACAAGTACAAATCGAGTTTCTAAGCTCAAGGAAGTTGAGAGTGAAGTTTCTTTCATAGTTAAGCACTATAATTAGCTTGGTCGTTCCCTTAACCCATCGAAAATGTTATTCAAGTAGGAAAATGAGAGCAAAGGAAAGACCGAAGGTGATTTAAAATGGTCCTACACCTGATTTCTTGCTTATGGAGAAGAATGTTCAAGTTCTTGCAAGGGTATACAAGATCAAGAAGTTGCAATTAAGGCAGCCCAAGGTGGTTATGTTGTCATTTGATAGACTTAAGGAATCTTCTTGGATCAGGAGGACTATGAAGAGGGCAAGGAAAGGATGTAAATCTCACAACTAAGGCACAAGTTTGGCATTAAGTCAAGAAGATTGCACTACTCAGCTTCCATTACAGGACAAGCAGCTACAGCTAGTTGTAGTGCTGATTTTGCAGCCTAAACCAAAGTAGATCCACTTCAAAAATTGGAGTTGATGATGCAATAATTCTTGGTAGCAATGCGGGAGAAAATGGATCAGCATTTCCAACAAATGCAATTCAAGATCGATGGCTTATTTGAACAGCTAAATGGACAACTTCCTTAAGGGAAAGCAAGTCCTCTAGTGGAGGTGAAACATAGGGACATTGATCAAGTCCCAAAGGATGCATCGCATCTTTCAAATTCAGTTCTTAAGCTAAATTCCTCTTTGAGTTCTAGTGCAAGTGTAAAAGAGAAGACATTTGTTCAAGAATGGGTGACACCTTCATAAAATCAACAAGCTAAAGGTCATCAGGGAATTTCTTCAGCAGTGAATGGAAGTTCTGTGCAGCACACTCATGTGTCATCCCAAAGCTATGATAGAAAAGCTAAAGCCAAGTGTACTCAAGAGGTTGTTAGAGTGACAAATCACACTTGTTGGAGACCTTTTGATCCAGGGAAGGAGTTTAGTGAGTCGCTTGGGAGTAAACATGAACTAATGAGTGATAATTGTGCTAAGAATTATGAACTGGGTGCAAATGGTGATCAATTGAGATGGAAGTTTACCAATATTGAACAAACAAACACTAAAATATCAAACAAGTTCAAGAGTATCTTCGAGTGAGGAAGTAATTGCAGCACCTCATTAAATTAGAACACTTCAATCTGAATCTTGGATGTGAGAATGGTTTACTAAGAAGCATTTGTGTGATGCTGACAGTGTAGCGAGTGTTGGCATGTTGGTCTCGAAGTCCACAACTAGTTCTGGTGCTTTGTTCATGCGTGATAAAGGGGTTGATCCTGGGCCTCTTCCTATAGTACTGGCAAATGTTAGACCTCCGAAATGCTTATGGTTATTTTCTCCATTGCATAGTGCTAACAAGAAACAAGAAGTTCAAGCAAACCCAGCTGAATTCAGCAGTAAGGGTGCATTGGAAATCAAGTTGATTAAGCAATCCCTCTTTTGGTGTCTTAAAGATGGATTTATTCAGCCCATAAATAGCTTCAAGGTGAAGTTTGAAGAGAGGAAGTCCCAAGGAATCAAATATGGGAACAATCAGAAGGTAATCTTTGGAGTTCTTGATAAGGCTAGGTCGATTATGTTGGTCTTGTGTTCTGCAGCAACAGAGGAAGTGGATCTGATGTCAGGGGGTAGGATTGGTCAAGTGTGGAGTAAAGAATACCTCCCTAGAATACAAGCCAATGTAAGGCCACCTGAATGCTTGAATCTCTTGTCTCAACAGCAGGGAAATGCTTCAAGAAAAGCATCAAATTCACTTGATAACGTTGAAGAGAATGGTGAAGAGTTTTGCCATTTAAGTGTAGTACAAGGCTACATACAAATTGAGAACTTGTATTGGTGGAGGAAAATTCAAATTAGGACTTCCATAATTTCAATGCTCAAGCATGGTCCATAACTAATAGATTTCAGACAAGTTGATGACAATTCAGTAAATTGCTCATTGATCATGTTGGCACCATCATTTAAGGATGTTAATTGGGAAAAAGAATGTACAAACTTGATCCATGGAAGTCTGGGGAACTTGAGAACCACTGCAAGTTTCTTCCTAAGCAAGATAGGAGTCGGAGTCTATATAAGTACTAGCAGCAGGGCATTGAAATTTTGCTCGGCTGGACAGCTGAAGTTTAGGATGGGAATTGTAATTCGTGGGTCACAGCTGTTTCACTCCAGGTTATCAGAGCGCGGCAATTACAAGACATTGTTGTTGGGCTACACGAGTTGCAACAAGAGGCTTCTAAATGTGGATATGGGAGTTGGTGTTTAGCAGAAGTGGTATGGTTTAGGCAGACCTCCTAAAGTGCACACTGTAATCGGATGTAAAGAAGCAAGAAACGTACTCAAGTGCACAATAATGACAACATGAATCTAGTGTGAAATAAGCAAATTATAGCACGTTACAAGCAGGACAATTCAGATTCTAATATAATGGTCCAGATTCCAGATGTATGCACCGCATCAACGTGCTCTTTAGTTGTAAATTTCAGCAATGGGTTTATCAATTTCAGCTCCTACTTCTACAACAAGAAGTGTTCTTCAAAGTCTCAACTCTCTCTACTGAGATTCTTGAGGACCGGAATCTCTTAAGGGGGGAGTATTGTTATGAATCTAATAGATGGGGCATATTGAAGTGCGTATGAATAAGCCAAGATTGTAATAAGTAGTAACAAGTCTTTAATATTGTCATGTATTAGGCATGTTAGTTAGCTATTAGTTAGTTGAGGTCAAGGTAGTTAGCTAGAGTCCTTTTTGGCGGCTACTTAGGTGAATGTCGATTAGGAGCAATTGTGCATGTGCACTGTAATAGATTTTAGCCACCTCTTCTCTAGCTTATTATAAGTAGTGGTGTTCTTTGTAATCTTTCATAACTTTGATCATAATACAAAATATCTTCAAGATATTTCTTCTCTTCTCATCTTACCTCTCTTATTCCCTAGATCAAGATCTCTTTTGATCCTGATCCCTAGCTTATGATTCAAGATTAATCTCAAATTGTGATAGCTATTTGACACGCCCCTAAGGTTTAGTACGGATATTATAAGTCATATTTATACCGAAGGTACTGTGACATGCCCCCGAGATTTAGTCTAGGCATTATAGGTCGTATTTAGTTGCGGGGTTGTTGACACGCCCTTAAGATTTAGTTTAGCCGTTATAAGTCATATTTACACCGGGAGGTGTGCGACACGCCACCGAGATTTAGTTAGTGAGTTGTATTTATATAGGGGCCATGTGACACCCCCTCGAGATTCAGTTTATGTGTTGTATTTATACCGGGGCTGTGTGACACGCCCCTAACATTTAGTCTTGGCGTTATAAGCCAAGATGTGACTGTAATGCCTAGCATTGAGGGCCTTCTGCTCCCTCTTCAGCCACTTTAGCTTCTGAGTGAGCTAGGACAGACATAGGCGTGCCATCAATGCTAGTTTCCCATACCCTCCTCACCATAGCAAAGAACTCCTCATGGTTGGCCCAGAAGTTAAAGAACTTGAAAGAGAGCCGTGGTGTGTGGTGCTCTCCAAGTCCTCTGACTACAAACGGACACTGGACAGAACATCGCTTAAGTGGGAGGTACATAAAAGATGAGATCGAGAAAGAACGCAACGAACCCTTGCTCACCATGCACCAATTGAGACTCTTCGTCATGAGAGCGCCTCCATCTGACGTGTTGGACCATGTGTAACGCAGCACAGTATAGGGCAAGACTGTGAGCTCTGACTCATAATGCAGTCCCGAAAGTCATCCATGTGACCAGGCCAGGTGTCTTAGCCACCCCTCCTATTACTAGGACTAAGGATAGCGTTAAAGTCCCACAAAAGTATCCAAGGCTCCTCCGAAAGGCCCATGCTGGATCCTCGAATATACCACCAAAGCTCCCGACATCTTCTCGAATATCAATAACTCGGCAGGAGAGATATTGGTCCCCACCCTTCACTCGCACTATACTCTAGAAACTCGGATCCCAAAAGACAATGATGTGGCATGCACCCCACTAACCATAAACTGCCACCCCACAGCACAACGGGCAACAGCGAACCTATCATCAGCAGGGATACTCTTGGTCTCAACCTACCCAACCAAACTCCAGTGACTGGAGGTGAACTGGCCATGCACAACACAGATAGTATTGGGGTTATTAAACCCCCTCACGTTCCAGCATCCTAACGTCAAAAACTGGAAAACTAATGCAATCCACAGCCTCCGCAGCCTCTTCGGGTGGCAGCAGAGTGCGTAACTTGAAATCCAACTAAAGTAGGTTGTAAAGTACAATCTGATGTAGACGTCTCACCCATACGCTCTTCTGCAAAGAAAGAAAACAGGTTTGGAGACTCGACACTATGCACTGTCTCCGTCGATCGGTTCTCAATGCAAGTGATTGGCTAAATGATTCCTTCAAGGGCATCTTGAGCCTCCTTAATCTAGAAAGGAACCATAGCTTGTCCTAAATCCACGAGCAAGCCACTCTACTGCGCACCAAAAGAAGATTTCGAGCTAGAAATATGAGACCCCCTAGTGGGTTGAGCGTGGCTCACCTCAATTCAAGGTGACTTCGTGGGTAAGATCGATGTGGTCCATCCTCCATCGCTCAAGGCAAAGCTACCCAGCAACCCAGCTGTAACCGTAGCCAAGGGGGGCTGCAGCTGCCCACTATTATGGGCATAGGGGACCTCCGCGTCCCCTTGAAGTGAGACCAAGCCCAGTTGGAGATTGCTTAGGCTAGCGTGTGGGCCTACGATAGTCTAATTGTGCTTAGGCAAGGGCCACCACGCGCTTCTGCCTTTGGCCTTGCCCATTTATGGGCCGGGCAGGGGAGGGAAGGGCCACCACTCTCTCCTCTTCTTTCGGCTAGGCCACCACACCCAAACCCATCTTCGGGCCCATGTTGGGCCATTGGGCATGGGCCTTTAGCAGTCGGAGGCCCACTGCCAGCAGCAAGGGACAGAGCACCTCCCCTCACTTCCCCTCAAAGCGTAAATCCTTCCTCGATCACACCAGCCTCCCCACAAACCGTGGCACGTCCGTTAGTCATGCCGCCACCCTCCGACGGCGTTCCGTCAGTTGGCGCGTCACCCACGATGTCATCGGCACCTCAAGTTGCCCACTTCTTCCTTTTTCATTTTTTTTCCTCCTCCTTACCACTACGGCATCCATGGTAGGGCCATCATGAGGATCAATATGCATGCACAACTGCTAAAACACCAAACACAACTAGCAACATCTGAGTAGAGCCTCACAGGCTATGCCTAGCTTGATCCTGGCACCATTGATCAAGAGATAAGTCTCATTAAGGATAGGAGACTTAGCATCAACCTCAACATAGACTCGAACATTGCCTAGTCAAGAACAATCCACTGTTACCCATTTCATAAACAACAGCACACCCACAATGCTACTAGCAACACTGATCCCATCAGGCCTCCACAACGTAGGAGGAAGACTGGAGTTAAGAATCCAGACAGGGGTAGTTAGACAATCCTTCCTAAGTATAAGCCACACCCACGAAAGATGGTGTGACATACATATTCCCTTGACGAATTAGGGACCATCTAGGAGTACACATTTAGCCCGCTCTTTAGTGTGGAATCTGAACATGTAAACCTCCCCATCCGATAGTACTCACTCAAGCCCTGTATTGCCCCAATGAAAACTCATGATTTCCAGGGCTCGAGAGTAAGCAAGCACAGCCTCAATCAAACATCCCACAGGCCCAAGTTCCCACTTCACATTGCCGGAAGCAAAAGCCTCATGGAATATAATCCCCACAGACTTGCCATCGACATGGACTCGGGGGACATACTGAAGCAAGTTGGCTAACATAGAACGAACTCTGTCCGCCCATGAAGGTGGCAGCAAACCACCCTCGATGGGTCCCGATGACCCAGTAATATCATTAGTATCACGCACCTCAGACAGGGCGCAATAAGTAACAAAGAAATCGAAAAACGAAAGAAAAAACCATACAAAATTAGGGTTTCACCACGCAAACAAGGGCAATGTGACACGCCCTCGAGATTTAGTCCAGGAATTATACGTGGTATTTATACTGGGGGCGGTGTGACATACCCCCGAGATTTAGACTTGGCAGTATAAGTCGTTTTTAAACCGAATACTGTGTCACACGCACTCGAGATTTAGTTTATGCCTTATTAATCATATTTGTACTGGGGGCTAAGTGACACACCCCCGAGATTTAGTTTAGGCGCTATAAGTTGTATTTATACCAGATTTTGTGTGACATGCCCTCCAGATTTAGTCTATGTTATAAGTTGTATTTATATTGAGGGCTGTGTGACATGCCCCAAAAATTTTGCTTAGGCGTAATAAGTCGTATTTATACCAAGGGTCATGTTAAACGCCCCCCATGATTTAGTTTAACCGCTACAAGTCATATTCATACTGGCGGCTGTGTGACAAGCCCCCGAAATTTAGTTTAGGCGTTATAAGTGGTATTTATACCGGGGGCCGTGTGACGCGGCTCCGAGATTTACACCAAAGGCATAGTAAGTCAAATTTTATACCGGGGGTTGTGTGATACACCCCTAAGATTTAGTTTAAACGTTATAAGTCGTATTTATGCCTGGGGCGTCACACCTCTGAAATTTGGTATATACGTTACGAGTTGTATTTATACCGGGGCCTATGTGACATGCCCCTGAAACTTTTCTTTATAGTTATAAGTCATATTTATACAAAGGGTTGTGTGACACCCCCCCGAGATTTAATTTAGGCGCTATATGTCGTATTTGTAGTGGGAGCTATCTGGCACGTCCTCGAGATTTAGTTTAGGCGTTACAAGTCGTATTTATACCGGAGACTGTGTGACATGCCGTCGAGATTTAGTCTAGGCGCTACATGTCCTATTCATATTGGGCGCTGTGTGACACGCTCTCGAGATTTATTTTTGGCATTATACGTTGTATTTAAACCCGGGGTTGTGTGACATGCCCTTGATATTTTATCTATGCTTTAGTAGGCTTATTTATAATGTGGGATGTGTGACATGGCCCCGGGATTTAGTTTATACATTATAAGTCATATTTATACCAAGGGCTGTATGAGATGCCCTTGGGATATTTAGTTTAGGCAACATTAGTCATATTTACACTGGAGGTTGCATGACATGCCCCCGAGATTTAGTCTACGCATTATAAGTTGTTTTTATATCGATGACTAGGCGACACGCCCCCGAGATTTAGTTTAGGTGTTATGAGTCACATTGATACCAGGGCCATTGTGACACGCCTCTGAGATTTAGTTTAGTGTTATAAGGGGTATTTATACCGTGAGCTGGGTGACATGCCCTCGACATTGAGTTTAGGCGTTTTGAGTCGTTTCTATACCGGGGATTGTGTGACACTCCCACAAGGGTTAGTTCACGCGTTAAGAGCCATATTTAAACCCGAGGCTGCGTGACATGCCCCCGAGATTTAGTTCAGGTGTTATAAATCGCACTTATATCGAGGGCTAATTGACATGCCCCTGAGATTTAGTTTCGGCGTTATAAGTCAAATTTATACCAGGGGCTGTGCGACATGCTGCTGAGATTTATATTAGGCGTTATGAATTTTATTTATTCCTGGGGCAATGTGACATGCCTTAGAGATTTAGTTTAGGCGTTATAAGTAGTATTTACATCGGAGGCTGTGTGGCACGCCCCCGTGTTTCAGCCTAGGCTTTAGAAGTCGTATTTATACCGGGGGTTGTGTGACATGCCCTTGAGATTTAGTTTTGGGGTTATAATTCGTATTTATACTAGGTGCTATGTGACATGCCCTCGAGATTTTGTGTAGGCGTTATAAGTTGTTTTTATACCAGGGGCTGTGATACACCCCCTAGATTTAGCTTAGGGGATATAAGTCGTACTTATATTGGGGGCAGTGTGACACCCCTTTGAAATTTAGTTTAGGCATTATAAGTCGTATTTGTACCTGGGGAAGTGTGACATGCCCCCGAGATATAGTTTAGGCATTGTGAGTTATATTTATACCGGTGGATATGTGACAAGCCATCGAAATTTAGTCTCGGCATTATAAGTCATATTTAGGTCCTCGGAAATTTATTTTTTTTGGTAAGTCAGTGATATATGCCATATGTAAAAAAAAATATACGCACAAGTCTACGAGGGGCATGGCCATGAAAGCCTACATCAATGAATCAAAACTGAATTGAAACAATGCAAAAGCATCAAAGGTCAACATGACCAACAAAAGATAGAAGCAAAGCTAAAAGCCAAAAAACTAATGTACAATTCCCCACTCCTATACAAGATGGGTGTGACGATGAGCACCACAGAGCATGGGAGCAGCAATGAGACCACTGCATGCTAATCCTTGATCTCCTCGATAATAGCAGAAGAAGGTCTGGACTGAGAACGCTGGATCCTCAAGTTACGCTAGTACCAGAGGTTGTAGACCGTGCGGAGAAGCAAAGCCGGGAGAGGATATGATCCAACCCACGATCACAGAGCCGAGTAGAGGCCCATTGAACAAGCTCAAGCCAAGGAAGCGCGGACTAGGCAAGGGAGGTGCGTGACGACACCCGGGACCAAATAGTAGCGGAGAAGCTATAGTTGAAGAAGAGATGGCTATTGGTAGTTCGAATTTAGTATATAATTATTCATATCTTTTTTATTCATTTTTAACCATTTTACATCAACCTTTTATCGGTTTTATGCCAAAAATTGCCATGTTCTATCATCAACATCAACGAGAGGAAGCAAGATATATCAAACAAAAGCAAAATGTTGGACCAAACACATCAAAACACATGGCTACAACAAGAACAACAAGAACAAGCACAATTCACTTCAAATTCCAAAAAGGGGTGGCAAAATGAACAAATCAAGTGCAAGGATGGATTAAAAAACACATTAACATGTCAAGAAGATGTCAATACTGATTTTGCATGGCCAAAGATGAGAAAAAAATGAAGAAAAACAGCAAGAACAACAAGTTGCAGAGAATGAACAACAAGTTTGCACAATTTAGTTCAACTTGCAAATTTGGGTGGAAAAATGGACATATAAGGTGAAATAACTTATTTAGAACTTCATTAACCTGTTATAATTTGTGTTAAAGCTGACTTTGGGCAGTGCAACCCAAGAAAAAATTGAAAAATCAGCAACTTGATTCATAACTACCGAAACTGGGCGGCAAGAGCAGAATGTGGTGCATTGAGGTTTTAGCTTGCAATTTTTTTTATTTTAAGTAATCCCAACCTTAGGTACTATAAATAGGGAGTTTGTGGAAGTGTTTTATCATCCCCAATCCAGAAAAAATCAAATGCAAAGTAGAGAAATAACTTAGAAAAACCGAGAGGGAAAGAAAAAAGTAGGAAGAAAGTTTGGTTTGTAATTTTGTATTTTTAAGTTCTTTCTATCCTTTTCTTTTTTAATTTCATAAATTTTGTCTTAGTTATGTTTTATATTATGTTTATCATGAACTAATTCTATTATTCCAAGGCTACGACGTAGCCTAAGTTGTATTATATGCTCATTTCTAATTCAACGTATTCAATGTTTTGTTATTGCATTGTTGAACAGTTTATCATTGTTCTTCATGAGTTTTAAATGCTTGATCACCATTTAAGGCCTATAATGATTCATAATGAGTTTGGGAGGAGATTTATGATGATTGTTAAAGTGATAAGTATCACAAATTGAGCGAATGCTTGAGAGAGTTTAACGCGATTTGTGCGGTTTTTAAGTGAAAATTGTAGAGCTTTAAAAACTCTTCTTATTTAAATTCATGCACGTGAGTGATGGTTTAATATTTTAAAGAGCATAATGTTGCTTGAGAGACAATATTTAATAAATTAGGATTTTCAACCATCAACACGTACTAACAACTTGAATACCGAGAATAGAAAGGTGTATTAATTCAACTAGGTCAAATCGGATGCCTTGGATCTTATTAAATTGTAAAAACCTTTAAAAAAATCAATAACCTTAGATAAAAATTTTTGTTTCTTTTTAATTTATTTTGTTTTATATCAAAAACCTCAATTTTCGATATTTTAAATAGTATTGAAGCTACTAATTTCAGTACTCGCTCAATTACAATCCTCGTGGGAACGATACTCTACTTACTACTTTATTACTTGATACGACTAGTGCACTTGCTAAAGCATACCTAAAGTAAGCATCAGCTATGCGACTCATCATCTGAACCACACAGCACACATGAAGACCAGACACCAGATACTCGATGTGTCTGCAATCTGTATGTGCAACTGGAACCAGAGGAGATGGTGGATGGAGTCCTCCTCCCTCCTACTGCGGATCATCTCCCAAGCCCGATCTAGTGGTGAATATCCTTAAGCGGTCACCTATCCACCTGATACAATCTGCAACACTTGGCTGAGGCGTGAAATCAATGGACTCCCAAATAGGCAGCAGCTCAATCCTGTCCCGAGGAAACCTCCACTGATTATCCTCAATAACATCTGACACATGTTAGCCCCAGAAATGACCAGTAGAGTGTAAGAGGCGGTGCGTGAACTGCCCTGCTAGCCATCCACAAGGTAGCCCAATCCTCCCACAGAGCGGTATCCTGGCCGTCCCCAATGATACGCCTGAAAGCCCTATTACAACGGTCGAACACCAAGGATGCTCCTCCACAACCAAGGAATGAACCCTGGAGGCTAGACCCTCCCAGAAGCTCCTTCCCTGAAGACGGTTGGCATGAATCCACCGAGGCTAGAGGGATTCACGATCTGTGAGTAGAACCTAGATGTGCTTCATAGGAGAAGCCTAGTTCCACTGGGTCAAGCGGCGTATCCCAAGTCCACCCTCTTTGTGAGGATAACATAAGTGCCTCAAGGCAACCTTTGCTCCCCCTAGGGTTAGAGAGGTGCCCCTTCAAAGGAAGGCAGTAAGCGTCGACTCAATCTTCTTGACAATCGGCTTCGGAAGAGTGAAGACGGATGTCTGAAAGACCTGAATATGGAAGATAACCGATCTGATAAGCTGTAATCTCCCAGCATAAGAAAGTGCTCATGAAGTCCAGAGCTGGATGTGAGATAGGAGGCAGTCCAAGAGAGGCTTGCAGTGGATGAACTGAAGCCTCGACGAAAAGTAGCACCCCTAGATATCTAACCGCACACTGTCTCAATTTGAATCCTACAATGTCCAAGATAGACTTCCTAAACTCAGGATCAACCCTAGCTACGAAGATGATGCTCTTTGTCGAATTCAAGGACAGCCCCGAAAGCTCAGCAAATCGATCTAACGCCTCACGAATAACTTAGGAACTGTCCTCATCCGCCTCACTTAAGATCATCAAGTCATCGACAAAATAGAGATGAGTGAGTCAAGTGAGATCACAGTGCGGGTGGAATCAGAATTACAGATGAGTGGTGGCACTACAAAGCACATCCCGCAAACCTTCTATGTCGGTAGCGAACTGATAGGGAGAAAGAAGGTCCCCCTATCGGATGCCCCGGCTCATGTCGAAGAACCCTGAAGCTTGCCATTAATGACGACTAAAAATATGGCTGTGAAAAGACACTCTGGCACCCATCTAATCATAACCTCGGGTATACCCACACAGGGCATAGCAGAGAGGAGTCCCACAATACTGTGTCAAAAGTCTTGCAAATATCAACCTTTGGAGCGCACCGAGGTGCCCCTGACTAAAGGTGATAGTCACGCATAAGCTCATAAGCCAATAAAATGCTGTATGAAATCCACCAACCAGGCACGAAAGCAGACTGTGAATCATCAATCAAGAAAGGGAGCACCCCTTTTAGCCTGTTTGTAATGATCTTAGTGATGCACTTGTAGATGACATTGTAACAGGGGATCGGGCGATAGTCAGCAAAAGTGGAGGGATTCTCCACCTTCGGGATCAAGCTGATACGAGTAGTGTTCAAGGCGCCAAGCAAGCTCCCTGACTGAAGGAACGAATGAATGGCTTGAAACACATCACGACCCCCCACATCCCTGGCCCTCTTAAAGAAGAGGGATGTATAGCCACCAGACCCAGCACCCTATCATCGCCAGTAGAGAATAGATCATCTCTCACCTCGGCATCAGAAATCGGAAGAGTTAACAGCCTAGCCTGATCCTCAAAAAGACGAGTCTGAAACAGCCTCAAAATATCCTCACGAAGCGACCCACTCGGCTCAGTCAATAACTCCTGATAGCAAGAGACCCCGGCCTCCGAAATCTGCCCCTCATCATAAGTCCTCCTGCCATAAAGATGAATGGTAGAAGAAATTCGGTTCCTAGCCTGTCGATGAGTGAAAGACTTATGGAAGAACCAGATACCCTGATCCCCTAAGGAAAGCCACTGGATGCGAGACTTCAGATGGTAGAAAGCCTCCTCATCCCTGCACAATCTCGAATACTCTCGGGATAAACGGTGTCCCTCCTCTGGAAGAGGCATGCTATTAGGATCTTCATTAGAAGCTCTCTGGCCTGCGGCCCAAGCATCCTTCGTTGCCTCCACCCTAGCCGAGATATGACTGAAATGCCTAGCATTGAGAGCCTTCAACTCACTCTTCAGCCACTTCAGCTTCCGAGTGAGCTAATACATGGGGGTGCCATTAATGCAAGTCTCCTCAACCCTCCGCACCGTAGGATTGAACTCCTCATGGTCAACCCATAAGTTAAATAACTTGAAAGGGAGCCACGATGTGCAACGCTTTCCAAGTCCTCTAACTACAAATCGACGATGGTCAGAACATAGCTCCTGTGGGAGGTACTCAACAGATGAGACTGCGACAGAACGCAACCACCCCTCGCTCACCATGCACCAGTCGAGACGCCTCAGAATGAGAGCGCCTCCATCTGACGTGTTGGACCATGTGTAACATAGCTCGATATATGGCAGAACTGTCAGCTCTAACTCATAGACGCAGTCCCAAAAATCATTCATGTGATAAGGCCAAGTGTCCTGGCCGGCTCTCCTATCACTAGGACTAAGGATAGCATTAAAGTGCCCCAGGAGTATCCATGGCTCCTCTTGAAGACCCACGCTGGCTCCTCTTATATACTGCCAAAGCTCCCGACACGGCCTTGGCTCATTAAAATGATAGACAAACATAGCAACAACGTCAACACCCCCTCTAATATCAGTAACCCGGCAAGTGAGGTAAAGGGTAGAAACTCGGATCCCAAAGCACAATAATGCGGCACCAACGGTTCCGCACCCCGCTAATCATAAACTGCCACCCCTCAGCACAACGGGCAGCAGTGGACTCAATATCAGCAGGATTGGTCTTGGTATCAACCAAGCCAACCAAACTCAAGCGACTTGAGGAGATCCATCCACACACAAAACTGATAATGTTGGGGTTATTAAAGCCACTCACGTTCCAGCATCCTATCATTGGAAACTTGACGGGTAGTGCGTACCATGGCCTCCACTACCGCCACGGGTGGCAGCAGAGCTCATAACATGACGTCAAATAGGAGCATATAGCGACGAGAAATCGGATGTAGAAGTCTCCCTCTTACGCTCCTTGGAGAAGAGTGAAAACCAGTTCTGAGGCTAGAAAGTAGGCATGGTCTCCGTCGACCGGTTCTCGATGCAAGTAAGAGGCTCCATAAGCCTAACAAGGGCCTCCTGACCATCCTCAATCTTGAAAGGAACCATATCACGTCCCAAATCCTTAGGTAAGCCACTCTCCTGAGCACCAGAAGAAGTATCCAAGCTAGAAACACGAGACCCACTAGTGGTTGAGCATGCCTCACCTCAAGCTGAGGTGACTTCGTGGGTGAGGCCGATGTGGCCCATCCTCCATCGCTTAAGGTCACAGCCCGGGAGGGGGGGGAGGGGGGGGGGGGGGGGCTACGGCTGCTCACTACTTTTGGCAAAGGGGACCTTCGTGTCCCCTTGAAGTGAAACTAGGCCCAATTCAAGCCTGGTGATGCCCGTGTGCGAGCCTGGGCAGGGGCCACCACGGGCTCCAGCCTTGGGCTTAGCCCATTTGTGAGCTGGGAAGGGGGGTGCACACCCCTCCCCCCTCTCCATTGGGCTGGGCCTCCATGCCCAGCTCCAATCTTGGGCTCGATCTGGGCCGAAGGGCATGGGCCTCCTCCAACTGGAGGCCATCGCCAGCAACAGGCAGGTCAGTCCAGCCTCTCACTTTGCCTCCAGCCTTATGTCCACCCTGACCCACACCAGCTTCCCTCCCAGCCATAGCACCAACGTTAGCCACATCGCCGCCATCCCATCAGCTAGCGCGCCACCTATTAGGTTACGTTTTCCTTTAATATTTTGATGTAATAAATCGTGAATTGCATGTATTAGTTTGAATTTCCTTTTTGGCGCCAGAATTAGTTAAGCTAGGGTCCGGTAGTTAACGTTTGGACGGGAACTTAGCTTGATGTTAGGAATTTGAATGTTTGTCTCAAATTCCTTTTAAATAGGTTGATCTTGTGTAATGTTGAGGTATTCAATGAAAATTTCCTATCTCTATGAGATAAACTTCTCTTCTCATCTTATTCTCTCTCTAATTCCTCATCTCCTTTCATTTCTTTCTCATCCCTTACTCTCTTTTCCTTAGGTTAAGATCAAGATCCAATCTTGATCTTAACATTTGGTATCAGAGCCTCGTGGCTTCCCAAATTCAGATACAAAAGCAATGCCATCCGAGGTAGCATTGGCAGGTGGTGTAACCACCAGATCGGCTGCAGTCAGAGCAGCTACCAGATATCCGATTTCTGAAGCAGTTGACGGCAATGATCCTGTAGGACAGGAGGTTGTCACAAAGAATGTTTTGGAGAATCAGTTTAAGGCTTGGAGTGAGTACGTGATTGATCGACTCAGGGTGTCACAAGTAGAGTCAGTTCAGATGTTACAGCAGCAATGAGAGGAGAAACTGGAACAACGATCTCAGCAGGTCGAACTTAAGTTCTCTGATCAGCTCACTCGATAGGCACAAGAGTTGGAGGAGAAGATTGCAATGAGGTTTGATCGGGAATTACAACAATTGGATGTGAAATTAGCAGAAATTTGTGAGCAATTCATGAGGCCTAATCCTCCGTTGGTTCCAGATCCCTTGATACCAGCTAGTGTGCTTCAAGCTTGTCCCTCTTTGAGAGCTGAAGCATTAAATCATGAAGATGGAGTTCCAATTAGGACTCAAGAGGCAGCTAATTCTGAAAGACATGAACACAGTGAGTATGATCGACCTCGACCTCCAAATTGGACTAAAGTAACAGAAGGCCGGACATCAGGAATGGAACATACCTTCAGAAATCAAGGAGTCAGTGCAGGTTAGTTGGACAGGCCACCTGATTCTTGGCGGCATCCACATTCAGGCAGCAATGAGGATTCGTCCAATAGTCGAAGTAACAACCATCGATAGCCACGGTTGCAGATCGATGCATTTGATGGTAAGCAACCACACTCATGGCTGAGAAGGTGTGAACGTTATTTTCTTTTTTATCACATTGATGAATCAGAGAAAGTGCAAATTGCGGCTGTGTACTTGCTTGGAGATCATGAGGTGTGGTTCTATAGCTTGATAAGAAGTAGACCTTCCATGACTTGGTATGAATTTGCCAAGGCCTTATGTGCTCGGTATAATGATGAGGATGATAGTGATATTGTGGACAAATTTAATAAAGTGAAGCAAGATTCAACTGTCAAAGAGTACATGACCAGGTTTGAGAATCTTCGGGCTAGCATTGTGACTGAAATTAAAGCATCTGAATCATATTATGTGTCAGCTTTCATAAGTGGTTTGAAGCCTAAGTTGAAGAACCTAGTTAAAGCAGTTGATCCCATTGATTTGTCAACAGCCTTTGCTAAAGAAAAGCTTTATGAATCCACGGTCATAACAGCAGGTGATGCCTCTAGACCTCATGGAGGTACCTCCATATTTCAGTAAAATTCGATTAGAAACAGGCCTAACAGAGTGGAGGACAAACCGCAGCAGAAGTTGTGCTTTCGTTGTAATCAGCCTTACCAATTTGGTCACATGTGCAATCCCAAGTTCCTCATTGCTGTGGAAGGTACTATTGCTGATGAACACCTTGATGAAGAGGAAATTGCGGATGAGGACCTTGAGTCTGATCAGGAAAATGTGCTGAGCTTAGAAGATGCTGCGATAGAGATTTCAGTTAAGGCTCTTACCAGTAATGGAGCTCATAGCACAATCCGGATTAAAGGAATAGCTGGTAAGAAGTCCATTATCATTCTCATTGATAGTGGGAGTACTCATAGCTTCATAGATCCTAAAGTTGTCAAGAAAGTGGGCCATGAGGTGATCAAAACTCACCCGCTTGCAGTCACAGTGGCTGATGGGAAGACAGTTACCACGCCGAACAAATGCCAAGGTTTCTTTTGGTTAATGCAAGACCGCAAGTTCAGCTACGACTTTAGAATCCTTCCTTTGGGAGGGTGTGACATGGTGCTTAGGGTGGATTGGATGAGATCCTATAGTCCGGTATTGTTTGATTATGCAAATCTATCGGTGTCATTTGATGTACATGGGTCCAAAGTCACACTGCTGGGGATAGCTGAGCTGGCTCATTTGCAAGTCATTAAGGGCAGTAAGCTTAAGAAGGGCCTTCAAGGTTGTGCATACCAATGGGTGGGCCAATTGTTTGCTATTTCATCAGCAGAATTGATTGATATAACCGAACCAAAGGTGCAGAATTTAGTAGCTGAGTTTGAAGATGTGTTCGAAGTGCCTAAATCATTACCTCCTAAGAGTATTTTTGATCATGAGATTCCTCTCAAGGAGGGTGCAGAGCTGGTGAAGATCAGGCCTTATAGACATCCTCATGCTCACAGAACCGAGATAGAGAAGCAAGTGGATGAATTGCTTAAAACTAATTTCATACAAGTTAGCCATAGTCCCTTTGCTTCTTCGGTCATTCTTGTTAAGAAGAAAGATGGCATAGCACGTATGTGTATTGATTATAGGCAACTCAACTCTATGACTGTGAAGGATAAGTTCCCTATACCGGTTATAGATGATTTGTTGGATGAATTACATGGGGCACAAATCTTTTCCAAGCTGGACCTTCGGCAGGGGTATTATCAGATCAGAGTGAGTGAGCCTAATGTGTATAAGACTGCATTCCAGACGCATCATGGAAACTTTGAATTTGTAGTTATGCCATTTGGCTTGACCAATGCACCTGCAACATTTCAGGCTCTCATGAATGATGTCTTCATACAATTTCTTTGGAATTTTGTATTGGTTTTCTTCGACGACATCCTCATTTACAGTACATCTTTTGAGGAACACTTGAAGCATCTGAGGGAGGTATTTTTGACCATGCGTAAGCATAAATTGTCTGCTAAGTTGGCCCAGTGTTCATTTACTCAAACACATCCGGAATATCTCAGCCATGTGATCCCTTGTGACGGAGTTGCAACCAATCCTTCAAAAGTCCAAGCTATGAAGGACTGGGCTGTTCCGGTCTCTTTAAAGCAATTGAGGGGTTTTTTTGGGGTTAACTAGCTATTACCGCAAGTTCGTCGCTAACTATGGTGCCTTAATCAAGCCCCTAACAGATCTGCTTAAGAAGGATTCTTTCAGATGGTTGGAAGATGCTTAAAAAGCTTTTGATGTTCTCAAATCTGCAATGTGCAAAGCACCAGTTTTGGCTATGCCGGATTTCTCTTCAAGCTTCATTTTGGAGACAGATGCAAGTGGAAGTGGTATTGGAGCAGTATTTTCTCAAGAAGGGAGACCTATAGCTTACCTCAGCCAAGCCTTGAGTGCAACACATCAAGCTCTTTCCACATATGAGAAAGAGTACCTTGCCATCTTGCTTGCGGTTGATAAGTGGAGGCATTACTTAGATGGGCATCATTTCATCATTAAGACTGATCACCAAAGTCTTAAACACTTATTAGAGCAAAAGATTGTCATAAGGATACAAAGGAAAGGGCTACTGAAGATGTTGGGGCTGAATTACAATATTGAGTACAGAAAAGGCAGAGAGAACTGGGTTGCGGATGCTCTGTCACACAAGTTTGAGGGCCATGAGCAGGGTTCCCTTGGAGCTATTTCCTTGAATTCTCCTTCTTGGATGGAATAGTTATATCAGTCCTATGAGAATGATCCTTTTGCTCAGGAATGTATAACTGCTGCTAGTATGGGCAAGGCTGGCAATCTGGTTGCTGGTACATCTGTTACCCGAGGAATTATCAGAATTCAGGGAAAATTGTATGTTGGCAGCTCTATTGGTCTCAGGCATCAGATCATCCATACTGCACACGATTCTTCATGGGGAGGTCACTCAGGCAAGGAGGGGACCTATCAGAGATTGAGGCTTCATTTTAGCCGACCTGGGATGAAGAGGGAGGTGACTAGTTTTGTGCAAAGTTGTGAGGTTTGCCAACAAACCAAACTTGGTGATCATAGATACCAAGGGCTGCTCCGGCCCCTTCCTATTCCTGAGGGCATACGGCAACACATAAGCATGGATTTCATAGAAGTATTACCCTGGTCAGAAGGGAAAGAGGTGATTTGGGTAGTTGTTGATCGGTTCTCCAAATCTGGACATTTCATTGCTTTGGCTCGACCTGTCACTGCAGAAAAATTAGATCGTGTGTTCCTAGACAATATCTACAATCTTCATGGATTGCCCCAATCCATAGTTTCAGATGGGGATAAACTCTTCACAAGTCGCTTTTAGAAGGAGTTGTTTGGGCTCTTGGGAACGACCTTGGCTATGAGTTCTTCATACCACCCTCAAACCGATGGTCAGACGGAGAGGGTTAACTAATGCATTGAACAATACCTCAAGAGCATGGTATTTAATCATCCTAAGGTGTGGGGAAGGTGGCTTTCTTTGGCAGAATTTTGGTATAATACTCATTTTCATACTTCCTTGGGCATTTCTCCCTTCAAGGCCTTGTTTGGTTATGATCCTCTTTCTCCTTTTGGATTGCAAGGAGTTGGATCTAATTTGAGTGAAGTAACTGATATGTTGCAACAAAGGGAACATGTTTTGCACCAGCTGAAGCACAATCTCACAGAATCTCAGGCCCGAATGAAGTGGTATGCTGATAAGAAAAGAATTGATCGAAATTTTGAGGTAGGAGACATGGTATATCTGAAATTGCATCCATATAGGCAATCAACAGTAGCAGTAAGGAAGAATGTCAAGCTGTGTGCCAGATTTTTTTGTCCTTACAAGGTGTTGGAAAGAATTAGCAAGGTGGCTTATAAACTAGAGCTGCCACCCGACTCTTACATTCACCCAGTTTTTCATGTTTCTCTTCTTAAAAAACAAGTTCAAGCTGGTCACCAACCATCCTTAGCTCCTCCAGTCGTGGGCTGCAATGGCCTTATGAAATTACAACCTGATGCAATAGTCGAAGAAGGGCCAGCAACAGCAGCAGGTGACAGAGTTCAGCAACTGCGAGTTACTTGGAGCAACTTGGATGAAGCCTTCACCACATGGGAAGAAAAGAAATTTTTGTTGAGTCAATTTCCTTCTTTTCATTCTTGAGTACAAGAATATTGCAAGGGGAGGGGATTGTTACATTTTCCTTTAATATTTTGATGTAATAAATCGTGAATTGCATGTATTACTTTGAATTGCCTTTTTGGCGCCAGAATTAGTTAAGCTAGGGCCCCGTAGTTAGCTTTTGGGCGGGAACTTAGCTTGATGTTAGGGATTTGAATGTTCGTCTCAAATTCCCTTTAAATAGGTTGATCTTGTGTAATGTTGAGGTATTCAATGAAAATTTCCTATCTCTATGGGATAAATTTCTCTTCCCATTTTATTGTCTCTCTAATTCCTCATCTCCTTTCATTTCTTTCTCATCCCTTACTCTCTTTTGCTTAGGTTAAGATCAAGATCCAATCTCGATCTTAACACCCGTTTACCCGCTTCTTCCTATTCTTTCATTTTCCCCCTCCCTACCACCGGGGCAGCCATGGTAGGGCCATCATGAGGAGCAAGCAAGACACACGAGTGCCCAAAGACCAAGCATAATGAGCAATGTTTGGGTACAACCTCACACGCTATACACCGCTTCATCCGGTCACTATTAATCTCAAGGTAAATCTCCTTAGGGATAGGAGACTTAGCATCGAACTCAACATAGACTGTATTATAGCCTGATCAAGTATAGTCCTCTGTTACCTTATCCATAAACAACGGCACACCCACAGTGCTACAAGCAATACTGATCCCATTAGACTTTCACAAAGTGAGAGGAAGACCAGAAATACGTATCCATACAAGCGCAGTAAGACAATCCTTCCGAACTGTAAGCCCCTCCCTCCAAAGATGAAGTGACATACATACGCCCTTGAAGAACCAATGACCATCTAAGAGTACATGCTCAACCTGCTCTTTTGTGTGGAATCTGAACATGTAAATCTCACCATCGGACAACACACATTCAAGCCCCCTATTCCCCCAGAGAAGGGCTTGCAATCTGCAGGGCCTAGGAATAAGCTAGTTCCACCCCAATCAAACATCCCACAAGGTAGCGTTCCCACTTTTCATTACCAGAAGCAAGAACCTCATGCGGTACCACCCCTACAGCCTTACCATAGACACGGACTAGAGGGATATAATTGAGTTGAATGCTCGACGTAGAACAAACGCGGTCTACCCACGTAGGTGCAGCGGCACCATTCACGGCTAGATCCGAACCCTAACCCACCTCAGAAGTCGCAGGCTCGGGCACTTTAGTCGTGGTACATGAATAACTAATAAAGTAGTAAAATCAGATGAAAACCCTAGAAACTTAGGGCTCACGTGCGCCACCCAAGCCGAGAAAAATTATCAAGTGAGGATAAAAAAAGAAGCAGGAGAAATTTCTCCGAAAATCCTGAAGAGAGAAGAGAGAGAAGTCGCACCATCGCTCGGCCATGATTTGGCCGAATTTCGGCCACTGCAATGGTCGCCGAGTGTCGGCGAAGACAGGAGGGTGCCACCGAGGATGAACATTGGTAGAAAGAACCACAAGAAGTGGCCCACACGTCCTACGTTTCAACACCCCACACCCAAACCCTAACATCCTGTCTCCCTCTAATTCACCCTCCGTCGACCACCAATAGGAACCACCACAGCAACCACCGCCACCGCCACCATCGCAGCCACCACCAAAAGGTGGGACGTCCGTCGTTCACTCGCTGCCGAGCCAGAGCCGCGCCATCATAGGCCGCTCATGTAAATGGGTGCCCTAGGACGCCGCCTCTACTCGCCCCCCCTTTTCACCTTTTGAATCCCCAAAACAAAGCAACTCAAGATCCCTGCACCCTAAGTGATACGCCCCCGAGATTTAGCTTAGGGGTTATCAGTCGTATTTATATCGGTGGCAGTGTGACACACCATAGAGACTTAGTTTACGCAATACAAGTCGTATTTATACTTGTGGCTGTATGATAGACTCCTGAAATTTGGCTTTGACGTTATAAGTCATATTTATACCGCGGGTAGTGTGACATGCCCCCGAGATTTGTACTTGGTGTTATAAGTTGTATTTATACAGGGGCCTATGCCACTCCCCCCCGAGATTCGGTTAAGACGTTATAAGTTCTTTTTATACCGAGGGCTGTGTGACGGGCCCCTGAGATTTGTCTTATTTGTTATCAGTTTTAATTAAAACGGGGACTGTGCGATGCACACTCGAGATTTAGTTAAGATTTTATAAATCGTGTTTGTACCGAGGCTATCTGACATGCCCCTGAGATTTAGTTTAGGCGTTATAAGTTTTATTTGGACCGGAAGCAATGTGATAGGCCCTCGAGATTTAGTCTAGGCATTAAAAGTCATATTTATACCAGGGGCTGTGTGGCCAGCCACTGAGATTTCGCTTAGGCATTGTAGTTCATATTCATATCAGGGGGATTGTGATACGCCTCTGAGATTAAGTTTAGCCATTATAAGTCATATTTATACAGGGGGGCCGTGTGACACGCCCTTGAGATTCAAGTAAGGTGTTATAAGTGGTATTTATACTAGTGGCTGTGTGACACACCCCCTGTGAATTATACTAAGGTGTTATAAGTCGTATTTTTGCTGGGGTTTGTGTGACATGCCCCTTGAGATTTAGTTTAGTCGTCATAAGTCGTATTTACACTGGGGCCTGTGTGACAGACCCTTGAGATTTAGTTTATAGGTTATAAGTTGTATTTACACTAGGGACAATGTGACACGCCCTCGAAACTTACCTTATTCGTTTTAAGTCGTACTAATATCAGAGGCAGTGTGACACGCCCTCGAGGTTTAGTTTTTGCGTTATAAGTTGTATTTATACTAGGGGTTATTTGGCACGCCCCCATGATTTTGTTTTAGGCATTATAAGTCGTATTTATACCAGAGGCAGTGTGACACGCCCACAAGTTGTAGTCCGATGCTATACGATGTATTTATATCGGGGGCTATGATACGCCGCCGAGATTTAGCTTAGGTGCTAGAAGTTGTATTTATAGCGGGGGCAGTGTGGTACACTCTCTACAATAAGTTTAGGAATTACTAGTCATAATTATTGCTAGGGCATTGTGAAACGTCTTCAAGATTGTTTAAGCGTTATATGTAGTAATTATACCGGAGGCTGTGTTAGATGCCTCCAAGTTTTAGTCTTAGCTTTATAAATCATATTTATACCAGAGGTTGTGAGACACACCCTCGAGATTTAGTTTAGGCGTTATAAGTAATTTTTATCCTGGGGCCCATGTGACCTTCCTCCGAGATTCAGCATTGGGGTGATAAGTCATATTTATACCGGGGGCTGTGATATACCCCAAAGATTTAGCTTAGGTGTTTTAAGTCATATTTATGCCCCTGAGATTTAATTTACTTGTTATAAGTCGTATTTGTACCAGGCGCTGTGTGACATGCCCCCGAGATTTAGTTTAGGCGTTGTAAGTCGTATTTATACCTGGGGACATGTTATATGCTGCAGAAATTTAGTCTAGGCATTACAAGTCGTATTTAGGTCCTTGAAAACAGCCTCTCGGTAGGGTTACAGCGAGATGGGGCAACGCTGCGTACGTCCACCCATCCCAAACCCTGCTTATGCGGAAGCCTCTGAGGAACTGGGTCTATTACTGCTGTTGTTGTTGTATTATAAGTCGTATTTATATAGGGATAAGTGTGACACACCCACGAGATTTAGCTTAGGCAGTATATGTGATATTTTTTTTCGGGGTTGTGTGGTATGCCCTCGAGATTTAGCTTATGTGTTATTGGTCGTATTTATATTGGTAGCTATGTGACACACCCCCAAGACTTAGTTTAGGCATTATAAGCAGTATTTATACCTGGGGTTGTGTGACATGCTCCCGAAATTTAGCTTAGCCGTTTGAAGTCATATTTATATCGGGGGCTCTGTGACACACCCCCGAGACTTAGTTTAGGCGTTATAATTGTTATTCATGCCGAGGGGTTGTGTGACATGCTCCAAGATTTAGCTTAGGTGTTATATGTCGTATTCGTACCGGAGGTCGTTCCATACTCTCCTAAGATTTAGTTTAGGCATTATTAGTCGTATTCATACCGGGGCCTGTGTGACAAGCTCCCGAGATTTAGTTCAGGCTTTCTAAGTCATAATTATACACAGCCCCTGAGATTTAATTTAGGCATTATAAGTCGTATTTATACCGAGGCCTGTCTGGTGCACCCTTGAGATTTAGTTTAGGCGTTCTAGGTGGTATTTATACCGAGGGCTCTATGACACACCATCGAGATATAGTTTATGTGTTAAAAGCCGTATTTATAAAGGGGTTGTCTGACACATGCCCGAGATTAAGTCTAGTCAATATTAGTCATATTTAAACCAAGGGTAGTGCGAGCCGCCCCCAAGATTTAGTTTATACGCTATGAGTTGTATTTATACTGTGGGCTGTGTTACACGCCCCTAGATTTAGTTTATTCCTTAGAGGTGGTATATATAATAGGGGCCGTGTGACGCGTCCTCGAGATTTAGTTTCGGTGTAATAAGTTGTATTTATACCGGGGGCTGTGTGACATGCCAACGAGATTTAGTCTATGTGTTATAAGTCATTTTTTAAACGGAGGGTGTGTGACACCCCCTGAGATTTAGTTTAGGCATTAAAAATCCTATTTATACCACGGGTTGTGTGACACGCCCCAAGATTTAGTTTAGGCATTATAATTCGTACACATACCTGGGTTATGTGACACGCCCCCAGGGTTTAGTTTAGGCGTTTTAAAACATACTTTTACTTGGGACTAAGTGACACGCCCCCAACATTTAATTTAGGCGTTATAATTCGTATATAAAGTGTTGGCAATACGACACGACATAGAAATCTTGTTTAGGTGTTATAAGCCATACTTAAACTTGGGAGTGTGTGACATGCCCCGGAGATTTAGTTTAGGTGTCCTATGTCGTATTTATACAGGGGGCTATGTGACTTGCCCTGAGATTATTTTAGGTATTATAAGTCATATTCATATCGGGAGCTAGCTAACACGACTCCAAGAATTAGTTTATGTGTTCTAAATCGTATTTTTAATGAGGGCTATTTGTTTCCACCCCAAGATTTGGTTTAGGTGGTACAAATTGTATTTGTACCGGGGACTGTGAGGTATGCCTCTAAGATTTAGTATATGAGTCATAAATTGTATTTATAGCAGTGGTACGGGGGGTTGTGTTGTACGCCCTTGAGATTTAGTTTATGCTTTATAAGTCTTATTTATATCGGGGGTAGTGTGACACGACCAAAAATTTAGTTTCGGCATTATGTGTTGTATTTATGTCGGGGGCTATGTGACACGGCCCCGAGATCTAGTTTAGGCGTTATAGGTTGTATTTTTACTAGAGGCGGTGTGCCACGCTCCCAAGATTTAGTCTCGGTGTTATAAGTCATATTTATACCGAGGGTAGTGTGACACGACCCCAGGATTTAGCTTGGGCGTTATAAGTCATATTTATACCTGGGGTTGTGTTATATGCCTCAAAGATTTAGTTTAGGCTTTATGAGTAGTATTTAGGTTAAGGGCTGTGTGACACTCTCCATAGATTTAGTTTAGGCGTTATAACTAGTATATATATCGGGGGTTGTGCGACACACCCCCGAGAATTAGCTTAGGCATTATAAGTCGTATTTATACCAGGGGCTATATGACACACTCTATAGATTTATTATAGGCGTTACATGTCGTATTAAAACCGGGGGCTGTGTGACATGCTCCTTTGATCTGCGTGTCATAAGTCGTACTTATATCAGTGGTTGTGTTACACACACTGAGCCGTATTTCTTCCTGGGGCTATGAGACACGCTCTCGAGATTTAATTTAAGCTTTATGAGTCATATTTATACGTGTGTGACACGCCCCAAGATTCAGTTTATGCATTATAATTCGTATTTATACCTAGGGCTGCGTGACATGACCTCAAGGTTTGGTTTCGACGTTCTAGGTCATATTTATACTAGGGGCTGTGTATTATGCGCCAGCATTTTAAGTCGTATTTATACCAGCAATTGCATCATACGCCTCCGAGAGTTAGTTTAGGCATTATAAGTCGTATTTATACTAGGGACTGTGCGACACACTCTTAAGATTTAGTTTAGGATAGGTCGTATTTATGCAGGGGGCTGTGTGACGCGCCCCGAGATTTAGTTTAGATGTTATAAGTCGTATCTATACCTGGAGCTATGTGTCACGCCCTCGAGATTAAGTTTTTGAGTTATAAGTGTTATTTTTACCAGAGGCTATGTGACACGCCCCTGAGATTTTGTTTACTAGTTATTAGGAGTATTTTTACCGGAGGCTGTGTGACACGCCCCCAAGATTTAGTCTAAGCGTTATATATCGTATTTATACTTGGGGCTATGTGACACGCCCCCAGTATTTAGCTTAGGCCTTGCAAGTCGTATTTATACTGGGGCTCATACGCCCCCGAAATTTAGTTTAGGCGTTATATGTCATATTTATACCGGGGGCTCCATGACACGCTCCCGAGATTTAGTTTATCCCCTATTAGTCGCATTCATACTGAGTGGTGAGACACGCCCCCAAGATTTAATTTAGGCGTTATATGTCTCATTTATACCAGGAACAACGTGGCACACCCCTGAGATTTAGTTTTGGCATTGTAAGTCATATTTATACTGGGGGCAATGTGACACGCCCATAAGATTTAGTTTAGTCATTATAAGTCATATTTATACCGGGGGACGTGCGACACACCCTCGAAATTTAGTTTAGGGGTTCTAGGTCATATTTAGACCGGGGGCTGTCTAACACACTCCTGGGACTCGGATAAGGCTTTATAAATTGTATTTATACCTGGGGCTGCGCGACACGCCCTCGAGATCTAGTTTATGAGTTACAAGTCGTATTTATACCGGGGGCTGCGTGACACGCTCCCGAGATTTAGTTTATTCGATATGAGTCGTATGTATATCGGGGGCTGTGCGACACGCCGCCAAGGCTTAGTTTAGGCACTATGAGTGGTATTTATATCGGGGGCTATGTGACACGCCCTCAAGATTTAGTATATTCGATATGTTTCGTATTTATACCTGGGCTATGTGACGCTCCCCCGAGATTTAGTTTTTGTGGTGTAAGTCTTATTTATTCCAGGGACTGTGTCACACGGCCCCGAGTCATAATCCAAATGTTACATGTTGTATTTATACTGGGGGCTGCGTGACACTCCCCTAGATTATAAGTCATATTTATACTAGGGGCTAGCTGACACGCCTCCGAGCTTTAGTTTAGGCGTTATAAGTCATTTTTACCAAGGGCCATGTGAAACGCCCTCGTGATTTAGTATTGGAGTTATAAGTGGTGTTTTTGGCAGAGGCTATGAGTCACTCACGAGATATGGTATAGGCGTTATAAGTCGTATTCATAGTACGGGCTGTGTGACGCCCTCCTTAGATTTAGCATAGGCATTATAAGTCGTATTTATACCAGAGGTTGTGTCATACAACACCGAGATTTAGTTTAAGTGTTATAGGTCGTATTTATATCGGGGACTGCGTGACACACTCCCGAGATTTAGTTTAGGAATTATAAGTCGTACTTATACCGGGGGTTGCATGACTCGCCCCCGAGATTTAGTTTTGGCGTTATAAGTCATTTTTACACCGGGGATTGTGTGGAACATCCCCAAGATTTAGTTTGGGCATTATAAGTTGTTTTTATACCGGCGATTTGTGACATGCCCCCGAGATTTAGTTTAGGCTTTGTAAGCTCAGCGGAGGGTTGTGTGACATGCCCATGAGATTTAGTTTAGACATTATAAGTTATATTTATACCCGTGGCTGTGTAAAACGGCCCCTGGATTTAGTCTAGGCATTATTAGTCGTATTTATACCATGGAGTGACATGCCACTGAGATTTAGTTTATGTGTTAGTCGTATTTACGTCGGGATAGGTGACACACCCCATGATTTAGTTTATTCGTGATATGTCGTATTTAAACTAAGGGCTGTGTAACACGCCCTCATGATTTAGTATAGGCGTTGTTAGTCGTCTTTATACGAGGGGCTTATGCCACGCCTCCGAGATTCACCTGGGCCTTAAAAATCGATTTTATAACAGGGGAATGTGAAACGTCCGCAAAATTTAGTTCAGGTGTTGTAAGTAGTATCTGTGTTGGGTGCTGTGTGGCACGCCTCTTAGGTTTAGTTCAGGTGTTATAAATCATTTTTTTAACCTAGGGCTGGGGGGCACTTTCTCGAGATTTACTATATGATTTATAAATGTATTTATACTTGGGGCGGTGTGACACGCCCCTAGGTTGAGTTTAGGTGTCGTAAGTTGTATTTATACTCGGGGCTGTTGACATGCCCCCAAGATTATTTTAGGCATAGTAAATCATATTTATACCCAGAGCCGGGGGACACGCTCTGAAGATTTAGTTTTGGCATTATAAATCGTATTTATACTGGGGCGGTCAGGTACGCCCCCGAGATTTAGTTTAGGCGTTATAAATCACAATTATACCGTAGGCTATTAGGTATGCTGCCAAGATTTAGTTTAAGTGGTTTAAATTGTATTTATACCGGGGGTCCCGGGGGCTGTGTTGTATGCCCACGAGATTTAGTTTATGCTTTATAAGTCGTATTTATACTGAGGCCTTTGTGACGCGCCCTAAAGATTTACTTTTGCCGCTATGAGTAGCGTTTATACCGGGGGTTATATGACACACCCCCAAGATTTAGTTCTTGCATTATAAACGGTATTTTTACCAGGGGCTACGTGACACGACCCCAAGATTTGGTCTAGGCGTTATAAGTCGTATTTATACTAGGGTTTGTGTGACACACGCCCGGGATTTAGCTTAGGCATTATAAGTCGTACTTGTAGTTGGGGTTGTGTCATATGCCCCCGAGATTTAGTTTAGGTGTTATAAGTCGTATTTACAATAAGTCGTATTTACACTGGGGGCTCGGTGACACGCTCCCTAGATTTAGTTTAGGCTTTATAAGTCGAATTCATACCAGGAACTGTATGACACACCCCAGAATTCAAGTTTTGGCATTATAAGTCGTATTTATACTAGGGGACGTGTGACACGCCCTTGAAATTTAGTTTAGACGTTATAAGTCATATTTGTAGGGGTTGTGTGACACGCTCCCAGGATTTAATTTAGGCTTTATATGTTGTATTTATACCAAGAGCTGTGTGACACACCCCCCGAGATCCAGTTTATGTGTTATAAGTTGTATTTATACTGGGGCTGCGTGAGACGCACCTCAGATTTAGTTTATTCGATGTGAGTCGTATTTATACCGTGGGCTATGTGACACGCCCTGAGACTTAGCTTAGGCGTAATGAGTGGTATTTAAACAAGGGGTTGTTTGACACACCTCCGAGATTTAGTTTAGGCGTTTTATGTCGTATATATACAAAGGGCTATGTGACACGCCTCTGAGGTTTAGTCTCGGCATGATAAGTCGTATTTTTACCAGGGGCTTTGGGACACACCTAAGAGATTTAGGTTTTGTGTTACATTTCGTATTTATAGCAGGGGTTGTGTTTAACACCCTTGAGGTTTAGTTTAAATGTTATAAGTCGCATTTATACTGGGGGCAGTGTGACATGCCCCTGGCTTTATACCGGGAGTTGTATGACACACCCCCTAGATTTAGCTTGGGCTTTATAAGTCGTATTTGTACAGGGGTATGTATCATACACCCCCGAGATTTATTTTAGGCATTACAGGTCGTATTTATACTGAGGACTAAGTGACATGCCCAACATACTAAGTTTGCACATTATAAGCCGTATTTATACCTGGGACTGTCTGGCACACCCCTGAGATTTAGTTCAGGCGTTATAAATAGTATTTTAATCGGAAGTTGTGTGACAGGCCCCTTATATTTGTTAGTATAGGCAATATAGGTCGTATTTATATCACGGGCTATGTGACACACCCTTGGAATATAGCTGAGGCATTGTAAGTCATATTTATACCGGGGGCTGTGTCATACGCCACTTAGATTTAGTTTGGGCATTATATGTCGTATTTATCTGGGGGCTGTATGACACGCTCCCGAGATTTAGTCTAGGCTTTACAAGTCGTATTTATACCAAAGGCTGTGTGACACACCCAGTTTAGGCTTTACAAGTTGTATTTTGATCCTGAGGCTACGTGACACACACTCGAGATTTATTATAGGCACTATAAATCGTATTTTTTGTGGGGATTGTGTGACATGGCCCCGAGAATTAGCTTAGGGGTTATAAGTCATATTTATACCAGGGGCTGTGTCAAATGCCCTAGAGATTTAGTTTAGGCTTTATAAGTCATATTTATACCGAGAGTTGTGGTACACGTCCCTGAGATTTAGTTTAGGTACTATAAGTCATTTTTATATAGGGGACTGTGTGGCACATACCTGAGATTTATCTGAGGCATTATAAGTGGAGTTTATGCCAGGGGCTGTGTGACACACCCTTGGGATTTAGTTTAGTCTATATAAGTTGTATTTATAACGGGGACGTGTGACAAGGTCCCAAAATTTAGTTTAGGCGTTATAATTCGTATTTGTTGGGGCTGTGTGACAAGCTTCCGAGATTTAGTTTGGGCTTTATATGCCGTTTTTATACCATAGGCTATGCGACACGCCCTCGAGATCCAGTTTATGTGTTATAAGTCGCACTTATACAGGTGGGTGCGTGACACGCACTCGAGATTTAGTATATTCGATATGCGTACTATTTATACCAAGGACTGTGTGACACGCCCCGAGACTTGGCGCAGGTGTTATGGGTGGTATATATACTAGGGGCCGTGTGACACGCCCCCGAGATTTAGTTTATGCGTTTTATGTCGTATTTATGGAAAGGGCTATGTGACATAGCTTCGAGGTTTAGTCTGGGCTTTATAAGTCGTATTTTTACCCGGAGCTGTGTGGCAAGCCCCCAAGATGTAGTTTATGTGTTATGAGTCGTATTTACACTGGGGGCAGTGTGAAACGCCCTCGAGATTTAGTTTATGCCTTATCTGTCGTATTTATGCCGGGGGCTATGTAACACACCCAGGAGAATTAGTTTTTGTGTTATAATTCGTATTTATAGTGGGGGCTATGTTTAACACCCCTGAGGTTTAGTTTAAATGTTATAAGTCGCCTTATACCGGGGGTGGTGTTACATGCCCCTAGCGTTATAAGGCATCTTTATACCGGGGGCTGTGTGACACACCTCCGAGATTGAGTTTAGGAGTTATAAGTCATATTCATACCGGGGGCTAGGTGACGCGCCCCAATATTTATGTTTGGCGTTATAAATGGTATTTTTGCCGGGGGATGTGTGACACACTACCTAAATTTAGTCAAGGCCTTATAAGTCGTATTCATAGCAGGGGCAATGTGGCACGCCCCAAAGATTTAGGTTAGGCGTTGTAAGTCATATTTCTACCGGAGGATGTATCCTACGCCCCCGAGATTTATTTTAGGAGTTATAAGTCGTATTTATGCAGGGGGATGTGTGATACGGTCCCTAGATTTGGTTAAGGTTTTATAAGTCGCATTTATACTATGGACCATGTGACACGCCCACGTGATTTAGTTTAGGCGTTATAAGTCGTATTTATACTGGGGACTATCTGGCACACCCCCAAGATTTAGTTTAGGCGTATTAAGTGGTATTTATACAGCCCCCGAGATTTAGTTTAGACGTTATAAGTGGTATTTTTATGGGATAATGTGTGACACGCCCCCAAGATTTAGTCTAGGCGTTATAGGTCGTATTTATACCGAGGCTGTGTGACACGCCCCCGAGATTTAGTTATGGCATTGTGTGTCGTATTTGTACCGAGGGATGTGTCATACGCACCTAGATTTAGTTTAAGCGTTATATGTAGTAGTTATCCCAGGGGCTGTGTGACACGCTCCCAAGATTTATTCTATGCATTACAAGTCCTATTTACACCGAAGGCTGTGTCAGACACCCAGTTTAGGCGTTATAAGTGGTATTTTCATCCTAAGGCTGTGTGGCAAACGCTCAAGATTTAATCTAGGTGGTATAAATCATAATTTTTTGGGGCGCGGGGGGGGGGGGGGGGGGGGGGGGGGGGGGGGGGGTGGGGGGGGGGGTGGGGCTGTTTGACATGCCCCCGAGATTTAGCTTATACGCTATAAGTTGTATTTATACCGGGGGTTGCGTTATACACCCCTCAGATTTAGTTTAGTCTTCATGAGTCATATTTATACCGGGGGCTATGTCACATGCCCCAGAGATTTAATTTAGGTGTTATAAGCATTTTTAGACAAGGGATTGTGTGGCACATACTCGAGATCCAGTTGGGGCATTATATGTGGTATTTATGAAGGAAGATGTGTGGCACGGCCCCGATATTTAGTTTATGCATTATAAGTTGTATTTATACCGAGGGCTATATGACACGCCCCCGAGATTTAGTTTAGGCATTATAAGTCGTATTTATACTCGGGGTAGTGTGACACGCCTCGAGATTTAGTCTAAGCATTATTAGTCGTGTTTATATCAGGGGCAGAGTGATATGCCCCTCCAATTTGTTTATACATTATAAGTCGTATTCATAACTAGGGCTGTGTGAGGTGGTCCAGAGATTTTGTTTAGGATGTATAAGTCGACCTTACACCGGGGGCTACGTTACACACCCCCGAGATTTAATTTAGGCGTTATAAGGCGTTTTTATACCGGGGACTGTGTGACACATTCCCGAGATTTTGCTTAGGCGTTATAAGTCATATTTATACCACGGGCTGTGTGATACGCCCCGGAGATTTAGTTTAGGCTTTATAAGCCGTATTTATACCGAGGGCTAAGTCACATGCCTAGAGATTTAGTTTAGACATTATTAGTTGATTTTATACCTGTGACTGTGCAACACGCTCTCGAGATATAGTCTAGGCATTATTAGTCATATTTCTACCTGGTGCAGAGTGATATGCCACCTAGATTTTGTTAATGCGTTAGTCGTATTTATACCGGAGGCTGTATGATACGCCCCTAGATTGAGTTTATTCGTTATAGGTCGTATTAATAATAGGGAATCTGTGACTTATTTAGGCATTATAAGTCATATGTATGACACTCCCACAAGATTTAGCTTGGCCGTTATACGTTTTGTTTATACCGAGGGCGATCTGGTACGCTCAAGAGATTTAGTTTAGGCGTAATAAATTGCATTTATCGGGGCTGGCTGATATGCCCACGAGATATAGTTTGAGCGTTAAAAGTCGTATTTATACCGGAGGCTTTATGACAAGCCCTTGAGATTTAATTTATGAGTCATATGTCGTTTATACACTAGGGGCCGTGTGACACACCCTCAAGATTTTGTTTAGTCGTTATGAGTCATATTTATACCGGGGCCTATGTGACACTCCCTCGAGATCTTGTTTCGGCGTTATAATTGTTATTTTTTATGGATGATAGGTCCAATTTAGTATATAATTATTTTTATCATTTTGATTAATTTTTAACCATTTTACATCAAATTTTTATCGCTTTGGCTTGGTTTTGATCTTTTTTGCTCATATTGCCATTTTCTTGAAAAAAACACTTAGTTTATGCTTAATCTTGCTAGGTTGTGTCATCGACATCAATATTTGAATGCAAGATACATCAAACAAAAACATACAACTGAGCTAAATCGATCAAAATACAAGTTTTTGCAAGAAATCACCAAGTTCATGCACAATTCAATTCAACTTTCAAAAATGGGTGGCAAAATCTGCAAATCAAGAGTAAGGATTGATTAAACAAAACATTAACATGTCCAAGTTGATGTAAACTCTGAATTTAGCTGGTGCTAAGCTCAAAAATCTGAAGAAAAATAGCAAGAACAACAACAATGCCGAGAATCAAAACCAGCCTGTACAATTCAGTTCAAGTTGATTTTGAGACTTATTTTTGGAGGCCAAAGCTGGAAACAATTGAAGAAAAACAACAAAGAATAGCAAGTTGCATAAAATGAGTACAAGCCTGCACAATTCACTACAATTTGCAATTTTGGGTCGCAAAATGTACAAATCAAATGCAAGGATGACTTAAACAATTCATTAAAATGTTCAAGATAATTTCAAGACTTATTTTGGATGGTGCAAAGAGAAAAAATTGAAGAAATCAGCAACTTATTGAAATCTGCAGAACTGGGTGGCAAGGAGTAGGAAGGAGGTGCAATGAGGTTTTAGCTTGCTATGTTTTTTATTTTAAGTAATCCCAACCTAAAATACTATAAATAGAGATGCTTGGGAGGTCTTTTTACATATCATAAAATCCAAAAAAATCAAATACAAAGCAGAGAAATAGGGTAGAAATTCAAAGGAAGAAAGGAGGAGAAAAGAAGAAGTTTTGTTTGCAATTTTGCATTTTCAAGTTCTTTTCTATCCTTCTCTTCATTAAGTTCATGCATTTTGTGTCAAATAAGTAGTATATTAAGTTTATCATGATCTAGTTTTATTATTCTAAGGCTACGATGTAGCCTAAGTTGTAATATACGCTCATTTTTAATTCAACGTATTCAATGTTTTGTTATTGCGTTGTTGAAATGTTTATCATTGTTCTTCATGAGTTTTAAATGCTTGATCACCATTTGAGGGCTATAACAATTCATAATGAGTCTGAGAGGAGATTTATGATGATTCGTATGGTGATAAGCACCACAAATTGAGCGAATGCTCGAGAGCGATTAACGCGATTTGCGTGGTTTTTAAGTGAAAATCGTAGAGCTTTAAAAACTTTTTTCTTAATTAAATTCATGCACGAGAGTGATGGATTAATATGTAAAAGAACATGCTAAATGTTGCTCGAGAGAGAATATTTAGTATATTAGGATTTTCAAGCATCAACACGTGATAACAACTTGAATAACGAGAATAGGAAGGCGTATTGATGCAATTAGCTGAAATCGATTGCCTTGGATTTTATTAAATCACAAAAACCAAAAAAATCAGTAAACTTTAGATAAAATTCAGTACACAAATTTTGTTTCCTTTTATTTTAATTTATTTTTTGGTCAAAAACCTCAATTTTGGGTCTTTCAAATAGTGTTAAAGCTACCCAGACCCTACGCGAGCGGCAGCGTTTTGGGCACTAGGTATGTTGTTGTTGTCGTCAAATAGTGATAAAGCTGCTAATTTCGGTACTTGTTCAATAACAATCCTCATGGGAATGATACTCTACTCCCTACTTTATTAATTGATACGACTTAGTGCACTTGCAAAAGCATATACACAAAGTTCAGCATCAAGTTTTTTGCACCGTTGCCGAGGATTGTCTCTATTTGAGTGATATTGATACCAACTAATTTTGGTGCTAATTTAAAATAATTAATAACTTGTAAATTTTATTTAAATTTGAAATATAAATCTCTTTTCATTCATTTATTTTATTTTTAAAGATAATTCTTAAAAACAAATAAATAAATAAATAAATTCGTATATACCCCCTAAAAAAATAAAATAAAAAATTTTGTTAGTTTTGTGTTATTTTATTATTTTTCTCATATTTTGTCTTTATTTTTATTTTTATTTTGATTATAAGTTCACTTTGTTAGGGTTTTAAAAGTTAAATTTGTTATATTAAAGTTTTCAAAAATATTAGTATTACTCTTCCTTCAAAAACTTGGTTTGCAAAGATTTTATAATTTTAAAAGTTTTCTAATTAATTGTATCTTTCCCCAAATTGTTTATTCAATCATTTATTTTTTTCGTATTTCAAAAAAAAGGGAGAAAGCTAAAAGTGATGGCTTGCTAAAACTTTATGAGGCCTCAATATCAAGCGGTATTCAGTGCATTATCTGCTCAACTTTCACTAATTCAGGACATGATTGCTGCTCGTGCTCCTAGATGTGAATTTTGTGCAGATGACCATGCTAGTATGGAATGCCAAATGGGTAATAGCTTTTCTTTATAAAGTTTTGAACAATATAACTTTGTGAGACCATAAGCTGTACCGAGAAGACAGCTGAGCATTCGAGAAATTAGTGCATTATCTGCTCAACTTTCACAAATTCAAGGACAATTAGATGATATGATTATTGCTCGTACTTCTAGGTGTGAATTTTGTACAGGTAACAACTATGCTAGTATGGAATGCCAATTGGGTAATAGCTTTTCCTCATGGGATTTTGAACAGGAAAGCTTCATGTCCGATTATAACTGATGCTTACTTTGCGCATACGTTAGCAAGTGCACTAGCTGTATCAAGTAATAAGAAATGAGTAGAGTACCATTCCCACGAGAATTGTTATTGAGTGCGTACCAAAATTAGTAGCTTTGATGCTACTTGAAAAACCGAAAATTGAGATGTTAATATCAAATAAAATAAAATAAAAAGAAACAAAGTATGTTAACTGATTTTTAGGGAAGGCTTACTGATTTTTATGAAGTTTTTATGATTTAATAGCATCCAAGGTATCTAATTTTACCCAGTTGCATCAATACGCCTTTCTATTCTCGTTATTCAAGTTGTTATTATGTGTTGATGGTTGAAAACCCCAATTTACTAAATATTGCCTCTCGGGCAGCATTTAGTATGCTCTTTTACATATTAACCCATCACTCTCGTGCATGAATTTAAATAAGAAAAGTGTTTTTAAAGCTCTATGATTTTCACTTCAAAACCACGCAAATTGCGTTAATCTCTCTCGAGCATTCACTCAATTTGTGGTGCTTATCACCTTAGAAATCATCATAAATCTTCTCTTGGACTCATTATGAATCATTATACCCCTTAAATGGTGATCAAGCATTTAAAACTCATGAAGAACAATGATAAACACTTCAACAACACAATAAGAAAACATTGAATACGTTGAATTAGAAATAAGCGTATATTAAAACTTAGGCCGCATCGTATCCCTGAAATAACAAAATTAGTTCATGATGAACTTAATATAAGACATATTTAACACAAAATTATTGAACTTAATGAAGAGAAGGATAGAAACTTGAAAATGCAAAATTTCAAACCAAACTACTTCTTTTCTTCTCCTTCTTTCGAGCTACGAATTTCTACCTTATTTCTCTACTTTGTATTTGATTTTTTCTGTATTGAATGATGCTAAAATTCCTCCTAAGCATCCCTATTTATAGTACATAAGGTTGGAATAAAAATAAAATACAACAAATTGCAAGCTAAAAGCTACTTCACGACACATCTGCATCTTCTGCCAATTCTGCAAGTTTGCAACTTGCTACTGATTTCTTCATTTTTCTTCAACTAAGGCCGCCCAAAATTAGTGTTAACATCAACGTGAATATGTTATTGAAGTTTATAGGAGATTATTTTACTTGATTTGTCAATTTTGCCACCCAAAATTGCAAGTTGAAATGAATTGTGCAGGCCGGTTTTAAGTTTCCGCAACTTGCTATCCTTTGATGTTTTTCTTCATTTTTTTTCCAGCTTTGTCAGCCCAAAAGCAGCTTTAAAATAAATTCTAACATGTTAATGAAGTGTAAAAGAATTTATTTCACCTCATTTGTCCATTTTGCCACCCAAAATTGCAAGTTGAAGTGAATTGTGCAATCTTATTGTTCATTCTCTGCACTTTGCTGTTCTTTGCTGTTTTTCTTAAGATTTTTGAGTTTGCACCACTTAAATTCAGAGTTTACATCAAATTGGACATGTTAATGTATTGTTTAATCCTTCCTTGCACCTAATTTGTGCATTTGGCCACCCCTTTTTTCAAGTTGAAATGAATTGTGCATGAACTTGTTGTGTTCTTGCTTTAGCCATGTAAATTGTTATGTTTTGCCCCTTTTTTTGCTTTTTTTTTTTTTTTTTTTGGGGTGACTCTTTCATTCACTTGTTGATGTTGATGATAAAACCTAGCAAGATTTAGCACAAAATGAGTGTTTTTGCAAAGAAATGGCAATAGAAGCGAAAAAGAGCAAAATCGAGCAATAGCGATAAAAATTTGAAGTAAAATGGTTAGAAAATGATCCAAAATGACATGAATGATTATATACTAAATTAAACATATCAAAATACCCCCAGACTTAAATCTTGCTCGCCCTTAAGCAAGGCTAAACATTAAAGTGCAGGATCTCATGTTTTATAAGAATTCTTCCACAATTTAAAGCATGTACACTTTTATTAGAAAAGAATGACCAAAGCTCAAAGTTTTAATGTTCTAAAAAAAATCTATCTATTATCTAGGTAACCGAGCTCAAAAGTTAGCTAAGCAAATTTAGTTTAGCGGTTCTTTCTCATTTCAAGATATTCAAACCGAATAGAAAACAAAAATCGTACCACTCATAACAAGACTTATCAACTACGCCCAAAACTAAAATCATTCACAACAAGTTTCTTTTTCTTTTTCTCCCCCTTTTCTTTATCCGAGGAATTTAATTGCTCAAGTCAGTCTCAACTCATGAGTATATCTTCAGTGACAATCAAGCTCCAACTCCTGGGCGATGACCTATAAGTAAGAGAAGCCACCACTGAAATGCCTTCATTATGACTTCCCGAGTATATCTTCAGTGAGAATCAAGCTCCGACTCTTGGGCGAAGACCCATAAGTAAGAGAAGACACCACTGAAAGGCTTTCATTATGACTTCCTCAGTATATCTTCTGTGAGAATCAAGCTCCGACTCTTGGGTGATGACCCATAAGTAAAAGAAGCCACCACTGAAATACCTTCATTATGACTTCCGGAGTATATCTTCAGTCAGAATCAAGCTACGACTCCTGGGCGATGACTCATAAGTAAGAGAAGTCACCACTAAGACGCCCTCTTAACGGGTAGCACATATCTTTAAAATTGTTTATGTAGGGCAGCGGTGCTAGAGATTTTTTTCCTCTTATTTTTATTTTTTTTTCCTTAAATTTAGGCATAACTCTTCAAAGTATATTATGTAAATGATAGTTTTAATACAATCCATTCAAATTTGAGCATCTTTTTATCAGAAAGAAAAGTAAAACAGCCATGTTAACTAGTGAAGCCAAAAACCATGGTTTTATCAAGATAGTGCCTTAGATTAGATCGTATTTTGCAGTTAGAACACAAAAACAATTGATTGTCAAGTTATTCAAATTTAATTAAAGTAAACAAGCTAAAAAGAGTATAAATATTGCCTAAAAAGCATGATAGTAAGTTCTTTCTTTCTTTCTTCTTTTTTTCATACGAAATTTTTGAATGACTAATGACTAAAACTGTAGAAAATAGACAATCTTTTTGTTGGCCGATACTATTTACATCCCCATACAAAGGCTCCGAACTCTGGGAGGCACTAAAGCCGACTCAAAGAATAAAACAAGAAAACTTTTCGGAAAAATTTTGTTTCAAAACTCTAAAAATTTCCTTTCTCACCCCCAAACTTAGAGTTAACATGGTTCTTAATGTTAAAAGAACTATAAAGAACGATGCAGTAAGTGGGAGATACTTCCCAGGTTTGAGGATTAGCTTTTCGATGGCTAATGTGGTGATCAAGTTACCCCCAAACTTGTTTCAAAATACCTGTTTGAGCAAAAATGTATAGAAACATGAGAAAATAATAAAAACAAAAGGAAACTAAAATAAAAGAAGTAAGGAAAAGAGCACTTGGGTTGCCTCCCAAGAAGCGCCTTTGGTTACAGTCGTTAGCTCGACTCTTTGAGTGGATCTATCCCATATTTTCAAGCAGAATAGAGTTCCCACCATCCACCCCCAATGACCATTTTCTTCCATGGATCTTCCTTGTTCCATTCTTTACATGACCACCTCCACCTTCTCTAATCTTGAGATCCTTGAGCCTAATTTGCCACAACCTGGATTTTCTTTTCTGACCTTTTCTACAATTCTTCTCCATGGCATCCATAGTTTCGAAAATCTTTGACCATCTCAAATAAGCTTGACATTCTAATTCAAAGATTAGTGGTGGTGGGTCGGTAAAGATAGGTTTGGTCCTTGGTGGCGAAGAGGCTATAAAGGGGATTGTGTCACATTGAGGTGGATCTTCTAATGTGTCTTTATCCCATAATGCAATGGCGTTAGTTTGCTTCCCTAGAATGATGACGGTATTGCTAGGCAGGGATTCTTCATACCTCTCCGACTGTTCCTCTATTGCAGTCCCTACTTAAGGTTCAGGATTTTGAATGGAGGTTCTTTTGCTTTTTAGGTCACTCACAGTTCCCATGAATTCTCTAAATGTCTCTTCTAAGTCATTGTTCTTTTCTTAAGATGGATAAGTGGGTGACCAAGATGCTTCGTGATGTTTCCAAAAAGGATCCATCCATTCTTGACTATAAGTGCTAGAATAGGGATTGTACTAGGGTTGGTTAAAATTTGACATGTAATTGCCTTGTTAAAAACCCCATGAGGAAAATTTATGACCTAATTAACATTCTATACTAGTATGGTTATCTGCCCAAGATTCACATCTAGGAGTACTAGATGTAGTTATGTCATTTAATTGTTCTTGAATTTGTGAAAGTTGGGCAGATAATCTACTAATTTCATGAATGCTCAGTTTTTTTCTCGGTATAGCTTGATATTGAGGTTTTATAAAGTTATATTGCTCAAAACCTTATGAAGAAAAGCTATTACCCATTTGGCATTCCATACTAGCATGGTTACGTGCACAAAATTCACATCTAGGAATACTAGTAGTAATCATATCTTGAATTAGGGAAAGTTGAGTAGATAATGCATTAAATACAGCTTGGTATTGAGGTCTTATATAGTTGTTGCAAGCCATCACTTTTAGCACTTTTTAAATGAATAAATGATTAAAAAATAATAAATAAATAAATAAACTTAAGTGTTAGAGGAAAAAAAATTTGTGAGAAAGGTTAAGACAACAACAACCATTGAAAACTGAGTTTCAAGAAAGGGGTATTAGTAATACTAAAGGTCTTGAAAAACTTTAGGATAACAAACATAATTTTGAAAGACCTATCTAGATGACTAAAAAAAGATTAAAATAAAGTTAAAATTAATCAAAAAATCTAAAAATACAATAATCTAAAATAAAAGTTAAGAAAACACAAATTTTAAAAAAAAAGAAGGGATAGAAACCCTAATATTTTTGAAAACTTTAAAAATATCAAATTTAATTTTTAAAACTCCAACAAGGTGAACTTATAAGCGAAATAAAAATGAAAATAAAGACAAAATATAAGAAAAATAACAAAATAACACAAAACTAACAATTTTTTTTTGAGGGTGTATACGAATTTATTTAGTTATTTATTTATTTTTAACAATTATCTCCACAAATAAAATAAATAATGAAATGAGATTTATATTTCAGATTTAAACAAAATTCACAAATTATTAACAATATCAAATTAGCACCAAGACTAGTGGGTATCGATATCACTCAAACAGAGACAATCCCCAGCAACGGCGTCAAAAACATAATGCTTGCTTTGCATATGCATTAGCAAGTGCACTAGTCGTATCAAGTAATAAAGAAATGAGTAGAGTATCATTCCTGCGAGGATTGTTACTGAGTGAGTACCAAAATTAGCAGCTTTGATGCTGTTTGAAAAATCAAAAATTGAGATGTTGATATGAAATAAAATAAAATAAAAAGAAACAAAATATGTTAACTGATTTTTAGGGAAGTCTTACTGATTTTTATGAAGTTTTTATGATTTAATAACATCCAAGGCATCTAATTTCACCCAGTTGCATCAATACGCCTTTCTATTCTCGTTATTTAAGTTGTTATAACGTGTTGATGGTTGAAAACCCTAATTTATTAAATATTATCTCTCGAGCAACATTTAACATGCTCTTTTACATATTAACCCATCACTCTCATGCATGAATTTAAATAAGAAAAGAGTTTTTAAAGATTTATGATTTTCACTTAAAAACCACACAAATCGAGTCAATCTCTCTTGAGCATTCGCTCAATTTGTGGTGCTTATCACTTTAGCAATCATCATAAATCTCCTCTCAGACTCATTATGAATCATTATAGGCCTTAAATGGTGATCAAGTATTCAAAACTCATGAAGAACAATGATAAACACTTCAACAACGCAATAACAAAACATTGAATACGTTGAATTAGGAATGAGCGTATATTACAACTTAGGCTACATCGTAGCCTTGAAATAATAAAATTAGTTCATGATAAACTTAATATAAGACATATTTAACACAAAATTCGTGAACTTAATGAAGAGAAGGATAGAAAAGAACTTGAAAATGCAAAATTCCAAACCAAACTTCTTCTTTTCTCCTCCTTCTTTCCTCCTACGAATTTCTACCTTATTTCTCTACTTTGTATTTGATTTTTTCTGGATTGAATGATGCTAAAACACCTCCAAAGAATCCCTATTTATAGTACATAAGTTTGGAATTTAAAAAAAATGCAAAAAATTGAAAGCTCAAAGCTCATTGCACCACACATCTGCAACTGCTGCCAATTTTGCAGGTTTGCAACTTGCTGCTGATTTCTTCATTTTCTTCGAATAAGGCCACCCAAAATCAGTCTTAACATCAAATTTAACATGTTATTGAAGTTTACAAGAGGTTAATTCTCTTGATTCGTCAATTTTGCCACCCAAAATTGCAAGTTGAAGTGAATTGTGCAGGTTGGTTTTCAGTTTCTGCAATTTGCTATCCTTTGCTATTTTTCTTCATTTTTTTCCCGCTTTGGCCACCTAAAATCAGCTTTAGAATAAATTATAACATGTTCATGAAGTGTACAAGAATTTATTTCACCTTATTTTTCCATTTTGCCGCACAAAATTGCAAGTTGAAGTGAATTGTGCAGGCTTATTGTTCATTCTCTGCACTTTGCTGTTCTTGGCCGTTTTTCTTTAGATTTTTGAGCTTTTCACCACTTAAATTCATAGTTTACATCAATTTGGACATTTTAATGTATTTTTTAATCGATCCTTGCACTTGATTTGTGCATTTGGCCACCCCTTTTTGCAAGTTGAAATGAATTGTGCATGAACTTATTGTGTTCTTGCTTTAGCCATGTAAATTGTTATGTTTTTCCCCCTCTTTTTGCTTTTTCTTGGTGAATATTTCATTGACTTGTTGATGTTGTTGATAAAACCAAGCAAGATTTAGCACAAAATGAGTGTTTTTGCAAATAAATAGCAATAGAAGCAAAAAAGAGCAAAAGCGAGCAATATCGATAAATTTTTCAGGTAAAAATGTTAGAAAATGAACCTAAATGATATGAATAATTATATACTAAATTAGACTTATCAATAACCAACCCCAGTACAATCCCTACTCTTGAACCTATAGTCAAAAATGGATGGACCCTTCTTGGTATCATCACGAAGCATCTTGATCACCCACTTATCTATCTCAAGAAAAGAATAATGACTTAGAAGAGAAATTTAGGGAATTCATGGAAACTATGAGTGACTTAAAGAACCAAAGAGCCTCCATCCAAAATACATAACCTCAAGTAGAGACTACAATAGAGGAGCTTTCGGAGAGGTCTAAAGATTCCTTGCCCAGCAATACCATCATCGACCTAGGGGAGCAAACTAATGCCACGACATTGAGGCATGAAGACACACTAGAAAACCACCTCAATATGACAGAATCCCCTTAGTCCACTCAGAGCCACCAATGACCAAACCTATCTTTGCCTACCCACCACTACCAATTATTGAAATCGAATGTTGAGCTGATCTCACATGGTCAGAGATTTTCGGAACCATGGACGCCTCAATGAAAAATAGCATAGAGGATCAGAAAAGAAAATTCGTGCTTTGGCAAATCAGACTTAAAAATCTCAAGATTAGAGAAGGCGGAGGTGGTCGTGTAAAGATGGGAACAAGAAATATCCACGGAAGAAAATGGCCATTGAGGGTTGATGGAGGAAACTCCATTCTTCTTCAAGACACAAGATAGATCCACTTAAAGAGTTGAGCTAACAACTATAACCAAAAGCGCTTCTTGGAAGGCAATCCAAGTGTTTCTACCCTTGTTTATCTTACTTCTCCTTTCATTATTTTTAATTGTCTCGTGTTTATATATATTTTTGTTTAAACAGGTATTTTATAACAAGTTTGGGGGTAGCAAGATGTCAACATACACCATCAATAACCAATCCTCGAACCTGGGAAGTATCTCTCTCCCACTTAATCTTTTTAGTTCTTTTAACATTAAGAACAATGTTAACTCTAAGTTTAGGGGTGGGAGAGGCAATTTTTAAAAATTTAAACAAAATTTTGTCCTAAAAAATTTTCCTGTTTTGTCTTTTAGAGTCAGCTTTAGTGCCTCCCAGAGTTCGGAGCCTTTGTATGGGGATGTAGATGGTGTCGGCCAACAAAAAGATTGTCTATTTTTTTACAATTTTGATCATTACTCTTTTTAAAATAAAAAAAAACTTATCATAATGCTTTTTAGGCAATTTGTCTACTCTTTTCAGCTCATTCACTTTAATTAGATTTGAAAAACCGGATAATCAATTATTTTTGTGTTCTAATTGCAAAACACGATCTAGTTTAAGGCACTATCTTGATAAAACCATGGTATTTGACTTTACTAGTTAGCATGACTGTTTTACTTTTCTTTCTTATTAAAAGATGCTCAAATTTGAATAGATTGCGTTAAGATTATCATTTACATAATAGATTTTGAAGAGTTATGCCCAAGTCTAAATAAAATAAAAATATAATAAAAAAAGAGGGAGAGAATCACTAAGCACCGCTATCCCGTTAAAAACTTCTATCATTTGGATATGGGCTATGGTGTGATGGTTTCGTGCCTTGGTACCTCGAGCACATAGATCCGTAGGGGTGTTTCAATACCTAGTACCTTGGGCCAACTGGAACAGAAGTTGCCGCATGGAAAGCTCGCTACAAGGGATACTTAGAAAGCTAACAAAGGACCAAGGACCCCAGAAAGAAAAAAAATATTGGAAAAAAAGAAAAAAAAGGAAAAAAAAAAAAGAGAGGAAATCGTCTCTAGCACCGCTATCCCATTTATAAACATTTTCAGATATGTGCTACCCATTTTGAGGACATCTCAATGGTGGCTTCTCTTACTCGTGGGTTATAGCCCAAGAGTCTTAGCTTGATTCTCACTGAAGATATACTCGGGAAGTCATAATGAAGCATCTCAGTGGTGGCTTCTCTTACTTATGGGCCATCGCCCATGAGTTGGAGCTTGATTCTCGCTGAAGATGTACTCACACGGCAATATTGGGGGTGTCTCAGTGGTGGCTTCTCTTACTTATGAGTCATCACCTAGTAGTCGGAGCTTGATTCTCGATGCAGATATACTCATGAGCCAAAATTGACTTGAATAAATAAATTCCACCAAAGAAAAAAAAAATGGCGCCAAAATAATTAGTTTTGGGCATACTTGATAAGTCTTGTTATGAGTGGTATGATTTTTATCCTCTATTCAGTTTGAATATCTTAAGATTAGAAAGAACAGATAAACTTAATTTGCTTAGCTAACTTTAGAATTCGATTTCCTAGGTAATTGATAGATTTTTCCTTAGAAAGATGGTTTTGCCTTTAGAATCTTGAACTTTGAGCCTCAGTTATTCTTCTCTAATTTAGAGTGCACCTGCTTTGACATGTGGAAAATTTTTTAAAAAGCACGAGATCCTGTGCTTTAAGATTTAGCCTTGCTCAAGGATGAGCAAGCTTTAAGTTTGGGGGTATTTTGATAGGTATAATCCAGTATATAATTATTTTTATCATTTTGATTCATTTTTAACCATTTTACATCAAATTTTTTTTTTTGCTCGGTTTCGCTCTTTTTCGCTCATATTGCCATTTTCTTGCAAAAACACGTATTTCATGCTAAATATTGCTATTTTTTATCATCAACATCAATATTTGAATGCAAGATACATCAAACAAAAGCATAAAAATGAGCCAAATCTATCAAAATACTAGTTTTAGCAAGAAATCACCAAGTTCATGCACAATTCCATTCAACTTGAAAAAATGGGTAGAAAAATGCACAAATCAAGAGCATTGATGATTAAACAAAACATTAAGATGTCCAAGTTGATGTAAACTCTGAATTGAGGTGGTGCCAAGCTCAAAAATTTGAAGAAAAATAACAAGAACAACAACAATGCAGAGAACGAAAACCAGCCTGCACAATTCACTTCAACTTGCAATTTTGTGCGGCAAAATGGACGAATCAAGGAAAAGAAACTCTTGTAAACTTCAATAACATGTTCAAGTTGATGTTAAGACTGATTTTGGGAGGCCAAAGCGGGAAAAAATTGAAGAAAAATAGCAAAGAATAGCAAGTTGCAGAAAATGAACACAAGCCTGCACAATTCACTTCAACTCGCAATTTTAAGTGGCAAAATGAACAAATCAAATGCAAATATTACTTAAACAATTCATTAACATGTCCAAGATGATTTCAAGACTGATTTTGGACGGTTAAAGCAAGAAAAGATTGAAAAAATCAGCAACTTGTCGAAATCTTCAGAGTTTGGTGGGAAGGAGCTGGAAGGAGGTGCAATGAGGTTTTAGCTTGCTATATTTATTATTTTAAGTAATCCCAACCCCAAATTCTATAAATAGGGATGCGTGGGAGCTCTTTTTACACATCATTCGATCTAATAAAATCAAATACAAAGTAGAGAAATAAGGTGGAAATTCGTAGGAAGAAAGGAGGAGGAGAAAAGAAGAAGTTTGGTTTGAGATTTTGCAATTTCAAGTTCTTTTCTATCCTTCTCTTCATTAATTTCATGAATTTTGTGTTAAATATGTCTTATATTAAGTTTATCATGAGCTAATTTTGTTATTCCAAGGCTACGATGTAGCCTAAGTTGTAATATACGCTCATTCCTAATTCAATGTATTCAATGTTTTGTTATTGCGTTGTTGAAGTGTTTATCATTTTTCTTCATGAGTTTTAAATGCTTGATCACCATTTAAGGCCTATAATGATTCATGACGAGTTCAAAAGGAGATTTATGGTGATTGCTAAGGTCATAAGCACCACAATTTGAGCGAAAGAGATTAACGCGATTTGTGTGGTTTTTAAGTGAAAATCATAGAGCTTTCAAAACTCTTTTCTTATTTAAACTCATGCCCGAGAGTGATTGGTTAATATGTACAAGGGCATGCTAAATGTTGCTCGAGAGAGAATATTCAGTAAATTTGGATTTTCAACCATCGACACGTAATAACAACTTGAATAACGAGAATAGAAAGGCGTATTGATACAACTAGGTGAAATCGGATGCCTTGGACTTTATTAAATCATAAAAACTTCAAAAAATTCCGCAAGCTTAGTTAAAAATCAGTTAACACATTTTGTTTCTTTTTATTTTATTTTATTTCATATCAGCATCTCAATTTTTCGGTCTTTCAAATAACATTAAATCTATCAATTTCGATATGCACTCAATAATAATCCTCGTGGAAACGATACTGTACTCACTTCTTTATTACTTGATACGACTAGTGCACTTGCTAAAGCATATACACCAAGTTAAGCAACAATGGAGGTTGTTGACACACCCTTAAGATTTAGGCTATGCGTTTTAAGTCATATTCATACCTGGTGCTGTTTGACATGCCCCAGAATTTAGCTTGGGCATTATAAGTCGTATTCGTACCAGGGCTGGGTGACACGCCCCCCAAATTTAGATTGGACGGTATATGTCATATTTATATCGGGAACTGTGTGGCACTCCTCTGATATTTGGTTTTGGTGTTACAAGTTGTATTCATACCTGGGGCGGTGTGACACGCCCCCGAGATTTAGTTTAGGAGCTATAAATCGTATTTATACCGGGAGTTGTGTGGCACGCCCACAAGATTTAGTTTAGGCATTATTAGTTGTATTTATACCGGGACTTTTGTGACGCGCCGCCAAGATTTAGTTTCGGGGTTATAAGTGGTATTTTAACCAAGGGCTGTCTCACACACCCTTGAGATTTAGTCTTGGCATTATAAGTCGCATTTATAGCTGAGGTTGTGTGACACTCCCCCAGAGATTTAGCTTAGGTGTCATATGTTGTATTTATAGTAAGGTTTGGATCATACGCCCCCAAGATTTAGTTACGGCATTATAAGTCATATTTATACTGGGGGCCACATGACACACTCCAGATATTTTGTCTAGGCGTTATATGTGGTATTTATAGTAGGGGCTGTGGGACATGCTTCCAAGATTTAGTTTAGGCGTTGTAAGTCGTATTTATTCCTGGGATTTTGTCATATGGCCCGAGATTTAGTTTAGGTGTTATATGTGGTATTCATACCGAGGGCTGAGTGACACGCTCTCGAGATTCAGTTTAGGCATTATTAGTGGTATTTATATCGGGGAATGTGTGGCACATCCTCGAGGTTTAGTTCAGACGTTATAAGTGGTATTTATTCCAAGGGTCGTGTGACACGCCCCCGAGATTTAATTTATGGGTTATAGGGCATACTTATACTGGGGACTATGTGACACGCCCACAAGATTTAGTTTAGGCATTGGAAGTCGTATTTATAGCCAAGGACAGTGTGACACGCCCCCGAGATTTGCTCTAGGCATTATTGGTTGTATTTATACCGGGGACAAAGTGACACGGCCCTGAGATTTAGTTAATGCGTTATGAGTAGTATTTATAACGGGGGCAGTGTGACACGCCTTAAGATTTTGTTCATTTGTTATTGGTCGTATCTATGCTAGGTGCTTTGGGACACGACCTTGAGATTTAGTTTATGCGTTATTAGTTGTATTTATACCGAGGACTCTGTGACACGCCTCCAAGATTTTTTCTGGGAGTTATATGTCATTTTTATTACCAGGGTTGTGTGGCACGCTCCCAAGACTTACTTTAGGCGCTATAAGTGGTATTTATACCGGGGTAGTGTGAAATGCCCCCGTGGTCTACTTTAGGTGTTATAAATCATATTTATACTGGGGGCTGTGTGACATGTCTTTGGGATTATTTAAGGCATTAGTCGTATTGTACCGGGAGCTAGGCAACACGTCCACAACACTTAGTTTGGGCATTATGAGTTGTATTTATGCCGAGGGTTGAGTGGTACACCCCCGAGATTTAGTTTAGGCATTATAAATTGTATTTATACCAGGGGCTATTAGGTATGCCGCCGAGGTTTAGTTTGGGTATTATATATTGTATCTATACCGGTGGTACCGGGGGCTGTGTTGTATGCCCACGGGAATTAGTTTATACGTTATAAATCGTATTCATACCAGGGGCTAGGTGACACGCCCTCAAGATTTAATTTATGTGTTATATGTCGTATTTATACCAAGCACTGTAGGACACACCCTCGAAATTTGCTTTAGGTTTATGAGTTGTATTTATACCGGGGACTATTAGACACGCCCACGAGATTTAGTTTGGGTGGTATAAGACATATTTCTACCAAAGGTTGTGTGACATGCCCCAAGATTGAGTCTAGGTGTAATATGCCGTATTTATACCGAGGGCTGTGTGACATGCCCCAGGGATTTAGCTTGGTCGTTATAAGTTGTATTTGTACCGGGGGTTATGTCATATGCTCCCGAGATTTAGATTAGGAGTTATAAGACGTATTTATACCGGGGCCAATGTGACATACTCCCGAGATTAACCTTAGGCTCTTTATGTCATATTTATGGGGAGAACTTTGTGGCACACCCCTGAGATTTAGTTTTGGCTTTATAAGTCATATTTATACCAGGTGCCGTCTGACACGACCCGAGTTCTTGTTTAGGCATTATAAGTTGTATATATAACTAGGGCTATGTGACACACTCCGAAGATTTATTTAGGCTTTATAAATCGGATTTATACTAGGGGCTATGTGACACGCCCCTGGGATTTAGCTTATGTGTTATAAGTCGTATTTATACTGGGGCCAATGTGACACACTTCTAAGATTTACTTTAGGCTTTGTAAGTCGGATTTATACCAGGGGCTATGTGACATGTCTTTGAGATTTAGCTTATGTGTTATAAGTCGCATCTATACCGGGGGCTGTGTGACACGCCCCCGAGATTTAGTTTATGCGCTATAAATCGTATTTATAACGGGGGCTGTGTGACAAGCCCCCGTGTCTAAACCTAGGCATTATAAATTATATTTATACTGGGGGCTGTTTTACACTCCCCTGAGAGTTAGTTTAGGCTATTTATAACAGAGGCTATTCGACACGCCACCCAGGTTTACTTTAGTCCTTATAAGTCAAATTTTTTCGGGGCTTGTGTGGGAAGCCCTTGACATTTAGATTACACGTTACGAGTCATATTTATACTAGAGACTGTTTGACACGCCCCCAAGATTTAGTTTTGATTTTATAAGTCATATTAATACCAGAGACTTATTTAGTTTAGGTATTATAGGTCATATTTTATACGAGGGACAATGTGACACGCCCCCAAGATTTAGTTTTGGCATTATAAGTTGTATTTTTACAAGGGGATGTGTGACACGCTACCGAGATTTAGTTTAGGCTCTACATGTCATATTTATATCAAGGGTTCTGTGACACGCCACCGAGATTTAGTTTATGCGTTGTAAGTAGTATTTGTTCCGGGGGCTCTACGACACCCCCACCACGTCGAGATATGAGTCATATTTATACCAGGGACTCTGTGACATGCCCTCGAGATTTACTGTACTCGATATGAGTCGTATTTATACTTGGTGTTATGTGACACGCCCACGAGATTTAATTTATGCGCTTGTCTTATTTTTATTGTGGGTTATGTGACACGCCCCTGAGTCTTAGTTAAGGAGTTATGTGACTCACCTCTGTGATTTAGTTTAGGCGATATAAGTCATAATTTTTTCGGGGACCGTGTGGCTATTAAGTTTAGGCATTATGAGTCGTATTTATACAAGGGGCTGTGTGACGCGCCACCAAGATTTAGTTTAAGCGATATCAGTGGTATTTTAACCGAAGGCTGTGTGACACGCCCCCATAATTTATGTTAGGCGTTATGAGTTGTATTTATGCCGAGGGCTGGATCATACGCCCCAGAGATTTAGTTTAGTCATTATAAGTCGTATTTATACCGGGGGCTGTGTGACACACTCCCGAGATTTAGTCCAAATGTTTTTTAAGTTGTATTTGTTGTGGGGGTTGTGTTACACGCTCCGGAGATTTAGTTTAGGCATTATAAGTCGTATTTATACTGGGGGCCCCTATGTGACACGGTCCCGAGATTTGGCTTAGGCATTATCAGTGGTACATTTCCCTAAGCCTGTGAGACACGCTCTCGAGATTTAGTCTTGGCGTTATTAGCATATTTAGAGCGTTGGCTGTGTGATACGTCCTTGAGATTTAGCTTAGGCGTTATAAGTGGTATTTATACTGGGGGCTGCGTGACATGCTCTCGAGATTTTGTTCACGCATTATAAGTAATATTTATACCGGGGGTTGTGTGACATGCCCCCAAGATTTATTTTAGGCATTATAGTCGTATTTATTTTAGGGTTATGTGGCACATCCCTGAGATTTAGTTGAGACGTTACAATTGGTATTTATCCCGGGGCCTATGTGCGACACCCACAAGATTTAGTTTAGGCATTGTAAGTCATATTTAGAGCCGAGAGTTGTGTGACACGCCCTTGAGATTTAGTCCAGGCATTATCAGTGATATTTTTATCGAGGGCAGAGTGGCATGCCCTTGAGATTTAGTTTATATGTTGTGAGTCGCATTTAAACAGGGGGCTGTGTGAGACACACTGAGATTTTGTTCATTTGTTTTCGGTTGTATTTATACCAGAGGCTGTGTGACACACCCTCAAGATTTAGTTTAGGTGTTATTAGTTGTATTTATATCGGGGACTGTGACACGCCTCGGAGATATAGTCTAGGCGTTATAAGTCGTTTTTGTAATGGGGGTTGTATGACACCACCCCACTAGAATTTAGTTTCGATGTTACAAGTCACATTTATATCGGGGGCTGCGTGGCGCGCCCCTAAGATTTAGTTTAGGTGTTATAAGTCGTATTTATACTGGGGGCTATGTGACATGCCCCAGAGTGTTAGTTTAGGCATTATAAGACCTATTTATACAAGGGGTAGTGTGACACACCCCCAAGATTTATTTAGGCGTTACAAGTTGTATTTATATCGAGAGTTCTATGACACGGCCACAACATTTAATTTAGGTGTTATGAGTTGTATTTATGCTGAGGGCAATCTGGTACACCCCTGAGATTTAGTTTAGGCGTTAGAAATCATATTTATACAGGGGGTGCCGGGGGATGTGTTGTACCCTGACGAGATTTTGTTGATGAGTTATAAGTCTTATTTTTACCGAGGCTGTGTTACATGCCCTTCGGATTTGATTTATGTGTTATATGTCATATACCGAAGGCTGTGTGACACGCCCTCAAGAAGTAGTTGAGGCGTTATGAGTTATATTAGTACAGGGGGCTATGTGACACGCCCCTGAGGTTTTGTTTAGGCGTTATAAGTTTCATTTTTATCGGAGTCTATTTGACACACCCCCAAGATTTAGTATATGAGTTATAAGCTATACTCAAACCAGGGGCTGCATGACACGCCCCCGGAATTTAGCTTTGGTGTTATAAGTCGTATTTGCAATGGGGGTTGTGCTAGAGTTAGTTTAGGCGTTATAAGTAGTACTTATACCAGGGGCTATGGGACACGCTCTCGAGATTTAGTTTCAGCTTTTCAAGTCATATTCACATCGGGGGCTATGTGACACGCCCCCGAGATTTGGATTAGGCATTATATGTTGTATTTATGCCGGGAACTGTGTGGTGACCCCTGAGATTTAGTTTTGGCGTTATAAGTCGTATTTATACCGGGGATGGTTTCACACGCTCCCGAGATTTAGTGCAGGCATTATAAGTCGTATTTATACTCGTGGCAGTGTAACACGCCCCCGAGATTTAATTTATACATTATAAGTCATATTTTTACAAGGGGTTTGTGACACACTCCCAAGATTTAGTTTTGGCTTTATAAGTCATATTTATACCAAGGACTGTGTGACATGCCCCCGAGATTTAGTTTATACATTATAAGTTGTATTTATATCGGAGGATGTGTGACACACTCCCGAGATTTAGTTTGTTCAATATGAGTCGTATTTATGCCTGGGACTGTGTGACACGCCCCGGGGACATATTTTGGGCGTTATGAGTGGTATTTATAACAGGGGTTGTGTGACATGCCCCTGAGACTTAGAGTATTCGATATGGGTGGTATTTATAGCGGGAACTGTGTGACACGCTCCAGAGATTTAGTGTAATGATTCAAGCAATTAGCTCGAACCAAAACCTAGGTGAGAGAAAGAGACTGGAAGAAGAGGGAAGAAGATAGAGAGAATTATTAAGGAAGGAAGAAGTTTGTATTCATTCAATGAGTCTTATAGGATAAGCCAAACCTTTACTTAAACAACCAAATAGCTAAAGGTAGCAAATAAGAATACATTGCGATTGGACTACTAAAAACCGACTTATCTTACTCAATTTCAAACTAATACTTTGGCGCCAATTCAGCTAACGGCTCCAACCGAGTAGCGAGACTTAACAAGAGTAGCGAATTATTGAAATATTTACAAAATTTATCCCAAGTAAGCCACAATCATGACCATACCTCCCTAGAAACCATTCTTGCCTCAAGAATGGAAATGGAAAGCTGGAAATTGGCTCTCAATGAACTTCTTGTCCTCCCAAGTTGCATCTTTAATTATGAGATTGGCTCATTGAACTAAAACTTGCTCTATTGGCCTGCCATTATGCTGCTCTGTGCGAGCATTTAGAACTGCTAAGGGCCCCTGCAAAATCAAACCATGAGAAGAAGCTGCTGGAGGTGATGATGAGCTTGAAGTTCCCTCAGCGACATGCTTCTTCAGCAATGACACATGGAAAACCGGATGAATGCTAGCTTCTGGAGGTAACTCCAACTTGTATGCTACACTTCCCGACTTCTGCTGCACTCGATAAGGACCAAAATACCTAGCGCACAACTTGACATTCTTGCGGGTATTGCTGCTGATGATTGCTTATATGGTTGCAATTTCAAGTAAACTATGTCCCCTACCTCAAAGGTCCTCACTTCTTCTCTTATCTGCAAAAAAAACTTCATTTTGGATTGTGCTACCCTCAAGTTATGCTTGATTTGCGGCATAAGTTGTTTCCTTTGATTCAACAAGTGACTCACTTCTACCACACTAGAAGTTGCCCCCCGAGGAAGAATTGGAAAAGGTGGCTCATAGCCATAGAGAGCCTTGAATGGTGTCGTGCCCAATGAAGAATGAGCATGTGTGTTGTACCAATACTCTGCCAAGGTTAGCCACTGATGCTAATGTTTAGGATGAAGGAAAGCCATACTTCTCAGGTAATGCTCCACACACTGATTTACTCTTTCAGTTTGCCCATCCGACTATGGATGGTAGGATGAACTCAAGGCAAAAGTAGAACCCAACAGCAAGAAAAACTCACGCCATAAATTACTTGTGAACAACCTGTCACGATCAGATACAATGGTCTAAGGCCAACCATGCAGCTTGTATACATTGTCAAATAACTGCCTTGATAATCTCTCAACTGTAATAGGATGATTAAGACCAACGAAATGACCAAACTTCGAGGACTGATCTATCACTGCCCAATTGACCTCCTTCCCTTCAGATTTAGGCAGTCCTTCTATGAAATCCATGCTAATATGCTGCCAAGCTCTATCAGGGATAGGTAATGGTTGAAGAAGGCCTGGATACTGAGTGTGATCTGTCTTAGTCTGCTGACAAACCCCACAATTCTGAACCAATTCTATCACTACTGTCTTAAGTCCTGGCCAATGGAAGTATTGTTTGAGACGCTGGTAAGTTTCTTCAATGCCAGAATGACCTAACAATGCTGACTCATGAAATGCCAGGATGATCTCCTTCCTTAAGTCAGAATTAATGCCAATGTATACCTTCCCATTCCTCCTCACAATGCCATTCTCCATAGTGATGCCATCCTCAATATTTGAATCTGACTTGATGCTATAGGCTATTATGAAATCTTGAGCAAACGTATCCCCTTCATAAGTCCTCTGAACTTCTTCCATCCAAGCTGGAACCACAGTAGAGATAGCAAAACACAATCCGGGTTGCATCTCCCTCTCATCTTGCCTCCTGGACAATGCATTAGCAGCTATATTTTATTGACCAAGAATTCAATTGAGTAATCCAAACCCAACATCTTCATAAGGCCTTTCCTTTCCACGCTAGTGGTAATGTATTGCTCTAATAAGTACTTGAGGCTTTGATGATCTATTCTAATGATGAAATGATGACCTTCCAAATTATGTCTCCACTTTTGGACAGCCATAAGGATTTCCATATATTCTTTTTTGTGGATGGATGGGCTCAAATATCTGGGACTGAGAGTTTGGGTCAAATAAGTTATCAGCCTTCCTTTCTTTGACAAAAAAGCCCCCACTCCCTTTCCACAAGCATCAGTCTCTATTGTAAAAGGAATGCCAAAATTTGGCATAGCCAAACTGGAGCTAAACACATGGCTGACTTCAGTCTTTCAAACACCTCTTGAGCCTCTTGTGACCATTTAAAAGCGTCCTTCTTGAGTAATGCTGTCAATGGTTTTGCAATTGCCCCATGCCCTACCACAGACTTCCTAATAATATCATGTAAGACCAAGGAATCCCCTCAACTGCTTGATGGTGGTAGGAATAGGCCGTTGCTTCACTGCCTCTACCTTAGTAACTTCAGTAAACACACCCTCTTCAGAAATTACATGCCCCAAATACACCACTTGAGACTGTCCAAATGAACACTTAGACAGTTTTGCATGGAGCCCGTGATGCCTCATGAGCTGGAAGACTTGCTCAAGATGTCCCAGATGTGCTTCAATGGATGGGCTGTATACCAGTATATCGTCAAAGAGTACCAAAACAAATCTCCTCAGGAATAGCTTGAAGATGGTATTCATCAAAACTTGGAAAGTAGTTGGAGCATTAGACAAGCCAAAGGGCATCACAACAAACTCATAGCGTCCATGGTGTGTGCAGAAAGCTGCCTTGTGAACGTCTTGATCCATCACTCTGATTTGATAGTACCCCTGCCTTAGATCCAACTTTGAAAAACACCTTAAGACATGTAACTCATCAAGCAAATCATCTATGGCAGGAATAGGAAATTTATCCTTGATTATGAGAGAGTTGATCTTCCTGTTATCAATGCACATTCTAGATGATACATCCTTCTTTTTAACCAATATGACTGGAGATGCAAAAGGGCTGTGGCTGTGTTTGATAAAATTTTTCTTTAACAGCTCTTCTACTTGCCTTTCTATTTCATCCTTCTGGGCATAAGGATACTTGTTCGGCCTTAGATTGACTAGAATTGAATCGGGGTGGAGTGGAATAGCATGATCCAAGGGTCTCCTTGGAGGCAAAGATGTAGGTGCAACAAATATATCATTGTATTCATTTATCAATTAAGCAATATCGGGATTAGAATTCACCTCTGCTCCATCATTCTCAACTTGAAGAAAAAACAATTGGCCTATCCACTTGTAGGATCCCTTCTTGATCACTCCTTCTAATCTCCTTCCACTCATCATCTGTATCTGTTCATGCTCCACAATTCCTTGCACTTGGATCATTGTCCCACCCTTTTCAAATGAAACAGACAATTGAGAGAAATTAAACACCAATGGACTAAAGTTTTTCATCCAATCTACCCCTAAAACCATGTCACAGCCTCCCAACTTCAAAATTTTGAAGTCATACTCAAACTGATGTCCTTTCATCTCCTGTTTGAAATGTCTACATTTGGTTTAAGTAAGCATTGAATTTTCATCTGCAGCCGTAACAGCTAATGAACTAGTTTTCAGAACCTCATGGCCTACTATTCTCGTAATCTTAGGGTCAACAAAGCTATGAGTTATGCCACTGTCAATGAAAATCAACATAGATCTCTATCCAGCCATTCCTTTGATTCATTTAATATTGTGAGCACCACTACCAGTTGATGCGTCTCAGATTTACGCATCTTTTAATTGCTATTTTAATTATTTTTCACCTGATTAATTATAGTTTTGTACTCATTTTTGACAATTTTTATGTTTTATAGTTTTGAAGATTAAAGTTTCAAAAATTGTCAAATGTTGGTGCAAATAAGACAAATTCGATGCGGAAACAATTAAATCAAGACAAACGAGATTTGAGACAAGAACGTAAAAGCCCAACCCGCTCCTGCACTATTCATCATCTTCGACCCAGCTGCACCCCTGTTCGCTATAGTACCTGAGGCCACCGGGCCACCACCAACACCCAACAGCCAGCCCACGACACCACCGTCACTAACCCAGGCCCAGCAAGTCAACAGCATCAACTCCGGCCCAGATCGACCACCAGCCCAAGACCCCTGCCATCTTCAACCTCAGCCCAACAGCAACTCAAGCCTTGTTCAACACCAGCCCATACTCACGCATCACCGACCAGACCTCCGGCCCACCACCAGCACCGACTTAGGGTATCGTTAGGTTCAATTATAGGAGAAGGAGGACGAACAGAGCTGGGGGTCTCTGTTCTAGAGTTTGGGTGCTCCGCCCCTTCTTTTTTCTCTCAGCTTTCTCTCTCTCGCAGACTTTTTTTTTCTTTTTTTAAATTTTTGGTTAAATTGGAACGGGAGCAAAATTAACGTGGAGATCAACGTGAGTTTGATCATCTCCTCCTTCACCGAATCATCCTTGATGGAGAGCTAACTTGCTCTCTGGGGTTAGATGAAATCTTACCCTTTACTTTTGTTTACTTTTAACTCGAGTTAATTTGATTGTTTACATGAATTGCTTGGTTGAGATAAATACTTTGAAGTATTATATTTTTATTGTCTATTCAATTGATATGATTATTGAGTTTGTAACCTTTAATTGTTGATATTGATATTTATAAATTAATTCTTTGTGCTTGTAGCCTTAGGATTAATTAATCAAGCAATAGTACTAACCGAATTGTTAATTAAAGCCTATCTTCCCTATGCTTTAGTTAGGTAAGGTCAATACGTAATAATTAACAATACATTAGGTAGAGCCTATTTTCCTTATGCTTTAGTTAGATAGGGTCAATACGCAATACTAACGGCATTAACTTAGTAGGTTGGAGCTTGTAGACTAAACCACTGCCCGTGTAACAATCAATAATCCCAATTTAAGAGTTAATGCAAAAATAATTGACTAATGATGGATTCAAAACCCTAGGCTCCAATTTAATGCACATCCCCGATTAGTAGTAGATTATTTTAGTTTTACTGTCTTTTCTAGATTAATTAACACGAAAATATCACTTTTTGTTAAATCAATTTAGATCGTAGATTAAATTCGAGTACTCTTAGTCCTTGTGGTTCGACACCCTCTCGCCCTACACTTCAATTTAGGTGTGTTTAATAGATAGAGTTTTGTATCAAATTTTGATAGACGTAGAAAAATACATCACCAGTCAATGCCTCAACTAAAATTTCCACCTCATCTCTATCAGACAATGCGCCACTGTCTTCCTCTTGATCCTCTAACTCTGCTGCATCCTCCAGTTCTAATTCCTCTGAAACCTCATCAACTTCAGTTACAGTCACTGCCATAAGTTGCTTTGCCCAAAGAAGTACTTTTGATTACTTTTAAAACACAGTCTTTGAGCCTTCTTTTCCTCAATGCTCAAAGGTTTAGCAACTACAAGTGGTGGAGGCTGCAAAATGACCTTACTTTTCTGGCTTGCATCAGAATAAGCTAACATCGATGATTCAAATAGTCTAGCCTTCGCATAAGCCTTGGACAATGTAGGTGGATTGAGAGCCTTAACCATGTTCTTAATCTTTGGTTTTAGTCCACTAATAAAGCTGCACACATAATACTCTTCCTTGGGCCCCATTTTAATGGTCATCATCCTTACTTTGAGACATTCAAATCAATTTATGTATTCCTTCACACTGCTCACGTGCACAACCTTATTAAACTTGTCAATTACTTCCCCAAGGTCCTCGTCAACATCTATTTCACACATTTCTTAAACAAATTCAAGCAAAGTGATGTTAGGATTACAAAATATCAAACTATGGAACCACTCTTCTTAATCACCTTGAAGATGTATGGCCGCTAGTTCAACCTTTTGTGAATCAGGAATGGAATAGAAGTGAAAGTACCTCACATTGTTATGATCCTAGATCAAACTGGGATCATAAACTTGAGATATGGGAGTATGGGATGAGAAAGAAGTAAAAGATGAGAAATAGAGAGAAAATTAGGTGTTGAGAGAGAATTAGATCAATTTCATTTGAATGAATCCTCAATTACATTATTGATGCTTAATGGCTAGCTTAAGAAAAGGAAAACAATCTAAAATCCAACTACAAGCAATTTTCCCGCCAAACCTCCTTACCCACTATTCTTGCCAAAAACTGAATTTCAATTCAAATGAGAAATTTACATCAAGAATCAGCTGAAAATGCATAAAATCCTTCATGGTTATGACAATACCCTCTCCTCAAAATCATTCTTGCCCAAGAATGAAGAAGAAAGGAATTGGCTGAGTATAAACTTCAATTTCTCCCAGCTGGTTTGTGTTGGATCCAAATTGATCAACTGAATCAAGACTTCCTTCTTTGCTATGCCTTGCTGCTATACCAAACAGGAATCCAAAACTGATGTAGGAGCTTGTATTAGAGTTCTATTGTTTGCTGCTTCAAGAAGGCTGCCAAGAACACTCCTTCCCTTATGCCCTGTGCCTTTTTACAAGAAGAGACATGAAAAAAAGGATGCACAAAAGAGTTAGGTGGTAGCTCTAATCGATAAGCTACATTGCCCACTTTCTCTAACACCTTGTAAGGACCATAGAAACGAGCCCCTAACTTCACACTCTTGCAAATTGCAATAGAGAACTGCTTGTAGGGTTGAAGCTTGAGATACACCAAGTCTCCAACTATAAATGATCTATCAGAGCGTTTCTTATGAGCATAAAACTTCATTCTTGATTGAGCAAGTTGAAGATTGTCCTTTAACTGCTGAATCAATTATCTTCTTTGTGAAAGAAAAGCATTAAACTCTGCCACGTGAGATGTTAAACTTTGTAGAACCATGGGGGAAAGAAGGATACGTACCCATGTAAGGTGTAAAAGGGAGTGGTCCTTATAGCTGAATGAAAGTGAGTGTTATACCAAAATTCTGCCAATGATAACCAACGAGACTAGTGTTTAGGATAGGTGAAAGTCATGCTTCGAAGGTTACTGCTCCACACACTGGTTCACCGTCTCTATTTGCCCATCAGATTGGGGATAATAGGAAGAACTGAGAGCAAGAGTAGAGCCCATCAACAAGAATAACTCCCTTCAGAACTAACAAGTGAACATTCTGTCCCGATCAGACACAATGGATTGAGGTAATCCATGTAATTTGTAGATGTCATCAAGGAATTACCTGGCCAACTTTTTAGCAAACATGGGATGACCTAAAGCAATGAAGTGGCTGAATTTAGTAAATCAATCTATAATGACCCAGATTACCTCCTTGCCTTCAACCTTTGGCAAGCCTTCCATAAAATTCATGCTTAGGTGTTGCCGTGCCCTATCAAAAATTGGCAAGGGTTGTGGAAGACCAGGGTACTAGACCTGTTCAGACTTAGTCCACTGGCAGACATCACAGCTCTGCACAAATTCTTCAACCCCATTCTTAGTTCCAACCCAACAAAAGTGCTTCTTCAGTCTCTTGTGAGTGCCCTCTATACCAAAGTGGCCACCCCAAGCAAAAGAATGAAAAGCCTAAATAATATGTCTTCTCAAATCAATGGAGGTTCCCATATATATATTTGCCCTTTAATTCTAACAATTCCATTCAAAACAGTGACTTTAGCTTCTATATTGGATGAATTACTCACACTATAGGCTGTAATGCAGTCTATAGCAAACTTGTCCCCTTCTTATGACTTGTAAACTTCCTCCATCCCATCAGGCAAGACATAGGAAATAGCTGAACAAGAGCCAAATTGTCTTTCTTCCAACCTTCAAGAGAGAGCATCAGCAACAATGATCTCCTTCCCTTTGCGATACTCAATCAAATAACTTAGTCCCAACATCCTCATGAGTCCTTTCCTCTGCACTCTAGTGGCAATCTTCTATTCTAGAAGGTATTTCAGGCTCTGGTGGTCAGTTCTGATAATAAAATGATGTCTTTCGAGGTAATGCAACCACTTATGCACTTCTAAAAGGATAGCCAAATACTCCTTGGACTGAGACCCTAACTGAGAAAAGCCACTAACCTCTCCTGCTGAGAAAGCACTGCTCCAATACCCATGCTACCGGCATTAGTTTCTAGTACAAAGGGCTTCCCAAAATCTAACATAACTGGAACTGAAGCAGAGCACATAGCTAACTTGAGACCTTCAAATGCCTTCTAAGCCAAATCAGACCATAAGAATGCATCCTCCTTCAGAAGATCAGTCAAGGGCTTGGCCAATACTCCATACCCCATAATAAACTTTCTATAGTACCTAAACAACCCAAGAAAACCCCTCAACTACTTTAGGTATTTAGGAATAGGCCATTGCTTCATTACCTATATCTTGCTGGGATCTGTGGCTACACCTTCTTTAGAGACTATGTGACCTAAGTATTCCACTTGAGTTTGAGCAAAAGAACACTTGGCAAGCTTAGCATACAATTTGTTCTTGCACTTAATCTGAAATACTTGCCTCAAATGCTTGACATGTACTTCAATGGAAGGGCTATAAACAAATATATCATCGAAGAATACTAGCATAAATTTCCTCAAATGAGCTTTGAACACCTGGTTCATCAATGTCTGAAAGGTTGTAGGAGCATTGGTCAAGCCAAAAGGCATAACCACAAACTCATAATGCCAGTGGTGTGTCCTAAAGGCAGTTTTCTGAATATCTTCATCCAACACTTGAATCTGGTGATATCCTTGCCTCAAGTCCAACTTAGAGTAATATTATGAACCATTCAATTCATCAAGCAGGTCATCAATAACAAGAATGGGAAACTTATCCTTAATGGTGAGGGAGTTAAAATTCCCGTAATCTACCACACATTCGAGACAAGCCATCCTTCTTCTTGATAAGAACCACCGGAGAAGCAAAAGGACAGTGACTATAACGAATTTGTCTGTAATAGCTCTTTAACTTGTCTCTCAATCTCACTCTTCTGTGAGTGAGGGTATTTATAAGGTCCTAAGTTCACAGGATTTGAAAGAGCATTAAGAGGAATAGCATGATCCAGCATACTCTTAAGAGGCAAGGTAGATGGCTGAGAAAACACATCTTCAAGCTCAAGCAATAGCTACCCAATGGAGGGATCTGAAGTCTTAAGAGCTGCATCAGTACCAGCAGTGATAGAGAACAACTGACCAATCCACTGACACTTTCCCTTCCTGACCAACTTCTCCAGGTGTTTCCCTTTCATGATATGTAATTGCCCCTGCTCCATGATACCTTGCATAACCACCTTCTGCCCTTCTCTTTCAAAAGATACTGATAACTGAACGAAGTCAAAGATTAAAGGGCTGATGGCTTTCATCCGATCAACTCCAAGGACCATGCCACAATCACCTAGCTTAAGTACTCTGAAGTCATACTCGAACTGGTGCCCTTACATTCTCCAACAGAATCCCTTACACTTCATCTGTGTGATCATAGAGTTCCCATCAGCCACTGTAATAGCTACTGGACTAGTTTTCATCATTTCCTGCCGAACTTGTTTCACAACATTAGGATCCACAAAGTTATGTGTACTGCCGTTATCAATCAAGATCAACATATGCCCGTGTCCTATCTCTCCTTTGATTCTTATCATGTTATGAGAGCCACTACCAGTGAGAGCTCTAACAGAAATCTCCCTTTCATCATTCTCATACTCCCCTGTATCCTCCTCATCTGGATCTTCAGAAACCTCTTCTATCTCGTGATCCTCAATGTCCTCACCAACCTTAGCTCCAATCACAGTCATTAGCAACTTATGATTACATTTGTGTCCAAAGAAATACCTCTGATTGCATTTGAAGAACAACCTCTGATTCTTCTTCTCATCCAAACTCAAACCAAAAGCTTTAGGACCACAAATAGAGGTAGCCTGCAGTTGAGAAGATGATTGTGTAGCCTTGATCTTAGGTCCATCAGAACCAGCCAAGACCGTGGCCTCCATCAATTTAGCCTTTGAAAATGCCTGAGTTAAAGTACCGGGACTCATGCCTTCACCAAGTTTTTAATCCTTGGCTTAAGACCACGAATGAAGCTGGATATATAATAGGACTCATTAGCTCCAGGAGTAACTGCCAACATCTTCGCTCTCAAATTCTCAAAACGAGTAATATAATCTCTCACAAATAAAGTTTGAGTCAGCTTATTAAAATGATCAATCACTTCACCAAGATCCTCTTCTCCATATCTCTCACATAATTCATTCACAAATTCATTCCAAGCCAAGCAAGAAATTATATGAATCAAACTATAATACCGGACTTCATGATCTACTTGGAGATATACCGTAACTAATTCAACTTTCTTAGTTTCATCAATATGATAGAATTGAAAATACCTTTCACATCTCCTGATCCATGATTGAGGCTGCTTTCCATCGAATGTATTAATCTGCACACATGGCTTCCTATATCCTTGAGTCCTTCCACCAGTAAATCCATTCTCACTGAATCCAGCAGACTGAGGTTGAATAGGATCAAGGGGACGATCGTGTTGACTAGCAGCAGATAACACTCCTACTTCCCGAGGTTGATTTTTTTTAGGGATCTACTGTTGCAGCCCATGGAGTTTCAATTCAATTTGTTGAGAATGCTGATCTAAATTCTCAGCAAGCTTTTGATCCTACGATTGCTACATCCTTGCAAACATTTCCTCCATTTGAAGTCTCAATCACTCAAATTGATTGACCTCCACACCATTACCAGGATTTGCACCCACAGCAGCAGCATAAGTCACATTTGCAGTAGCATTTGCTCGAGTAGTTGCTCCACCAGCCATCGATACTATTTTCTTGCCTATAGCCAGCTCCAATCAATTGATCAAGCAATCAATTGGCAGCAAACACAAGTTCTGATACCAAATGTTATGATCCTAGATCAAAATTGAATTATAAACTTGAGATATAGGAGTATGGGATGAGAAAAAAGTGAAAGAGATGAGAAAAAGAGAGAAAATTAGGGTTGAGAGAGAGAATTAGATCAATTTTATTTGAATGAATCCTCAATTACATGATTGATGCTTATTTATACTCAAGAACAACCAGCTTAAATTAAGGAACACAAGCAAAAATCCAACTACAGGCAATTTTCCCGCCAAAACACCGAACCGAGCTAACCACTTTACCCGCTATTCCCCCCAGAAACTGAATTTGAATTCAAATGAGAAATTTAAATCAAGAATCAACTAAAAATGCATAAAATCCTTCACGATCATGACACACATCTCCTAATCCAAGATTGAGGATGTGTTCCATCAAATGTATCCATGTCCACTCGAGGTAGATGATAATTGGTACTTGTTGCCACTAGAACCACTTCTCCTTGCTCATCAGTAGGCTTATTAAACACTGGACCAGGAGGCCTTGCCTGCTGTGCTCCAACAGGAGTGACACCAGCTCCTATAGGCATTGATTAGCTATTGATTTGTTCCTACATTCCAACAAATCTTGGCACCATCGTTTGCTACAGAGACTGAATCATCTCCTAAAATTGAGCAAAACGATCATCTTGATCAGTTACTGCAACTATGTTGCTTGGCATCGCAACTGATTTCTCCAGATTTGCTCCTACGGAGGTATTGCTAGGCATTGCAGCATATCTCTTGTTCTTGGCCAGCTTGATTGAATTGATCAGCAAGCTAAACCTGAGGTTTTCAAGCTCTGATACAATTGTAATGATTCAAGCAATTAACTCAAACCCAAATCTAGGAGAGAGAAAGAGATTGGAAGAAGAGGGAAGAAGATTAAAGAGAATTAGAGAGGAAAGAAGAAGTTTGTATTCAATCAATGAATCTTACGAGACAAAGCAAATCTTTACTTAAACAACCAACTAACTAAAGGCGGAAAACAAGAATACATTGCACTTGGACAGCTAACAACTGACTTACCTAACTCAATTTCAATGTAATACTTTGGCGCCAATTCAACTAATGACTCCAATCGAGCAGCAAGACTTAACAAGAGTAGGGAATTATTAAAATATGTACAAAATTAATCTCAAGGAAGCCACAATCATGACATTTAGTTTATGCGCAATAAGTCGTATTTATACCGAGGGCTGTGTGTCAGGACCTCTAGACTTACTTAATGTGTTATAATTTGTATTCATACCGGGGGTTGTGTGTCATGACCTTGAGATTTTAATTTAGATGTTATTAAGTCGTATTTATACTGGGGGTTGTGTGACATGCCCCCTGCGTTACAAGTCATATTTATACTAGGGACTATATGACAGGCCCCCGAGGTTTTGTCGAGGCATTATAAGTTGTATTCAATCCGGGAGCTGGGTGACACGTCCCCAAGATTTAGTTTAGGCACTATAATGAGATTTAGTTTAGGCACTATAAGTGTTACTTTTACTTGAAGTTGTGGGACACGCCCCCAAGATTTAGTATAGGCGTTATAAGTTGTATTTATAGTGCGGGCTGTGCGACACGCCCTCGAGATTTACCTTAGGCGTTGTAAGTCATTTTTATACTAGGGTTTATATCATGTGCCCCAGAGATTTGGTTTAGGCCATATAAGTCGTATCCGTATTAGGGGCTATGTGACATGCCCCCAAGATTCAGTTTAGGCATTTACACTGGGGACTAGGTAGCACCGCCGCCGTAAGATTTAGTTTAGGCATTTTAAGTTGTATTTTATATTGGAGGCTGTTTGACATGCCCTCGAGATTTAGTTTAGGCGTTATAAGTAGTATTCTTACTCGAGGCTGTGTGACACGCCCCTGAGATTGAGTGTTGGCGTTATAAGTCACATTAAGTCACATTTATAATGGGGGCTACGTGACACGCTCATGAGATTTAGCTTAAGCGTTATAAGTCATATTTATAACGAGGGTTGTGTGACATAACCCTGAGATTTAGTAAAGGCGTTATAGGTTGTATTTATATTGGGGAATGTGTGGCACATCCCTGAGATTTAGTTTGGACAATATAAGTGGTATTCATAACGGAGGCTGTGTGACACACCCACGAGATTCAGTTTAGGCGTTATAAGCCATATTTATACCGGGGGCTGTGTGACACACCCTCGAGATTTAGTTTAGGTATTATAAGTTGTACTTATACCCGATGCTGTGTGACAAGCCCCCAAGATTTTGTCTAGGTACTATTAGTCGTATTTATACCGGGGGCAGAGTGGCATGTCCTTGAGATTTAGTTTATGCGTTATGAGTCATATTTATACTAGGGGTTGTGTGACGCCTCGAGATTTAGTTTATTCATTTTAGGTCTTATTTATACCCGGGGCTGTGTGACACACCCTCGAGATTTAATTTAGGCTATAGTAGTCGTATTTATATCGGGGGCTGTGTGACACGCCTCCAAGATTTACTCTAGGAGTTATATGTCATTTTCATAACCGGGGTTCTGTGACACGCTCCCGAGATTTAGTTTATGCGTTATAAGATATATTTATACTGGGGGCTGTGTGACACGCCCTCGAGATTTAATTTATGTGTTTTATGTGGTTTTTATACCTGGGGCTATGTGACATGACCCCAAGATTTAGTTTAGGAGTTATGAGTCGTGTTTATACCGCGGGCTATGTGACACGACCCCGAGATTTATTTTAGGGGTTATAAGTGCTATTTTTACCGGAGGTTGAGTGACATGCCTCCAAGATTTAGTCCAGGCATTCTAAGTCATATGTATACAGGGGGCAGTGTAGCACGCCTCTAGGATTTAGCTTAGGCATTATAACTCATATTTGTACCGGGGGTTCTGTCGTACGCCCTCCAGATTAAGTTTTGGCCTTTTTTATCGGGAACTGTGTGACACACCCCAAATAATTAGTTTTGGGGTTATAATTTGTATTCATACAGGGGGCGGTATGACACGCTCCCGAGATTTAGTTTAGGCATTATAAATCGTATTTGTAATGGTGGCATTGTGACATGCCCCGAGATTTAGTTTAAGCGTTATGAGTCGCATTTATACCAGGGCCGTATGACATGCTCCCGATATTTAGTTTAGTTTATTTAATATGATACGTATTAATATCAAGGGCTGTGTGACACACCCCTGAGACTTAACTTAGGCGTTATGAGTGGAATTTATACCGAGGACTGTGTAACACGCCCTTTAGATTTAGTGTATTCGATATGAGTCATATTTAACCTGGTGAAATGTGACACACCCCCGTGATTTAGTTTATGAGCTATAAGCCATATTTATGCTAAGGGCTGTGTGACACGCCCCGAGTCTTAATCTTGGCATTATAAGTTGCAATTATACTGGGGTCTATGCGACACGCCCCCGAGATTTAGTTTCGGCTTTATAAGTCGTATTCATACCTAGGGCTTTTTGTCAAAGGTTTAGTTTAGGCATTATAAGGCCTATTTTTACCAGGGGCTGCGTGGCAAGCCATCAAGATTTAGTTTACGTGTTATAAGTCGTATTTATACCGAGGGCTATTGGCTATGCCCTCGAGATTTACTTTAGGCGTTATAAGTTGCAATTATACCGGGGACTGTGTGTCATGCCCTCAAGAATTAGTTTATGCATTATAAGTCATATTTATATGGGGGCTATGTGACATGCCCCCGAGATTTAGTTTATGCGCGATAATTCTTATTTATAACGTGGGTTTTGTGCCACACCCCCGAGGTTTAGTTGAGATGTTACAAGTCGTATTTGTACCGGGAGCAGGGTGATACCCACTCAAGATTTAGTTTAGGCGTTATGAGTCGTATTCATATCGGGGGCTATGTGACATGCCCCAGGGATTTAGTTTAGGCATTATAAGTCGTGTTTATAGTGGCGGCAGTGTAACCCGCCCCTAAGATTTAACTTAGGCGTTATCGGTCATTTTTATAATGGGGGTTGAATCATACCAACCCGAGATTTAATTTAGGCATTATAAGTCGTATTTATACAGGGGGGCTATGTGAAACGCCTATGAGATTTAGTTTAGGCATTATTAGATGCATTTTTGCCGGGGGCTGTGTGACACGCTCTCGAGATTTAGTTAATTCAATATTAGTCATATTTATGATGGGAGCTATGAGACACGCCCCCAGGTTTAGTTTATGCGTTCTAAGTCGTATTCGTACCGGGGGATGCGTGACACTCCCTTGAGATTTGGTTTATGTGTTATAAGTCGTATTTATACAGGGGGCAGTGTGTCGTGCCCCCTTGACTTAGTTTAGGAGTTATGAGTGGTTTTATACCGGGGGCAGTGTGACACGCACCCAAGATTTAATTGTTTTGATATGAGTTGTCTTTATACAGAGGGCTGTGTGACATGCCCTCGAGATTTAGTTTATGCACTATAGGTCGTATTTATACCGGGGGCGTGTCGTAATCTAGGCATCCTAAGTCATATTTATGCCAGGGGCTACGTTCCCAGGATTTAGGTTGGGGTTATAAGTTTTATTTATACTAGGGGCTATATGACACACCCCCGAGGTTTAGATTAGGCATTATAAGTCGTATATTTACCGAGGGTTGTGTGGCCCGCTTTCAAGATTTAGTTTACGTGTTATAGGTCGTATTTATATCGGGGGCTGTACGATACACTCCCAAGATTTATTTTTCGCGTTATAAGTCATATTTATACCGGGGGCTGTGCGTCACCCCGTGGAGATTTAGTTTATGTGATATAAGTCATACTTATACGGGCCTGTGAGCCACGCCCCCAAGATTTATTTTATGTGTTATAATTCGTATTTATACCATGGATTATATGTCACACCCACGTGGTTCAATTTAGATGTTATGAGTCTTGTTTATTCAAGGGGCTAAGTCTCAAGCCCCTAGTTTTATAAGTCGTATTTATACCTGGGCTGTGTGGTATGCCCCAGAGATTTGGTTTTGGCGTTATGAGGGACATTTATACTGGGAGCTGGGTGACACCCTCTCAAGATATATTTTCGTGGTTTATGAGTTATATTTATACCGAGGGCTAAGTGAGACGCCCCTGAGATTTAGTTTGGGCATTATGAGTGGTTTTTTTGGAAGCTATGTGACACGCCCCTGAGATTTAGTCTAGGTGTTATAAGTTGTATTTATAGCGGGGGAGATGTGACACGCCTTCGAGATAGCTTAGGCGTTATAAGTCTTATTTATAATGGGGTTGCGACACACGCCCAAGATTTAGTATCTACGCTATTTGTGGTATTTTTACTGGGGCCTGTGTGACACGCCCTTGAGATTTAGTTTATTCAATATGAGTCCTATTTGTGCCGGGGGCTGTATGACACCCCCCGAGATTTACTTTATGCATAATATGTTGTATTTATACTAGAGGTGTGTCACACGCCCTTGAGATTTAGTTTATGTGTTATAAGTTGTATTTATACTAAGCGCTGTGCGACATGCCCCCAAGACTTTATTTAGGAGTTATGAGAGGTATTTATACCTGGGGCTATGTGATAGGCACCCGAGATTTAATTTATTCATTATGGTCGTCTTTATACCTGGGACTGCTTGACATGCCCCCGAGATTTAGTCAAGGAGTTACACGTCATAATTATAGCAGGGGTCTTGTGACACGCCTACGAGATAGAGGTTAGGCGTTATAAGTCGTATTTACATCTGGGGTTGTATCATATGCTCCCGAGATTTAGTTTATGCGTTATAATCGCAATTGTACCGAGGACTGTGTGGCACGCTTTCGAGATTTAGTTTAGGTTTTACAAGTTGTGTTTATACTGGCTGCTGTGTGACACGGCCTCGAGATTTGGTTTGGGCGTTATAAGTCATATTTACATTGGGACTAGTGTGGCACATCCCCGAGATTTATTTTAGGCAATTTATGTGGTATTTATACTAGGGGTTGTGTGACTCACCCCCGAGATTTAGTTTAGGCATTATAAGTGATACTTTTGCCGGAGGCTGTGTGACACGCCGCTAAAATTTAGTCTAGGCATTATATGTCATATTTATAGTGGGGGCTGTGTGACACCCCCCCATGATTTAGCTTACGCATTGTAAGCCGTATTTATACAGCGGGTTGTCTCATACACCCCCGAAATTTAGTTTATACGTGATATATCGTATTTATACCGTGGGAGTTTGACAAGTTCCATAGATTTAGTTTAGGCTTTACAAGGCGCATTTATAACGGGTGCTATGTGACACGCCCCCCAGATTTAGTTAACGAGTCATAAGTCGTATTTATTCCAGGGATTGTGTGGCATGTCCCCGAGATTCAGCTTTGGCGTTAAACGTTGTAAGTTTACCGGGGGTTGTGTGACACGCACCCAAGATTTAGTTTAGCTGTTATAAGTCGTATTATACCAAGGGTTGTGTGACACCCCCTGAGATTTAGTTTTGGCGTTATAAGTTGTATTTATACCGGGGACTACGTGGCACACTCCCGAGATTTACTTTAGGCATTCTAAGTCGTATTTATACCGGGGCTGAGGCTTAGTTTAGGCGTTATAACTCGCGCTTGTACTGGTGCCTGTGTAACATGCCACCAAGATTTAGTTTAGGCATTATAAGTCGTAATTATACATGGGGTCGTGTGACATGTCCCCGAGATTATTTTAGGTGTTATAAGTCGTATTTATTTCGGGAGCTGGGAGACACGCCCACTAAATCAATTTTGGGGTTATAAGTTTTATTTATAATGAGCGTGGCCTGGTATGCCCCTCATGATTTAGTTTAGGCATTATAAATCGTATACACCGGGGGCTATGAGATACGCCACCGAGATTTAGTTTAGGCAGTATAATACGTATTTGTACAAGGGGTACTGGGGGCTGTGTTGTACTCCCACGAGATTCAGTTTTTCTGTTATAAGTCGTATTTTATATCGGGGGCTGTGTGACACGTCCTCGAGATTTAATTTATATGTTTTATGTGGTTTTTATACCCTGGACTGTGTGACGCGCCCCCAAGATTTAGTTTAGGTGTTATGAGTCATATTTATACCGCGGGCTTTGTGACACACCCCCAAGATTTAGCTTAGGCGCTATTAGTGGTATTTTTACTAGAGGCTAAGCGACACGCCTCCAAGATTTAGTCCAGGCATTATTAGTCGTATTTATATCGGGGGCTGTGTGACACACCTCTGGGATTTAGCTTAGGTGTTATTAATTGTATTTGCAGCGAGGGTTGTGTCATACACCTCCGATGATTTAGTTTAGGCGTTATAAGTCGTATTCATATCGGGAACTATCTGGCACGCCACTGAAATTTAGTTTCGGCCTTATAAGTCGTATTTATATCGGGAGCAGTGTGACACGCTCCCGAGATTTAATTTAGGCATTATAAATCATATTTATAATGGTGGCAGTGTGGCACGCCCCGAGATTTAGTTTAGGCGTTATAAGTTGTATTTATACCATGCCTATGTGACATGCTTCCGAGAATTAGTTTATGCTTTGTAAGTCGTATTTTACCGGGGGCTGTGTGACACGCACCAGTAATTTAGTTTATGCATTATAAGATGCATTTATACCGAGGGCTATGTTGTTGGGAAAAAAACATGAATTTTTGTTGAAAATAAACTTTGCTACCGATCGTTGGGTTCACAGTTTTCAACTATGGCGACAACAAAAGGCACCTATTAGAGCACTTCCAGGAGGAGACTCTTCTCATTACCTAAGCCCCCGGTCGGAGAATCACGGTTCGTGACACCTCAAGTGCGAGACTTCCCGAGAATAAGGTTATCTCTATAAACCCTTTGCCCTAATACCGGTTGTTGGGTTGGGATGAATTTCAAAAAAATTACCCTCAATTTTACAAAGTTAACGCAGCGGAACAGGTTTAGAATTCATAACTCTAAACCCAGGGTCGAATTTAAATTCCTAATTTTAAATCTACTGACTTAAATTCATAATTTAAATCAATAAATCTAAATTTACAATTTAGATCTACAGGCCTTTTACTCTAAAACATTCATATGATTACATAAACTTAAACAGGCATAATAATGAATGCTATAAATAAACAGAAAAACGAATACTAAAATAAGAAGGAAAGAAGGCATACCTGGAATTGCTCCAATTAAAGAATACCAGAAAGTCAATGATCTTCAAAATCATTACCCCATGACCTTCTACACAATAACCTTAAGTAACTCAGAGGGCGAACTCCGAAAAATATTAAACTTTGAGGAAAAAAATTCTAAATTTCTTATTCGCACTAGGTCTCTGAAAGTCAATACTCTTACAAACCTTTCTAATTAATTCTAAATTCGATGCAAAACCCTTGGAATAGGTACTATTATTTATAGGAGTGTACCGGAGCGAAAAATAACCAAAAATTCGATGTGGGACTCGCAGGCACAAAACAAAATGCATCGTTTTCATTCAAAAACCAGGTTAACCGATGGGTTCAACGCATGGTCAAAGTCGCGTCAATTTCCAATTCAAAATGCGTGACATGTGGCGTCGTCTCATTGGTCCACACCGTGCATGCGGATTATGTTAGAACCTTTGTTGCTCGCTGGTTGGCCCATCCACAAATACCCGATTCCTGACCTAATTTTTCCTTTTTTTCTTTTTTTTTTTGTTTTGCTTTGTTTCTCACATGTAAAAATTCATCTTATGAATTTTAATTTTTTTAAATTATTTTATTTTTTAATTTTTAAATTTTATTTATCTCATGAATAATGTCTGGCAAAATTAATTTACCAATCTCATGGATAAATAATTTATCTCATGAATTCTTTAATGTCTTTCCAATGGCAAAAAATACAAAGTCTTACGTAGGGACCTCAGAGACAATATAAATCTACCTCTAAATGGGTTAAATTAATCATCTCATGAAATAATTTAATGGCCATTTAATGAGAAATAATTCCACTAAATAAATTTTATTGCACTCCAAACAAAAACTATTTTTTTGATATCTCCCTAATAGACTGTATTGATGACAACAACCCCTCTACTAGATGTCCATGACAAAGTATAACTATAACCACTATCATTATCCTTCTCATAGCTTCTCCATTACTTACCGCCTCGCCCTTCACTGAATAATTCATTTATGCTCGAACATATTCACAGTATAAATTTCAAATGTCAAACACTTGGAATACTTTGGCCAAAGATTCCAAACTATTCAAATATTTGCGAATCAACTAAAGGGACATCTGTATCTCATAAGAGACTGTAGATTCCCTATTGAGTACCAGATCCTTGTCACACTTCACGCCGCTATCTAGAGTACGTGGGATTTCAGTCATTTGCTTAGACATTACTTATAGTACACCAAAGTAACTAACGCTCCATGCACAAGTTCAGAATACCCTCAGGATTTAAAGTCGTAGTTCAAACAGTATAATATGAATCACTCATCTCCGATAGTAGTCTGGAAATAAGTAATCCACATGGTCCAACTCAGTGTGTCAATCTTATTAAATACACTAAGCTAACACTTCTGGATCTCCATCCACATGACGAAGACAAGTCATCTAAATTGTCACGTTATAGTCTTAACGTAGAAGTGGTCCAAACTTGTCTTCGACTAGGAGTATTTCAAACAACAATCCATACCATTTGTTCCAAGACTATCTGTGGCTGAGTCTCATAAATCACTTAGAACAAACAAGTAATTGTAGTCTGAGGATTACACCCATCTCATGGATGTCTCCCAAAAGAAAATCACATGTAGTATAAATTGCTCACATACACAAATTTAGCTAGGAAACGACTGGAACTTCAATTTTATTTATTAATTAAAAAAATAAATCCATATTAACTTCAATTTTGTTTATTAATTAAAAAATTTGGATTTCAGGACACTGTTCCTAACATGTGTGACATGCCCCGGAGATTTATTTTATTTGATATGCTTATTTATATCGGGGGCTGTGTGACACACACCCGAGACTTTGTTTTGGCGTTACGAGTGGTATTTATACCGAGGGTTGTGTGGCACGCCCTTGAGATTTAGTGAATTCGATATGAGTCATATTTTTATTGGCTCGTGTGTGACACGCCCCCGTGATTTAATTTATTGGCTATAAGTCATATTTATATCAGGGGTCGTGCAACACGCCCCCGAGTCTTAATCTAGGCATTATAAGTCGTAATTATACAGGGGGCTGTGTGTCAAGCCCTCAAGATTTAGTTTATGCGTTATAAGTCGTATTTGTACCTGGGGCTGTATGATACGCACTCGAGATTTATTATGGGCGTTACGAGTTGCAATTATACAGGGGGCTGTGTGTCATGCCCTCGAGATTTAGTTTATGCATTATAAGTCATGTTTATGAGGAGGCTGTGTGGCATGGCCCCGAGATTTAGTTTATGCGTTACAATTCATATTTTTACCATGGGTTGTGTGTCACACCCCTGAGGCTTAGTTTAGATGTTATAAGTCATATTTATTTTGGAGGCTGAGTAAAAAGCCCCGACGTTATAAGTCATATTTGTATTGAGGGCTGGGTGACAACCCCTTAAGATTTTGTTCAGGCACTATGAGTCGTATTTATACCGGGGGCTATGTGACATGCCCCCAAGATTTAGTTTAGGCGTATAAGTGGTATTTTTCTAGAAGCTTTGTAACACGCCCCCGAGATTTTGTCTAAGCGTTATAAATCTTATTTATAGCAGGGGTATGCAACACACCCCCCGAGATTTAGCTTAGGCGTTATAAGTCGTATTTTCACCGGGGGCTATTATTTTGTTTAGGCGTTATAAGTCATATTTATAATAGGGTAGTGTGACACGTCCCCAAGATTTTGTTTAGGCATAATTAGGGGTATTTTTACCGAGGGCTATGCGACACGCTCTCGAGATTTTGTTAATTCAATATGAGTCATGTTTATGCCGGGGCTGTGTGACACGCCCCCGAGATTTAGTTTATGCGTTATAAGTCGTATTCACACCTGGGGTGCGTGACACGCCCTCGAGATTTAGTACATACATTCTATGTCTTATATATACCATGGGAAGTGTGACACGTTCCAGAGACTTAGTTTAGGAGTTATGGGCGGTATTTATACCGGGGACTGTTTGACACGCACCCATTTTTTAATTTATTCCATATGCATTATCTTTATATCGGGGGCTTGGTGACATGCCCCAAGATTTAGTTTGTGTGCTCTAAGTCGCATTTATACCTGGGGCGTATCTTAAATTAGACGTTCTAAGTCATATTTATACCAGGGGCTACGTGACACACCCCTGAGATTTAGTTTTGTGTTATAAGTCGTATTATACCAAGGACTTTGTGACACACCCCCAAGGTTTAGTTTAGGCTTTGTAAGTCGTATTTTTACCGGGGGTTGTGTGGCAGGCCGTCAACGTTTTGTTTAGGCGTCATAGGTCGTATTTATACCGTGGGCTGTATGATACGCCCCCGAGATTTATTTTACACGTAATAAGTCGCATTTATACTGGGGCCTATTTGTCATGCCTTGGAGATTTGGTTTATGCGTTATAATTCATATTTATACAGGGGGCTGTGGGACACACCCTCGAGATTTGTTTTATGCGTTGTAATTCGTATTTATACCAGGGGTTGTGTGCCACACCCCTGAGGTTTAGTTTGGATGCTATAAGTCACATTTATTCTGGGGGCTGTGTGACATTCCCTCGATGTTAGAAGTCATATTTATACCGTGGGCTATGTGACGCTTCCCCAAGATTTAGTTTAGGCGTTATAAGTGGTTATTTTACCGAAATTTGTTTGACACACCCTCAAGATTTAGTCTAGGCATTATAGGTCGTATTTATTGCGGGGGCTATGTGACACACCATGAAAATTTAGCTTAGACATTATAAGTCGTAATTATACTGAGACAAAGTCACCCCCCCCCCCTACGAGATTTATCATAGGCGTTATTAATGGTATTTTGATCGAGGGCTATGTGACACATTCTCGAGATTTAGTTTATTCAATATGTGTAGTATTCCTGCCATGGGCTGTGTGACATGGCCCTGAGATTTAGTTCATTCGTAATAAGTCATATTTAAACCAGCGGGTTTGTGACACGCCTTCGAGATTTAGTTTATGTGTTATAAATTGTACTTGTACCGAGGACTGTGTGACATGCCCCCGAGGCTTAGTTAAGGCCTCATGAGTGGTATTCCTGCCATGGGCTATGTGACATGGCCCCGAGATTTAGTTCATGCGTAATAAGTCATATTTAAACCAGCGGGTTTGTGACACACCCTCGAGATTTAGTTTATGTGTTATAAATTGTACTTGTACCGAGGGCTGTGTGACATGCCCCTGAGGCTTAGTTAGGGGGTCATGAGTGGTATTTATGCCGAGGGTTGTGTGACATGCTCCCGAGATTCAATTAACTCGTTATGAGTCGTCTTTATACTGAGGGCTATTTGACACGCCCCCGAGATTTAGTTTGCACACCATAAGTTTTATTTATACGGGGGGTTGTGTGAGGCGCCCCTGAGTTTTAATCTAGGCGGTATAGGTTGTATTTATTCCTGGGGCTGTGTGACCCACTCCAAAGATTTAGTTTAGGCGTTATAAGTCGTATTTAGTTCAGGGGTTGTGTGGCATGGCCCTGAGGTTTAGTTTCGATGTTATGAGTCATATTTTCACAGGGTGCTATGTGAGATGCCCTCGAGATTTAGTTTACACGTTATAAGTCGTATTTATACCGGGGGCTAGATAAATTGCCTTCGAGATTTATTTTTTACGTTATAAGTCTTATTTATACTGGAGGCTGTTTGACACTCCCCCAAGATTTAGTTTAGGCATTATAAGTCGTATTTATACCAAGGGCTTTGTGACACGCCTTCGGGATTTATTTCAGGCATTACAAATCGTATTTATACTGGAGGCTATGAGACACTCCCCTAAGATTTAGTTTAGATGTTATGAGTGATATTTATATTTGGGGCTGTGTGGCACCCCCGACATTTAGTTCATTTGATATGACTCGTATTTATACCGAGGGCTATGTGACACACCCTCGAGATTTAGTTTATAAGTTATGCCCCGAGATTTAGCTTAGGCTTTGTTTGTTGTATTTATTGCTCCGCACTCGCCTCATTGTGGCACCTACGCTCCACAGTGCTCATCGTCACTCTCAGCTTTCGCAGGAGTGGGGGATTGAGCACTAGCTGTTTGGTTTCGACCTTTTTTTTCTTTTTGCATTTTTTTCCTTTGATTGGCCAAGTTGACCTTCAAATCTTTTGTTTTTTTGATTCTCTGTTGCAGGCCTTTATGGCCATGACTTACCAAAAAAAGGGGGTTGTGTGACACGCCCTCGAAATTTAGTTTGGGCATTATGAATTGTATTTATATCAGGGACTGTGTGACACACCCTTGAGATTTAGTTTATTTGATATGAGTCTTATTTATACCGAGGGCTGTGTGACGTGCCTCCGAGATTTACATTATGCGTTATAAGTCATATTTATACCTAGGGCTATGTGACATGCCCACGAGATATATTTTAGGTATTATTAGTCGTATTTATTGGTCCGCATTCATCTCATTGTTGATTCTATGCCTCGCAGCACTCTCAACTTTCGCTAGAGTGGGGGATTCAACACTGGCTTTTGTTTGGTTTCTTCATATTTTTTGCATTTACTGTTTTGATCGGTCATGTTGACCTTTGATGCTTTTGTCTTTTTTGATTCTGTGTCCTTTGACTTAGTTTCTTTGTTGTAGGCCTTTCCAGCCATGACTTATTAACAAAAAAATGGATTTGTGACACGCCCCCGAGATTTAGTCTAAGTGTTATAATTCATATTTAGATAGTGGGTAGTGTGACACAGCCCCGAGATTTAATTAAGACAATATAAGACGTACTTATTCCGGGGGCTGTGTATCACGCCCCTGATGTTTAGTTTATGCATTATAAGTCGTATTTTTAAAGAGGGCTGTGTGGTACGCCCTTGAGATTTAGCTGGGCGTTATAAAGCTAATTTGTACTGGGGAATGTGTAGTATGACCTCGAGATTTAGTTTAGATGTTATAAATCATATTTACACTGGAGGTACTGGGGTCTATGTGGAATGCCCCCGACATTTAGTTTATGTGTTATAAGCCATATTTATACCAAGGACTGCATGACACATCCCCGAGATTTAGTGCACGTGTTATAAGTTTTATTTATATCGAGGGCTGTATGACAAGACCCTAAGATTTAGTTTATTTGATATAAGTAGTATTTATACCGGGGGATGTGTGTCACGCCCCCACGATTTGGTTTAAGCGGTATAAGTTGTATTTATATTGGGGCTATATGACACGCCCTTGAGATTTAACTTATGCGCTGTAAGTTGTATTTGTACCAGGGGTTGCTTGACATGCCCGCGAGATTTAGTCTAGGCTTTAAAAGTAGTATTTATTCCGAGGGCTCGTGACCAGCTCCCGAGAATTAGTTTAGGCATTATTTGTAGTGTTTATAATGGGGGCTATGTGACACACCCCCAAGGTTTAGTTTAGGGGTTACAAGTCGTATTTTTACCGTGGGCTGTATGGCAAACACCCGTGATTTACTTTACAGGTTGTAAGTCGTATTTTTACAGGGGGCTGTATGAGACGCCCCGATAATTACTTTATTCGTTATAAGTTATATTTATTCCGGAAGCTGTGTGACACACCTCAGAGTTTTAATTTCGGCGTTATATGGTATAATTACTGGGGGTTGTGTGACAAGCCCCCTAGATTAAGCATAGGTGTTATAAGCCGTAGTTATTATAAAGGCTGTGTGACATGCCCTCGAGGCTTAGTTTGGGCATCATAAATCGTATTCATACTAGAGGCTATGTGACACGCCCCCGAGATTTATCTAGTCGTTACATGTCGTATTTATACCGGGGCTGTGTGACACGCCCCTACGATTTACTAAGTCATTTTTATATCGGGGGTTGTGTGACATGCCCTCGAGATTTAATTCATATTTTTTGTTTGGTATTTATACCGGGGGCTGTGTGACACGCACCCGAGATTTAGGCTATGAGTTATAAGTCGGATTAATACCTGGGGCTGTGTGACACACCTCGAGATTTAGTTTAGGCATTGTAAGTAGTATTTATAATGTGGACTGTGTAACATGCCCCCGAGGTTTAGTTTAGGTGTTATAAATCGTATTTTCACCAGGGCCTGTGTGGCAAGCCCTCGCGATTTAGTTTATGTGTTATAAGTCGTATTTATACCGGGGGGGCTGTATGACATGCTCCGATAATTTTTTAGGTGTTATAAGTTATATTTATTCCAAAGGCCGTGTGACATGCCCCGGGGTTTGAATTTAGGCGTTATAAGACATAATTGCACAGGGGGTTGTGTGGCACATGCTCGAGATTTAGCTTAGGCGTTATAAGTCGTATTTATTCTGTGACTGTGTGACATGCTCCCGAGATTTAGTTCAGGCCTCTTAAATTGTATTTATACAAGAGGTAGTGTGACACACCCCCGAGATTTGGTCTACACGTTACACGTTGTATTTATACCGAAGGTTGTGTGACATGCCCCTGTGTTTAGTATAGGCATTATTAAGTAGTATTTATATTAGGGGTTGTGTGACATGCCCCCGAGATTTATTTATGTTTCAAGATTCGTATTTATACCGAGGGCGTGTCATAGTTAATTTATGCGTTACTAGTCGTCTTTATACTGGGTTGTGTGTGTCAAGCCCCCGAGATTTAGTCCAGACGTTATAAGTCGTATTTATACATGGGGCTGTGTTACATGCCCCGAGTTTTAGTTTAGGCGTTGTAAGTCATGTTTATACTGGTGGGCAAGTGACATGCCGCCAATACTTAGTTCAAGCATTATAAGTCTTATTTTAGTGGTGTTTATATTGGGGGTAGTGTGACACGCCCCCGAGATTTAGTTTATGTTTTAAGTATTATATTTATCCCGGGGGTGTGTCATATTTAGTTTAAACATTACTAGTCGTATATGTATCGGGTGCTGTATGTCACACCCCCGAGAATTATTCCAGGCATTATAACGTGTATTTATACCGGACATTGTGTGACAAGGTCCCGAGATTTAGTTTGTGCATTAAAAGTCTTGCTTATAAAGGGATATGTGTGATGCGCCCCGAGATTTAGCTTTGGCGAAATTCCTTGTATTTCTTCTAGGGACTGTGTGACGCGCCCCGAGATTTACCTTGGGCGTTATAAGTTTTATTTATACTAGGGGCTGTGCGACATGCCCCTAAGATTTAGTTTAGGCGTCATAAGTCGTATTTATACCGGGGGCTGTAAGACACGCTCCGATAATTACATTAGGCGTTAAAAGTTGTCTTTATTCCAGAACACCCCCGTGTTTTAATTTAGGCATTATGAGACGTAATTATACCAGGGCTGTGTGACACATGCTCAAGATTAGCTTAAGCGTTATAAGTCGTATTTATTATGGGGTTGTGTGACACGCTCCTGAGATTTAGTTGAGGCATCATAAGTCGTATTTATACCGGAGGCAGTGTGACATGCCCTGAGATTTAGTCTACGCATTACACGTCATATTTATACCGGGGGTTGTGTGACATGCCCCTGCGTTTACTATTGGCATTATTAAGTCGTATTTATATTGGGAGTTCTGTTACACGCCCCCGAGATTTAGTTTATGCCCCATGATTCGTATTTATACCAGGGGCATGTCATGTTTAGTTTAGCATTACTAGTAGTATTTATACTCGGTGCTGTGTGTCACGCCCCCGAGATTAAGCCCAGACGTTATAAGCGGTGTTTACACCAAGGGCTTTGTGACACGTCCCCTGGATTTAGTTTTGGCGTTGTAAGTCGTGTTATGCTGGGGGCTATGTGGCACGCCGTCTATGTTTAGTTAAGGCGTTGTTACATGCTTCGCATATGCGTTAGCAAGTGCACTAGTCGCATCAAGTAACAAAGTAGTGAGTAGAGTATTGTTCCCACGAGGATTGTTATTGAGTAAGTACCGAAATTAATAGATTTAACACTATTTGAGAATTGAGGTTTTTGAATTAAAATAAATTAAAATTAAGAGAAACAAGATATGTTAACTAATTTTAAAGTAAGACCTGCTTATTTTTACGAGGTTTTTATGGTTTAATAATATCCAAGGCATCTGATTTCTCCCAATTGCATCAATACGCCTTTCTATTCTCGTTATTCAAGTTGTTATTATGTGTTGATGGTTGAAAATCCTAATTTACTAAATATTCTCTCTCAAGAAAAATTTAACATGCCCTCTTACATATTAACCGATCACTCTTGTGCATGAATTTAAATAAGAAAAGAGTTTTCAAAGCTCTATAATTTTCACTTGAAAACCACACAAATTGCAGTAATCTCTCTGGGGTATTCGCCCAATTTGTTGTGCTTATAACCTTAGCAATCATTATAAATCTCCTCTCGGACTCATTCTAAATCATTATAGGCCTTAAATGGTGATCATGCAATTAAAACTCATGAAGAACAATGATAAACACTTCAACAATGCAATAACAAAATATTGAATACGTTGAATTAGAAATGAGCGTATATTACAACTTAGGCTACATTGTAGCCTTGGAATAACAAAATTTGTTCATAATATACTTAATATAAGACATATTTAACCCAAAATTCATGAACTTAATGAAGAGAAGGATAGAAAAGAACTCAAAAATGCAAAATTTCAAACCAAACTTCTTCTTTTCTCCTTTTTCTTTCTTCCTACGAATTTCTACTTCATGTCTCTACTTTGTATTTGATTTTTCTCGATTGAATGTTACTAAAACACTTCCAAAACCTCTCCATTTATAGTACATGAGGTTGGAATTACTTATAATAAAAAAAATTGCAAGGTATAAGCTCATTGCACCACTCATCTACCGCTGTTGCCAATTCTGCAGGTTTGCAACTTGCTGCTGATTTCTTCATTTTTATTGAACTATGGATGCTAAAAATCAGTCTTAAAATCAACCTAAACATGTTATTGAAGTGTACAAGAGGTTATTTCACTTGATTTGCCAATTTTGCCATCCAAAATTGCAAGTTGAAGTGAATTGTGCAGGCTGGTTTTCAGTTTTGCAACTTTCGATCCTTTGCTATTTTTCTTTATTTTTTTCCAGCTTTGGCCACCCAAAATCAGTTTTAATATAAATTTTAACATGTTAATGAAGTATACAAGAAGTTCTTTCACTTTATATTTCCATTTTGCCACCTAAATGTGCAAGTTGAAATGGATTGTTCAAGCTGGTAATACATTCTCTGCATTGGCTGCTCTTGCTAAATTTTCTTCATTTTTTTCTGCTTTTTCAGTCCAAAAATCAGCCTTGACATCGACTTGAACATGTTAATGAATTGTTTAATTCATCCTTGCACTTGATTTGTGCATTTGGCCACCCCTTTTTGCAAGTTGAAATGAATTGAGCATGAACTTGTTGTGTTCTTACTTTAGCCATGTAAATTATTATGTTTTGCCCCTCTTTTTGCTGCTTATGTTTGGTGAATCTTGAATTCGTTTGTTGATGTTGATGATAAAACCTAGCAAGATTTTGCATAAAATGAGTGTTTTAAGATTCGTATTTATACCGGGGGAGCGTCATATTTAATTTAAACATTACTAGTTGTATTAAGATTGGGTGCTATGTGTCACACCCCTGAGATTTAGGGTAGGCGTTATAACTTGTATTTATACCGAAGGTTGTGCGACAAGCTCCCGAGATTTAGTTTAGGCGTTAAAAGTCATATTAATGCCAGAATTTGTGTGACACGCCCTAAGATTTTGCTTTGGCGTAATTACTTGTATCTCTACTAGGGGCAGTGTGACACGCCCCGAGATTTACATTGGGTGTTATAAGTTGTATTTAAACTAGGGATTCTGTGACACACCTCTAAAATTTAGTTTAGGCATCATAAGTCGCATTTATAGTGGGGGCAGTGTGGCACGCTCAGATAATTACATTGGGCGTTATAAGTTCTATTTATTCCGGAGGCTGTGTGACACAACCTCGAGTTTGAATTTAGGTGTTATGAGACGAAATTATACCGGGGGCTGCGTGACACAGGCTCGAAATTTAGCTTGGGCGTTATAAGTTGTATCAATTATGGGGTTGTGTGACGCACTCTCGAGATTTAGTTCGGGCATCGTAAGTCGTATTTATACTGGAGGCAGTGTGACACACCCGCGAGATTTAGTCTATGCGTTGCACATCGTATCTATACCGGGGGTTGGGCGACATGCCCCTGGTTTTAGTAGAAGCAATATTAAGTCGTACTTTTATTGGGGGGTATATGACACACCCCCGAGATTTAGTTTGTGTTTCAAGATTTGTATTTATACTGGGGGCGTGTCATATTTAGATTAGGTGTTATTAGTTGCATTTATACTAGGTGTGGTGTGTCATGCCCCTGAGATTTAGTCTGGACGTTGTAAGTCATATTTATAATGGGAGCTGGTTGACACTCTCCCGAGATGTAGTTTAGGCGTTGTAAGTCATGTTTATACTAGGGGCTACGTGACAAGCCACCGACTTTTAGTTTACGCGTTATAAGTTTGATTTTAGTCGTATTTGTTTTGGGGATTTTTTGACACGCCCCAAAAACTTAGTTTATGTTTTAAGATTCATATTTATACCGAGGTGTGTAATATTTTGTTAAGACGTTACTTTTCATATTTATACCGGGTGGTGTGTGTCACGCCCCCAAGATTTAGTCTATATGCTGTAGCTTGTGTTTATACTACAGGTTGTGTGACAATCTCCCGAGATTTAGTTTAGGCTTTAAAAGTTGTATTTATACCGGGTTTTGTGTGACACACCCCGAGATTTAACTTTGGCGTAATTACTTGTATCTCTACCGAGGGCTGTGTGACACACCCCGAGATTTACCTTCAATGTTATAAGTTGCATTTATACTGGGGGCTGCGTGACACGCCCCTAAGATTTAGTTTAGGCATCATAAGTCGTATTTATACCGTAGGCAATGTGACACGCCCCTGAGATTTACTATAGAAGTCACAAGTCGTATGTATACTAGGGGCTATGTTACATGCTCTTGTGATTTTATCTAGGCGTTACAAGTCGTATTTATATCGAGGGCTGCATGATACACCCCCAAGATGTGATTTTATCTAGGTGTTACAAGTCGTATATATATCGAGGGCTGCATGATACACCCCCTAGATTTGGTTTATTCGTTATAAGTTGTATTTATTCTAGTGGTTGTGTGACACGCTCCCGAGATTTAGATTATGTGTTATGAGTCTTATTTATACCGAGAACTATGTGGCCCACCCTCGAGATTTATTTTATGCATTATAAGCCATATTTATATCAGGGGCTGTGTGACACGCCTTTGAGATTTAGTTAATGCATCATAAGTCGTATATATAGCGGAGGATTTGTGACACGCCCCCGAGATTTAGTTTATGCTTTATAAGTCATATTTATAAGGAGGGTTGGGTGGTATGCCCCCGAGATTTTACTGAGGCGTTATAAATTGTATTTCTAACCGGGGTTGCGTGTCACGCCCTCGTGATTTAGCTTCGGCGTTATAAGTTGCATTTATGCCAAGGGTTGCGCGACACGGCTCCGAAATTTAGTTTAGGTGCTATAAGGTGGATTTACACCTAAGGTTGCATGACATACCCCCGAGATTTAGCTCAGGCTGTATATGTAGTACTTAAACTGGGAGCTGTGTGACATGCCCCAAGATTTCGCGTAGGCATTATAAGTTGTACTTATACAAAGGGCTATGTGACACAACCCTGAGATTTAATTTTGGTGCCACAAGTCACATTTATAACAGAGACAGTGTGACATGCCCCCAAGATTTATTCTAAGCATTACAAGGAATATTTATACTGGGGCCGTGAGACATGCCAATGTGATTTAATATTGGCCTAATCAGTCGTATTTATACCAGAGGCTGTGTGAGACACCCGCGAGATCTAGTAAATGTGTTATGAGTCGTATTTGTTTCTGGGCCATGTGACACACACCCTTGAGATTTAGTTATGCGTTATTTGTCGTATTTTTACCGGGGACATATTTGTACCGGGGGTTGTGTGACACGCCCCTGAGATTTAGTTTATCCGTTATAAGTTGTATTTATATTGGGTGCTGTGTGACATGCCTACGAGATTTAGTTTAGGGGTTATTAGTCATATTTATACCAAAGCTATGTGACAGGCTCCCGACATTCAGCTAAGGAGTTATGAGTAGAGTTTATATTAGACGCCGTATGACACGCCGGCGAGATTAAATTTAGGTGTTTTAAGTCATATTTATACAAGAGGCTATGTGGCCTGCTCGTGAGATTTATTTTACGTGTTATTACTCATATTTATATCGGGGGCTGTATGACATGCTCCGATAATTACATTAGGCATCATATGTTGTATTTATTCCAGAGGCCGTGTGACACACCTTCGAGATTTGGCTTAGAAGTTATAAGTTGTATTTATTACAGGGGTTGTGTGACACGCCCCTGAGATTTAGGTCAGGCATCATACGTCATATTTATACCAGAGGCAGCGCGACACGCCCCCGAGATTTAGTCTAAGAGTTACATGTCGTACTTATACCAGGGGTTGTGTGACTTGCCCCTACGTTTAGTGTAGGCATTATTAAGTCCTACTTATATCAAGGGTTTTGTGACACACCCTCGAGATTCACTTTATGTTTTAAGATTCGTATTTATGCCGGGGGCATGTCATATTTACTTTAGGCGTTACAAGTCGTATTTATACCGAGTGTTGATTGTTACACCCCCTAGATTAAGTTTAGACATTATAGTCGTATTCATACCGGGGGATGTGTGACAACCCCCCCCCCCCCCCCCCCCCCCCCCCCCCCCCGATTTAGTTTAGGCATTGTAAGTCGCATTTATACTGGGGGCTGTGTGACATGCCGCCGATGTTTAGTTTAGGAGTTGTAAGTCTCATTTTTACTGGGGGGCTGTGTGGCATGCCCCCGTAGTTTATTTTAGGCATTATAAGTTGTATTTATACCCGAGGTTTCCTCAAACCCCCCCAAGATTTTGTTTAGGCATTATAAGCCGTATTTATACCGAGATTTGTGTGACACACCGTGAGATTTAGTTTTGGTGTAAGTTGTTGTATCTCTACTAAGGCTGTGTGATACGCCTCAAGATTTACAATAGGCGTTATAAGTTTTAGTTATACTAGGGGTTGTGTGACACACCCCTGAGATTTAGTTTAAGCATCATAAGTCATATTTATACCAGAGGCAGCGTGACACGCCCTCGAGATTTAGTCACAAGTCCTATTTATTTTGGGCGATGTGTTACATTCTCCTGTGATTTAGTCTAGGCGTTACAAGTTGTACTTATATCCAGTGTAGGGTGACACACCCCTGAGTTTGGTCTGTGCATTATAAGTTGTATTTATTATGGGGGGTTGTGTGACACACCCTTGAGATTTAGTTTATGCACTATGAATTTTATTTACACTGGGAATTATGTGACCCACTGTCAAGATTCATTTTATGCGATATAAGCCATATTTATACCAGAGGCTGTGTGACACACCCACAAGATTTACTTTATGCATTTATGCATTATAAGCCGTATTTACAACAAGGACTGCGTGGTACACCCCCGAGATTTAGCTTAGGCTTTACAAATCGTATTTATACCGGGGGCTGTGTGACACGCTTTTGTGATTTAGCTTAAGTGTTACTAGTTAGATTTATACCAGGTGCTGTGTGACACACCCCTGAGATTAAGTCTAGGCGTTATAAGTTGTATATATACAGGGGACTGTGTGCCACACTCCAAGATTGGCAAGGCTTTATACGTTGTATTTATACCGAGGATTGTGTGACACGTTCCCGAGATTTAGTTTAGGTGTTGTGAGATTTTTTTATGCCGGGGGTTGTGTATCACACCCCTGCGATTTAGTTTATGCATTATCAGTCATATTTGTATCAGGGGCTGGGTGACCCGCCTTCGGAAATCAGTTGACGCTTTATAACTAGTATATATACCGGGGGCTGTGTGACACGCCCCTGAGATTCAGTCCAGGCTTTAAAAGTCGTATGTGTACCGAGGGCTGTGTAGCATGGCCTCGGGTTTAATCTAGACGTTACAAGTCGTATTTATATCGAAGGCTGTGTGACACACCCCCGAGATTTAGTTTAGGCGTTAGAAGCCGAGTTTAGACTGGAGGCTATGTGACACGGCCTCGAGATTTAGCGTGGGATTTATAAATCGTATTTATACCTACTGCCCCAGAGATTTGGCCTAGGTGTAATAAGCCGTATTTATACCGGAGGCAATGTGACACACCACTAAGATTTAACTTAGGCAGCACAAGTTGTATTTATACCAGAGGTAGTGCGACATGCCCCTGAGATTTAGTCTACGTGCTACACATATTTACACTAGGGGCTGTGTGACATGCCCCTGTGATTCAGTCTAGGCGTTACAAGTTGTCTTTATATCAGGGACTATATGACACGCCCCCGAGATTTAGTTTATGCGTTATGAGTGATATTCACACCACAGGTAGTGTGGCACTCCATTGATATTTAGTTTAGGCATTATTCGCCATATTTATACCAGAGGCAATGTGCTATGCCCCTGAGATTTAGTTTAGTCATCATAAGTCGTATTTATACCAAAGGGAGTGAGACACACCCCCGGGTTTTAGTCCAGGTGTTACGAGTCGTGTTTATATCGGGGGCTGTGTGACATGACCCTGTGATTTAGTCTAGGAATTATAAGTCGTACTTATATCCAGTGTCGTGTGACATGCCGCCGGGATTTAGTTTATGCGTTATGAGTCATATTTATACTAAGGGTTGTGTGTCACGGTTCCGCGGATTAGTCTGGGTGTATTAAGTGGTACTTATTCAAGGGGTTGTTTGGCACACCCTCGAGATTTAGTTTAGGCATTATAAGTTGTATTAATATCGCGTGCGCCCAAGGTTTAGTATAGGCGTTATAAGTTGTACTTTTAAAAGGGTTGTGTGGCTTTGCCCCCGAGGTTTATTTTAGGTATTATGAGTCATATTTATACTGAAGGCTGTGTGACACGGCCCCCAGATTTAGTTTTGGCATTATAAGTCATATTTATATCGGGGGCTGTGTGACATGCCCCGAATATTTAGTTTAGGTGTTATTTGTCATAGTTTTACCGCAGGCTGTGTGACTGCCCCAGACATTTAGTTTATGCATTATAAATCATATTTGCAAGGAAAATTGTGTGGTACGCCTCCAAGCTTTAATATAGTTATTAATAGTCGTATTTAAACCGGGGGCAATGTCTTACACTCAAGAGATTTGGCTTAGGCATTATAAGTCGTATTTATTCTGAGGACTGTGTGGCACACCCCCAAGATTTAGTTTAGGCATTATAAATCGTATTTATAACGAGGCTGCGTGACATGCACTCGTGATTTACTTTAGGCGTTACAAGTTGTATTTATACCGGGGGCTATGTGATGCGTCACAGAGATTTAGTTTAGTTGTTATGAATGGTTTTTATACCGGGGGTGTGTGATTCTGTTTATACGATATGAGCTCTATTTATAACGGGGACATTATTTAGTTTATGAGCTTTAAATTGTATTTATATGGGGGCTGTGTGGCGCGCTCTCGAGATTTAGTTTATGTGTTATAAGTCGTATATATACCGGGGGCTGTGTGACGTGCCCTAAAGATTTAGTTTAGGCATTATGAGAGGTATTTGATATGAGATTTATTTTCACCGGGGGCTGTGTGACACGCCCCTGAGATTTAGTTTAGAAATTATGAGTCATATTTAAATCAGGGCAGTGTGACACACCCTTGAGATTTAGTTTTGGCATTATAAGTCGTATTTGTGCTGGGGGCTATGTGACATGCCCTAGATATTTAGAATAGACGGGGGGCGTGTGATTTAGTTTATTCCATTTGAGTTGTATTTATACCGTGGGCTGTGTGACACGATCCCGAGATTTTGTCTAGGTGTTATAAGTTGTACATGCATAGGGGCTGTGTGGCACGCCCCTGAGATTCAATTTAGGCGTTATAAATCGTATTTATACGGGGCAGTGTGACACGTCCCCGAGAATTAGTCTAGGCGTTATGGGTCGTATTTATACTGGGGGCTGTGTGACACGCACCTTGAGATTTAGTTTAGACGTCATGCGTGGTATATATACCAGGGGTTATGTGTCATGCCCTCCGCGATTTAGTTTATGCGTTAAGAGTCGTATTTATATCGGGCGCTATATGACACACACGAGATTTACGTTTTTCTTTATAAGTCGTATTTATGCCGGGGGCAGCGTGACACGTCGCCGAGTCTTAGTTTATGTGTCATAAGTCGTATTTATACTGAGGGCTGTCTGACACACCCCCAAGATTTAGTCTAGGCTTTATAAGCCATATTTATACCCGAAGCCGTGTGACATGCTCCCGAGATTTAGTTTATGTGTTATGAATGGTATTTATGCCGAGGGCTGTGGGTCACAACCCTGAGATTTAGTTTGTGCATTATCAGTCGTATTTAAACTAGGTGTTGTGTGATGCTCCGTCGAGATTTAATCAAGGCTTTATGACTCTCATTTACACCGACAAGATGTGACACGTCCTCGAGATTCAGTCCAGGCCTTAAAAGTAGAATTTATGTCAGGGGTTGTGTGGCTTGCCCTTGAGGTTTAGCCTAGGCTTTATAAGTCGTATTTATACCAGAGGCAATGTGGCACAACCCCGAGATGTAATTTAGGCGTTATAAGTCAAGTTTAGACCAGAGGCTCTCTGCATCACCGCTGAGATTTAGCTTAGGCTTTATAAGTTGTATTTATACCGGGGGCAATGTGGCACACCCCTGAGAATCAGCTTAGGCGTCATAAGTCGTATTTGTACTGGAGGCAGTGTGACATGCCCTCGAGGTTTTGCCCAGGCGCAACACGTTGCATTGATAAAGGGGGATTGTGAAATGCCCTTGTCATCTAGTCTCAGCGTTATAAGTCCTACTTATATCAAGGCCTATGTGACATGCCCCTGAGATTTAGTTTGTGCGTTATGGGTCGTATTTAAACCGCAGGTTGTGTGACATGCCATTGATATTTAGTTTAGGCGTTATTAGTCGAATTTATACCGGGAGTAATGTGTTATGCCCTTCAGATTTTGCTTAGACATTTTAAGTCGTATTTATACTAGGGGCTGTGTGACACGCCCCCGAGATTTAATTTAGTCATCATAAGTCGTACTCATACCAGTGGTAGTGTGACACACCCTCGAGTGTTAGTGAAGGCATAACAAGTTGTGTTTGTACCAGCGGCTTTGTGACATGCCCCTGTGTTTTAGTCCAGGTGTTAAAAGTCTTATTTATATCAGGGGTTGCGTGACACGCCCACGAGATTTAGCCTATGTGTTATGAGTCCTATTTGTACCATGGGTAGTCTGTCACGCCCCCGAGATTTAATCTATGTGTCATAAGCAGTAATTATTTCGGGGCCTATGTTACATGCCCCCAAGATTTCGTTTTAAGCATTGTAAGTCGTATTCATACCGCGGCTATGTTACGTGCCCCCGAGATTTAGTATAGCCATTATATGTTGTACTTTTACAAGGGCTACGTGGCATTGCCCCTGCGGTTTATTTTTGGCATTATGGGTTATATTTATGCCGGAGGCTGTGTGACACCCTCCCGAAATTTAGTTTTCACATGATAAGTTGTATTTATACTGGGGGCTGTGTGACATGCCCCTAAAATTTAATTTAGGAATTATTATTGGTCGCATTTATACCAGGGGTTCTATGGGACGTCTTGAGATTTAATTTAGGTATTATTAGTAGTATTTATACCAAGGGCAGTGTGTTACGCCCCCGAGAGTTAGCTTAGGTGGCGTTATAAGTCGTATTTATAACAAGGACTGTGTGGCACACCCACAAGATTTTGTTTAGGCTTTATAGGTCGTATTTATACCGGGGCTATGTGATGCACCCTCGAGATTTAGGATAGGCATTATAAGTTCTATTTATAATGGGGGATCTGTGGCACACCCCTGAGATTTAGTTTACGCATTATGAGTTGTGTTTAAATTGGGGGTGTGTTATTTAGTTTATTCGATATGAGTTGTATTTGTACTGGGGGCTATGTGACACACCCCCGAGATTTAGATTGTGCGTTGTAAGTCATATTTATAAAGGGGGCTGTGTGACAAGCCCTCGAGACTTAATTTTTGCATTATAAGTCGCATTTGTACCGGGGGCTATGTGCCACGTCCCCGATATTTAGTTTAGCCATTATCAGTCGTATTTATATTGGGAGCAGTTTTACACGCCTCAGAGATTTAGTCTAGGCGGTATATGTTTTATTTGTATCGGGGTTGTGTAACATGCCCCAAAGATTTACTTTATGCCCTATAAGTTGTATTTATACTGGGGGCTGTGTGACACGTCCCCGAGATTTAGTTCAGGTGCTATGATTGGTATTTATACCAGGGGCTGTGTGTCACGCCCCCGTGATTTAGTTTATGTGTTATCAGTCGTATTTGTATCAGGGGCTGTGAGACACGCCCCCGAGATTTATTCTACGCTTTATACCTCATATTTATGCCGGGGGTTGTGCAACATGCCCCCGATATTCAGTCTAGTCTTTAAAAGTCATATTTGTACCGAGGGCCGTGTGCCATGCCCCCAGGTTTAGTCCAGGCTTTATAAGTCGCATTTATATCGGAGACCATGTGACACACCCCCGAGATTTAGTTCAGGCGTTATAAGTCAAGTTTAAATCGGAGGCTGTGTGACACGCACCCGAGATTTAGCTTAGGCTTTATATGCCGTATTTATACCTACTGCCCCCGAGATTTAGCTTAGGTGGCACATGTTGTATTTATACTCGAAGCAGTGCGCCAAGCCCCCGAGATTTAGTCTGGTACAACACGTTGTATTTATACCGGGGGCTGTGTGACATGCCCCTGTTATTTAGTCTAGGCGTTCTAATTTGTATCTATATCAGGGACTATGTGCAATGCCCCCAAGATTTAGTTTACATGTTACGAGTTGTATTCACACCACGGGCTATGTGACACGCTACTGATACTCAATTTTGGCATTATTTGTCTTATTTGTACCAGAGGTAATGTGTTACGCTGCCAAGATTAGTTTAGTCTTCATAAGTTGTATTTGTATCAGAGGCAGTGTGACACAATCCCAGGTCTTTTGTCCAGGTGTTACGAGTCGTATTTATATCATGGGCAATGTGACATGCCCTTGTGATTTAGTTTAGGCATTATAAGGTGTACTTATATCGGGAGTTGTGTGACACGCCCCCGTGATTTTGTTTTTGCGTTAAGAGCAGTATTTAAGGGCCCCGTGTCACGCCCCTGAAAATTAGTTTAGGTGTTATAAGTCATACTTATACTAGGGGCTGGGTAACACACCTCTGAGATTTATTGTAGGCATTATGAGTCGAATTTATACATTGGGCTGTGTGACTTACCCTGAAGTTTAGCATAGGCGTTATAAATTGTACTTTTACAGGGGCTGTGTGGCATTGCATCCAAGGTTTATTTTAGGCGTTTTGTGTTGCATTTATACCGGAGGCCGTGTGACACGCTCCCCAAATTTAGTATTGGAATTATAAGTCGTATTTATACCCGGGGATGTGTGAAACGCCACGAATATTTAGTTTAGGCGTTATTATTCATATTTATACAGACGGCTGTGTGGCACCCCCAGACATTTAGTTATTGCGTTACAAGTCCTATTTGTATGGAGGGTTTTCTGGCACGCCTCCGAGACTTAATTAAGGCATTATTAGTCGTATTTACATCGAGGGCAGTGTGTTGCACCCCTTAGATTTAGCTTAGGCATTATAAGTCGTATTTATACTGAGGTCTGTGTGGCGCACTCCCGAGATTTAATTTCGACATTATAAGTCATATTTATAACGAGGCTGTGTGACACGTCCTCGGGATTTAGTTTAGGCGTTATAAGTCATATTTATACCAGGGGTTATGCGACGCGCCCTAGAGATTCAGTCTAGGGGTTATGAATGGTATTTATACCTCGGGCGCGTGATTCAGTTTATTCAATATGATTTGTATTTATACCGGAGGCTGTGTGACACAGCCCCGAGATTTAATTTATGCGTTATAAGTTGTAATTACATCGGGGACCTGTGGCACGCTATCAAGATTTGATTTATGCATTACAAGTTGTATTTATCCCAAGGGCATCGTACTGCGCCCTAGAGATTTAGTTTGGGCATTATGAGTGGCATCTATACCGGGGGCGTGCGATTTAGTTTATTCGATATGAGTAGCATTTATACTAGGGGCCCCTGAGATTTAGTTCAGGCATTATAAGTCATATTTGTATCAGGGCTGCGTGACACGCCCTCGAGATTTAGTTTTTGCGTTATAAGTCATAGTTATACTGGGGGCTGTGCGACCCGCCCTCGATATTTAATTTAGGCATTATGAGTGGTATTTATACGGGGGGCCGTGCGATTTAGTTTATTTGATATGAGTCGTATTCACACCGGGGCCTGTCTGACACGACCCCGAGAATTTGTTTCGGCATTATTTGTCGTATTTATTTCGGGAGCTGTGAGACACGCCCTCGAGATTTAGCATAGGCGTTATAACTCGTATTTGTATCAGGGCGGTGTGACACGCCCCCAAGATTTAGTTTAGGTGATATAAGTCATCTTTATATTTTGGGCAATGTGACACTCCCCCAGGAATTACTTTAGACATCACAGGTGGTATTTATACCGGGGGTTATGTGTCACACCCCCACGATTTAGTTTATGCATTAAAGTCGTATTTATATCGGGTGCCATGTGACACACACTCCGGATGTAGTTTATGCATTATAAGTCGTATTTATACCGGGGGCTGAGTGGCACGCCTCCCTGATTTAGTCTAGGCTTCATAAGTCATATTTATACCCGAGATTGTGTAACATGTCCCCAAGATTTAGTTTAGGTGTTATGAGTGGTATTTATGCAGAGGGTATTGTGTCACAAACTCCAGGATTTATAACTCGTATTTATACCGAGGGTTTTGTGACACACCCCCGAGATTCTACCTTGGCTTTAAATGTTGTATTTGTACAGGGGCTGTGTGACATGCCTCTGAGGTGTAGTCTAGTTTTTATAAGTCGTATTTATTTCGAAGGCAGCCCGGCACAGCCCCGAGATGTAGTTCAGGCATTATAAGTCGAGTTTAGACTAGAGGCTGCATGAAACGCCCCCAAGATATTTCTTAGGCTCTACAAGTCGTGTTAATATAGGGGGCAATGTGACACAACCCTAACATTTAGCTTAGGCGTCACAAGTCGTATTTATACCAAAGGCAGTGTGACACGCCCTCGAATTTTAGCTTAGGTGTTATGAGTCGTGTTTATACCAGAAGCAACGTGACACAACACTAAGATTTAGCCAAGGTGGCATGAGTTGTGTAAATACCCGAGGCAGTGCGACACGACCTCGGGATTTACTCTAGGCATTACATGTTTTATTTACACCGGGGCTGTGAGACATGCCCCTGTTATTTTGTCTCAGTGTCATAAGTCGTATTAATATTAAGGGCTATGTGACACACCCCTCGAGATTTAGTTTATGCCTTATGGGTCATATTTACACCACAGGCTCTGTGACACGCCATGGATAATTAGTTTGGGTGTTAGTAGTCGTATTTATATCGAGGGCAATGTCTTACGTCTCCCTGATTTAGGTTAGCGTTATATGTCGTATTAATACAAGTGGCTGTGAGACATGCACCCAAGATTTAATTTAGGCATCATAAGTTTTATTTAAACCAGTGGTGGTGTGACATGCCCTCGAGTTTTAGTCCTAGCGTTACGAGTTGTGTTTATACTGAGGGCTGTGTGACACGCCCCTGTGATTTAGACTAGACGTTATGAGTCTTATTTATATCGGGGGTTGCGTGACACGCCCTTGAGATTTAATCTATCCGTTATGAGTTGTATTTATGCCGAGGGATGTCTGTTACGCCCCCGAGATTTAGTCTGGATGTTATAGGCCGTACTTATACCATGGCCTGTGTGACACGCCCCTCGAGATTTAGTTTAGGCATTGTAAGTCGTATTTATACCGCTGGTTGGGAGACGCACCCCCAAGGATTAGTATAGGCGCTATAAGTTGTACTTTTAAAGGGGCTATGTGGCATGCACCTGTGGTTTATTTTAAGCATTATGGGTCATATTTGTACCAGAGGCTGTGTCACAAGCCCCCCGAGATTTAGTTTTTGTATTATAAGTCGTATTTATACCAAGGGCTGTGTGACTCGCCCCAGAGATATAGTTTATGATTTACAAACTGTATTTGTAAAGAGGATTGTGTGGTACGCCCATGTGATTTAATTTAGGCATTGTTAGTCGTGTTTATTTCGGGGGCAGTGTGTTACGCCCCCGAGATTTGGCCTAGGCATTCTAAATCGTATTTATACCGAGGACTGTGTGACACACCCTCGAGATTTTGTTTAGGCATTATAAGTTGTATTTTTACAAGGGCTGTGTTACACGCCCTTGAGTTTTAGTTTAGCTTTATAAGCCGTGTTTATACCGGAGGCTGTGTGACACGACCTTGAGGTCTAGTTTAGGCATTATGAGTGGTATTTATAACGGGGGCGTGTGATTTAGTTTAGTCGATATGAGTTGTATTTATACCGAGGGCTATGGGACATGCCCCCGAGTTTTAATTTATACGTTACAGGTGGTATTTATATTTATTTTATACGTTATAAGTTGTGTTTATACTGACGGTTGTGTGACACAACCCCGAGATTTAGTTTAGGCATTATTACTCATGTTTATACCAGAAGCAGTGGGACATGCTCTTGAGATTATTCTAGGCATTATAAGTTGTATTTATATCGGGGGTTGTGTGACACACCCCCGAGATTCAATTTAGGAGTTATAAGTCGTATTTATACCTGGGGCAGAGTGACATGCCCCCGAGATTAGGTCTAGGCTTTATAAGTCTTATTTACTCCGGGGGTTGTGCGACATGCCCCAGAGATTTAGTTTAGGTGTAATGAGTGGCATTTATACTCGGGGATGTCGGTCACGCCACTTCCATTTAGTTTATGCGTTATCAGACGTATTTATAACGGGAGCTGTGTGGCACGCCTCCGAGATTTAGTTTGAGCATTATAACTTGATTTTATACCGCTGGCTATGTGACGCGCCTCCGAGATTTAGTCCAAGATTTATTAGTCGAATTTGTACCGATGGCTATGTGACATGCCCTCGAGATTTAGATTAGGTGTTATAACTTGTATTTATACTGGGGGCTACAAGACACGCCCTCGAGATTTAGTTTAGGTGTTATAAGTCGTATTTATACCGGGGGCTTTGTGACACGTCCCCGAGATTTAGTTTAGTTGTCGTACGTCGTATTTGTAGCGTGGATTATGGGACTGGCTCCTGAGATTTAACTTAGGTGCTTTAAGTCGTACTTATACGGAGGCAGTGTGACACGCCCCCATTGTTTAGTTTACACGTTTTAAGTTGTATTTATATCGGGGGCTGTGACACAGGCCCCTGAGATTTAACTTAGGCATTATTTGTCATATTTATATAGGGGGCTGTGTGGCACGCCCCGAGATTTAGTTTATGCGTTATAAGTTGTATTTACAAAGAGGGTTGTGTGGTATGCCCCCGAGATTAGCTTAAGCTTTATAAATCGTATTTATAATGGAAGCTTTGTGGTGTGCCCCCGGGATTAAGTTTTGCCATTATAAATCGCATTTATACCGGGGTAACTAGGGGTTGTGTGGTACGTCTCTGTGGTTTAATTTATGTGTAACAAGTCATGTTCATACCGGGCGCTATGTGACATGCCCTTGAGATTTAATTTGCGTCACAAGTCATATTTATATCGAGGGCTGTGTGACACGCCCTCGAGTTTTATTTAGGTGTTATAAGTCGTATTTATATGAGGAGATTTAGTTTAGGAGTTATAAGTTGTATTTATATCAGGGGCGGCATGGCAGGCCCCGGATATTTAGTTTAGGGGTTATAAGTCATATTTATCCCAGAGGCTACGTGACACGCCCCGATGATTTTGCTTAGGCGTTATAAGTCGAATATATACAGGGGACTGTGTCGCACACCCGGAGATTTAGTTTAGGCATTATAAATCGTATTTATACCGGGTGCATCGTGACACGCCCCTGAAACTTAGTTTAGGCATTATTTGTCGTATTTATGCTAAGGGAAGTGTGAAAATCACCGAGATTTAGTCTTGGCATTATAATTTGTATTTATACCGGGGGCAATGTGACACGCCCTCGAGATTTAGTCTAGGTGTTGTAAGTCGTATTTATATCAGGGCTGCATCACATGCCCTCGGAATTTACTTAGGATGATATGAGCAGTATTTATAGGGGTGGCTATGTAACAAGCCCCCAAGATTCAGTTTATTCAATATGAGTCATATTTATACCGGGAGCCCCCCAATATTTAGTTTACGCATTATTTGCTGTAATTATACCTGAGGGATCTGGGCGTTATAAGTCGTATTTATACCGGGGGTTGGGTGACACGCACCCTAGATTTAGTTTAGCAGTTATAAGTTGTATTCCCTCCGCGGCCGATGTGACACGTCCCCCTGGCTTAGGCGTTGCACGTGGCATTTTTGCAGGGGGCATTGTGGCGTGCTTCCGAGGTTTAGTTTGGGCGTTATAAGTCGTATTTATACCGGGGGCTGTATAACATGCCCCCAAGATTTATTTTCAATGTTATAAGTCGTACTTATACCTCAGGTTGTGTGACACGCCCCTAAGAGTTGGTTTAAGTGTTATAAGTCGCATTTGTACAAGTGTCTGTGTGACAAGCTTCCAAGATTTAGTTTACTTGATCTGAATTCTATTTATACCGAGTGTTGTGTGACCTGCCCCTAAGTTTAGTTTGTTCGTTATTAGTCTTATTTATACCAGGGGCAGTGTGACACGCTCCCGGGATTTAGTTTAGCTGTTTTATGCATTTTTACCGAGGACTGCGTGACATGCCCTCAAGGTGAAATTTAGGTTTTATAGGTCATATTTTTACCGGTGGCAGTGTGGCCCACCCCAGAGATTTAGTTTGTGCGTTGCACATCATATTTATACCGGAGGCTGTGTACACACCTCCAAGATTTAGTTTAGTAGTTATAGGTCGTATTTGTACCGGTGTTTATGTGACACTCCCCCAAGATTTAGATTTGATATTACAAGTTGTATTTACAACGGAGCAAGTGTGGCACGCCTTTCGAGATTTAGGTTACACTTATAAGTAGTATTTATATCGGGGGCTTTGTGACACAGCCCCGAGATTGTGTTTATTCGATATTAGTTATATCCATACCCGGTGCTTTGTGAAACGCTCCTAAGATTTAGTTTATGCGTTATAAATTGTATTTATGCCGGGGGCCGTGTCACATGTCGATGAGATTCAGTTTAGGCGTTACAAGTCGTATTCATAACGGGGCAGTGTGGCGTGCCCCCGAGATTAAATTTAGGGTTACAAGTAGTATTTATGCTGTAGATAGTGTGGCACGCCCCCTAGATTTAGTTTTGGCGTTACAAGTGATATTTGTACCGGGGGCTGTAATTTTACGAGGGGCTGTGTTACACGCCCCCGACATTTAGCTGAGGTGCAATAAGTCGTATTTATGCCAGGGGTGGTGTGGCACGCTCTAGAGATTTAGCTTCGACATTATAAGTCATATTTATAAAGTGGGCAGTGAGACACACCCCCAATATTTACTTTATGCTTTATAAGTCGTATTTATACCCAAGGCATTGTGGCAAGCACTCGAGATTTAGTTTATGCATTATATGTCGTATTCATTACATAGGTTGTGCGACACGACCCTGAGATTTAGTTTTAGACGTTATAAGTGGTATTTTTAGCGGGGGGACTGTGTGAGGTGCCCCCGAGATTTTGTTTAGGCATAGTAAGTTGTATTTATACCGGTGGCTGTGCGACACGCCCTCGAGATTTAGTTTAGGCTTTCAAAGTCATATTTATAGTGGGGGCTATGTGACAGGCCCTTGATATTGAATTTACGCATTATAAGTCGTGTTTATACCGTGGGCTATGTGACACGCCCTTGAGATTTAATTTAAGCAATAAAAGTCGTATTTATACTGGGGTTGTGTGACATGCCCCGGCGATTAAGTTTTAGCGTTGTAAGTCGTATTTACACTGAAGGCTTTGTGACACGCCCATGAGATTCAGTTTAGGTATTACAAGTCATATTTATACCCGGAGCTGGGTGACACGCCCCCTGAATTTATTTTTCGCTGTATGAGTCGTGTTTTCATTGGGGGCAGTGTGACATGCCCTCGAGATTTAGTTTATGAGTTAGAAGTCATCTTTATACTGTGGGCAGTGTGATACGCCCCCGAGATTTAATTTAGGTGTTATAAGTCGTATTTATATTGGGGGCTGTGTGACACGATCCCGAGATTTAGCGTGGGCGTTATAAGTCATATTTATTCATGTGGTTGTGTGATACATCACTGAGATTTTTTTAGGAATTATAAGTCGTATTTATACTGGGAGCTGTGTGACGTGGCCCCGAAATTAAGATTATGCCTAATAAGACATATTTATGCCTGGAGCTGTGTGATGCGCCACTGAGATTTAGTTCAGGTGTTATAAGTTGTATTTATATCGGGGTCTGTGTGACACACCCTCGAGAGTTAGTTTTTGAATTATAAGTCATATTTTACATTGGGGATGTGTTACACACCCTCAAGATTTAATTTCTGCGTTATAAGTCATATTTATACATGGGGCGGTATGTGGTACTTACTTTGCTTATGCATTAGCAAGTGCACTAGTCATATTAAGTAATGAAGTGGTGAGTAGAGTATTGTTCCCGCGAGGATTGTTATTGATGCGTATTTTTTACTAGTAAGTGCACTAGTCGCTTCAAGCAATACAGAGTGAGTAGAGTATCATTCCCACGAGGATTGCTGAGTGAGTACTGAAATTAATAACTTTAATACTATTTGAAAGATAAAAAAAAAAGGGATTCGTTAAATAAAAATAAAAACAAAAGAGAAAGAAACACAAATAGAATGTTAATTAAAGTTTTTGGGTTTTCATTAGATAAAAAAAGTCTAAGGCATCGGATTTCACCTTAATTGCATCAATATGCTTTTCTATTCTCGATATTCATATTGTTATTGCCTGTTGATGGTTGAAAATCCTATTTTACTAAATATTCTCTCTCGAGCAACATTTAGCGTACTCTTTAACATATTAACCCATCACTTTCGTGCATGAATTTAAATAAGAAAAGAGTTATAAAAGCTCAATGATTTTCTTTTAAAAACCACACAAATTGCGTTAATCTCTTTTGTGCATTCGCTCAATTTGTAGTGCTTATCACCTCAGCACTCATCATAAATCTCGTTTCGATCTCATTATGAATCATTATGGGCCTTAAATGGTGATCAAGCATTTAAAACTCATTAAGAACAATGATAAACACTTCAACAACGTAATAACTTAAACATTGAATACCTTGAATTAGAAACGAGCGTATTTTACAACTTAGGCTGCATCGTAGCCTTATATTAATAAATTTAGTTCATATTAAACTTAATATTAAATATTACAAGAATCAAAATACATGAACTAATGAAGAAAAATGATAAAACTAACAAAAATAACAAAAACAACAAAAACAGAGCAGAACAAGTCAAGGTGCTAACTGCACAGACCCGACTACTTCTCACCCGTTTTTCACTCGAGTTTTTTGTGTTTTTTGATCTGAAAACTTGATTCTCCTACTCCCGGAATCCTCCCCTATTTATACAAGTAGATTTTGGAATAAAAAACTAAGAGAAAATCTCAAAAATCGAGCTCCACTGGAGCTTCCAGTGGCAGTTGCAGGTCCGTTGCGCAAAATCTGATTTTTTTTTATTTCTAGCTTGATCACCGCCCATATCTTGATCATAATTGGTTGAAATTGTGGTTTATGCATCAATGAAGTTATTTTATATTTTCCTTTTAGCTGCACCGCCCAAAATTAGCTCAAACTTCATCTTTATTCGATAATTTCAGCAGCAGCTGCATTGTGACCTCCTAGCCACATTTTCAACCAATTATCTTGCATTTCCTCTTCATAAAACAGCCCAAATACTCCATTAACATGCTAATATGATGTTAGACAACTTATTTAAGCGTTGGGTTAATGTATTTTAGTAGAAAAATCAAGAAATATGGGGCTGTAAAGCAAGCTTGCTGCAGCAGGTGCATCACCTGCTTTGTAACTTGTGATTTTTTTATATTTTCGATTTTTTTTCTGATTTTTTATGCTTAAACAAGCTTTAAGTAATGTTTAATTATAATATACAAGATATAAAAGATGGATAATAAGGATAGAAGCTCGAATTTTAGCCAAAAATTGATGCAAAACTTGTAAAATAGGGTGGTAATTAGGTATTTTTGGTAATTTTATACAATTTTTGTTATTATTTTGTAAGTTTTTTTGATTTATCTTGCTTTTAATTATAAAACTAGCAAGATTTAATTCAAATTGGAGTTTTTGCAATAAAGTGGGTGAAATAGTCAAAACTAAGCAAAAACGAGCAAAAGTGCTAAAATTAGAAGTAAAATATTTTAAAATATTTTAAAATGATATAGATAAATATATACAAATTTAAGGTTATCAAAATACCCCCAAACTTAAATCTTGCTCGTCCCTGAGCAAGGCTGAACATTTCAGCCCCATATCTCATGTTTTTCAAGAATTTTTCTACTATTTAAAGCAAGTATACTTTAATTCAGAAATGAATAAACGAAAATTGACGTTTAAGGCTCTAAAGGTAAAATCATCCTTTCTGAGGAAAAATCTATCAATCACCTAGGTAGCCAAGATTCAAAAGTTAAGAAAGCAAATTAAGTTTATCCGTTCATTCAAATCTTAAGACATTCAAACAGTATAGAGGACAAAAATTCATACCACTCATAACAAATCTTATCAAGTATGCCCAAACTAAAACAATTTTTTCTTTTTTTTTTTTTTCCAGAGCAACTTATTTGCCCAAGTCACTTTCGGCTCATGAGTTTATCTTCAGCGAGAATCAAGCTCCGACTCCTGAGCGATGACCCATAAGTAAGAGAAGCCACCGCTGAGATGTCCCCAATATTACCGAGTGAGTATATCTTCAGCGAGAATCAAGCTCTGACTCCTGGGCGATGACCCATAAGTAAAAGAAGCCACCACTGAGATTCCTTCTCTATGGCTCCCCTGAGTTTATCTACAGTGAGAATCAAGCTCCGGCTCCTGGGCGATGACCCATAAGTAAGAGAAGCCACCACTGCGACGCCCTCAATATTGGGTAGCACATATCTTTATTTATGCGAGATAGTGGTGCTCGAGATTCAATTTTGTCTATTTTTTTTTTTTTTTTTAATATATATATCATATTTTTCTTTTAGATTTAGGCATAACCCTTCAAAGCTCATTATAAGATGATAATCCTTAATGTAATCTATTCAAATTTGAATATCTTTTAATAAGAAAGAAAGGTAAAACAGCTATGCTAACAAGTGAACTCAAATATCATGGTTTAATCAAGATAATGCCTTAGATTTTTGTTTCACTATTAAAGCACAAAAACAATCAATTCTTAGGTTATTCCAATTCAATTATAGTAAACGAGCTAAGAAAGAGTAGAAAAATAGTCTAAAAAGCATGAATGATAAGTTTTCAAAATACAAGGGGATTTATATATATATATATTGCTTTTATTGTATTATTGTTATTCAAAATGCAGTAAAACTTAAAGCATAGAAATCTTTTTGTTAGCCGACCCTATTTACATCCCCATATAAAGGCTCCGAACTCTGGGAGGCACTTAAGCCGACTCTTAAACATAAGACTGGAAAACTTTTCGAAAAATGTTTTAAAATCATAAAAACCGCTTTTCCCACTCCTAAACATAAAATTTAACATTGCTTTTTTTTTTTTTAATGTTAAAAGGAATATACAGAGCAGGTGGGAGAGATATACTTCCCCGGTTTGAGGATTGCTTATTGATGATGCATGTGGACATTGTGCCACCCCCAAACTTCTTATGAAGTACCTGTTAAAAAAAATGTGAGACAAAATAAATAAACAAAAATAAAAACACTTGGGCTGCCTCCCAAGAAGCGCTTTTGGTTATAGTCGTTAGCTTGACTCCCTTGGTGGATCTAATTTATCTAAATGGATTTTAAAATTAAGAAAAAGTTAAAATTAATCAGAAAACTAAAAAAAATAACAATCTACAATAAAATAAAATAAATGAATGAAGATTAATTTTTCGTATTTTCAACAAAATTTACAATCTATCAACAATTTCAAATTATAAAAACAAACAAAATAATTTTTTCTTTTTATATACGAATTTTTTTATTTAATAATTTTTTTGGGTTTTTTTTAAAGAATTATCTTTACAAATAAAATGAATAAATGAAAAGAAATTTATATTTCAAATTTAACAAAATTTACAAATTATTAACAATTTCAAATTAGTATCAAAACTATGTGGTATCAATATCACTCAATTACAGACAATCCCCGGCAACGGCGCCAAAAACTTGATGCGTATTTTTTACTAGCAAGTGCACTAGTCGCTTCAAGTAATACAGAGTGAGTAGAGTATCGTTCCCGCGAGAATTGCTGAGTGAGTACTGAAATTAATAGCTTTAATACTATTTGAAAGATAAAAAAAAAAGGATTCGTTAAATAAAAATAAAAACAAAAGAGAAAGAAATACAAATAGAAAGTTAATTAAAGTTTTTGGGCTTTTATTAGATAAAAAAAGTATAAGGCATCCGATTTCACCTTAATTGCATCAATATGCTTTTCTATTCTCGATATTCATGTTGTCATTGCTTGTTGATGGTTGAAAATCCTAATTTACTAAATATTCTCTCTCGAGCAACATTTAGCGTACTCTTTAACATATTAACCCATCACTTTCGTGCATGAATTTAAATAAGAAAAGAGCCATAAAAGCGCAATGATTTTCTTTTAAAAACCACACAAATTGCGTTAATCTCTTTCGAGCATTCGCTCAATTTGTGGTGCTTATCACCTCAGCACTCATCATAAATCTCGTTTCGGTCTCATTATGAATCATTACGGGCCTTAAATGGTGATTAAGCATTTAAAACTCATTAAGAACAATGATAAACACTTCAACAACGTAATAACTTAAACATTGAATACCTTGAATTAGAAACGAGCGTATTTTACAGCTTAGGCTATATCGTAGCCTTAGATTAATAAATTTAGTTCATGTTAAACTTAATATTAAACATTACAAGCAACAAAATACCTGAACTAATGAAGAAAATGATAAAACTAACAAAAATAACAAAAATAACAAAAACAGAGCAGAACAGGTCAGGGAGCTAACTGCACAGACCCGACTACTTCTCACCCATTTTTCACTCGAGTTTTTTGTGTTTTTTGATCTGAAAACTTGATTGTCCTACTCCCGGAATCCTCCCCTATTTATAAAAGTATATTTTGGAATAGAAAACTAAGAGAAAATCTCAAAAATCGACCTCCATTTGAGCTTCCAGACGCAGTTGCAGGTCTGCTGCGCAAAATCTAATTTTTTTCATTTTTAGCTTGATCACCACCCATATTTTGATCATAATTGGTTGAAATTGAGGTTGATGCATCAATAGAGTTATTTTCTATTTTCCTTTTAGCTGCACCGCCCAAAATTAGCTCAAACTTCATCTTTATTGGATAATTTCAGCAGCAGCTGCATTGTGACCTCCTAGCCACCTTTTCAACCAATTATCTTGCTTTTCCTCTTCATACCACCGCCCAAATACTCCATTAACATGCTAATATGATGTTAGACAACTTATTTAAGCTTTGGGTTAATGTATTTTAGTAGAAAAATCAAGAAATATGGGGCTGTAAAGCAAGCTTGCTGCAGCAGGTGCATCACCTGCTTTGTAACTTGTGATTTTTTTTTTATATTTTCGATTTTTTCTGATTTTTTATGCTTAAAAAAGCTTTAAGTAATGTTTAATTATAATATACAAGATATAAAAGATGGATCATAAGGATAGAAGCTTTAATTTTAGCCAAAAATTGATGCGAAACTTGTAAAATAGGGTGGAAATTAGGTATTTTTGGTAATTTTATACAGTTTTTGTTATTATTTTGTAAGTTTTTTTGATTTATCTTGCTTTTACTTATTGATAAAACTAGCAAGATTTAATACAAAATTGGAGTCTTTGCAATAAAGTGGGTGAAATAGTCAAAACTGAGCAAAAACGAGCAAAAGTGCTAAAATTAGAAGTAAAATGTTTTAAAATGATATAGATGAACATATACAAATTTAAGGTTATCAGTTATTGACCAGATACCAAAATTAGTAGCTTTAACACTATTTAAAAGACCGAAAATTGAGGTTTTTGATATAAAATAAATTAAAATAAAAACAAACAAAATATGTTAACTAATTTTTAATTAAGATTTACTAATTTTTATGAATTTTTTATGATTTTATAATGTCCAAGTCATCTTATTTCACCCAGTTGAATCAATACGCGTTTCTATTCTCGTTATTCAAGTTGTTATTACGTGTTGATGGTTGAAAATCCTAATTTACTAAATATTCTCTCTCGAGCAAAATTTAACATGCTCTTTTACATATTAATCCAACACTCTCGTACATGAATTTATATAAGAAAAGAGTTTTTAAAGCTCTATGATTTTTATTTAAAAACCACACAAATCGTGTTAATCTCTCTCGAGCATTCGCATCGAGCATTCACCCAATTTGTGGTGCTTATCACCTTATCAATCGTCATAAATCTCCTCTCGAACTCATTATGAATCATTATAGGCCTTAAGTGGTGATCAAGCATTTAAAACGTATGAAAAACAATTATAAACACTTAAACAACGCAATAACAAAACATTGAATACATTGAATTAGAAATGAGCGTATATTACAACTTAGTCTACATCGTAGCCTTGGATTAACAAAATTAGTTCATGATAAACTTATTATAAGACATATTTAACACAAAATTTATGCACTTAATGAAAAGAAGGATAGAAAAGAGCTTGAAAATGCAAAATTTCAAACCAAACTTCTTCTTTTCTCCTCCTTCTTTCTTCCTTCAAATTTCTACCTTATTTCTCTACTTTATATTTGATTTTTCTGGTTTGAATGATGCTAAAACACTTCCATGACCGCCCTATTTATAGTACATGAGGTTGGAATTACTAAAAATAAAAAAATTGCAAGCTAAAAGCTCATTGCACTACACATCTGCCGATGCTTCCAATTCTGTAGGCTTGCAACTTGCTGCTGGTTTGTTCATTTTTCTTCAACTACGGAGGTCCAAAATCAATCTTAACATCAACTTTAACATGTTATTGAAATGCACAAGAGGTTATTTCACTTGAGTGCTCAATTTTTCCACTCAAAATAGCAAGTTGAAGTGAATTGTGCAGGCTCATTTTCAGTTTCTGCAACTTGCTATCCTTTGCTATTTTTCTTCATTTTTTTTTGAGCTTTGGCCACCCAAAATCAGCTTTAACATAAATTTTGACATGTTAATGAAGTGTACAATAAGTTCTTTCACCTTATTTGTCTATTTTGCCACCCAAATTTGCAAGTTGAAATGGATTGTTCAAGCTGGTTGTACATTCTCTGTATTAGCTACTCTTGCTGAATTTTCTTCATTTTTTTCTGCTTTTGCAGCCCAAAACTCAGCCTCGACATCATCTTGGACATGTTAATGAATTGTTTATGTCATCCTTGCATTTGATTAGTGCATTTTGCCACCCCTTTTTGCAAGTTTGGTGAATCTTGCATTCACTTGTTGATGTTTATTATAAAACCCTGCAAAATTTAGCATAAAATGAGTGTTTCCCAAAGAAATGGAAATAAAAGCCAAAAAGAGCAATAGCGTTAAAAATTTGAGGTAAAATTGTTAGAAAATGAACCAAAATGATACAAATAATTATATACTAAATTAGACTTATTAAAATACACCCCCCCCCCCCCAAATTTAAATCTTGCTCGTCCTCGAGTAAGGCTAAATATTAAAGCACAGGATCTCATGCTTTTTAAGAATTCTTCCACAATTCGAACCAAGTATACTCTTATTAGAAAAGATTGATCAAAGCTCAAAGTCTTAATATTCCAAAGGAAAAACCATCTTTTCTAAGGAAAAACCTGTCAATTACCTAGGTAACCGAACTCAAAAGTTAGCTAAGCAAATTAAGCTTATCCGTTCTTTCTAATCTCAAGATATTCGAACCGAATGGAAGCCAAAAATCATGCCACTCATAACACGACTTATCAAGGATACCTAAAACTAAATTATTCACAAAAAGTGTCATTTTCTTTGTCTTTTCTTTTTTTTTTCCTGAGGAATTTATTTGCTCAAGTCAATCTCGGCTCGCGAGTTCATCTTCAGTGAGAATCAAGCTCCGACACCTGATCAATGACTCATAAATAGGAGTAGCCACCACTGAGATGCTTTTATTATGACTTCCTGAGTATATTTTCAGTGAGAATCAAGCTCCGACTTCTGGACGATGACCCATAAGTAAGGGAAGCCACCACTGAGACGTGATAAGTCTAAAATAGTATATAATTTTTTTATATTATTTTAATATATTTTTAAACATTTTACATCAAATTTTTATCGCTTGTGCTTGATTTTGCTCTTTTTCGCTCATATTGCCATTTTCTTACAAAAACACTCGTTTTATGCTAAATCATGCTAGGTTTTATCATTAAAATTAACAATTAAAATCAAGATACACCAAACCAAAGAAAAAAATGGGCAAAAAATAATAATTAACATGCTAAAGCAAGAACACAACAAGTTCATGCACAATACAATTCAACTTGCAAAAATGGGTAACAAAATGCACAAATCAAGTGCAAGTATTAATTAAAAAATGCATTAACATTTCAAAGTTGATGTAAACTCTGAATTTAGGTGGGACTAAGCTCAAAAATTTGAAGAAAATCAGCAAAGAACAGCAAGAACAGAGAAAATGCACCAAGCTCAACCAATCCATTTCAACTTGCAATTTTGGGTGGTGAAATGGACAAATAACATGAAATAACTTCTTGAACACTTCATTATCATGTTCAAGTTGATTTTAAAGCTGATTTTGGGTGGTGTAAAGCAATAAAAAATGAAAAAAATCGAGTTGAATAGCCATTGCAGAATCTGGGTGCAGGTGGTGGTGCAATCAGCTTCAACTTGCATTTTGGGAGCAAAACCTCAATGATTTTTACCCAAATTCATTTTAAAAACATACTTTAACATGTCCTAAATTATATTTTTGAAGTTTTGGGAGGTGAAATTCAGAAAAAATGAAAAAAATGGATGAATAAGAAACACTGCTGCAGCTGCAGAAATTTGACAGATTTTGCACAACTTGCTTACTTTCTCCACTTTGGGCGGCTATATTATGCAATATTTTAGCTCAAATTCATTGTATACACCTTATAAAACATGAACATGATGCTTTTTTTCAGGTTTTTGGAGGTGGAATTCAGAAAAAAAAATAAAAAAAAATGGATGATCAAAGTAGCTTCAGCGGCAGCCGCAACATTCAGCTAATGAGGGTAAAGTTTTATATTTTTTTGCAATTTTTTTAATTCCATATCAACTACAATAAATAGGGAATGGTTTGGGGGTGTTTAAGCAGCAGACTTCAAAACAAAAATCACAAGATTTGAGTGAGAAAAAAGAGAAAAATCGTGAGAAACAGGAAAGGAGAAGGAAGGAAGTTTGGTTTGTAATTTTGTAATTTTAGTTCTTTCTATCCTTTTTTCTTTCTTAAGTACATGAATTTTGTGTTTATAATGTTTAATATTAAGTTTATCATGAACTAATTTTGTTATTCTAAGGCTACGATGTAGCCTAAGTTGTAATCTACGCTAATTTCTAATTCAAAGTATTCAAAGTTTATGTTATTGTGTTGTTGAAGGGTTTATTATTGCTCTTTATGAGTTTTAAATGCTTGATCACCATTTAAAGCCTATAATAATTCATAATAAGTCCGAGAGGAGATTTATGATGATTGCTGAGGTGATGAGCACCACAAATTAGGCGAATGCACGAGAGAGATTAACGCGATTTTTGTGGTTTTCAAAAAAGAAAATCATAGAGCTTTAAAAACTCTTTTCTTATTTAAATTCATACACGAGAGTGATGGGTTAATATGTTAAAGAGTATGCTAAATGTTGCTCGAGAGAGAATATTTAGTAAATTTGGATTTTCAACCATCAACACACAGTAACAACTTGAATATCGAGAATAGAAAAGGCGTATTGATGCAACTAAGGTGAAATCGGATGCCTTAGACTTTATAAACTAATAAAAACCAACAAAAAATTAGCACATTCCAATCTCGTTTTAACTTTTATTTATTTTTATTTTATTTTACTTTATTTCATATCAAAATCCTAAATTTTACGGTCTTTCAAAGAGTATTGAAGCTACTAATTTTCGTATTCACTCAATACAATCCTCATGGGAACAATACTCCACTCATTTCTATATTACTTGGTACGACTAGTTCACTTGCTAACGCATATGCAAATTCTGCATCATGTTTTTGGCGCCGTTGCCGGGGATTGTCTCTAATTGTGTGATATCGATACCAACTAGTTTTGGTGCTAATTTGAAACTGTTAATAATTTGTAAATTTTGTTAAACTTGAAATATAAATCTATTTTCATTCATTTTATTTAATTTATAAAGGTAATTCTTAAAAATATTAATTAAATAAAAATTCGTATATTAAAAAAAAAATTTAGTTTTGTGTTATTCTATTATTTTTCTTATATACTGTTTTTATTTTCAGCTTTATTTTTTAATTAAGTTCACTTTTTTTGTATTTCAAAAGCAAAGTTTGATATTTTAAAGCTTTTCAAAACATTAGTGCTACTATACCCCCCCCCCCCCCCCCTCCTCTCTCCTTCTCTCCCTAAAACCATATTTTTCTCAATTTTTATTTTAAAATTGTTATATTTATAAGTTTTCTGATTAATTTTAACTTTTTTTTTTTTTTTACTTTTAATTCACCTATAAAAGTGCTTCAAAGTCAAGTTTATTTTCTGTAAGTTTTTTAAAACCTTTAGTATTGCTGACACCCCTTTCTTAAAAATTGGTTTTCAAAGGTGGTTGTATTCTTAATTTTTCTCACTAATTTTATTTTTCCTCTAACTTTTTAGTTTATTTATTTATTTATTCGAAAAAAAAGGAGAAGAGTGCTAAGAGTGATGGCTTGCTACAACTTAATAAGACCTCAATACCAAGCAGTATTTGATGCATTATCTGCTCAACTTTCACTAATTGAAGACGTGATTACTGCTACTACTCTTAGATGTGAATTTTGCGCAGGTAGCCATACTAGTATGGAAAGCCAAATAGGTAATAGCTTTTCTTCATCAGATTTTGAGCAATATAACTTTATGAGACCTCAATTGCAAGCTATACCGAAAAGAAAACTGAGCATTTGTGAATATAGTGAATTATCTGTTCAACTTTCACAATTCGAGAAATATTAAATGCGATGATTGCTGCTCGTGCTCCTAGATGTGAATTTTGTGCAGGTAACCATGCTAGTATGGAATTTCAAATGGGTAATAGCTTTTCCTCATGGGGTTTTGAACAAGGTAATTACATGTGAAATTTTAACGAACCCCAGTACATTCCCTACTACAGTACCTATAGTCAAGAATGGATGGATCCTTTTTGGAATCATCACGAAGCATCTTGGTCACCCACTTATCCCTCTCAAGAAAAGAACAATGACTTAGAAGAGACCTTTAGGGAATTCACGGAAACTATGAGTGACCTAAAAAGCCAAAGAACCTCCATCCAAAATCCTGAACCTCAAGTAGGAACTACAATAGAGGAACAGTCGGAGAGGTTTGAAGAATCCCTGGCTAGCGATACCGTCGCCGACCTAGGGGAGCAAACTAATGCCACAACAGTGAGGGACGAAGACACACTAGAAAAACCACCTCAACATGACATAATCCCCTTAGTCAACTCAGAGCCACCAAGGACCAACGCTATCTTTACTGACCCATCACCACTAGTCATTGAAATAGAATGTCGAGCCTATCTAATATGGTCAGAAATTTTTGAAAACCATGGAGGCCTCAAAGAAAAATAGCAGAAGAAATCGGAAAAGGAAATTCAAGCGGTGGCAAATCAGGCTCAAAGATCCCAATAGTAGAGAAGGTGGAGGAGGTCATGTAAAGAAGAGAACAAGGAAGAGCCATGGAAGAAAATGGTCATTATGGATGGATGGTGGAAATTCTCTTCTCCTTCAAGACACGGGATAGATCCACCCAGAAAGTTGAGCTAACGACTGTAACCAAAAGCACTTCTTGGGAGGCAACCCAAGTGTTTCTACCCTTACTTATTTTTTGTTTCATTGTTTTTTTTATTGTCTCATATTTATGGGTATTTTTGTTTAAACAGCTATTTTACAACAAGTTTGGGGGTAGCACGATGTCCACATGCACTATCAATAAGCAGTCCTCAAACCTGGGATGTATCTCTCGCCTCACTTAATCCTTGTAGTTCTTTGAACATTAAGAATAATGTTAACTCTATGTTTAGTGGTGGGAAACGCAATTCTTGAAGTTTTGAAAGAAAATTATTTCAAAAAAATTTTCCTGATTTATGCTTTAGAGTCGGCCTTAGTGCCTCCCAGAGTTTGGAGCCTTTGTACGGGATGTAAATATTGCCGGCCAACAAAAATATTGTCTGTTTTTTGCACTTTTTATCATTAATCTTTCAAAAAATTTCATATAAAAAAAAGAAAGAAAGAAAGAACTTATCATCATGCTTTTTAGGCAATTTTTCGACTCTTTTTAGCTCATTCACTTTAATTAGATTTGAATAACCTAATAATCAATTGTTTTTTGTGTTCTAATTGCAAAACACGATCCAATCTAAGGCACTATCTGGATAAAACCATGGTATTTGACTTTACTAGTTAGCATAGCTGTCTTACTTTTCTTTCTGATTAAAAGATGCTCAAATTTAAATAGATTGCATAAAGAGTATCATTTAAATAATAGATTTTGAAAAGTTATGCCTAAGTCTAAATAAAAGAAAAATAATAAAGGGGGAGAATTACTAAGCACCGCTATCCTATTAAAAACGTCTATCATTTAGATATGTGCTATGGTGTGATGGTTTCGTGCCTTGGTACCTTGAGCAAGTAGATCCGTAGGGGTGTTTCAACACCTGGTACCCTTGGCCAACAGGAAAGGGAGTTGCCGCATTGAAAGCTCGCTACAAGGGGTACTTAGAAAGCTAATAAGGAACCAAGCACTAAAAAAAAAAAAAAAAGAAAAAAAGAAGAAGATCTCTAGCATTGCTATCCCACATAAATAAGATATGTACTACCCGTTAAGAGGGCATCTTAGTGGTAGCTTCTCTTACTTATGGGTCATCGCCCAGGAGTCGGAGCTTGATTCTCACAGAAGATATACTAAGGAAGTCATAATACAGGCATCTCAATGGTGGCTTTTCTTACTTATGGGCCATCGCCCAGGAGTCGGAGCTTGATTCTCGCTGCAGATATGCTTATATTGACTTAAGTAAATAAATTCCTCCAAAAAAAAAAAAAAAGGGTGCAAACATAATTGGTTTGGGCATACTCTATAAGTCTTGTTATAAGTGGTATAACTTTTGTCCTCTATTCGGTTTGAATATCTTAAGATTAGAAAGAATGGATAAACTTAATTTTTTTAGCTAAGTTTTGAATTCAATTACCTAGGTAATTGACAGATTTTTCCTTGGAAAGATGGTTTTGTCTTTAGAACCTTAAACTTTGAGCCTCAGTTATTTTATTTTAATTTAAAGTGTACCTGCTTTGAATTGTGGTAAAATTCTTAAAAAGCATGAGATCCTGCGCTTTAATGTTTAGCCTTGCTCCACGATGAGCGAGATTTAAGTTTCGGGGTATTATGATAAGTCAAAATTAATGTATAATTTTCTTATATTATTTCAATATATTTTTAAACATTTTACATCAAATTTTTATTGCTTTTACTCGATTTTGCTCTTTTTCGCTCATATTGCCATTTTCTTGCAAAAACACTCGTTTTATGCTAAATCTTGCTAGGTTTTATCATTAAAATCAACAATTAAAAGCAAGATACACCAAACCAAAGAAAAAAATGGGCAAAACATAATAATTAACATGGCTAAAGCAAGAACACAACAAGTTCATGCACAACACAATTCAACTTGCAAAAATGGGTAACAAAATGCACAAATCAAGTGCAAGGATTAATTAAAAAATGCATTAACATGTCAAAGTTGATGTAAACTCTGAATTTAGGTGGGACTAAGCTCAAAAATTTGAAGAAAATCAGCAAAGAACAGCAAGAACAGAGAAAATGTATCAAGCTCAACCAATCCATTTCAACTTGCAATTTTGGGTGGCGAAATGGACAAATAGCATGAAATAACTTCTTGAACACTTCATTATCATGTTTAAGTTGATGTTAAAGTTGATTTTAGGCGGTTCAAAGCAATAAAAAATGAAAAAAATCGAGTTAAACAGCCATTGCAGAATCTGGGTGCAGGTGGTGGTGCAATCAGCTTCAACTTGCATTTTGGGAGCAAAAACTCAATGCTTTTTACCCAAATTCATTTTAAAAACATACTTTGACATGTATTAAATCATATTTTTGAAGTTTTGGGAGGTGGAATTGAGAAAAAAAAAATGAAAAAAAATGGATCAACGAGCAACACTGTTGCAGCTGCAGAAATTTGACAGATTTTTCACAACTTGCTTACTTTCTCCACTTTGGCCAGCTATATTATGCCATATTTTAGCTCAAATTCGTTTTATACACCTTATAAAACATGCACATGATGCTTTTGTGCAGGTTCTGGGTGGTGGAATTCAGGGGAAAAAAAAAATTTTGAAGGAACAAATTTGCTTCAGCAGCAGCAGCAACATTCAGCTAATGAGGATAAAGTTTGATATTTTTTTGCAATTTTTTTAATTCCATCTGAACTACTATAAATATGGGATAGTGTGGAGGTATTTAAGCATCAGATATCAAAACAAAAATCACAAGATTTGAGTGAGAAAAGAGAGAAAAATCGTGAGAAAGAGAAAAGGAGAAGGAAGGAAAGAAGTTTGGTTTGTAATTTTGTATTTTAGTTCTTTCTATCCTTTTTTCTTTCCTACGTTCATGAATTTTTTGTTTATAATGTTTAATATTAAGTGTATCATGAACTAATTTTGTTATTCTAAGGCTACGATGTAGCCTAAGTTGTGATATATGCTTATTTCTAATTCAAGGTATTCAATATTTATGTTATTAAGTTGTTGAAGTGTTTATCATTGGTCATCATGAGTTTTAAATGCTTGATCATCATATAAAGCCTATAATAATACATAATGAGTCCGAGAGGAGATTTATGATGATTGCTGAGGTGATAAGCACCACAAATTTGGGCGAATGCTCGAGAGAGATTAACGCGATTTGTGTGGTTTTCAAAAAAGAAAATCATAGAGCTTTAAGAACTCTTTTCCTATTTAAATTCATACACGAGAGTGAGGGGTTAATATGTTAAAGAGTATGCTAAATGTTGCTCGAGAGAGAATATTTAGTAAATTAGGATTTTCAACCATCAACACACAGTAACAACTTGAATATCGAGAATAGAAAAGGCGCATTGATGCAACTAAGGTGAAATCGAATGCCTTAGACTTTATAAACTGATAAAAACCAACAAAAATTAGCACATTCTAATCTCATTTTAACTTTTACTTTTTTATTTTATTTTACTTTATTTCATATCAAAATCCTAAATTTTTCGGTCTTTCAAATAGCATTGAAGTTACTAATTTTGGTATTCACTCAATACAATTCTCGTGGGAACAATACTCTACTCACTTCTATATAACTTGGTACGACAAGTGCACTTGCTAACGCATGCACAAAGTCTGCATCAAGACGCCCTCTTAACGAGTAGCGCATATCTTAAAATTGTTTCTGAATGGTATAGCGGTGCTAGAGATGATTTTCTCTCTTTTTTTTCCTTTTTTTTCGGTGCTTGGTTCCTTGTTAGCTTTTTAAGTACCCCTTGTAGCTAGCTTTCAATGCGGAAACTCCCGTTCCAATTGGCCCAGGGTCCCAGGTGTTGAAACACCCCTTCGGATCTACTTGCTCGAGGTATCAAGGCACGAAACCATCACACCGTAGCACATATCCAAATGATAGATGTTTTTAACAGGATAGCAGTGATTAATGATTCTCTCCCTCTATTTTTATTATATTTTTCTTTTATTTAGACTTAGGCATAGCTCTTCAAAATCAATTATGTAAATGATAATCTTAATGCAATTTATTCAAATTTGAGCATCTTTTAATCAGAAAGAAAAGTAAAACAACTATGCTAACTAGTGACTCAAATATCATGGCTTTATCAAGATAGTTCCTTAGACTCGATCGTGTTTTGCAATTAGAACACAAAAACAATTGATTATCCGGTTTTCCAGTCTAATTAAAGTGAATGAGCTAAAAAGAGTAGAAAAATTGCCTAAAAAGCATGGTGATAAGTTTATTTTTTAATATTAAAAAGACTAATGATCAAAACTGTAAAAAAATATTTTTTGTTGGTCGACACTATCTACATCCCCATACAAAGGCTCCCAACTCTGAGAGGCACTAAAGCCGACTCTAAAAGACAAAACAGGAAAATTTTTTGAAAAAAAAATTTGTTTAACATTTTTAAAAATTTGTCTCTCCCACCCCCAAAATTAAAGTTAATATTGTCCTCAATGTTAAAAGAAATATAAGGAACGCAGTAGTAGGTCAGAGATACTTCCTAGATTTGAGGATTGTTCTTTTGATGGCCATTGTTGTGATCCAGTTACCCCCAAACTTGTTTCAAAATACCTGTTTGAACAAAACTGTGTAGAAATAGGTGAAAATAATGAAAATAAAAGGAAACTAAAATAAAGGAAGTAAGGAAAGGAGCACTTGGGTTGCTCCTAAGAAGCGCTTTTGGTTATAATCATTAGCTCTACCCTTTGAGTGGATCTATCCCGTGTCTTGAAGGAGAATGGTGTTTCCTCCATCCACCCTCAATGACCATTTTCTTCTGTGGATCTTTCTTGTTCCTTTCTTTACACGACCACCTCCGCCTTCTCTAATCTTGAGATCTTTGAGCCTAATTTGCCACAGCTCGAATTTCCTTTTCCAATCTTTTATGCTATTTTTCACTGAGGCATCCAATGTTCCAAAAATCTCTGACCATGTTAGATAAGCTCAACATTATATTTCAATGATTGGGGGTGGTGGGGAGGTAAAGATAGGTTTGGTCATTGGTGGCTCTGAGTTGACTAAGAGGATTATGTCACATTGAGGTGGATCTTCTAATGTGTTCTCATTCCTCAATGTTATGGTGTTAGTTTTTTCCCCTGGTTCGGTGATGATATTGCTAGGTAAGGAATTTTTGGACCTCACACAAAGTTCCTCTAATATAGTCCCTACTTGAGTTTCTAAATTTTTTATGGATGCTTCTTGATTTTGGATGGAAGCTTCTTGATTTCTAAAGCTAGCCTTGATTTTTTGAGTAAAAGGTGTCCATTCATGCAAGGACTCCCTAAACATCTCTTCTAAGTCATATTTCTTTTCTTGATGTGGATGAATGGGTGGCCAAGGTGCTTCGTGATGGTTCCATGAAAAATTAGAAGTGTTCATCCATCCTTGACTGCAGGTGCTAGAGTAGGAATTGTACTTGGGTTGGTTATAATTTGACATGTAGAAATCTTGCTCAAAATCCCATGAGGAAAGGCAATTACCCATTTGACATTCCATACTAGCATGGTTACCTGTACAAAATTCACATCTAGGAGTACAAGCAACAATCATGTCATCTAATTATTTTTGAATCAGTGTGAGTTGAGCAGATATTGTGTTAATTTCATAAATGTTCAATTGTCTTCTCGGTACAGCTTGAGGTCTCACAAAGTTATATTGTTAAAGACCTGATAAAGAAAAGCTATTACCCGTTTGACATTCCATACTAGCATGGTCACCTGAACAAAATTCACATCTAGGAGCATGAGCAGCAATCATGTCCTGAATTAGTGAAATTTGAGCAGATAATGCACTGAATACCGCTTGATATTGAGGCCTCATAAAGTTGTAGCAGGCCATCACTTTTAGCTATCTCCCTTTTTTTTAAATGTGAAAAAAAAATAAATGAATGAACAAACAATTTGGGGAAAGATACAATTAATGAGAAAACTTATAAAATTATAACAATCTTTAAACCCCAAGTTTTTGAAGGGGTAGTAATACTAATTTTTTTTGAAAACTTTAAAATAACAAATTTAACTTTTAAAACCCTAACAAAGTGAACTTATAATCAAAATAGAAGTCAAAATAAAGGCAAAATATAAGAAAAACAATAAAATAACACAAAACTAACAAATTTTTTTATTTTTTTGGGTATATACGAATTTATTTATCTTTAAGAATTATCTTTACAAATAAAATAAATGAATGAAAAGAGATTTGTATTTCAAATTTAAACAAAATTTACAAATTATTAACAATTTCAAATTAGCACCAAAACTAGTTGGTATCGATATCACTAAAATAGAGACAATCCCCGGCAACAGCGCCAAAAACTTGATGCTTACTTTGCATATGCGTTAGCAAGTGCACTAGTCGTATCAAGTAATAAAGAAGTAAGTAGAGTATCGTTCCCACGAGGATTGTTATTGAGCAAGTACCAAAATTAGCGGCTTTAACACTATTTGAAAGACCGAAAATTGAGGTTTTTGATATAAAATAAATTAACATAAAAAGAAACAAGATATGTTAACTGATTTTTATGAAGTTTTTATGATTTAATAATATCCAAGGCATCTTATTTCACCCAATTGCATCAATACGCCTTTCTATTCTCATTATTTAAGTTGTTATTACGTGTTGATGGTTGAAAATCTTAATTTACTAAATATTCCCTCCCAAGCGACATTTAACATGCTCTCTTACATATTAAACCATCACTCTCGTGCATGAATTTAAATAAGAAAAGAGTTTTTAAAGCTCTATGATTTTCACTTAAAAACCACACAAATTGTGATAATCTCTCTTGAGCATTCACCCAACTTGTGGTGCTTATCACCTTAGCAATCATCATAAATCTCCTCTAGGACTCATTATGAATCATTATAGGACTTAAATGGTGATAAAGAATTTAAAACTCATGAAGAACAATGATAAACACTTCACCAAAGCAATAACAAAATATTGAATACGCTAAATTAGAAATGAGCGTACTTTACAACTTAGGTTACATCGTAGCCTTGGAATAACAAAATTAGTTCATGATAAACTTAATATAAGACATATTTAACACAAAATTCATGAACTGAATGAAGAGAATGATAGAAATGATCTTGAAAATGCAAAATTTCATACCAGACTTCTTCTTTTCTCCCCCTTTTTTCTTCCTACGAATTTCTACCCTATTTCTCTGCTTTGTATTTGATTTTTCTTGATTGAATGGTGCTAAAACACTTCCACAACCTCCCTATTTATAGTACATGAGATTGGAATTACTTAAAATAAAAAAATTGCAAGCTAAATTCTCATTGCACCACACATCTGCAGATGCAGCCAATTCTACAGGTTTGCAACTTACTGCTAATTCATTCATTTTTCTTCAACTAGGGCCACCCAAAATCAATCTTAACATCAACTTGAACATGTTAATGAAGTGTAAAAGAAGTTCTTTCACCTTATTTGTCCATTTTGCCACCCAAATTTGCAAGTTAAAATGAATTGTTCAAGCTATTGGTACATTCTATGTATTAGCTGCTCTTGCTGAATTTTCTTCATTTTTTTCTACTTTTGTAGCCCAAAACTCAGCCTTGACATCATCTTGGACATGTTAATGAATTGTTTAAGTCATCCTTGCATTTGATTTGTGCATTTTGCCACCCCTTTAAGTTTGGTGAATCTTACATTCACTTGTTGATGTTGATGATAAAACCTGGAAAGATTTAGCATAAAATGGGTGTTTTTGCAAAGAAGTGGAAATAGAAGAGAAAAAGAGCAAAAGTGAGCAATAGCAATAAAATTTTGAGGTAAAATGGTTAGAAAATGAACCGAAATGATATAAATAATTATATATTAAATAAGACTTATCAGTGTGACATGCCCTCGAGATTTAGTTTTGGCATTACAAGTCATATATGTTATAGGGACAGTGTGATACGTCCCCGAGATTTAGTGCAAGCGTCTTATGTCCTATTTATATGGGGGGCTGTGTGACACGCCCTCGAGATTTAGTTTAGCTGTTATAAGTAATATTCATACCAGGCCCTGTGTGACAGGCCCCTGAGGTTTAGTTTTGGCGTTATAAGTCGTGCTTTTACCGGGGCCAGTGTGGCAAGCCCCTAAGATTTATTTTGGCCGTTATAAGTCATATTTTATACCAGTGGCTATATGACATGCCCCTGACGTTTATTTTATGCATTAAAAATAGTATTTATATAGGAGTCAATCTGACGTGCCCCTAAGAATTAGTTTAGGGGTTATAGGCCGTATTTATACCGTTGTCTGTGTGACAGGCCCTCGAGATTTAGTGTGGCGTTATTTTTCATATTTGTACCTTGGGCTGTGTGGCACGCCCTATGTTTAGTAAGTCATATTTATACTAGTGCAGGTGTGATATGCCCCTTGAAACTTAGTTTTCGCAGCATAAGTTGTATTTATATCGAGGGCTATATGACGTGCCCCCAAGAATTATTTTAGGCGTTATAAGTCATATTAATACCTAAGGCCATATGACACACCCCCGAGATTTTGTTTAGCTATTATAAGTTGTGTTATACCGAGGGATCTGTTGACATATCCTCGAGATTTGGTTTACCAGTTATAAGTCGTATTTATACCGGGGGCTGTGTGACGCGCCCCCGAGATTTAGTTTATTCGATCTGAGTCGTATTTATACCGGGTACTTTGTGACATGCCCCCCGGATTTAGTTTATTCGATCTGAGTCGTATTTTCACCGAGGGTTATGTGACACGCCTCCAGGATTTAGTTTATCCGTTATAAGTTATTTTCATACCATGGGTAGTGTGACATGCCCCCTCGTAGTAGTTTAGGCATTATAGGTCTTATTTTTGCCCAGGGCCGTGCGGCTCGCCCCTGAGATTTAGTTTGGGCGTTATAAGTCGTATTTACACCAAAGGCTTTGTGACATGCCCCTAAGATTTATTTATGCGTTACACATCGTATTTATATCAAAGGCTATGCGACACGGCCCCAAGATTTATTTTGGGTTATATAGGTCGTATTTATACCGATGTCTATGTGGCATGCCCCCGAGATTTAGCTTCGGTTTTATAAGTCATATTTATAACTTGGGCTGTGTAACACGCCCACCAGATTTAGTTTATGCGTTATAAGTTGTATTTACTAGAGCAAGTGTGGCACGCCCCTCAAGATTCAGTTTACGTGTTATAAGTCATATTTATACTAGGGGCTATGTGACATGCGTACATCTACTTCCCTAGACCCTACTTATGCAGGAGCCCTTGAGGCACTGGGATTGTTGATGATGTTGTTGCTGTGTGACATGCCCCCAAGATTTTGTTTGTTCAATATGAGTAGTATTGATACCGGTGTTGTGTGACATATCCCCGAGATTTAGTTTATATATTAAAAGTCTTATTTATATCGGGGGCAGTGTTTAACGCCCCCAGGATTAAATCTAGAGTTATAAGTTGTATTTATATCGGAGGTAGAGTGGCATGGCCCCGAGATTTTGTCAAGTCAATATAACTTGTATTCATACCAAGGGCAGAAGGACATGTCCTCCAGATCTAGTTTACGCATTGCGAGTCGTATTTATGCCTGGTGTTGTGCGACACGCCCTAGAGATTTAGTTTAGGCATTATGAATGGTATTTATACCGGGGGCTGTGTGACACGCCCACCCGATTTATTTTAAGCATTATATGTCGTATTTATGCTTGGGTTATGTGAAACGGACTTCAGACTTAGTTGTTGTGATATAATTCGTATTTATATCAGGGCCTACGTGACACGCCCCCGAAATCTAGTATAGGCTTTATATGTCATATTTATACTGGGGGTTATGAGACATGCCTCCGAGATTTAGTTTAGTTGTTACAATTCATATGTAATCTGGAAGCTGTGTGACAGGCCCCCGAGGCATAGTTTAAGCATTATAAGTTGTATTTTTACCAAGGACTGAGTGGCAAGTCCCCGTGATTTAGTTTAAGCATTATAAGTCCTATTTATACCGAGGGTTGTATGACACGGCCCCCAGATTTTTTTAGCCATTATAACTCCTATTTAAACCGAAGGCTGTGGGACACGCCCCCAAGGTATAGTTTTCACATCACAAGTCGTATTGATACCAGGGGGTGTGTGACACGCCACCGAGATTTAGCTTAGTGTTTATAAGTTGTATTCAAACTGGGGGCAGTGTCACAAGCCCCTTGAGATTTAGCTTACGCGTTAAATGTCTTATTTATGCCTGGGACCGTGTGACATGCCCCCGAGATTTGGTCTTGGTGCTACATGTCATATTTATACCGGGGGCTGTGTGACATGCCCCTGTGATTTAGTCTTGGTGTTATACGTCATATTTATATCAGAGGCTGTGTGACATGCCCCCATGATATTTTGATCTATGGCCGAAACCAGGTTGAACACTTGGAGCACCTTCGGGAGGTGTTAAATACCTTGAGAAAGCAGGACTTATTCACCGCATTGAAGAAGTACGAATTCATAAAGGACCAGGTGACTTTCCTTGGGTTCGTTATATCCAAGGATGGAATGGTGGCTGATGAAGGGAAGATAGAGGCAATCCGGAATTAGCATCAACTGAAGTCAACAAGTGAGGTACATAGATTCCATGGCTGGGCTTCTTTTTATTGGAGGTTTATGCCGGGTTTCAGCTCTATCATGGTGCCAATTACGAATAGCTTGAAAGGGAATAGCTTCAGTTGGACTTTGGAGGCATCTGACTCCTTAGAAAAAGTGAAGCGGGGGTTGAGCATGGCACCGATCTTAGCCTTAACAAATTTCCAAAAGACATTTGAGTTGCACACTGACATCTCCAAGGTTGGTATTGGTGCATTGCTTAGTTAAGAGGAGTGCCCTGTAGCACACTTTAGCGAGGAGCTTGATAGAAGTAAGTTGAGCTATTCAACTTATGACGTTGAGTTCTACTAGTGGTGAGAGCTTTGAGACATTGGAAGTCGTATCTTGCCAACAAGGAATTCGTGTTTTACTCGGATATTGTGGCACTGAAATACATCAATAGTCAAGACAAGGTTTTTGACTAATATGTGAAGTGGGCAAGTTATATCCAGCTCTTTCACATTGTGATCAAGCACATTTCTAGAGCATTAAATAAGGTTGCTGCGCCTTGAATCGGCATACATTGATCATGATTGACAGCCAAGCTTCAATACTCAGTTTGACAAGTTGCCGGAGCCATACAGGGATGATCTTGCCTTTGAGAGATTTGGTGCGAAGCTCAAACCAGATCAGTACTAGGTTACTTAATACAAGACAAATTTCTCTTCTAAGGAAATCAGTTGTGTATTCTAGATTTAAGTTTGCGCCTTAAGATCATTTAAGAGTGGCAGAATGAAGGACATATGGAGAGAGACAAGATGTCAAGTTGGTGAGCGCTGCTTATTTTTTCCTTTAATTCCAAAGAAGATTGAGTGGTTTGTCAAGAGGTTTCACATTTATTAGATATTAAAAAGCAGCATGTCCAATACAGGTTTGTGTCTGCCATTACAGATTCAGAGTCAACCATGGCTAGATGTTAGTATGGATTTCGTGCTACGGTTACCGGGAACACAAAGGGGAATTGATTTGATCTTCATTATTGTGGATCGATTCTTGAAAATAGCGCACTTCATATGATGCAAGAAGGTCACTGCTGTAATATATGTGGCTTAACTGTATTTCCAAGAGGTGTATAAGCTTCCTGGGTTACCACCAAGCATTGTCTCGGACAGGGATGTTCAGTTTGTGAACCACTTCTGGAGGACGTTGTAGAAGATGGCGAACACCTCTCTTGCCTTTAGCACTATACATCACCCTCAGACAGATGGCCAGACTAAGGTGATGAATAGATCTCCAGGCAACTTACTTCATTGTCTTGTTGCCGAGAAAATCAAAGGTTGGGATTAGAAATTGTACCAACCTGAGTTTGCCTACAACAGCTCGGTAAATTGAAGCACGGGCTTTCTGTTATTCAGAGCTATCTACATGATGCAAGATAGGGATGAAATAACCTAATTGAGACGATAAAAGAAGTTTTAATTATGGTATAATTAAGAGTTTGTTTATTAGTGTTTAGTTTTATTAAATTATGTAATTAAATTTAGGGTTTTGGAGTTATATTATTATTAGAAGTGGTAGAGTTTGATTTAAATTAGGATTAGTTCTTAGAATTAAATTATTATTATGAGTAGGGTTTTATATGTCTATAAATAGGTCATTAGTTTATCGTTTTTGGAAGCTTTTTGATGAATTGAATAATTTTATAAATTGTTTTCTTTGAGTTAAACTTTGTAGTTTTTATTCCGAAATAGTTCAATTGAAATTACATAGCTCCTCTTTTAGGTAATTGCTCGGGTATTCGCAAAATCAACGAGTTTTAGCCGATCCCTCCTAATCCGGCATCATTTGGTATCATCAACGGGTTAGAGGCTCCTTAATCTCAAGATTCCCATTCACGCTCTGCATTAGTTGGTATCAGAGCAAAGGCACGTTCCCGAGCTATGCCACTGAGAAGGTAGAAGAAGGCGCAAATTCTTAAGTGGAATGAAAAGTTGACAAGGAATGAAGAGAGGCTCCGAAGGATAGAACTCTTGATAGAGGAAAGGTTCGGTCATCTCCTCCACCACAAGCCACTCTTTAGGGTACGCCACCTTTAGCATCAAAATTGATGAGCCATTGCTATACCCCTAAGTCAACCCAATTGCCTTCACAGCCACAAAAATCAACCCCCAACCACGATCTTCACCACCACCAGCTAGTCCTAATCCATCAAATCTGTTTCTCCCTCCAACAAAAAGGGATGAAGAATGCATTTATGAATTTTTTCTCCACCAATTTTTGATGAGGCCATCAATGATGAACCCATTAATAACGAGGAGAAATTTATGGATATGAAGACCCTAGTCCTACTTTCCCTGCCACTAATACTTCAAGTTCCATCTTACCCACCAACACCGACACAACCACTACTATTGTCTTCACAAAAAATATTACCCACCGATCACCCTCATCACGAGCACCAAAAGATACGACCCCACATTAGAGCCCTTTACCACAACCGATATTGGAACCCTTTAATATTCCGCAAGGTCATCTTCACCCATCAACAAGACTAGCGGGTCCAATTCAAGGGCGAATTCTATCCAACTCAGTGAAAATGAAGCAAATAGGGATCAGATTAACCTAATCGAGACGATAAAAGAAGTTTTAATTATGGTATAATTAGGGTTTTATTTATTAATATTTAGTTTTTTTAAATCATGTAATTAGATTTAGGCTTTTGGAGTTATATTATTATTAGAAGAGTAGAGTTTGATTTAAAATAGGATTAGTTCTTAGATTAGATTATTATTATGATTAGGGTTTTATATGTCTAAAAATAGGTCATTAGTTTATAGTTTTTGGAAGCTTTTTGAAGAATTGAATAATTTTATGAATTGTTTTGTTTGAGTTGATCTTTATAGTTTTTTTTTTTTTTTAAAAGTTCAATAAAAATTACATGGCTCCTCTTTTAGGTTATTGCATGGGCATTCGCAGAATCAACGAGCTTTAGCCGATCTTTCTTAATCCAGCATCGTTTGGTATGAGCAATGGGTTAGAGGCTCATTAATACCAAGATTTCCATTCACGTGCTACATTAGTTGGTATTAGAACTCAGAACGGTTTTTGAGATGGCCCGTGGGCGATAGAGGTACACCGCCGTCGAAGACGTTTAGGATCAAGATCATCAAATGTTGACTGATAGGAGATTGGACGATTTTGAGAAGATATTTCGGTGAATTAAGCATTGCTTGATTCAACTAGGGGAAAATTCTGATCTTGCACTGGGAACCTAGCCCTAATGCCCATTAACATCGGGTGCTGAAGAAGAGGAGACGGAGGAGAGCTTCCAAAATCCGTTCCCAGACGAGAAGTTACTGAATCCTAGACCGAGGCAGCATCGGCACAATACTGACAACACTAATGATTTTGATGATCAGAGGTGGGAATTCGGTCTCCAGATTGAGATTCCAGAGTTTGAAGAAGGCATCATAGTGGCGAAAGCGGCCCAGGACAAGTTGGCGTCTACACTAATAGGCGACAAGCAAATGTTTGATGGATTGACATGTCTTGATTTGTCTTCTCTAGCCATATTTGATGAGCCTATCTGTGACGAAGAGGAGGAGTCCGATAAGGTAGGGAGGCTTTCAAAGGAGGTTCGTTTAGAAGGGTTGGTGTATTACTTACCGCCAACAAGGAAGGAGCAACGCAGGATGGACTATGTTACCGAAGATGCCTTACCAAGAAGGCGAATTTAATACCAAGCCTTACGGAGCGTGAGGATTTTAGGCACCAAGAATGGACACTACTTGCTAGAAGTTACATCCAAGTAAACCTGAAGGGCGGATCAGCTGTCTTGACGCCAACAAAAGATGGGACATGGTAGGTATCCTTGACAACAGAACAATCAGTAAGGAGAGGAAAATGCAGCCCCGCCTTCATATTTGGTGGATAGCTTGGCGAGTGAGTCTTAGCAGATAGGCAGGGGCAACAAACCACAACTGGGTGAGCTTGGCAAGATGGGGACTGGGTGCACATGGATGTGGCTTGGCAAGAATCACCCACATGATCCGTTGACAAATTCGAGGACGAATTATGTCCAATTCGGGGAGAATGATGCAGCACCGCCTTGGCCTTTGAAAGGTTTTGGGGTGAATGGGTCTTGGCGGTTAATCTTGGTGAGACGTTTCAATTGGAGGAATCAAGATAGAGAAATGGAAAGCAAAAAGAAGCATGGGGCAACCTTAGCGAATCATTCTTGGCGGGATCACGGGTAGACGATTTGGGTTCGAAACGTGGCTGATCAAAAATTAGAGTTTCATTTTAAATAGGATTAACTTTTAGATTTAAATTTTGAATTATCTTTTAATTTTTTATTCTTAGTCAATTAATTCCTCTACATAAACAAGAGGAAGACTAGGGTTTAGTTAGTCATCCAATTTTACAATATTTTCATGAGTTATTTTGAGTCTTTTATCTTGGGTTGTTAGAACTGAGTGTTTATTTTTCTCTTAAAGTTTTATTATTTCATCAATAAAATTAAAGGGAAAGCTGTTGACTACTTCCCATTCCCAATTTTCCACTTACGCACTGCATCACTACAGTTTTGTTGTGTTCTCAGATAGACCTTGCTCCTGTACTTAACCTTACTCGTCCTCATGGCAAGGTCGAGGACTTCATCTCCAACCTACAGGGGACACGCGAGCATACTCGAGCACGGCCTCTTAAAGCAAGTGCCAAGTATTAGTTGGTGAGTGACATGAGACGTCGGCCAATTCAACTATAGGTTCGCGATCATGATATGGCGATATTAGCTAAAGAATAGTTTCTTGCATGGATGTATAACATGTTGATGGCACGAAAGATTGGTCCTTTGAGTATCAAAGAGAAGGTCAACGACAATGCATACCATCTACAATTTCCAAGTGGATTGTGGACCCTATATGTCTTCAAAATCAAACATCTTGTCCCTTATTTTTAAGAGAAAGATTCCACTGATCTTGTGGTGAATTCACTAAAACCATGGTAAGATGATGCAACCGCACCTTTACACTTGGCGGGTCGCTTGGTGGATGGAACTTGGCGAGATGATCCTCTTGGCGGGTCACGTAGCATTAGAGTTAACGAGCTTGAGAAATTAACGTCAATTAGGAAACTTAGTTTAGATTAGTACATTTTGTTATTCATCTTTATATTTATCTTTTTAATTTCTAGTCTTTTATTATAGTTCAACTAGCTCTTCTATTTAAGGAATAAGAAATCTAGGGTTTCAGTCAATTCAATTTTTTATAGCTTTATTTCTCTTTATATGTTTTTTTTTTAAGCTTCAAGATCAATCTTGAAAGTAACCTAGTGGAAGAAGAGATTAAGATGAGAGAAGAAGTTAAAAGAGATGATAGATTAGAAAGAAAGTTAGATGAGAGAGAGAATTGATATCAAAAGACATTTTGTATTTGATTTAATGAAGATTACACTTGAAACATGGCTTATACTCAAACTAGATACATCGGACTAAAACAATCTAACTGACTTGCACATTCAGTAACCGTCACAATTTACACCATGTAAGCACACCTTAAGCATCGACCGACTTAACTAGATACAATAAGGCCTTGGAGCCAAAAGCAACTAACAACCAACATTCAAGAATTTACAATCAAAATGCAACACTTCACTTAATAGCAATTAACCACAAGCCTAGCAAAGCAAATTAGACATATCAGCATCACATAGAGCTATGATGTACATCATAACAATCTCCTTTCCTTGAAAACATTCTTGTCTCAAAAATGAAGGGTAGAGAATTGGCTTCTCTTGAATTGCAACTCCTCCCATGAAGCATCCTTCTTGTTCAGATTAGACCATTGCACCAGAACCTCCTTTATAAATCTACCTTCAACATCATGTAGTCTGGAATCCAAGATGGTAGTAGGGTTCAATAGGAAAGCACCATCAGAAACAACTTTCAAGGGCTAGGCTGAACTGTCTTGGCCTTTCATCACTTGTTTCTTCAAAAGGGACACATGAAACACAGGGTAAATGTAAGAATTAGGGGGCAATTCCAACTTATAAGCTACTTTCCTAATCTTCTTAATGATTTTGTGTGGCCCAAAGTATCTAGCATATAGCTTAACATTTCTTCTCACGGCCATTGAAGCTTGTCTGTAGGGCTGAAGCTTCAAATAAACCATATCTCCTATTTCATAAGCTTCATTCGCACACTTCTTGCCTCCATAATACTTCATCTTACCTGAGATCGATGAAGATTATCCTTCAGAAGTTGCACCAATTGTCTTCTTTGCAGCATCAAATCAACCACTTTAGGGACTGTTGTCACTAGCTTTTGCAACATCAAGGGTGATGGAGGATCATAACCATATAAAGCCTTGAATGGTGTGGTGCCAATTGAAGCATGATTGTGTGTATTATACCGGTATTTAGCCAAAGATAACCATCTTCCCCAAACTTTAGGACGACTGAATACCATGCTCCGGAGGTAGTGTTCTATACACTGATTAACTCTTTCTGTTTGGCCATCAGTTTGTGGACGGTAGGAAGAACTCAAAGCCCATGTTGTGCCCATGAGGATGAACAATTCCTTCCAGAAATGACTGGTGAAGAGCTTGTCCCGATCAGATATTATGGATTGTGGTAACCCATGAAGCTTATAGATGCTATCAAGGAACACTCTTGTAAGCTTCTCTGCTGTCGCAGGTCCAGCCAATGCAACAAAGTGACTGAACTTGGTAAATCGATCCACCACTACCCAAATAACTTCCTTGCCCTCTGATTTTGGCAAGCCTTCAATAAAATCAATGCTTATGTTCTGCCAAGCACCATCTGGAATAGGTAGAGGTTGGAGAAGGCCCTGATACCTATGATCACCTGCCTTGGTTGGCTGACAAGTCTCACCAGCTTGCACAAATTCCTTCACTTCCTTCTTCAGACCAGTCTAACTAAAGTAAGCCTCGAGCCTCTGATAAGTACCATCAACACCTGAGTGGCCTCCCCAAGCTGAATCATGGGAAGCATTGATGATTTGTTGTATCAAATCAGTAAAGGATCCAATGTACAATTTCCCCTTCAGTCTGATGATTCCCTTGACAACAGATACTTCTGCCTCAGGAGCAATGTTGCTAGGTCTGTTGATGCTAAAAGAAATTATACACTCTTGTGCAAAATTATCATTCTCATAGGACTTGAATACTTCCTCAATCCAGGCCTAAAGAATCACTGATACAGCTCCACAATGACCTTGCTCAGCTTTTTCCAATCTTCGAGATAAAGCATCAGCTACTTGGTTCTCTTTCTTTTTCTTATACTCAATAGCATAATCAAGTCCTAACATCTTCATCAAGCCTTTCTTCTGGATTCTTGTAACAATCCTCTGCTCAAGTAGGTGCTTCAAGCTTTGATGGTCTGTCCTGATGATAAAGCAATGGCCATCCAAGTAGTGTCTCCACTTATCAATTGCTATAAGGATTGCAAGGTACTCCTTCTCATATGTGGACAACTCTTGGTGCTTAGGACTTTAGGGTTGGCTGAGGTAGGCTATTGGCCTTTCATTCTGAGACTGTACAGCTCTAATGCCACTCCCACAAGCATATGTTTCTAAGATTAACTCCTCTTCAAAATCTAGCATTGCTAAAGTAGGTGCTGCACACATAGCTGCTTTCAAGGGTTCAAATGCACCCTGAGCCTTATCAGACCACTTGAATTCATCCTTCTTCAATAGATCAGTTAGAGGCTTGGGAATTTCTCCATAACCAGCTACAAACTTCCTATAGTAACAAGTCAATCCTAAAAACCCTTGCAACTGTTTCAATGTAATAGGAATTGGCCATTCTTTCATTGCTTGAACTTTGGAAGGATCAGTACAAACCCCTCTATGCAAGATCACATGACTAAGTACTCAACTTGAGTCTGACCAAAAGAGCACTTAGTCAATTTGGAAAAACAACTTGTGACTGTGCATCACTAAGAACACTTCCCTCAAATGATTGAAGTGCTCTTCCATGGTTAGACTGTAAATCAAGATATCGTCAAAGAATACCAACACAAATTTCCTCAGAAACAGCTTCAAACCATCATTCATCACTGTCTGAAGAGTAGCTGGAGCATTGGTTAAGCCAAAAGGCATAACCATGAACTCATAATGCCCATGATGAGTTCTAAAGGCAGTCTTGTAAACATCTTGCTCCATAGCCTTACCTCAAATCAAGCTTGGAAAATAAGCGTGCACCATGTAACTCATCCAATAAGTCATCAATGACAGGAATTGAAAATTTATCCTTGACTATAAGGGAGTTAAGCTGCCTATAGTCAATGCACATTCTAGCCGAGCCATCTTTCTTATTAACTAATATCATAGGAGACACAAAAGGGCTATGGCTTTGTCGAATGAAGCAAGTCTTGAGTAAGTCATCCACTTGTTTCTCAATCTCTATCTTCTATGAATGAGGGTACTTGTAGGGCCTTAACTTCACTTGTTTTGAGTTAGGCTTGAGAGGAATTGCTTCATCCAAGTTCCTCTTAGGAGGTAAAGTCTTTGGCTGCTCAAACAGATCCTCATACTCATTAATCAATGCCTGTACCTTAGGACGAGATGGCTCTCCCATCAGTATGTGAGATTGCAAATAACAATCCAACCCACTGATAAGCACCCTTCCGGAATCCACCTTCTAAGCTCTTACCCTTCAATAGCTGCATATGAGCTTGTTCAGCCATGCCTTACAATGTTACATTAGATCCATGCCTTTCAAAAGTCACTATCAGCTTGGCAAAATTAAAGACCACTGGACTGAAAGATCGCATCCAGTCCACACCAAGAACCATATCAGAACCTCCCGATGGGATGATCATGAAGTCATACTAAAACGTGTGATCTTGCATAGTCCTTTGGAATCCTTGGCATTTAGTCCAAGTAAGAATGGAATTCCCATCAGCCACTATCACAGCTAAGGGTTGTGTCTTGATCATATCCTACCTAACTTTTCTCACCACCTTTGGATCAATGAAGCAGTGAGTACTGCCACTGTCGATTAGAATAACAATGGACTTCTTGCCATATCCTTTGATCCTAATGATATTATGAGCCCCATTTCTTGTCAAGGCTTTCATAGAGGTCTCCACCTCATCTTCAAGAAGCTCTTCTTAAGATTCATAATCTGAACAGTCCAACTTAGCCTTCGCTTCTTCTTCTTCAGATTGATCATCAGCATCAACTCCTCTTGCTGTCATGTGGAAATTTGGATTGCACTTGTGACCAATTGATAAGGCTGATTGCATCTAAACATAGCCTTTAAGCCTTCTTCTCAATAGAATGAGTAGATTTAGATCTAATCAATCCCTTTTGTTGATGATTAGAGCTTCCACCTCTGTACCTAAGTCTATCACTTGAAGCAAGAACCGTAGCTTCAAACAGTTTAGCTTTTGCATAGGCTTTCGACAAGGTTCTAGGGCCAAGTGCCTTGACAAGTTGCTTGAGGGTAAGCTGCAATCGTACTAGCTCTAAGGTTCTCAAATCTCGTCATGTATTCATTCACAGATGCGATTTGCACTACTTTATTGAAGTTATCAACTATGTCACTTAAGTCCTCATCTCCATAACATTCACAAAGTTCGTCCACGAATTTAGCCCAAGATAATGAAGGATTACTCATCAAAATACTGTAAAGCCATACCCCATGATCTCCATGGAGATAAACAACTGCTAGTTCCACCCTCTCAGCTTCTTTAATGGGATAGAAATGAAAGTATCGATCACATCTTCTGATCCATGATTGTGGCTGTTTTCCATCGAAAGGCTCAACCTAAATCCTTAGCTGCCTATAACCACTGCACTTATTGATTGATGAAGCATCATTACTTCCAGAATTTTGATGTTGCAACTGATCTGATGCACGATCTTGCTGTCACAACGTCATACTTGCAATCGGAGCTTGTAATAGATCAGGAGGATGATCCTGCTATTCAAAAGCCCCCTAGCTGCTTGAGGTTGCACTACACCTAGAGATCGAACTTGTTGGCTAGCAGGTGATAGAATTCTAGCATCAGAGGTCACATTTTTCCTATTGAGTTGAGCCTGTAGTCCAACAAACCTATCCTTAATGCGTTGAGTTTGCTGAATCAATCGATCAGCAAAGTTTTGATCTTGCTCTAACTATAATTGCTGCATTAGAGAGAACATTTCATCCATTTGATTCTTTAATTGAGCTGCTGTAATGTACTCAGCTCCTGTTGCAGCATTAGTGCCAACAACCAAAGCATAAGTGACATTAGGATCAACATTTGCAGCACCAAATCATGTTGTTACACCTCCAGTCACTGATATCTTCTTCTTGCGCCTTGCCAGCTCAAATCAATCAAGAGTAATCGATCGGCAGCAACACAACAGGATCTGATACCAATTGTTATGCTTCAAGATCACTCTTGAAGTTAACCTAGTGAAAGAAGAGATTAAGATGAGAGAAGAAGTGAAAAGAGATGAGAAAATAGAGAGAAAGTTAGACGAGAGAGAAAATTAATATCGATAGATATTTTTCATTTGATTGAATGAAGATTACACTTGAAACATGACTACTTATACTTAAACTAGATACATTAGACTAAACAATCTAATCGACTTACACATTCAGCAGCCGCCACAATTTACTCAATCTAATCACACCTTGAGCATCAACTGACTTAACTAGATACAATAAGGCTTTGGCACCAAAAGCAGCTAACAACCTCACATTCAAGAATTTACAATCAGAACGCAAAACATCACTTAACATCAATTAAACACAAGCCTAGCAAAGCAAATTAGACATATCAGCATCACATAGAGCTATGAAGCAGATCATAACATTTTCCTATATTCTCAAAGTGTGAGAATTAGAGTTAACTATTTCTCCTTTTCTTCTTAATTGTTATAGGATTAAGAGTTTAAAGGAAGGCTCTTAAATCTTTCATTTTCAATTTCTTTTTATTTGTGCTGCCCTCACATACTCATAGTAAGGATGTGAAAGAGCCATATAATTATAGTCACATAAATATTATTCACGAGCATGATATATGAGCTACTATTTGGATGTGGCCATGCGAATGGATTGCTCGCGATCAATCACTGCCTTGGCTTGCTGTTTAGCAAACTTTTTGTAGTGACATAACCTAGACATATCTTAAGTGTTGCTGTGAAGTGATATTAAGGCATTATCAGGCTAATTAGTCTCAATACACTATAAATTCCAATTGAGTGAATACAAATCCTATCAAAGTGAAATCTGAGTAGGACACTTTTTATGCACAATCGATGGCTATTTCTAATACTTGAACCTCTCCCTAATTTCACCAAGGTTTACTCTCTTAAATCATTGTTTAAGCACTAATAGATGGAAATTTAGCTGTCTGCTATGTAAAAATGACAAAGTATAGAGATAAAAAGACACCTAGTTGTATAAACATCATATTGTCAACTCCTAACATGTATGTGTACATTAACTTGGGAACTATAACAAAACCCATTGGTATTTTGGAGTTCTAAACTTATAATTATATAGAGAGCTTTAATGCAATTTTTGTGTTGTCAGATTCGTGAGCGGAAGTACATCTTCATGTTTGGTGGGGCACACATTGAATGGATTCGTCGGTTCACACCAGAGGCTTGCTTGGTAGTGCAACAAGCCCATATCCCCTTGGAGATGGTCCAGGGAAGAGCAGCCATCGAGACATGGTCCGCTAAATTTGCACCACCATAATGATAGAGAAACGAAGCCACTACTGGGAAGACCTAACCATGGTGTGGTTCTTCGGGACTAGGCTTGATAGCATGCTAAACTCAAAGATACAGATGGAAACGGCAAACGACCACTCTGATGTAATCATCCAAGAGATAAAAAAGCTCCTTAGCTATGAAAAGGACCACGGTGGATGGGCTCTTCTAGCCAAAGGGTCAATGATCACGGTCAATGGGCATGGATCTACTGCAATAACCACACTTAAAGAGTATGAGATGTGGAAGGAGCTAGTAGCCAAAGAGCAATTCGAACAAGGGTATGAGGTCCAGTATAGGGCACTCCATGTAAAGGAGTACCCGTGTTCTAGGTTTGAGTTTGAAACCACTGGAAGGATCACAAAGAGCCTACTTTACTTTGATTGTCTTGGCTCTATGAGTAAGCGTGCTAGTTTTATTTGTAGCCATGAGGGGGTGTTGGGTCAGGGTGAGGCAGCACAGGCTCAAGCTTAGGCTCAGGCCCCAGCCTCTCTTGTTTAAACAAGAATCGAGCGAGTTGTATGGTTTGATCATGTGATTTGGTGTTTTGCTACTAAAATAAATGTTATCACATAAAACACCATGTTATTTGGTTTTCATGTACCGTATCATGTAATAAGGTCTATGATGAGGGTTCGAAATCCTCATGCTAACAATATTCATGTTCATTGGACTATAATTGTTCGATTTCTGGTGTAATTAATACTGTCATTTTGATATCTCAGCTACTTTCGACTAATCAAAATTAAAATAAGTAAATGGAGTGTCACAAAGCCCCTAGTAAAAATACGACTCATAATGCATAAACAAAATCCAGGGGACGAGTCGCACAGCCCCCGGTATAAATACGGCTTACAAGGCCTAAACTAAATCTCAAGGGCGTGTCACAGTGCCACTGGTATAAATACGACTTATAACGCTTACACTAAATCTCGAGGGCATGTCACACTGCCCTTGGCATAAAATTGGCTTATATTGCTAAAACTAAATTTTAGGGGCGTGTTGCACCGCCCTCGATATAAATATGAATTATAATGCCTAGACTAAATCTCAGGGGCATGACATAAAACCTCCGTTGCAAATACGACCTACAACACCTACAGTAAATCTTGGGGGCATGGCACACAGCCCCCGTATAATTACGACTTATAACTCCAAAACAAAGTCTCGGGGGCCGTGTCGCACAGCCAAGGGCATAAATACAAATTACAATGCCTAGACTAAAGCATGGGGGCGTGATACACAGCCTCTAGTATAAGTAAGACCTATAACGCCAACACAAAATCTTGGGTGCGTGTCACACAGCCCCTAGTATAACTACGATTATAACGCATATACTAAATCTTAGGGGTGTGTCACACGTCCCGCAGTATAAATAGGACTTATAATGCCTAAAATAAACCACGGGGGCATGTTACACAATATGACTTATAACGCGTAAAATAAATCTTGGGGGCGTGTCACACAGCCTTCGCTATAAATATGACTTATAATACCTAAACTAAATCTCGGGGGCATGTCACAAAGTCCTCAGTATAAATACAACTTATTACGCCTAAACTAAACTTCCGGGGCATGTTGCACAGCCCTCGGGATAAATACGACTAACAAAGCGTAAACTAAATCTCGGGGGTGCCCCACACAATCTTTCACATAAATACGACTTATGGTGTCTAAACTAAATCTTGGGAGCGTGTCACACAGACTCCGCTATAAATATGACTTATAATGCCCAAACTAAATCTTGAAGGCATGTCACACAGCCCTCAATATAAGCACGACTGATAATGCAAAAACTAAATCTCGTGGGAATGTCACACAGCCCCCAGTATAAATATGACTTACAACGCCAAAACTAAATCCCGGGAGCGAACCACACAGCCTTTGCTACTCATAGCGCCTAAACTAAATGTCGGGGGTGTGTCACACTGCTCCGGGTATAATATGACATATAACACCGAAACTAAATCTTAGGGGTATGTCACACAACCCCTAGTGTAAGTACGAGTTATACATCTAAACTAAATCTCGAGGCCGTGTCACATAGCCCTCGATATAAATACCTTTTGTCACCCAACTCCCAGCATAATCACGACTTATAACGCATAAACTAATTCTCGGGGGGCGTGCCATACAACCCCAAGTATAAATACAACTTATAATGCATAAACTAAGCGTCACAACCCCTAGAGTAAATACGACTTATAACACCTAAACTAAATCTTAGGGACGTGCCACGAAGTCCTCGGTGTAAATATGACTTAAATCGCCAAAACTAAATCTAGGTGGCGCGCCACCTAGCTCTCGGTATAAATACTGCCTATAAATCCTAAACTAAATCTTGGGGGCATGTCACACTGCCCCTAGTATAAATATGACTTATAACGCCCAAATTAAATCTCGGGGTTGTGTAACACAGCCCTCTGTACAAATGCGAATCATAATGCCTAACCAAATCTCAGGGGCATGTCACCCAACTCCCGGTATTAATACGACTTATAACGCCTAAACTAAATCTCAGGGGCATGTCACACAGTATAAATACGACTTACAACACCTAAATTAAGGCTCGGGGGTGTGTTGCAAAACCTTCGGTATAAGTACGACTTATGGCATGTAAACTGAAGCTTGGGGGTGTGCCACACAGCCTTCTATATAAGTACGACTTAAAATGCCTAAACTAAATCTTGGGAGCGTGTCACATAGCCCCCGGTATCAATACGACTTCTAATGCGTAAACTAAATCTTGGGGCCCTGTCATACAGCCCCCGGTATAAATATGATTTATAGCGCCTAAAATAAATCTCTGGGGCTTGTCGCCCAGCTCCCGATATAAATACGACTTGTAAAGAGTAAACTACATCTCGGGGGTGTGTCATACAGCCGCCGGTATAAATACAACTTATAACACTTGAATTAAGTCTCGGGGGCTTGTCACACACCCCTGTTATAGATACGACTTATAACACTTAATGTAAGTCACAAGGCTGTGTCACACAGACCCCGGTATAGATACAACTTATAACGCCTAAAATAAATCTCAGGGGCATGTCACACAGCCCTAGTATAAATACGACTTATAACGCATGAAGTAAAGCTCGGGACTGTGTCGCAGAACCCATGTTATGGATACGACTTATAACCCATAAACTAAAGTTTGGGGGCATGTCACACCAACCTTCGATATAAGTACAACTTATAATGCCTGAAGTAAATCTCGGGAGCGTGTCACACAGCCCCGGGAATAAATATGACATATACTGCCAAAACTAAATTTCGGGGGCATGTTATCCTGCTCCCTGTATAAATACGACTTATAACACCTAATTATATCTCGGGGGCATGTCACACAACCCCCGGTATAAATACTGATAAGCCTAATTTAGTATATAATTATTTATATCTTTTTAATATATTTTTGACCATTTTAGATCAAGTTTTTATCGCTTTTTGCTCGGTTTGCTCATTCTTAACTATTTTGCTATTTTCTTGCGAAAACACTCATTTTATGTTAAATCTTTCTAGGTTTTATCATTAATATCAACAAGTAAATGCAAGATACATCAAATAAAAGTAATAAAATAGAAAAATCACCCCAATCTCATGGTTTATACAATGAACAAACAAAAATTAACACAAGCTTTGCAACTTGCTTTGGGCGGCTAATTTTTCTCATTTTATAAGCTCAAATACATTGTATACTACATGAATACAAGCATAAAGGTCTGAACTTGCAGATTTAGGCTGTGCAAAGTGTTGAAAAAGCATAAAATATATCAAGCTTATACAAGTTGCAAGCTAGCCACATGGATGAACAAATGGGAAGCAAGTTTGATGTAATTTTTTTATATTTTTTTCTCCTCCTCAAACACTATAAATAGGAGGTATTTGTGAGTGTTTGAAGCATCCATCACCGGCCAAAAAAAAAATAAAAAATTTCACAAAAAGAAGTAGAAGGTAGTAGGTAGAAATTGGGCGTTGGAAAAGACGAGGAAGGAAGGAAGTTTGGTTTATAATTTTGTATTTTTAGTCCTTTCTATCCTTTTTCTTCCATAAGTTCATGAATTTTGTGTTTTTTATGCTTGTTATTAAGTTTATCATAAACTAATTTTGTTATTCCAAGGCTACGATGTAACCTAAGTTGTAATATACGCTTATTTCTAATTCAACGTATTCATTGTTTTGTAATTGCGTTGTTGAAGTGTTTATCATTGTTCTTCATGAGTTTTAAATGCTTGATTACCATTTAAGGCCTATAATGATCATAATTAGTCTAAGAGGAGATTTATGATGAATGCCAAGGTGATAAGCACCACAAATTGAGCGAATGCTCAAGAGAGCTTAACGCGATTTGTGTGGTTTTTAAGTGAAAATCACAGAGCTTTAAAAACTCTTTTCGTATTTAAATTCATGCACGAGAGTGACGGGTTAATACATAAAAGAGCATGCTAAATGTTGCTCGAGAGAGAATATATAGAAAATTAGGGTTTTCAGCCATCAACACGTAATAACAACTTGAATAATGAGAATAGAAAGACGTATTGATGCAACTGGGTGAAATCGAATGCCTTGGATATTATTAAATCATAAAAACTTCATAAAATCAGTTAAAATATTTTGTTTCTTTTTAGTTTATTTTATTACAAATCAACATCTCAATTTTTTGGTTGTTCAAATAGCATCAAAGCTACTAATCTTTGTATTCATTCAATAACAATCCTCATGGGACGATACTCTACTCATATCTTTATTACTCGATACGACTAGTGCACTTGCTAATGCATACGCAAAGTAAGCATCAAATATGACTTGTAGCACCTAATCTAAATCTCGGGGGAGTGCCACACACACCTTCGGTACAAATACGACTTATAACGCCTAAACTACATCTCATTGGCGAGTCACACCGCCCCAGGTATAAAGGCGACTTACAATTCCTAAATTAAATCTCGGGGGGGGGGGGGGGGGGGGGGGGGGGGGGGGGCGTGTCGCACAACCCCTGGATTAAATACGACTTATGACGCCTAATCTAAATCTCGGAGACGTGCTACAACGCCCCCGGTGTAAATACGACTTCGAACACAAAAGCTAAATCTTGACGGCGTATCACCAAGCTCTCAGTGTAAATACAACTTATAAATCCTAAACCAAGTCTCAGGGGCATCTGACATAGCCCCCGTTATAAATACGTCTTATAACAACTAAATTAAATCTTGGGGTCGTGTCACACAACCCTTGGTAAAAATACGATTTATAACACCTAAACTAAATCTCAGGGGCGTGTCAGAAAATTTCCGGTATAAATATGACTCATAATGCCTAAAGTAAATCTCGGGGGCGAGTCACACAGCCCTCGGTGTAAAAAAGAGTTATAACGCCTAAACTAAATCTCGTGTCACCTAGCTCCTGGTATAAATATGACATACAGTGCTTGAACCAAATCTCGAGGGCGTGTCAGAGAGCCCCTAGGATAACTAAATCTCGGGGGCGTGTCATACAGTCTCTAGTATAAGTATAACTTATAACACCCAAACTAAATCTCGGTGGCGAGTCACACTGCCCCTAGTATAAAGACTACTTATAAGTCCTCAACCAAATCTCGGGGGCATGTCACGTGGCCCCTAGCATAAATACGACTTATAACGCCTAAACTGTGTCACGGGGGCATATCGCACAGCCCCGAAAATTAAAACGACTTATAACACAAAAATTTATCTCGGGGATGCGCCACAAAGCCCACAGGTGAAAATACGAATTATAACGCCTAAACTAAATCTCGGGGCGTGTCACCTAGCTCTTGGTATAAATAAAGCTTGTAAATCCAAAACATAGTCGCCGGGGCATGTCACACAGCCCCCGGTGTAAATACGACTCATAACACCTAAATTAAGTCTTCGGGTCGTGTCACACAGCCCCTTTATAAACACGATTTGTAACGCCTAAACTGAATTGCGGGGGCATGTCACCCAATTCCCGATGTAAATATGACTTATAACACCTAAACAAAATCTCGGGGGCTAGTCACATAGCCCCTAGTATCAATACGACTTATAACACCTAAACTAAATCTCAAGGGCGTGTCATACAGCCCCCGGTATAAAATATGATTTATAGCCCCTAAACTAAATCTCAGGGGCGTGTCTCCCAGCTCCTCGGATAAATACGACTTATAACGAGTAAACTAAATCTTGGGGGCGTGTCTCGTATCCCTTGGTATAAATACGAATTAAAACGCTTAAACTAAATTTCGGCGGCATGTCACACAGGCTGTATAGATACGACTTGTGATGCCTAAACTAAATCTCAGGGGCAAGTCACACAGCCCCAGTATTAATATATCTGATAACGCCTAAACTAAAGCTCGGGGGTGTGCTGTAGAACCCATGGTATAAATACAACTTATTACGCGTAAACTAAAGCTTTGTGTGTGCTACACAACCTTCGATATAAGTACGACTTGTAATGCCTGAACTAATTCTTAGGAGCGTGCCATGAAGCCCCCGGAATAAAGATGACTTATAATGCCTAAACCAAATCTCGGGGGCTTGTCACACAGCCCCCAGTATAGTTACGACTTGAAACGCCTAATCTAATTCTCAGGGGCGTGTAACACACCCGTCCGGGATAAATTCGACTTATGATGCCTAAGCTAAGTCTCAATGGAGAGTCACACAGCCCCAGGTATAAAGATGACTTATAATTCCTAAACTAAATCTTGGGGGTGTGTCCCATGCCTCATAGTATAAATAGGACTTACAACGCTTAAACTATATCATGGGGGTGTATCGTACATCCCTCGGAATAAATACGACTTATAACGTCTATACTACATCTTAGGGACGTGCCACAAAGCCCACGGTATAAATACGACTTATGATGACAAAACTAAATCTCAGTGGCGTGTCACCCAGCTCTCGGTATATATATGACTTATAAATCCTAAACTAAATCTCAGGGGCATGTCACGCAGTCTCCGGTATAAATACGACTTATAACTCCTAAATTAAATCTTGGGGTTGTGTCACACAGTCCCTAGGATAAATACTTTTTATAACGCCTAAACTAAATCTCAGGGGCTTGTCACCTATATTCCGGTACAAATATGACTTATAATGCCTAATCAAAATCTGGGGGGCGTGTTACATAGCCCCCGGTATAAAAATGACTTAAAACTCCTAAACTAAATCTTGGAGGCATGTCACCGACCTTCGGGTATAAATATGACATACAGCGCCTGGGCCAAATCTTAAGGGCGTGTCACATAGCCCCTAGTATAAATCCGACTAATGACGCCTCAACTAAATATTGGGGATGTGTCACACAACTTCCAGCATAAATATGACTTATAATGCCTAAATTAAATCTTGTTGGTGAGTCAAATTGCCCCAGGTATAATGACGACATATTATTCCTAAACTAAATCTCGAGGGTGTGTCTCGTAGCCCCTGGTATAAATACGACTTATAACGCCTGAACCACATCCCAGGGGCGTGTCGCACAGCCCCCGGAATAAATACTACTTATAACACCTAAACTAAATCTCAAGGACGTGCCTCAAAGCCTCCTCTGTAAATACTACTTATAACGCTGAAACTAAACCTCGGTGGCATGTCACCCAACTCTCGGTAAAATACGACTTATAAATCCTAAACTAAATCTCAGAAGCATATCACAGAGCCCCTTGTATAAATACGACTTATAATGCTTAAATTAAATCTTGGAGTAGTGTCACATAGCCCCTGGTATAAATACGATTTATAACGTCTAATCTAAATCTCGTGGAAAATGTCACGTAGCTCTTGGCATAAATACGACTTATAACGCCTAAACAAAATCTCGGATGCATGTCACACAGCCCCCGATATCATTACGACTTGTAACATGTGTGTGAGGTCAGCATAAATACAAATCAAACAACATTTGAAAAAGAGACTCCCAACGAAGTGGGAGTGAGCTTGGATTTCAGATTGCACGTGTTTGACCTCAACCAATTACCGTCTTGAGGAAAAGGGATGGTGCTTTTGGTGAATCTGACATCGGTTTGTAATTAATTGTGGATTCTACTCATGCTCCAATTAAGGAAAATTTTAATTTTTTTTTTTTTTGTTTTTTGTTTTTTTGGGGATATATATATGAAAAAAATATTAAAAGGATGTGGACGTAACTCAAGTGGCAATTCTAGGGACAAAGCAAGTCCACATACAACTCTTCTCGTATCCTTAAAAGTTAAGAACTGGGGTGGAGACAAACTTCAGAGCTTAGCAGTCCATTTACAAACATGAGTCAATCAGATTTTTAGGCTTGACACCCTTGACTTGTAATAACTCAAATAAGTTAGAGTTTGACAAGATTTAGATGCAGCAAACCTTATATGGGTTACTGGATGAGGACTAAAACAATCAATGTCAAGTCTTGGCCATCAAGCCCGTAAACAATAATGCAAACCTAAGTTCACTTGACTTATTAAGCAGTGACACTAATGTAAAGACAAATGCAATCATAGTCAAGCCTTGGCTATCAAAGCCTTAAACCAATGCCAAAATTTTCAACTCGTCGATTGTGGTAACATATTAAAAGATAAAGTTCATACCTGAAACCTGAAGAATTGTTTTGCTATGGACAAATTAAGTAAAATGATGATCTATGTTACGCTATGTTGAGCTAAGCTAAGCTAAGTGACACTATTCCTAAGAGATGCATTGAGGTTGACATGCAAAGGTGATTCTGGAATTATAGTATGCAACATTTATTTTGCTTTTTCATAAATAAGGGGCACTGTTGTAGTTGTAAATGGTACAACACCACCATACAAACTTCTTCAATTTTCTTTACAGCACACTTGTGCGTTTTTACTTCGATAACCTTGCTTTGCTTAGCGTAGATTAGATTACTTGCTTTCTTCCAAGGAAATATAACATTTCAGGTTTCGAGTATGAACTCTTTGTTTTAATTTGTTTCTAGCAATCGACGAGTTAAGAATTTGGGTGATGGTTTAAGTCTTTGATGGTCAAGGCTTGACCTTGATTGCATTGGTTTTAACACATGTGTCACTATTTGATAAGTCAAGTGAACTTAGGTTTGAGTGATTGTTTAAGGTTTTTGACAGCCAAGGCTTGACCTTGATTGCGTTGGTCCTCATCCGATAATCCAAATACAGTTTGCTTCATCTTAATCTTGTCAAACTCTAACTCATTCAAGTTATTACAAGTCAAGGGTGCTAGGCTTAAAAATCTAATTGACTCGGGCTTGAAAGTGGACTACTAAGCTCTTGAGTTTTTGTCCATCCCAGTTCCTAGCTTTTAAGTGTTCGAGGAAAAGTGTCTGTGTGCTTAGCTCCATCACCCCAACTGCCACTTATACCAGGTCCATATCTCTCCAATTTTATGTCAATCATTATCCAAATAATAATCAAAAATATGTTAAAAGTCTTTTTAGTTGGAGCAAAAGCAAAATCCACAAACTAGTGCAGTTTTGATTTCTGAAAGCACAATCCCTTTTCCCAAAAAGGTGATTGGTTGAGGTCAAACAAGTGCAGCAAGGAATTTAGGCTCACTCCCACGTCACTCCGAGTCCCGTTTTGCATGTTTGTTTGATTTTTTATTTATGGCAACTGCACACAAACTAAGCAAACAAATGGAACAAACACAGCTTTTGGCGACCACAGTTGGAGGCTTTATACAAGACATAACATTCTTTAAACCCCATTGTGGATTATCAAAATATAATAATAAACCATTAACCAATGGTCAGAACTAGGAGAGCCAATGCTCTCGAGCATGAGGAACCCGAAAGGTTGGCCTTGATAGTGCCACCACTCAAGCATCTCTCAGAACAATGCCCTGTATCACAAGGGGATAAAACGAGCCACAACCGTGATAATAAAAGCAGAGGTCATGAATACATCTCAGAAGACGAGTATATTGGACTCGATGACTATTCTCGAAAGAGTTTCATGGCCATGCTCTAACACCGGATCGAACTCGCTGAGCAAAGACTTGACCAGGCTTTGAAGATAGTCAAAGATAAGCAAGATGTTGAATAGAGCGTACTCTAGCGGTTTAGCTTGAAAATGTAGCCATATTAAGAACCATTATCAATGATGTTGGGACCTTAATGAATGAGAGGCTTCAAAAAGAAACTTGTTATAAATCCTTTAGTCCTTTGGTTGTAACTGGTCTTGAATTGCTTGTAATGTTTTAGATTGCTTTGGTGTTGTATTTGAAAGTTAGTTGGCAGGCCATGTTTGGGCGCCAAGTCAGTTAAGGGTTTATTTGAGTCAAATCTGGCGGCTAGGTGTGTTTTGGCGCCAGAAGTTGTTATGTTTGGTTTTAGCATGGTGTCTTGGTATAAATAAGCTCAAGTCATGTAAATTGATCATTCGATCAATAACAAATTAGATTTCCTTTGGAAATTCTCTCTCTACTTCTCATCTCCTTCTCTATTTCTCATCCCCTTCACTTCTCTTCTCATCTCAACTCTTTTTTCTACAAGGTTAACTTTCAATCTTTGAATTGGAAGCTAACAATTGGTATCAGAGCTGGTTCAAACAATCAATTACTTATTTGGAGCTGGCAAAACAAAAGAAAAGCAATCAGATTATGGCTGGGGGAGTGAGGACACGATCGGGAGCCGGTGGAGCCAATGCAGCTGCGGTTGTGAGTCCAGATCGCTCTTACGCTACTGTTGCTGGTGCTGATGCAACAATCAGTCCTCAATATATTACCATTGATCATTTCCGGGACTCACATAATAAACTTGATCAAAAGATTGATAAATTGTTAAAAATGCAGCAGTTATATCTGGAAAAAGATTCGAATAAGGAAGATCGGTTGCAGCAAATTGAGGCTAAGCTTGTGAATCTGCAGGATCAGATCAATAAGTAAGGGGAATCATTAGTTCATGTGATCCTTAAGCCTGCTAGTCAGATTCATCCACCAGCTGAAGTGGTGCAACCGCAAGTGAACATTAGTAGAACCGACGGCTTAGCAAGGAGTCGTGATAAATCTCCAATGATTTAGCCAGAGGCCGGACCTTCAGTTCACATCAGATCAGAGGCTAATCAACCTCCTGAGGTTGAAGTTGCTGTAGAAAATCGGGATTGAGCCACAGAGCAAGTTCATTCCAGACCAAGTGGCTTTAATTCAGATCAGAATTCAAGGCTTCCTAATGTTGTTATTAATAACCGAAATGCAATTGATGACTTCGAACATCAAGATAGGCCACCTGATCGACACTTTCAGCAAAGATCAGTGAACAATGACATTTCATCTGGTGGCAAGAGTGGTTCTCATAGGCAGCCAAGAGTGGAAATAGATCCTTTTGATGGTAAACAACCGGAGTCTTGGTTGAGAAGGTGTGATCGATATTTCCAATATTACAACATAAATGAAGCTGAGAAAGTTGAGCTAGCTGTAGTACATTTACATAGCGATCGTGAGGTATGGTATTATAGTTTGTTGAAGAGCAAACCTAACCTTTCTTGGGGCCAATTCGTAGAAGAAATGTGTTAACGATATGGAGAGGAAGAGATAAGTGATGTAGTGGACAGTTTTAATAAGGTGTGCCAAACCTCTACCATGGGGGTGTATGATCAGATTTGAGAATTTACGAGCTAACTTGTTGTCAATAATATCCATCTCTTCGGAGGATTCAGAGGCATATTATGTCTCATGTTTCTTTAGTGGTTTGAAGCCTAGGATCAAGAATATGGTGAAAGCCATAGGTCCTAAGACATTGTCTAACGCTAACAACAAGGCTAAGTTGATTGAAGCTACTTTAGCAAGTTCAAGTGACAAGAATAAGTTCAATGGCAGTAACTTCAGACCGCAGCAGAAGGATGTTTCAGGTTCCAGATTTAAGCATGCTGTTGACAAGAGCTCAGGGAGGCTATGTTACCATTGTAATCAGCCTTACCAGCTTGGTCATAGGTGCAAATCCCAGTCCTTAATGTCTGCAAGAGGGTCCCGTGCAAGAGTTGATTCTGACAGTGAAGATTCAGATGCTAAGGATGACAGTTATGATCCTTCTTCACAAGATGAGTTGTTGGAGGATGAAGTTTGAGATTTCCATGAAGGCCTTGACCGAGAGTGGCGCTCACAACACCGTACGCATTGGTGGAAAGGCAGGTAAAACGTCCATTACCATTCTTTTGGATAGTGGAAGCACACATAGCTTCGTTGATCCCAAATTGGTGAAGAAGGTGAAGCATGAAGTCATCAAAACTCACCCTTTAGCTATGATGGTAGCCGATGGCAACTCAATTACTACTCAAAACAAGTGCCCAGCATTCCATTGGCCTATGCAAGATCATCAATTCTCCTTTGATTTTAGAGTTCTTCCTTTGGGAGGATGTGATATGGTGCTTAGAGTAGATTGGATGAGGTCTTTTAATCCGGTGTTGTTTGATTTTGATAAAATGACTATTTCTTTCGAAGTTCATGGCACTAAGGTCACATTACAAGGGATTTCATATCAAGCACAGTTGTGGCTGATCAATGGCAAGCGCTTACAGGGAGGTTTCAAGAAGAATGCAATTCAATGGCTTGGGCAATTGTTTGTCATTTCTCCTGCTGAACTACAGCCAGACATTCAACCTGAAGTTCACGCTTTGATTGAAGAGTTTGAGGATATTTTCGAGCAGCCAAAGAGCCTTCCTCCACAAAGAAGTGTAGATCATGCTATACAGCTTCGAGCTAACTCTGATCCAGTGAGGATCAGGCCTTACCGTTATGCTCATGCCCAAAAATCAGAGATTGAGAAGCAAGTTGATGAGTTGCTTCAAATGAGTTTCATTAGACCAAGCCATAGTCCTTTTGCCTCACCCGTGATTCTTGTGAAAAAGAAGGATGGCAAAGCTAGAATGTGCATCGATTATCGCCAAGTGAAAGATAAGTTTCCTATTCCTGTTATTGACGATTTGCTAGATGAGTTATATGGAGCACATTTCTTCTCTTAGCTTGATTTGAGGCAAGGATACCATCAAATCAGAGTTCTTGAGCTGGATATATACAAGACTGCTTTTCAGACACACCATGGGCATTTTGAGTTCATTGTTATGCCTTGTGGTCTAACAAATGCTCCGGCCACATTCCATGCTGCTATGAACGACATCTTCAAGCCTTACTTGAGGAGATCAGTGTTGGTTTTCTTCGATGATATATTGATATATAGTTGTTCCTATGAGGATCGCCTCATTCATCTTAGGGAAGTGTTTGTAGTGATGCGGCAGCATAGATTTTTTGCTAAGTTGTCGAAATGTTCTTTTGCTCAGTCTAAACTTAAGTATTTAGGCCATGTCATCTCTCATGAAGGAGTCTCTACTGATCCTTCCAAGGCGCACGCAATGCAAGAGTGGCCTGTTCCAATGACCTTGAAGCAATTGAGAGGTTTCTTGGGATTGACCGGTTATTATAGGAAGTTCATTAAAGGTTATGGGTATTGCAAAGCCCTTAACTGTGCTTCTAAAAAAGGATATATTCAAGTGGACCGAAAGGCACAAACAACTTTTGATATTCTTAAGTCTGCTATGTGTGTGGCTCCGGTATTAGCTATGCCAAACTTTGCTGAGGGCTTCATCTTAGAGACAGACGCAAGTGGGACTGGTTGTGGGGCTGTTCTTTCTCAACATGGAAGACCTATTGCTTATTTGAGTCAAGTACTTAGCCCCAAACATCAAGCCATGTCCACTTATGAAAAAGAGTACTTGGCAATTCTCCTAGCAATTGAGAAATGGAGGTATTACTTGGATGGTCATAGGTTTATCATTCGAACAGATCATCAAAGTCTTAAGCATCTCTTGGAGCAAAAGATAGTGACAAGAATTCCTAAGAAGGGATTAATGAAGTTGCTAGGCCTTGATTATGCAATCGAGTATTACAGAGGGAAGGAAAATCTGGCTGCGGATGCTTTGTCAAGGAGGTTTAAGGACCACGAGCAAGGTTCATGCAGTGCATTGTATGTTGTTTTGCCATCTTGGATGGATGAAGTCTACAAATCTTATGAAGGGGACCCCTTTGCCCAAGAATGTATGGCTGCAGCTTGGGTGAAAGATGCAGATGTTGTTGACAGTAAGGCTAAAGTATCTGTGCAGAAGGGAATCATCCGGGTGCAGAACAAGATGTACATTGGCTCCTCGACTGATTTGAGGGATCTGATTGTGAAGGCTTCACATGATTCAGCTTGGGGTGGACATTCCGGGATTGAAGGTACTTATCAGAGAGTTAAGGCATACTTTAGTTGGCACGGTATGAAGAAGGCAGTTTCAGATTTTGTTAAGTCTTGTGAGGTTTGTCAACAAACCAAATTAGGAGATCATAGATACCAAGGACTCTTGCAGCCACTTCCCATTCCGGAGGGTGCTTGAATCAACATAAGCAAGGATTTTATAGAAGGACTTCCCAAGTCTGATGGTAGGGAGATAATTTGGGTAGTGGTGGATCGCTTCACCAAATATAGTCATTTTATATCCCTTATCCGACTTGTTACAGCTGAAAGATTGGCTAAGAGCCTCTTAGACAACATATATAAGCTACATGGGTTGCCCTAATCCATTGTTTCTTATCGCGACAAGATCTTCACAAGTAATTTTTGGAGAGAGTTGTTCAAATTGTTGGGTACTACGTTGGCACTTAGTTCATCGTACCATCCCCAAACGGATGGACAAATCAAGCGTGTCAACCAATGTATTGAGCAGTACCTTCGGAGTATGGTTTTCTCACGGCCTAAAGAGTGGAATCAATGGCTCTCCTTAGCTGAATATTGGTTTAACACTCATGTTCATGCATCAATTGGCACTTCTCCTTTCCAAGCCTTTTATGGGTATGCTCCTCCTTCTCCAATGATGTTGCAGCAGCAGGGGACTTCAGATTCTGCAGCGGGGGACTTGATTCAGCAAAGGAAGCAGATGTTGCAGGTTCTTAAGGATAATCTTCATCAAGCTCGTGCACGAATGAAATTTTATGTAGATAAAAAGAGGGTAGACAAAAATTATGAAGTTGGAGACATGGTCTACCTCAAATTACAACCTTATAGACAGTCTTCTTTGGCTGTCAGGAAGAATGTCAAGCTAAGTGCTCATTTCTTTGGCCCATACAAAATTTTGGAGAAGATCGGCAAAGTTGCTTACAAACTTGATTTACCTCTTCATTCATACATTCACCCGGTGTTCCATGTGTCGTTACTTAAAAAGCAGGTGAAAAAAGGAGTTAGAAGCTCATGGTCTCCACCAGAAGTGGGAGCAAATGGTGCGTTACTGCTTGGGCCGGTAGCTGTCAAGAGGCAGAAGATGATTACAGGAGCTACGGGAGCTTCCCAGCAGATCATGGTGCGGTGGCTGAACTTGGATAAGAGTGTGGTCACATGGGAGAATCCTACATTCTTGAAGAGTCAATTTTCAAGTTTTCTCCTTGAGGACAAAAAGCTTCTCAAGGGGAAGGGAATGTTATAAATCCTTTAGTCCTTTAGTTGTAATTGGTCTTGAATTTTGTAATGTTTTAGGTTGCTTTGGTGTTGTATTTGAAAGTTAGTTGGCAAGCCATGTTTGGGCGCCAAGTCGGTTAAGGGTCCATTTGAGTCAAATCTGGCGGTTAGGTGTGTTTTGGTGCCAGAAGTTGTTATGTTCGGTTTTAGCTTGGTGTCTTGGTATAAATAAGCTCAAGTCATGTAAATTGATCATTCAATCAATAACAAATTAGATTTCCTTTGGAAATTCTCTCTCTACTTCTCATCTCCTTCTCTATTTCTCATCCCCTTCACTTCTCTTCTCATCTCAACTCTTTGTTCTACAAAGTTAACTTTCAATCTTTGAATTGGAAGCTAACAAAACTGATAAAGTCTTTATTGAGAGGAATTTGACCAACTGCTAGCCTTATAGTTAAGGATATGGCAAGACAGAAGGTAGTTAAAGTCGAGCCTATTTTGGTAAGGCAGGCTAGGACTCACAACAGCTTTGTTCATGCCATTAGAGAGGATATTAGGAAATTAAGGCATGTTCCTCCTCCCACTAGGTATCCTCGTGATTTTCCTTCGAGCTGAAGGATGCTAATGGTTCAAGGAACTAACATCATCCCTGAGAGAACATGGAACCCAACTCTGACTAATCCAAGAGTTATTCACTTGGATCCAAGCCATAGAAGTGATAACACAACCTATGGGATTGCTGGCCCTTTGAATCAAGGGTATACCTTGACCTTAAGGGACCTATACGCCAATGTTCAGGTCATGCCTGTCCTTTAGACCTAGGGGAGGGGGGGTGGGGGTAGGGCCATTCATACCCCCCTCATGTTAAAGACGCCATTTCGAGGCCTAATCAGAGCCTTAAAGTAGGTATGTAGGACAAATTTCCAATACAGGGGGTTCAATGTCCTCCTCCTAGGCCTCCTTCCACGTATGCAGCTAGGGGCAACCCAATTTCCTGTGTCCTCAAGATTATAACATGGGGGTTTAGGTTAGGATGGCCAAAAAGCCTGTCAATCGAGGTGTGCCCTCAGGCATACCTCATATCTAAGGATCTGTTGGTAAATACATTATGGCAAATCAACCAATTGGCCATAATGACCAAGGGAGATACCATTCTTTGTATGTGGGATAACATCCGTTCCCTCATCCAATTGTCATGGGAGCCCAGGGGTACTCTACCGATTCCCGCTTGAGATGCTCAACCCCTTGAAGGGTAATGGCAGGTGCATATTCAAGCACCAAACCTAACCCTGCAAGGTCAACTGGCCGCTTTTATTGAGCAAATGTGTGGGCCAGGCCTTAGAAGCCCGTCTACAATAAGTCGACCCTAACTTTGTTGACAAGGACTACCCGTTCCCTCGAGGATATCAGATCCCTGAATTTACTCTCTTCTTAAGACAGGGGAGCGTATCTGCTCTCGAGCATTTGGCAAGATTCAATTGCCAATGCAAAGAGGCAGCTGACAATCCATATCTAGAACTTATGTTATTCTCTATTTCTCTGATAGGGACTGCCTTCCAATGGTGCAAAAGTTTACCACGTAACTCCATCTATAGTTGGGATACTATGGCAAGACAATTTTTGGCCGAGCTCCAAAGGATGGAACTAAGAACCTCTATGTCAGACCTAGCTCGAATGAGACAAAAGCTAGGTGAATCCGTAGAGGATTATATTAACCGGTTCAAAAGAGACAGAATAAAATGTACAGTGGCTCTCCTTGAAGTTGAATATGCCAAGTTGGCTTTAGAGGCTTGGATATTGAATTTAGGAAGAAATTTGAGGGTTAAAATTTCACCAATGTCCTTCAATTAGCAGAGTGTGCCGCCAGGTACTACAAGAAGAAAGCCTCAAAAAAACAAAACAAAAAAAAATAGCGTGTACGAATGTACATGCACGAGCTGATTGATGAGGAAGAAATTCCTCCATATGAAATTGACATTGCTCAGTACGTTAAAAGACTTCCTATGGTTTGTAACTCTTTGGTATAAAAGGATATCAACATGTCATGATTCAAGATTAGAGGAAGTGAATGTAGTGGCAATTCTTATAATATTCAAATAAAGTCTTAGCGGTTAAAGTTTAGAAGTATGGCATTGGTAGTTAAGTTGGTTAGATTCTTTGTATTGTTAGATATTCTGGATCCACATACTTAATTAGCTAGTATTGTAAAGATTGGGATTGTATAACAAGAAGATTCATTGATGAATGATAATTAATTCTAATCTTTTCTCAACCCTAATTCTCTCTACTTCTCATCTCCAATCTCTAATTCTCTTCTCACCTGTACTCTAATTCTACATCTATCCTAGGTTATGATTCAAGATTAATCTTGAATCATAACAATTGCTATCAGAGCCTGCTAGATTGTTGTTGATCGAAGTGGACCGCATTCAAATTGATTGATTTTTTTTTTTTTTTCGGCATCGAATCACTCTTAGTAGTTCAAATCAGCTATCTCATTCGCATTGATTGTTACTTGTCCAATTCGCTTGACACTCAGTGCATAGCTATTCCAAGCTGAAGGAGTCACTACTCGAGCTGGTGCAACTGCCAATGCTGGCATTGCGCTAGGAACTTATGCTGGAGTCACTGCAAGAGTAAGTTCAAATCAAGGAGAAGGTCAGGATCAGCAGAGGACTGAGATTCAACAACTGGTAGCAGCAGTGGCAAGTATGAGGCGGGAATTAGGAGATAGTAACAATGTGAATAAGCAAATGCAGCATCAGATGAGTGATTTACAAGAGCAAATTAACCATCAAGCAGTGCCTCCAGGAGTTGGATTCTTGACACCAGCAAGTTAGCCTGACAGGCCTTCTGATCAGATGCATCCTCAAGTATCAGAGGAAAGGAATGAAGCTGCAACTATGGCTAGGAGTATTGGTTTTAGTCATCCTAAGGTTGAAATTGATACCTTTGATAAATCACAGCCACAGTCTTGGATTAGGAGGTGTGAGAGATATATTCGTTTTTATCATGCGGTGGATGTAGAGAAGGTGGAATTGGCTGTAGTTCATCTAAGTGGAGATCATGAGGTATTGTTTCATAGCTTTCTCCTCAGTAATCCAGACATTACTTGGTATGAATTTGTTGATGAATTTTGTGAATGATATGGAGACGAGGATCCGGGATATGTGGTGGATCACTTCCACAAGGTAACTCAAACCACTACTGTGAGAGATTATATGACCCGATTTGAGAACCTTAGAGAAAGAATGATGGCAGTCAATTCCGGTGCTAGTGAAGCGTACTACGTCTCTAGCTTCATTAGTCGACTTAAGCCAAAGATCAAGAATTTGGTCAAGGCCATTAGTCCCTTGATATTGTCCCGGGCTTATTCCAAGGCAAAGTTGTATAAGGCCACAGTACTTGCTAATTTAGAAGCATCCCGAAGCAAGAATGTATCAATTAGTTCCTCAACATCAGCTGGTAGCAAGATGGCTCCTCAAACCATAAGTGTCGAAGAGAAGAAGGCTCAAAGACTGTGCTTTATGTGCAACCAAAAAATATCTTTGGTCATAAGTGCAATCCTAAGCTCCTTATGTCGGTGACTAGGGTTGAGGCTAAAGAAGAATCAGATGAGTAAGTGGAGGAGGATGCAAACGAAGAACAAGAGGTGGAGTTATTGTAAGAACTAGATGATGATGACAATGAAATGGAGATCTCTGTGAAGGTTTTGACTAGCAGTGGATCACACAACACTATAAGAATCAAGGGTGAAGCAAATCATAAATGACTTGTGATCTTGATTGGCAGTGGAAGCATGAAAACTATTTGTTGATCTCAAGATAGTCAATAGAGTGGGTCATGAAATGATTAGACAAGTCCCTTAGCCATGATTGTTGCTGACCGGAATTCTATGCTCACCCAAATGAAGTGTAATCAATTCAATTGGCAGATGCAAGGCCACTAGTTCTTATATGACTTCAGAGTTTTGAAATTGGGGGTTTGTGACATGGTGCTTGGGTGGATTGGATGAAGACCATCAGTCATTTGGTGTTTGATTTCAATCAGCTGTCAATCTCCTTTGATCTACATGGTAAAGCAGTCAAGTTGCAAGGAATTGTAGACCAAGGCCAACTTAAGATGCTGAGTGGCAAATGGGTGGATGGGATACTTCGGAAGAAGGACTATTAGCGGGTAGGCCACTTACTTTCTATCTCAGCAGAACCAGTTCAAGCTGGGAAGGAACTTCACCCTCCAATTCATAAGCTGATTAAGAACTATAGTGATCTGTTTAAGCAACCAAAAAAGTGTTCCTCCCGAGAGATCTCTAGATCATGTTATACCATTGAAAGCCAACTTTGACCCAATGAATTTGAGACCCTACAAATATCCACACTTAGAGAAAAGTGAGATTGAAAAGCAAGTGGATGAACTAATGAGGACTGAATTCATAAGACACTCTCATAGTCCATTTGCTTCTCCAGTTATAAGTTAAGAAGAAAGATGGTTCATCAAGGATGTGTATAGACTACAGACAGCTTAATTCCCTCACTATCAAAGATAAGTTTCCAATTCCAATCATTGATGATCTACTGGTTGAATTACATGGTTCCCACTTCTTTTCTAAGCTGGATTTGAGACAAGGATATCATCAAATTAGAGTATTGGAGTAGGATTTTCATAAGAATGCCTTTAGAACTCGTCATGGGCATTATGAGTTTGTGGTGCAGCCCTTTGAGTTAACAAATGCTCCAGCCATATTTTAGGCCTTAATGAATTTAGTCTTCAAGCCCCTATTAAGGAAGTTTGTCCTAGTCTTCTTTGAATACATTTTGGTGTATAGTCCGTCTCTGGATTCACATGTCTTCTTAGACAAGTTTTTGAGCTCATGAGGCAGAACAAGTTGTATGCGAAGCTGTCTAAATGTACTTTTGCTCAAGATAAGGTCGAATATTTGGGTTATATCATCTCCCCTGAGGGAGTAGCCACTGATCCAGCCAAGGTTGAGGCAATGAGACAATGGCTAACACCTATTTCTCTAAAGCAATTGAGCTATTTTTTGGGATTAACAGGTTATTACCTAAAGTTTGTGGCTTGTTATGATATGATTGCTAAACCACTAACTGATCTCCTCAAGAAAGATGCCTTCCGATGGTCAGAGAAAGCTCAGGAAGCATTTGAATGATTGAAGATGGCAATGTGCTCAGCTCCTATACTTATTATGCCTGACTTTAGCATTCCCTTTACATTAGAGACAGATGCAAGTGGTACTAGAGTGGGGGCAATTCTTTCTCAAAGGGGAAGACCAGTGGCTTATTTGAGTCAGGGTCTTAGCCCAAAACACATGAGTTTATCCATTTATGAGAAGGAGTATTTATCAATTCTCCTAGCAGTTAAGAAGTGGAGGCATTACTTGGAAGGACATCACTTAATGATTAGATCTGACCATCAAAGTCTTAAGTACTTATTGGAGCAAGAGATTACTATAAGAGTGCAATGAAGAGGTCTTATGAAGATGTAGGGCCTTGATTATTCAATTGAGTAATTGCGGGGCAGGGAAAACTTAGCTGCTGATGCTTTGTCATGTAAGCAGGATGGGACTGAACTAGCTTCATGTTCAGCTATCTCTGTAGCCCTGCCTTCTTGGATGGATGAGGTGCATTAGTCTTATGATGGTGATAGCTTTGCTCAGGAATGTGTCACGGCCTTAAGCATCAAGAACAGTTTTTCTGGTGCAGATTCTGATATAACTGTTGCTAATGGAATTGTGAGACTTAAAGGGAAGGTGTACATTGGGTTAGTGACTGATTTGAGAAGGCAAATTGTGGTAGCTTCCCATGATTCAGCTTGGGGAGGGTGAGGCAATACTTACATGTACCCATTCTAGATAGAGCTTGGCAGCACATAAGTATGGATTTTATTAAGGGATTGCTCAGTCTGAAGGGAAGGACGTAATTAGGGTGGTAGTGGATAGGTTCACCAAGTTTGGACACTTCCTAGCCTTGAGTCATCCAATTTCAGCTGAGAAACTTGCCAAGTTGTTCTTGGACAACATCCATAAGCTTCATAGGTTGCCTCAGTCCATCATTTTTGATCGAGATAGATTGTTTACAAGCCATTTCTGGCGTGAGTTGTTTCTGCTGATGGGATCTTCATTGGCTTTGAACTCTTCATATCACCCACAAACTGATAGGCAAACGGAGAGAGTAAATCAAAGTCTAGATCAATACATGAGGAGCATGACTTTCAGCTATCCTAAGCCGTACCATAGGTGGTTATCTTTAGCTGAATTTTGGTACAATTCCCCTGCTCATTCTGGTTTTGGGAACAACTCCATTCAAAGCTCTTTATGGCTATGATCCTCCATCTCCAATGATGATACAAGGAGCTACTTATTCTGTTAGTGAAGTAAATGATTTGTTGGTTCAAAGAAAGCAACTAGTGCAATAGCTAAGAGATAATTTGCAGTTGGCACAGGTGAGAATGAAATTCTATGCTGACAAGAAGAGGTTTGATAAGTCTTTTCAAGTGGGAGATCTGGTTTACTTGAAGTTGCAACCATATAGGCAAGCCAGTGTAGCTGTCCGCAAGAATGAGAAGCTTAGTGCTTGTTATTTTGGACATTACAAGGTGTTGGAGAAAGTGGGAAAGGTAGCTTATCTGTTGGAGCTGCCACTCCTTTCTACGTCCTGTTTTCCATATATCTCTGTTGAAGTAGCACGTTGTAGATGTTAAGGTTAGCTCGAAGTCACCTCCAAAGATAGCAGCAAATGGGGGACTCAAGCAGGAGCCAGAAGCCATATTGAGTTCAAGGGAAGTTCAGCAGCAGGGCAATCAAGTTAAGAAAGTATTGGTGCTTTGGACTAATTTGGACCATGAAGCTGCTACATGGGAGAGGCTAAGTTTCATCAAGAGCCAATTTCCATTCCTACATTCTTGAGACAAGAATGTTGTTAAGGAGGGGGTAATGTCATGATTCAAGATTAGAGGAAGTGCATGTAGTGGCAATTCTTGTAATATTCAAATAAGGTCATTGTGGGAAAAGCTTAGAAGTACGTCATTGGTAGTTAAGTGGGTTAGATTCATTGTATTGTTAGATATTTTAGATACACTGACTTAATTAGCTAGTAGTATAAAGATTAGGATTGTATTGTAAGAAGATTCATTCATGAATGATAATTGATTCTATTCTTCTCTCAACCCCAATTCTCTCTACTTCTCATCTCCAATATCTAATTCTCTTCTCACCCCTACTCTAATTCTATATCTATCCTAGGTTATGACTCACGATTGATCTTGAATCATAACACAACGCCAGGAAGTCAAACCAATCCTTAGATTAGAGAAAATATTCATTTGACATTTCAAGAGCCGACATTTTATTTGTTTGGCTTGAGGCAAATAATAAACACAAAGTTAGGCCAAAACACGAGAAGCGTGATTCCAATTTATTAAAAGGGAAGGTGTATTGTAAGTGGCATGATTTATTCATCCATTCGACAAAGAATTATGTGATCATTAGAAACATAGTCAAGGACGCCATTGAGGCAAGGGAAATTATCTTCCCCAAAGAAGGGCAAATGAGTATTGATAAAGATCCATTCCCAAGTCTTGTTCAAGTTAATGTCATTGATACTATTGCCTGGAATGATCGAAGTCTTGCTCCTACTAACTGCCTGCATTGTAAAAGGAGAACAATGGTCTTCATCAACATCCAGAAAGTAAGGATCACAAACAACATGTTTCGTAGGTTAGTTCTTGATTGGGTATAAAGATTCCCAGCACTTGGATATGCATTAGATTACGAGATATGCCACTGGCATATCACAGAACTTCATACCACCAACAAATGCTCGATTTTTAGAAACTTGCAGATTAACCTCCACAGCAAATAAGCAATCTCATTATCAGTGGCCAAAGAATTAGTGATGGAAATCAGCTACACTTCTTGATAAACCACAAGATTAACAAACAAAGAAAGGATACCTCGAGATCTGGAGGGTCTCTTATGAATTATATTGTGAATGCTGCAGGAAGATACAGGGGCTATGGAAGAAACTCAAGCTCCTTTCAAGTTATATCTCAACCACGTGTCCTCTCATGGAGGTTAAGATTTCATTTAAGAATTCCTTCGTCTATGAGCCAATTGAATACCCTTCGTTAAAGGCTCAGTTGATCATGATGACTAGTTATCCTAAAAGAAACCCTAAGTACCATCTGATTGAAGCAGACACCAACCAAGGACCACGACAGCAATCCTCTGGGGTTCATGTTGGTAATGTTTGGAAGAAAAACCATCCTGAGCAAGAAAATGCTGGCTCTCTCACACTTATTCAAACTCAAAAAAGGAAGCTGCTTCATAAGAAGACAGCAAAAAGAAGAGCTCAACTTGATACTTGTTTTGTCAAAGATTCTGCTGAGGAAGATATAGACCACGAGGACAAGAGTGCTAAACCACTGGATCTTAAAGATCCAAAAGGAATGGAAAAACCGTTAAGGCTAGGAATGAGCCAAGTAAGAAGCTGGAGAGATGGGCCGGTCCCTCATTTTTAGAAGGAAGAGAATCTAGGTGGGTGTAGCTTGCCAAGAGTTTATGGGCTCAAAGGGCATCTGATGATGAGGAGGATTATAGTCCTCTACGCATCAATCTAGTGGAACCTCTAGACCATGTCAACCCAACATTGTCTGATATAGAGAATGACTTCAATGAGGAATACTTCCACTAGAGGAAACTAAAACTCCTGAGGTCGAATGCTGAGATCAATCATCATGGTATGGAAGGACACAAATTACAAGGTTTATGGCCTAGGATCACTTTTGAAAACATCCTGATGTAGACCTACGCTACTCTATGGGCTTTCCGTGAATTAATATGGCAAGGGAAAGGCATTTGGTCCTCCTCCTTAGGGCTAATGCTCACTGGGGTCACTTCAACAGTACACAAAGGCACTTTTCACCTTCCAAACGACAAAAGATTGTCCACCCAATTCATGCACCGCGAAAGGTTGTCCACCCAATTCATTTAGGGCAGGTCATTTGCTTGCTTGTTGTACTCCAAGATAAATATCCACGGGAACAAAAAGGAGAATGCAAACCTTAATGTCTCAAAAAGGATGTTTTGAAGAACGGGAATGTCCTTAGAAATATTAAAGACTGGCCCTATGACACACGGTTCATAGGGAGAAGAAGGATCCTTCTCAGACACCCAACAGAGATCCTCCCCGTTCGAGTGGGCCAAACGCACCAAGTGTTCTACAGGCTATTAGCCATAGGGATGGAGATAGAAAAAGAGGTGATTTGAGCCATTTTCTATTGCTTGAAGAAATCCAAGGCTCTAAAAACGTAATTAGCAAGAAGAACAAAGATTTTAAATTTTAGAGCAAGTTAAAGTGCTTGATTGCAACAGAAAGAGAGCACAGAGCAAACTGTAAAAATTTTGAAGCCCTAACTGTCATCTTTACAGATATGTGGGAACGAAGGAAGCTTAACTGTTAGACAATTCTCCCTTGAGCTCCTTGTAGCCATTGAAGGACAAATCAGGCAAATCTTTACCCATTGGAAATCTAAAATTACCAACAGCTAAAAGGGGGGCATTTGTTTACACCTCAAACTCGAGGGAGTTGGAAAGACACAGTTTTGAGACTAAGGGTCACGTGTTTGTCATGTGGGGTCATCCTTGAGGGATGATAGGCCTTTAAATACTAAGATAACGGCGTCTTGATCCTAGTTACTTGAAGAGTTAAATCCGTTATGGGGTCTCAACACCTCAAGACAGTCAAGGGGTAAAAGGCTCGAGTTGAAGGGGCCAGAAGGCTGCAAGACAAGTGGTTCTGAGGCTCCATGCAGTTATTTGAAGTGCATTTCCAGGTGCGCGGGCCTCAAGTATATCCAAAGGAAGGTCGAGCATCCAAAGGGCTCCGGCAATTTATACGGACGTAGGGCTTCAAGAAAGACCCTTGAGCACTCAATTTAGGGGCAAAATCAATGCTTATTCAGCGTGCCAAAGAAGCATTGAGGCAAAGGTGAGAAGGAGATGCTAGAACTGTAGGGACGCAATAGTGATTTTATTTTTCTACTAACAAGAGACACTATTGCGGTTGTAAAGGGTCCAGTACCACCATATAAAATGCTTCATTTTTTTTTACAGCACACTTATGCTTTTCAACTAGGAGTAGCATAACTTAGTTTAGCTTAGCGTAGATTAGATTACTTTGTACTTACTTCCTTCCATGTTAATACAACATTTCGAATTTCAAGTATGAACTCTTTGTTTTAATATGTGTCGTACAATCGATAAGTTAAGAGCTAAGGTGTTGTTATAATGCTTTGACGGCCAAGACTTGACCTTGCTTACGTTGGACTTAACACCAATGTTAGTGCTTGATATGTCAAGTGAACTTAGGTCTTAAGGAGCTTTAACATCCAAGGCTTGACCTTGATTGCGTTAGTCTTCATTCGGTAACCCAAATATGGTTTGCCCCGTCTTTATCTTGTCAAACTCTGACTAATTCAATTACAAGTCAAGGGTGTTAGGCTTCAAAATCTAATTGACTCGGCCTTGTTAGTGGACTGTTGAGCCTTGAGTTTGTCCCCACCCAGTTCCCAAATTAACTCCGTCATCTTAACTTTTGCTTGAGCTGGATCCATATTCTTTTAATTTTCAGTTAATTATAAACCAAAATGTTGACAAAAATATACTAAATAAAGTCTCCTTAATTAAAGCAAAAGCAAAATCTACATTATATTGCAAATCCAAGTCGGGTTCACCAAAAGCACCATCCCTTTTCCCCAAAAGGTGATTGGTTGAGGTGCAACACGTGCGGTTCGGAATTTGGGCTCGCTCCCATGTCACTTGCATGTCTGTTTTACTAAGAGTCAATAGTTAATATATAGAAGCAATAGGCGATACAAGTGACTTTCTTGTACTATTTTGAAATTGCCATTTACTTCTTCTTTTGTTAATGAAATACATATGTTGTTTCAATATATCACTTAGATTTAAAGTTCATTTCTCAATTTGTGACTTTAACATTTCAAGGGTCATTAATTTAGTCCTCAAGACACTGATACTGAAATTAAGCCAACAATTCAGAAAACCTAAACTTAAGAACTTCTTTGTTAGAATTCTGAATTGAAGGCACATATTTCTTTAGGAACCTTCTATTAATGACCCTAGGATGGGTCCTTCATCCAGTTCTTAAAGTAGGTAGGCATTACAACTGAACATTGCTATAAATCTAAAAGGGCCCTCCCAATTTAGGGACCATTTCCCAGAGAAAATAATCTTTCAGGCCAATGGGTAATACCACTTTTCAAAGCAAGTCCCTAAGGACAAAGGACCTTGGTCTGACCTTTTTATTGTAGGCTTTAACTATTCTCTTCTTTTGCTTTTCCAGCTTGTGAATATCATCAAGGCTATCTTAATCTAAGTTAGTTAGTTCGTTCATCATAGCTTGCTCATATTCAAGTTCAGAAAATTTCCCATGCTGAGCCATCCTAATAGGCTGAACCGTCCCATCCATTGAAAGTACAACATCATGGCCATACGTTAAATGGAAGGGAGTTGTCCCAGTTGCATGTTGTTTGGATGTTCTAAAAGCCCATAGAGCATCAAGTAGAAATTCATGCCACCTTCTGGGATTATCTTCAATCATTTTCTCAATGTTAGCCTTTACAATCTTGTTGGTAGACTTAGCTTGGCCGTTTGCTTGGGAATGATAAGGAGTTGAGTTCAAGATTTCATTATTGAACCTCTTAGTAAATTCCTTAAGCTCAGATGCGTTGAAAACATTTTCTTGGTCCATAGTTATGGTTTCTAAAATCCCAAACCTATGTAAGATATAGTCCTTGATAAAATCAATCACATCTTGATCATTGATGTTCCTATATAGCTTGGCCTCTACCCACTTTATAATATAATATGTGGACACAAGAATGTATGAAGGGTACTTGCTAGAAGCAGGATTAAATTTTCCTACGATATCTATTGCCCATCCATGAAAGGGCCATTATGTCTTAACTGCAACATGCACCTCAGCTGCAGGAACTCTAGGTACATCCCCATGTTTTTAGCATGCTCTGCATCCCTTGGCATGTTTGATACAATCATCCAGCATTAATGGCCAATAATAGCCATAATGTTCGATGAGTCAATGCAGCTTATTTGCAACCAAACGGGATCCACAAATTCCCTCATGTGTTCCAATCATCACTAGCATTGCTTCATCTAAGTCCTAACAATTGAGAAGCACTCCTTTTTATTTAGTTCTCTAGATTCTTCATTAAGATGATATCTGTGAGCTCTCATCTTCATCTCTCTGTCTTTGATGAAATCATGAGTGTTTAAAGTTCTCTACTAAGGGGTTTCTCCAATCTTCACACTGATTTGTGATAGACTGTTGTTCCTTAAGTAATCTAAGTATTCACTCATAATCACTTTTCTTTTAGTGCTAAAGGATTCAGAGATTTTTAAATCATGGTCTAGAACCTTGGTCTTGATGACCATGGATTCTTCACACCATCTCTAAGGTAGTTTATACCCAGAAGCTAGTTGGGCGAGATCATTGGCTACTTTGTTTTGTTTTCACAGTATACACCTGAGTTCAACACTGTTAAACCTTCTCAATAGTTCTTTCCTTGTTGAAATATACTTGTTAGATGTGTCACCCAGACATTGAAACTCCCCTTTAACTACTAATCCCTCCTCACAATTATATTAGGGACTTGCATTTTCAAGAGAGTCTCGAGGCAAATAATCAATGCTCCATACTAAGGCATATTGTTGGAGCACTTATCCATGAGGGCTACTACGGGTTTGATGATAAACCTAGAAGGAGACTCAATTACAATTTCCACTCCAGCACATGATTTGGTCCTTGATCCATCAAAGTATAATTTCCTAGGGATCATTTCAATCACCAAGACTTCTCTTGGATCGTAGATAGATTCAGTATGAATATTAGGATGCCCAGCCAAAAAGTCTGCCAAAGCTCGGCCTTTCATTGACTTTTGAGGCACATATATTAATTCAATCTTAAGTAGAGCCACAATCCACTTTTTTAATCTTCTTATCATTAAAGGCCTATCTAGCATATACTTAAGGACATATGTTTGAACAACACATAAATCATAAATGCAAGGAAGTAATGCCTTAGTTTTACAGATGAATAATATAAAGATAGACACAATTTCTCAATGGAAGAATATTTTATTTTCACACTTATTTAAACAGTGGCTTAGGTAGGACAAGGCTTGTTCAAACCCTTACCCCTTGTCCTATGCAAGTAGACAGGCAATTAACTCACAAGAAGTAGAGACGTGGAACTTCAATGGTTTCCCCTTGCTTAAGTGGATTCAATACTGGTTACCTGATCCACTAGCCTTTCTCGAAGGCTGCTTGGTGTGGCACCTCTCACTTGAAGTCCTTTTCAAACTTAAGCCTTAGCAATGAAGAGAAGACTTTAGTCTTCCCTATGACATTTGAAACAAATCATCTTAGAAAATTAACCTACCTCAAGAAATGTTGAAGTTCCTTTTTTGCTCGAGGGTGGTTTACCCTCTTGAATGACCTTAGTCTTAGTCATTTGGACCTCACTCTAACTTTGATTTACTAGGAAGCCTACCAAATTTCAGGCTCGAACTCCAAAGGCACACTTCAGAGTTTTCATTTTGAGGTTATGGTTTCTCAATAGTAAGAACACATTTTTCAAGTCCTCCAAGTGCTTAACTTCAGTTTTTTCATTTAACCACATTGTCATATACTTCCATGGTCTTGCTAATGAGATCATGAAATATCATGTTCATGGCTCTTTGATAGGTAGAACCAGCTGTCTTTAGTCCAAATGGCATGGCCACCCATTTGAAGTTCCCTATTGACCCCAGACTCCTAAATGCAGTTTTATGGGTATCCTCTAAAGCTATCATAATTGGGTAATCCCACAATAGCGATCCAAAAAAGAGAGTACCTCACGTCTTGAGGCTAAATCGATAAGGCATCAACTAGAGGCATGGGATATTCATCCTCTAGCATGGTTGCATTCAGATATCTGAAGCTAATAAAAACTCTGATGTTGCCATTCTTTTTTATTACATGAACAATATTTGCCAACAACTTAACATACTTGGATGTCCTAATAAACTTCGCCTTCAAGAGTCTCTCAATTTCGTATTTGACCAAGTCCACGACTTCTTAGGACAACCTACAGTTGGCCTAGAGAATGGGCCTTAAACTTAGCTTAATGGGTACCATATGCTCTGTCATGTTCTGAGTTTAATCTCGAGTCATGAACTAGGGATCAAGATCAATTAAGATCTTAACCTAGGAGAAAGAGAGGTAAGATGAGAAAAGAAGGGAAGAGAGATGAGAGAGAGAGAAATATCCAAAAGATATTTTGTGTTTATCAAATTTATGCATTACAATGAAGAACACAACTACTTATAACCACCTAATGCTAATGGCGGCTAAGACACTTGCATTGCACCTAGTCCACCTCTTCAACCGACTTACCCAACTTCGAATAAGCTAGCCACCACTATTGACCAGAACACAAACTACCTTGACCAACGGTAATAACACTAATGCATGACTTACTTATTACAATAGAATACTATCAAAGACTCAATCCTTTAGTATATCCTTTTACAATCATGAAAATACATCCCCCCCCCCCCCCCCCCCCCCCCCCCCCCCCCCCCCCAAGAGATTCTTGTCCTCAAGAATCTAAAAGAGAATGGAGAACTTGAAGAACACTTATTGTTGTATAAGGAAAAGCTGAAGGACTCTTATTGGCATTGCTTCCTCTGTGTACTCTGATAACTTTGCTGAATACAACCGGAGTCCTGTTTTTCCCTATTGTTGTTACTTTTACAGCTGTAATTTGAAGAAATGACCCATCTGGAGGTTGGCCGCTGTCAAACCAAATCAACCAACTTTGAACGCAAACAATATCCATCTGAGTTAACTTCTTGCAGTAATGAATACAACCAAACAACAATGACTTGTAATTGAAACACACAGAAATCCAAGAGCACTGCAGCTGCCACCCATCAATCTCGGTTCTCAACCAAAATTTGTCATGTTTGAGCTTCCTTTTACCAAACCATATCATACCCAATTCAACATTCCCTTGAATGTCTTCCAATTTCACGTGCTTTTCTGCAGAGCTCAATGATTCGGTAGTGCAGAACGTAAGCAAGAAGTAGCAGCTACTCAAACAAAATCCAACTCGTGTCATGTTCAAGGGGTCGCTTTTAGTTGTCAACAGGTTCTTAAGACTTCTCAAGGCCATATTTGCAAAAACTGTAGTTCCATTAATCATCTGATACGCTACTGATAGGGAAGGAATTGAGATTTTCCAATAATTTTCAGCAGCTTCTTTGAATTTTATTGCTTTCACCTTGATTCTAAATTTGTGTGATCAGAGAGCCTCAACCTGTCTATTCCAAACTCTTGCACATTCCACACAATATACTTTCATTCTCTTAACTTGACAAGGCTTAAATTTGTTTTGTGATGTCCAACTAATGTACAAACTGATTTCAGCTAGAGTCATTTTAAATTTCTTGTTAATCTCCTTCTTCCAAGCCTTCAGAAGACCCTGGAGCTTGTGCATCTGATTCTTCCATTCAAAATTAACACCATAGATCTCCAAATACAGATTCAGACTCTGCCTCAATTCTGCAACTGCCCATCTTGAATAATTTTGGCTGAACTGCTTAGCTCGAACTACTGAATTTGCTCCATTGTTTACGTACTGCACCTCCTCTTCAAATTCAGATGGCCTAACATTTGGTTGCACCATCGAAGTAAGCTCTTTGATCATAGCTCGATTATTACACAGCCTAAGTTTAGAGCTCAATTCACTTGCGAATCTGCTGTCCAACACTGTCATTTTAGAACCTATGTAGAAACCAGACCTCACGAAAACATCAGGGGGTCTTCCAACTTCAATCATAATCCAATGACCTTCAACTCTACAGGATCTTGTCTGAACCAGCCTAATTTTTAGCTCATTACCCTGCTTGTGAACTACTAACACTTCAATTACGTTTTCAGAAACAAAACTTTGCCTCTGCTGAGCTTGCGAGTAAACTTGGGCCGCTTGATTAATGTTTTTCTCCAACTCAGCCACTTGTTTCAACTCCATATAACCTTGATCTTCTTCTCTCGGATCAGAAGGAAGGTTGTCATAAGAGATTGTACTTTGATAAGTCACATCTCTACTGGAAGAAGGACACAGATCATCCCGATCTTGCAAATGCCTCAAATGATGCGATTCAGCTGGCTTAAGTTCATAACCACCTTCTTCCGGTTCAGGAGGAGGTCTTGTATAAGCATTCATTCCACATAAGGAACCTTGCAAAGTGCACAAGTTATTGTTTGCCTTCTTCTGATTTGCTGCTGCAACTATCAATTTCAAATTGATTCTTGAGCTGTCAAATGAATTCTCATATGTGCACTGCAGCAGTCGTTGGCTACCAACCCCAAATACATTTAATCCTCCTCCTACAGGATTAAATGGTCTCAAATTAGCCAGGCTAGACACCCTATTATTCTCTTGAGTGCTCCTTGCTTAAGGTTCTCTATCATAAGTCTGTGATAACACGTGATTATGTTGTACCACCTTCTCTTTAGCTGCTGCAATTGCATTCTTCTCCTTTTCTCTTGCACTAGAGCTTATAACAGAATTTCCATCAACCTCAAGCACCTTAACATGTTCATCTTGCTGGTGAACCACCTCAACTTGATCTACACTGATGCCTCATTCCATTGATGTGTTGCTGCATTTATACACGGATTCAATGCTGAATGTGGTAGGTAAGGAGCTTCCCTTGATACTTGATCAATGTCCTTACAGGGCACTTCCCCTTGAGGATTTAATTCCACTTGAGAACTTTGTCCATTAGGTTGTTCAAATAAGCCACCGAGCTGCCAATCCATTTTTTTAAAATGCTGATCCAAACATTCCTCCCAAGAACAATGTATTGTTGCAAACATCTCCTGCCCTTAAAGCCTAAATTGCTCAAGCTCATTTGTTTTGGTTTTAACTCCTGGTTCAGCAATACACCCTGCAGTAGCACTAGCAACAGAATCAACAGCAACTTGTTCTGCATTTGGTAGCTCTGCAGTGCAATTTCCATGATTTAAGGCTAAACTTGTATCATGGCCGCCAAACTTGGATCATCTCCTAACCCTCTTGATACTTCTTTGGATCCAAGAAAATGCTCCAAGCCTATCAATAGACATCAATATGTTAAGTATCAAGTTGAGTCTTGATCTTAACCTAGGAGAGAGAGTTGAGATGAAAGAAAGAAGGGAAGGAGATGAGGAAATAGAGAGAAAATATCTAGAGATATTTCAATTTTATTGATCATGAATGAAACTTACACCCAAACTAGCTACTTATAGCTATTACATGATTAAGGAACTAACAAAGAATCAAAACTAACAACTCAATGCAATCGACTCAACAACAGGACACAACATTACCACTCAAACTACTTTTCCCGCCAAAACATAAAATTCAATTTATAATCCCGGGACATGACAATACCCTCCCGTCCAACTCATTGTTGGCTCAAGAATGAAATGAAGGAAATTGTGACTTAATGAAGGAGCAATTCTCCCACGTTGCCTGTTCTGGACCCAGATTGGTCCATTAGATCAAAATTTGCTTGACCTCAGTGCCCTGCTACTGCACCACTCTCCTATCCAGAATCACCTCAGGCTCTAACAGCAGGTGCCTGCTGGTTTCAGCCTGTAAGATAGTTGTAGCACCTTGATCGTCACCTGCTACTCCTTTAGTTTTAGCTGCGACCTGTTTCTTAAGTAAAGAAACATGGAAAACTAGATGAACCAAACAATTGGGTGGCAGCTCCAACCTGTAAGCTACCTTACCAATTCTTTCAATGACCTTACAAGGCCCATAAAATCGAGCTGACAGCTTAATGTTCTTGCGTATGGCCATAGAACTCTGGCGGTAAGGCTGCAACTTGAGATAAACCATGTTTCCAACATTAAAACATCGATCAATTCTCTTCCTATCAGCACAGAATTTCATTCGGGCTTAGGCAAGCTGCAAATTGTCCCTAAGTTGCTGGGCTAACTGAACTCTTTGATGAAGTAAATCATTAATTCCTTGTACATGAGAGATTACTCCTTGATTGAGCAAGGGGGAAGGAGGTTCATACCCATAGAGAGCCTTGAAAGGAGTAGTTCCCAAGGAACTATGAAAATGAGTGTTGTACCAATATTCTGCAAGGGATATCCATTTGTGCCAGTTCTTTAGATGAGTGAATGTCATCCCACACAAATACTGCTCAATACACTGATTTACCCTCTCAATTTGCCCATCTAATTGAGGGTGATATGATGAACTCAAAGCTAAGTTAGTTCCAAGCAATAGGAACAACTCACGCCAAAAGTTGCTTGTAAACAACCTATCCTTGTTTGAAACTATCGTTTGGGGAAGACCATGCAACTTGTAGATATGATCTAAAAATAGTCTGGTAAGTTTCTCAGCAGTTATAGGATGACGGAGTGCAATGAAGTGCCCATACCGAGTAAAACGATCAACCACTACCCAAATGATCTCTCTGCCTTCAGACTTGAGTAGGCCCTCGATAAAATCCATACTAATGTGAGTCCAAGAGCCTTCAGGAACTTGTAAAGGTTGTAGTAAACCCTTATAAGGAGTGTGTTCAACCTTGATCTGTTGGCAAGTATCACGTTGCTGCATAAAGTCTTGCACATCCTTCTTCAGCCTGAGCCACTAGAAGTACTGTTTGACCCTCTGATATGTCTTCTCCATTCTAGAATGTCCACCCCATGGAGAGTCATGAGAGGCTGCAATAACTTGTCTCCTCAACTCACTACTGCTACCCACATAAATCTTGCCATTGATCTTGATTATCCCCTTAACAGACACTCTTGCATCTGAACTTGCAGACGGAGGCTAAATGCAATGAGGTACAATGTGCGATAGGGAAAAATCATCCAGCTTATAAGACTTAATTACTTCATTCATCCACAAGGGTATCACTTGAGTAACTGCAGCACACATAGCACCTTCTATATCTTCTGATTTTCCGTCTTCTACACGTCTAGAAAGTGCATCTGCCACAATGTTTTCTGCCCCTTTTCTGTAGTTGATTGTATATTCCAACCCTAACATCTTCATTAGCCCTTTTCTTTGTACTCTTGAGGAGATCCTTTGCTCTAGCAAGTACTTGAGGCTCTGATGGTCAGTTTTGATCACGAACTGGTGGCCCTCTACGTAATGTCGTCATTTTTGAACAGCCAGAAGTATTACCATATACTCCTCATATATGGAGAGCTTTTGATTCTTGGGTCCCAAAGCCTGGCTTAAATGAGCCAAGGGTCTTCCACCTTGTGAAAGCACTGCCCCAATACCCAAGCTACTTGCATCTGTCTCAAGTGTGAAGGGTTGGCTGAAGTCTAGCATTGCTAAGATAGGAGCCTGAGTCATAGCTTGCTTAAGTAATTCAAAAGCCTCTTTAGCTGATTCATTCCAATTAAAGCTGTCTTTCTTCAATAGATCTGTCAAAGGCTTAGCAAGTAAGCCATAACCAACAATGAATTTATGATAATAACCTATTAAACCCAAGAATCCCCTCAATTCCTTGAGTGATTTGGGCTCAAGCCAACTCTTCATAGCTTGAACTTTACTGGCATCAGTTACAACCCCCTCAGCTGATATAATGTGACCCAGGTACTCAACTTGAGTCTTCGCAAAAGCACATTTCGAGAGCTTAGCAAACAGCTTGTGTTCTCTCATAGTCTGAAAAAACTAGCCTCAAGTGCTCAAGGTGTTGCTGCAATGTACGGCTGTAAACCAGTATGTCGTCAAAGAAAACAAGGACAAACCTCCTCAAATAGATCTTGAACACCTTGTTCATCAAGACTTGGAAAGTTGCTGGTGCATTGGACAATCCAAAAGGCATTACTACAAATTCATAATGCCCTTGATGAGTCCTAATAGTTGTCTTATGGATGTCGTTCTTACACTCTTATCTGATAGTACCCTTGTCGAAATTCTAACTTGGAGAAGTAACATGCTCCATAAAGTTCATCAAGCAAGTCATTGATGATAGGAATTGGGAACTTGTCCTTGATTGTAAGAGAGTTCAATTGGCAATGGTCAATACACATTCTTGATGTTCCATCATTCTTTTTCACCAAGATCACCGGAGATGCAAAAGGACTATGGCTATGCCTTATGAACTTGGTCCTTAGCAACTCATCCACCTGCCTGTCTATCTCATCTTTCTGAGAATGTGGATATTTGTGGGGGAGTAAGTTAACTGGATTAGATCCTTCTTTAAGAGGAATTGAGTGATCAAGTGCCCTTCTTAGAGGCAGCTCCTCAGGTTGCTCATACAAGTCCTTGTACTGCTCCAACAAAGCAGCCATAGAAGCCCCTATACCTTCCTAATTAGACACTGCAGCAGGGGAGACTGAGTAGAGTTGTCCTACCCAATGGTAATCACTCTTCTTTAGGATCTTTTGCAAGCTTTTGCCCGTCACAAACTGAAGCTGGCCTTGCTCTACTATGCCTTGCAGCTTGATTTTGAGTCCATCTTTCTCAAAGGATACAGCCAATTGAGAGAAATCAAAGAGTATTGGACTAAAAGACTTCATCCAATCAACCCCCAAAACCATGTCACAGCCTCCAAGCCTCAAGAGTCGAAAATCATAGACAAATTTATGTCCTTGCATCTTCCAACTGAAGTTCTTACATTTAGTGTGTGCTAGAAGAGTATTTCCATCTGCCACTGTAACCGCTAGAGGGTTTGTTTTGATGATCTCTTGCTCCACACTTGCACCACTTCAGGGTCAATAAAATCGTGTGTACTCCAGCTGACAATGAGTATCAACAATGATTGATGTCCTGAGACTGCCTTGATTCGAATGGTGTTGTGAGAACCATTGCCTGTTAGAGCTTTCATGGAGATTTCAACAGAATTGTCATCTTCAGTGTCTATATATGAACAACCTCATCTATATCATCATCAGTGTCTTCCCTAGTGATTGTCATTAAGTACTTGGGGTCACATTTGTGATTAAAGAAGTACTTTTGATTGCATTTGTGGCCTCTTATCATCAAAGTTGCCATTCTTACTGCTAGGCCAGGTAGATCGTGTTGCCATTCTTACTGCTAGGCCAGGTAGATCGTGTGGATGAGGAACCAGGGAAGTTACCTTTCACCTTAGGAGTCTCAACATTTGACAACACGGAACTCCCCACCTTCCCAGCCTTAGTGTATGCTTGAGTCAAGTTATCAGGTTCAAAAGCTTTCGCCAAACTCTTGATGTGTGGTTTTAGTCCACTCAGAAAGCTGGATACATATAATGCTTCTGGTGCATCAGCATAAACAGAGGGCATTCTAGCTTGCAAGACTTCAAAATGAGTCATATAAACCTTGACAGAAGCAGTTTGGACAAGCTTATTGAAGTTATCTACAACTTCACTCACATCTTCATCACCATACCTTGAACACAGTTCATTCAAGAATGTAGTCCAAGTAAGGTTAGGCTTAGTGCACAGAAAACAATAGTACCAGGTCTCCATTTCACCACGCAAATAAACTGCCGCAAGCTCAACCCTCTCTTGATCATCAATATTATAGAACTTGAAGTATCTTTCGCATTTCCTCAACCATGATTGAGGAAGAGTACCATCAAATGGTTCCAAATCAACCCGAGGCTGCCTGAATGCATAATTTCGTGCATTAGTAGCACTGTCACTCGAATCAGCAGCCGGAGGAGTGTGATCTGGTGATCTAGGTTGCTGACGGAATGGCTACTGACTAGCCGGAAGAAGGATTCCTCCACCAGGTGGCTGTGACTCACTTCGTCTCTGCCAATCAGAGAGATGTTAAGAAAATTGCTGCGATTGACTCTCAAATTTCTGATCTAACTTCTAAGCTTGATTGTCTAGCTTCTGATCCAACTTGTGCTCCATATCCTGCTAGAAGGTACTAAACATATTCTGCATCATTTGCAGAACTTGATCCATCTGAAATCCTTAAGCATTTCCTCCATCAACTCCAGTTACAGCTGCATAAGTAGGTGCTCCTCCAGCTGCACTACTTATTGCAGCATTGGGCACGATATTAGCTGCATTGGAACGAGTATTAGGAGCCATAGCAGATTGTCTTTTCCTAGTCAGAATTAAACAAATCTCAATTCAGCTAGTTGTCGAACCAAAAACTGCTCAATCAATCAAATTGAAGTGAATTGCAATCCGACCAAATGCTTAGCTCAAGGCTCTGATACCAATTGTTAAGTATCAAGTTGAGTCTTAATCTTAACCTAGGAGAGAGAGTTGAGATGAGAGAAAGAAGGGAAGGAGATGAGGAAATAGAGAGAAATATCTAAAGATATTTCAATTTTATTGATCATGAATGAAACTTACACCCAAACTAGCTACTTATAGCTATAACATGATTAAAGAACTAACAAAGAATCAAAACTAACAACTCAATGCAACCGACTCAACAACCGGACACAACATTACTACTCAAACTACTTTTCCCACCAAAACATAAAATTCAATTTACAATCCCGGGACATGACACAGTAACACCTTAGGCCGCTTCAATCCCAACCTATTGTACTCATAAATCCTTCCAAGAACTTCTTCATTTACCTCAAGTTGTAAAAAAATTGAAGCAATGCGTTTGTAGCTCAAAATTGGCCTTTCCAAGGCCCTTAACCTCTTACTTGAGTAGCATTTCTTTTAGTTGAGGTGAAGTATCAAGCTAATTTCAATATCCTGCTGCAATTTGAGCTTAAGTCTCAGCTTCCTTGTACTCAATATTCCAATGTGCACTTGAGACTTAATTATAGCACCAAAATGTGGTTCCATAGCATGTACTTCTTGCTATATTGCTACGATCTTATATTGTTCTGCACTAATTCGTGGTCCACATTTACCAAATACATCCTCACTTGAAATAGAACTCGAATTACGTGACCATCCAACAGCAATTGGTTCGATTTCAGTCAGATTCCAGTTCAAGCTCGATTGTTCTTGATTCATTTCAGACATAGCCACTTTACCTCCATAATTTCCATCCAATGCATCACACACAACTTGATTTACTGGTTTTACACTAAGCTGATTCACCTTTGCCACATTAAAGCTTGAATTGAATTCATATCTGGCAGAATTAGTTGAATCTTGTGCTGCTAACTTATGTTGCTTACAATGCAGCAACTCTGTTCACTGTATACTCCTTGCATTCCTATTGATTTGCTCCTGAATTTGGAGCTGCTTTTGCACATATTGCTGCTGCAATCTCGGTGAGGTCATCTTAAATTTTTGTGTGAGCTACTACTTCTGCAGCTGAATTCTTGCACTTTGTTCTTGCTGAATTGAATTAACAGCAACCTCACCAACTCCAATGGCTAAGCTCCTTCCATAAATCATGATTAATTCAACAACTCAACTTAATTGAAGGAAGTTCAATTAAATCGAATGCGGATGCTTAAGTTTTAGCGAAGAAGTAGCTGATTTTCAAAGATAACCACAAGCTTATCAATCAAGAATTCAAAAAAATGAACTCCTAATCAATTCGCAATGCGATCAAGGATATTTGATATCAAGTCACTTTGATCCAAGCACATACAAAAAAATTGAAGAATTTCAACTTAATTGATAGCCTAAAACGACGCTCTGATACCAATTGTCATGTTCCGAGTTTAATCTCGAATCATGAACTAGGGATCAAGATTAATTAAGATCTTAACCTAGGAGAAAGAGAGGTAAGATGAGAAAAGAAGGGAAGGGAGATGAGAGAGAGAGAAATATCCAAAAGATATTTTGTATTTATCAAAGTTATGCATTACAATGAAGAACACAACTACTTATAACCACCTAATGCTAATGGCGACTAAGGCACTTACATTGCACCAAGTCCACCTCTTCAACCGACTTACCCAACTTCTAACAAGCTAGCAGCCGCTATTGACCAGAACACTAACTACCTTGACCAACGGTAATAACACTAATACATGACTTACTTATTACAATAGAATACTATCAAAGACTCAATCCTTTAGTATATCCTTTTACAATCATGACTTGCTCAACCACTTTCCTCTTAAGGTCTGGCATCTTATGACGATCCTAGGTAAAGAAGTCCTTGATATCAAGGAGCTAGCTTACATAATGCTTCCACTGCTTTTAAGAAAATACAGCACACACGTACATGGGTCTGAGGCTTTCTACTGAACCCAAGTTAACCTCAAAGAGAGAATCTTGAGCTTCAGCACTCAAGGCCCCCATTTTGGATGGTGCTAGTCTCAAGTAAGACAACTCCATCTCCTTTTCTTGTAGCATTTGAACTTTAAAGCCATTTCCAATGATAAATGGCTGCTCAGCCTAGAGTTTGTCCTTAATAAGCCAAGCCACTTGCTTTGCAAATGGCTAAGGAGACGGTCCCTTTAGGCTTTCACTGGGAAAACTTGGCTTCCCCCCATACCGTAGCTGACGCACATTGAAGCCCCCGCGCGCCCCCCCCCCCCCCCCCCCCCCCCCCCCCAAAAATCAAGGAGGGCTCTCATACATCCTCAAAAGTCAAAGCCATCTTACTCCACCTCAGCCTGATCAACCTCAGTCTCAGTGAGTGGGCTTTCAAGTATGGCTATCATGTCTCTGCATTGGGCATCTTGAGGAGTTGTCCATCTAATTACTAGTGGTACCACACCATCGTAATAGAACTTTGCCTCAATGAAGTTGGAGTAAGCCATGAATGGCCTTTCATCTGCCATAACAACCTCACATTTATCATAGTTCCAAAAGATCAACAGCTGATGAAGTGAAGATGGGATACAAAAGTTGGCATGAAACCAATCTCTTCCAAACAATGCATTGTAGCTTGAGGTGGTATCTAATACAAAGAAAGTTATCAGCTTACTCAGAGTGCCAACAATTAGCTCAATCAGGATGACTCCTTCGGACTTGGTAGTGGTCCAGAGCAGCCATAAATTGCCACATCAAAAGTTACTAAGTTGTCTCAAGATTTATAGATACACCCCAACATGTAAGAAGGCAAGATGTTGATGGCTACACCATTATCCACTAAGACCCTATTCACCAAAATGCCATCACAATGGCCTTGATGTATAGAGGTATTTGTGATAAATTTGGTTAGTGTGCTTATTCATCAATTTGGAGTTCTGTACAAGGTGGGGTTCGTTAGGATAAGCTGAACTCAAGCTCTAGCTACACGCCCAACTTAATATTCCCTGCAAGATCAAACAAACGGTTAGAGAGGCCCGTGGAGTAACCCCACGGGGACCCCTCCGACGCTCAAGTCAGTATCAATACCATGAAATAGTAAATGAGGACAAATAATAAATAGACTGAATAGATATAAAATACTTAGCCTGAAAGGAGTAAGGCATTTGAACGATTATTGCTCCAAAGAGATGATGGTTGGAATCCGTCCCCGAAAAGGAGGCGTGTTCCCCCTTTTTATAAAGGAAGGATGTTTGTGGATGACTATGTTCAATCTCATCCTCTAGTTACTTGTGTCATAAATTACAGAAAGTGGGCAAATTGTGTTGTACTGAGCATAATGGGCAAATTACATTGTATTAGGCCTGGTGGACGAATTGTGCTATTGTACAAAGCGGACGAATTGTGTTATTTTAACCTTACTGGGAAAATTGCCCCTACTGGGCGAATTACGCTATTTTACCCTTCGTGGGCGAATTACGTTATTTTACCCTTACTGAGCAAATTACACCTACTGGGTGAATTGCGTTGTTTTACCCTTACTGAATGAATTGTACCTACTGGGTGAACTGCGTTCTTTTATCCTTACTGGGTGAATTATGTTGTTTTACCCTTACTAGGAGAATAGCACCTACTGGATGAATTGCATTGTTTTAAAGTTACCAACATATTAGTCCCCCTACTTCGTGAATGAACTTCAGTCATTCCAAGTTCGGTCACGAAGTAGTAATCCTATTTTGTTCGTAGCTTGCTACTATACATTGTTTTCTTGAGTGATGAAGGCATTCAGTGCTCGGTTTTGGCCCTTCATAATTGCTATTCACGTGTATTTTGATTTTTACTCGAAATCAGTATAGCGTATGATCTGAATAAGATGTGCAACGAGGTATTTGACTCTTAACGAGATGTTTAATCCATTATGACTCATAACTGGGCACATGACTCATATGAACTTTACTAGGGCGTTTAGCCCAATCGTGGATCTTGATAGAGCATTTTAACTTCTTATTTGTAGCAGTTTTTATTTGTGTAAGAATGTTTAAAGGAATGTGGGCCTCTGAGGTTTTCTGAAACTTAGAGTATTCAAGCACTTTACTCCTTTATTCTAACAAGTGTTCATGACGATTCAGGCTCGAGGTAACATGTAAGGATATCACAATCACCATTAGCCACTAGTTATATGTACATTTAGTTAGTAACATCTGTGAAGCGGCAAGTATGGTGCATCTAGCTCAAGTTACTTTGATAGCCAAAGATACGTCTACCTGGAACCAAAGGTTATTGAATCCATGTATCCGGTTAATATACAGGTGATAGGTGTAACACGCTTTGGCAAGATTAAGATGCCCAGCATGTTGCATTGTTTATTTACTGCCCAGATCAAAAGTATGTGGTGTACCTTATTGAAGTTAATGTGGTGAATATGCCCTGATATTCTAGAATCAAGGATGACAAATATGTCATACTAGTCCGATGGGGATGGGCATGTAATTGATATAACTATCCTGTAAGTAGATAGAATGTATGTCATGGAGATTGGCACATCTCTTACACTTGCGTATCCTAGGTAATAAACTGCAAGTCATGTACATTGAATAAAGAATCGATAATGATGCTTAGTGTATCATCTGTAAGTAATCTTCAGGTGGTTCACAACGAGTATTGCACCCGTTGCGAGTGATTGCACCAGGGCGAACCATGGCGAGGAGTGTTACACCCATTGCTGGTGATTGCACCAGGGCGGACCATGCTGAGGAGTGGTGCACCCATTACGAGTGATTGCACCAGGGCGGACCATGGTGAGGAGTGTTGCACCCATTGCGGGTGATTGCACCAAAGCAAACCACAGTGAGGAGTGTTGCACCCGTTGCAGATGATTGCACCAAAACGAACCACGGTGAGGAGTGATGCACCCGTTGTGGGTGATTGCACCAGGGCGGACCATGGGGAGAAGTGTTATATCCATTGCGGGTGATTGCACCAGGGCAGACCATGGTGAGAAGTACGCACTTGGTTAAAGTTAAGTGTCATGTATAGAATACCTGCACAGAGTCAAGGTAGCAAGCATAATCGAGATAGTAAAACCATATGGGGTAGTTTTCTTATTTGATGATGAGCATATCGAGGAAATATATCAAAGTAAAGATGGGTTGCTAGAATTAACACACCTTGAGGGCTGTTACATGCCAAGCAAGAAGTAAATCAAGCATATGGTATACCATTCTCAAAGGATGCCTTTGACTAGCATTGGTTTGACACCTGGCATTCATCTATGAACTAAAGAGCTTGATATGCCTCTTGTTTACCAATTGCAAAAGAACAATCGCACGAGTATTGATTAGTAGTGTTCACACAATGTACTTGTACACAGATATTATCTGAAAGATGTGATTCATCATATAGACTATTGCTAATTTTTGAAGCACTTATGTCTAATATGTGGCTTAATAATGACCAATCTTCAATATCTCCTTATCATGACACTTATTGCTAAACTGCACCTATTGCTAAATTGAATAGGCTATGACCGGAGTATAAAATGGACTGTAAAAAAGTCCAGAGTCATCTCGAAGTAGGTCATTGCGGATATTGAACTAGTTCATCTTATTCCTAGTTTTTTGTTCAGACTACCACACTCTGAGGGGCGTTTACTATTGAGCTATCATTTATGCTCATATGTCACTAGCTTGTGACTCTTCATCTTTAGTAGCTAGTTAATAAGTGCCTAGAGTTAGGCGGATAAAAGCGACTTCTTTTGTTGTTTTTTTTTATGTTATTGACCAATAGGAGTGCCCAACTAACAGAGAGTTAATTAAGGTGTGGGTTGCTAAGGTAGGGTGATAGATGTGGTCCTTGTTAGACCTTCCTATTAGGAATAGTTTATCGAGCTGCGATGAGCCTCCGAGTTTTGTAATCGCAGTTTGATTCCTTATGGGTAATAAAGCCTTACAGATATGTCATTATTTTGTATAATGTGGTTTTATAATATGGCATGATTGAAGGCAGAGTCCTCCAGTCTTCAAAAGATTTATACCACCATAATAAAGAAATAACTTAAGCGAAGTCCTCTTGCCCAAAAGTGATTTGCTCTACTAGGATGAGAAAACTGTCATGATTGTGAGATGTTAGATTAAGTGGTCAATTCATTTATTATTCAATTAGATGATTCATTAGTATTAGTACTTCTTTAGTTGTATTAGCCGTGTGTTAGGTGTATTAGTGTATTAGTTCTATTCTTGTATTGGTAGTTAGCAAGCTACAGGCACTGGGTTTGTTGTTGTGTTTGTTGTTGTTGTTTTTAGTAAGCTAGATATTTTTGTTGTTAGATATTTTTCGTTTAGCATAAATAGTTGGTTCTTGCTTTGTAATCCTCATTCATGAAATAGAAATATCTTCTTCTTTCTCCCAATTCTCTCTACTTCTCATCTCTATTTTCTCTGCTTCTCATCTTTATCTCAATTCTTTCTCATATCATACTCTCTCTCCTAGGTTATGATCCAAGATTGATCCTGAATCATAACAATTGGTATTGGAGCTAGTGAAATTGCATTCAAGTTGAAATTACATTCGATCAAGCATGGCTAAAAGTAGGAAACAAGCTACCAAGGCTGGTAACTCAGCTGCTGGTACGATTCAGCTAGAACAATTTGCTCAATGGCATCAACAGGTGCAAGAGCTGATTCTTATAATGAAGATTAAACTGCAGCAACAAATGGCTCAATCACAGCAACAATTTGAACAATGGTTAGCAGGAATGCAAGAACAAATTAATAGACGAAATGCACCTAATCCATTATCAAATGTTACCACATTACAAACAAATATTCATGACAAGGTTTCTGCAGATTTAGAAATGAATCAAAGAAAGGTCATCGCATTACAACGAAATGTGAGAATCAAGCAAGATCAGTTCAAGGAATCAATATACAAGAATCAAGCCTTGGAATTTCAACACAAAACTGATCAAGCAATCCTTGAAGAGCAAAGTACGTCAGATTCAGCACCAATTCAGGTTAATCCGGCGGCATTACAATCTATTGTTCATAATGAATTGGTGCAACCGGAAGTTACAGCAATAGAATTGAAGGCTCTTGTAGAAGAGCGGTTCAGTGAGCAATGGTGAATGAAGTCTCAAGAGTTGGTCCTAGCATTGTCAAGTATGCATCAAGCAAGGGAGTAGAATAATTCACAGCTTGTGGGAATTCAAGACCAGATCTGTAAATCAACAAATTTGTTTGGAGCAAGGGCAATGTCAATCTTGCATTGTAGTGGTAGGCCTCCTAATTTCGTACTTCCTAAGCTGAATGAAGGGAAGATTAAAGGAGTGGCAAAAGCTGCCGATTTGAACCAAGCAGAGAAGCTAGCTCAATTGCAGCAGCAGATGCACGATTTGATTCTGGCAGTGGGTGAAGTGACTCCATCGCAGCGGCAAGTGTAACAACAACTAGCAGTGATGCAAGATCAAATTTATAGCGAAAATGCATCTACAGGAGCTAGAGTTGATTCATCTTTGGATGTTGGAGCAGTGAATCAGGTTAATGTTGCAGCATTACAATCTGATTTTCAAGTTGAATTGGTACAGCAGTAACACTTTCTGGAGATTCATGGGAACAATGTAAGGTTAGTGAGACAGCTTGTGGAAGCCCCTTCAGCTTTACAATCAAAGGCTCAAGTTGAGTCTGAAAAGCATGATAATGCAGTGCAACAGAAAGCTCTGATTGAGCTTGCACACTTCAACATTATCAAGAGATGGGACAATCACCAGAGTTGTTCTAGCAATTTTACAAAGGTTGTTGCAATTTCAACAAAAAAAAATCAGGGTAATGTAGAACGAGAAAAGGTTGATCAAGTAGCAAATGAAAAGCATACTACTACAATTTCAAGATTCAATTAATCCCTCATGATGGCTAAGGGGAAGAAGCAAGCTACAATGGTTATTGATTCAATAGGAAGTTCAAATCAATCTGAGCAGTTGGCCAGATTTCATCAATAGCCTCAATATTTGGGCATAGCAGCGCCAATCATGCAACATTTGTGTGAGTAGATCCATTTGCAGCTGGTTGGAATGCAGAATCATGTCCTAAAACAGGCAAACTTGGGTGGAATAGTTACGATGACAATGATTTATTACAGTGATAGACTACCTAATTCCTTACTTCCTAAGTTGAATGAAGGAGTTCTTGAAAGGATATACATGGTCAAAAACACAAGACTTAGGCAGCTTAAGGACAAATTGAAACAAGTTCAGCCTAACTTGCAATTCCGTGTTGTCAGGAGGGAAGTTGATTATGCTTACAAGTTAGGATTGCCTTATGATGTTTTATTTCAACCAATGTTCACGTTTATTTTGCTGAAGCATCATGTTGTAGTAAGCAAAGGTGTTTAGCTAGTGTCAACTCTAATGTATTTGAATTCACTAACTTGCCAGTGTCCTTTGAAATGATTGGGAGCACCATCGAATTACGAATAGTGATTGAGCAAGATTACTTGGAAATGATGTCCTACAATAAGTTGACTAATGTGAGTAGGACCAGAGCCTGCCAAAATCAAATTGGAGGTCAGGTTGAGCAGTTTAATTATGTTGCAAGGCAGCTGCATCTCTTGATATGTAAGAGGGCACAAGAAGTAAACAAGATCACTGACTCCAAAGGCATGGGACAAGTGCATTTCCTTGGTTCTAAGAACAAAAAGTCTACTAAGATGTTAGTATCAAATGATTCTATGGAGTTTGGTAAGGAAGGAAAGAAGGGTGTTGTTAAAGATTGGTCACAAGATCAAGCTAGTGAGATTTGTCAAGGCACCAAGAGTATTCCTGGTTTAATCAAAAGCAATAGGGACTTCATAGCAAAAATTTATAATTGGGAAGAGATTTGCAAGTTGTATGCACATATTGCTATAGAAATGGACACAAGATAGAAGCAGGAGCTAGTGGTTCAAAATGTTAGATGGTCTTCAAGCAATGCCTGAGTGAAATTCTTATGCTGTGCAGCAAAAAGGTAAGAAGCAGTAGCATGTTACTTGATTCTAAGGTCCAAGTTGTTCGCAGTGCAGATGCAAAGGCAGCAACAATAAGAGTTCTTCCAGCTACAAATTTCTTAATAAGATTCTTAAGGACAAGAGTCTCTAAAGGGGGGTGTATTGTCATGATTGTGAGATGTTAGATTAAGTAGTCAATTCATTAGTATTAGTTAATTAGATGATTCATTAGTATTACTACTTCTTTAGTTGCATTAGCGTGTGTTAGGTGTATTAGTGTATTAGTTCTATTCTTGTATTTGTAGTTGGTATTGGTTTGTAGTTAGTAAATCGGTTATAGTTAGTTAGTAAGCTAGATATTTTTGTTGTTAGATATTTTGCTTTTAGTATAAGTAGTTGGTTCTTGCTTTGTAATCCTCATAATGAAATAGAAAAAATCTACTTCTTTCTCCCAATTCTCTCCACTTCTCATCTCTATTTTCTCTACTTCTCATTTTTATCTCAATTCTTTCTCATCTCATACTCTCTCTCCTAGGTTATGATCCAAGATTGATCCTGAACCATAACAAAAACCCATGTTATTAACTAGGGCGCAGTCCCCCAGTCTTAAGATTATTCATGCCAACATTAAGGAAATGACTAAGGTGAAATCCCTCAATCCTAAAATGATATATGCCACCATTGATGAAATGACTGGGGCGAAGTCCCCCAATCCTAAAATGATTTACACCACCGTTAATGAAATGACTTAGGGGAAGTCCCCCAGTCTTGAAATGATTTACGCCACCGTTAATGAAATATTTACAATGTTCACGCTTGTGTCGAAAATAAGGATGTCATCAATCTAATTATTCACTCATTCCAATGTCACCATAAACAAAATCCAACATGACTAAGGATGGTCAAATTATGACACCATTTCCTAGGGGTTTGTTAAAGACCATATAGGGCGTTTTAAGCTTATAAAAGTTATTTTTCCATTTTGAAACCTCAAAACCCCACGAGTTGTTCCATAAAGAATAGCCCTTAAGATCATTATTGGAGAAAATTTAATTTTTCATCAGCCCCTAAAGAGATCCACTAGCACCCACTTGTAATTGAGTTCGAATTGTTGTCAATGACTTCTCTTGAAATAGGTGTGTTTATGGTTTCATAACCTCATGTACTAATGACGTAATCACCCACTACAAAGTGCTCAACCAAAGAGGTAGAAATATAATAAGGAAAGCCTACTTTGGCCAAAGAGCCCCACACATACAGGTTGTGGAAATGAGGAACCCAACTTTTGCACATTATGGTATTTTATCTAACCTTTAAGTTAGGATCCCTTTAAAGCGAGTAGCAATGCAATAAGGGGAACCCACAACCTTTAGGCTAACCCAGACCTAATAGACATTATATTCACAATAAATTTGAAGCATTTATTTCCTCACAATCTTTCTCAAAGAAGATGGTATCACATTCACCATCTTATTTGACCTTATCTCTTTAATTTATTTTCTAATTAAATTTCAAACTCTGCTTTCTATTTGAGGAACTTTTTGAAAACCTCATCTTCGAACTGAAAGGACATACCTTAGTAAATCTCAATTGGTTATCCACAAATGAGATACAATAACTTAAAGTTCAACCGAGTCACTAACAATGAATTCGAGAAGGCTATAAAATCTTTCAACTAAAGTCTAGTTCCCATATTTGAGCCTAGGAAGCTACTATTTTAACAATTCATCAATACAAGCAAAAATTAAATCATTTTATGCACTTTACCCCAAGTTGACATAAAGAATGACTATTCCTCCAAAAGCTCGAATATCCTTTGTTAAAATCCCTATTTAATCCTTCGAATGTTTTATCATTTAAAAGCGCATAGTGGACTCCAATTTTTCCATCGACGAACTTCCATCTAGTCCAACCACATATTATAGTTTTCCTCATCTCGAGGGGTTTGAATCTCAGCATATCAGGGGCAATGAAATTAGCGTTCACTTCTGAATATATTAGTCATTACACATAAACGACTTTGACTGTTGGAAATATGGGTTAATAGCAATCAAAAACCGAATAGAAGTTAGACAAAGGAACTCAAAATACTTAAATTGGGTATACGAGAGGATTTTATGAACTTTGAATAGATCCAATCTTAATAGAAGTGACATCGAGCTCCATAGTAGTCAATCTTGAATTCACACAAAAATAACTTTGTATTTGGATAGAATAGGCATGAGATGAACAATAATACCAAGCTTAAGCAATGCAAACTTCAAGCTCTAGTAAACCAAGTGAATAAAACAACATGGATAGTTGAAGGAAGGCATGAGTAAGGTAAAGTGCATAAAAAGGAATCAAAATGAGGAACTATCGCACTGAGGAGTTAATCGCTGCCCTAAGTCGTTTATGTCCTCGCACCGGTAAAAATGAGACCTTCGGCACTCAGACTCCTAGGCTTAACACACCACTCAACATAGGAGTGTACTCTTGGGTGACAGATTGGAGTACGTCCCAACTTGATAAGGAAATAACAACAAGGACACAAGAGGATGAACCAAGAGAATGATCAAAAGAAAAAAATGTACATGGCAAATCATACTCTACGGCTCTCTTGGCGCCCCCAAAGTGGTCTTATTATAGACTAGGAACATGCCCGTCTAGCTACAAAGCAGTTACGATAATGGCAGAAAATCCGCCCAAAATCATGGAAAGCATGGGCGGTTAAGGAACGACTGGGGGAGTATCACGAAGTCCAAAAACTAGCATTTGTTTAAGGAAAGAACATGCATGGATGTGGGAAACTGCTCGAGCTTCTTGAGCTCGAGCTTAATAGTCAAGACCTTAAGTTGTTCAACCTCAAGCTCGAGCATGACAGGCATCAACCTGAGATCAATGTCAAACTAGACAAAAGACAACAACTCTTGGTCGAGCTTATAGCCTTGAGTTTGGCCATGAATAAAGAACTAGAATTTCGTCTTGTAGCCTCGAGCTTGGCCAAAAGGGAACTCACCTTGAGTTCAACTATAAATATAATGACGGTAGAAATAAAGGTATGGGTCCAAAATAGTCCAGACCACACCACATCGCGACATAGCGCGAGGGTCCAGCCAGCCCTACCCAACCCACAGCATAACGGGGCGCATGCACTTGCATGTGGTACACTATGCCCACTCTAGATCCACAACACTCTAACAAGTCAAAGGACAAGGGGGTTGTTTGAGGTTGAGATTGATATTTAAACATAGCAATCAAAGAAATTAAAGTTAAGGAACCTTACAGAATCGAAGATGTCTCGTCCTGGCAAGATCTACTGTCCTAAAAGATAATTTTGCCGCTGCTCCGATACACACAGTACTATCAGCGGCCATCCTGCAAGATTAGTGCGATCCGACTCTTAACATGCACTTGTCATTGCCGGGTAGCAATGTCTAAGAACTTTGCTTGAGCAATTTCGCACAGAGAGAAATGGAAAGAGGAAGAGATGATTGTTGTTGTTGGATGCTTTAAGAAGCTGCTTGAGTAGGGTATATATAGTGTTGGAAATGACTATTGGGAAGGGATGGCTTCTCCCAACAATCACCTCGAACAGACACCAACCATGGATAGTGAAGGTAGCTTAGGAAGAGATACAAGGCGAATTAAAAGTAGGCTGTTGGGAGTTCAACGGTTGGAAGCGCAAAACACGGTTTATAACATATTTTTCGAAAAATTAAAATACCCATTAAAAAAGGACACCCACACCCATATCCTCACCCAAGCAAGCACAGCGGGCAGGCGACGTGCGTGCACTCTTGTAGTCCCCACCTTTCTCTCACCCTTAACTGAATTCAAAGAGTTCCGGCAATGTTCCTATATTTAAGGTGGAGAAAAATGTACTCCCATTCCTACGTGGGCCAACACAATGAGGTTTAAAACAACTTAGCTTGTACCATTGTTCCAATAATCCCCCACAAAGGATACAAGCAGAGGAAAAAAAAAAAGAAATATTAGGCAAAGAGAGTTTAGTCTTTCAGTGCCATGTCTTATGACTTGAATCGTCACATATTGTAAACCAAGTTGAGGACCAACAACTTGTAAGGTGACTTTCATCTTGAACCCCACAAGTGCTTGTATAGACTGCCTTTATCATTGATTTATAAAAATAAAAAAATAAAAAATAAAAAAAGCTTGGACATACACCAAACTCCAGATCTCGGAAACTCTTGCTGTTTTGGTGCATTTTATCGATGCGCTCATCCTAAATATTTATAAGTGCTTTAGAAGGAAAATCCTCAACCTTCATAGGGAGTGGCCATACTCCCACACCTACATAGGTAGATCCCATCAAGTGTATGTTATCACATACCACCAAACATATGGCTAGAGGTCCATTAAGAGTTAGAGCTCAACCTCACCACCTTGGTAACATATTGACGGTATCCATCAAGTGTAAGGTTTACTTACACTACCAAACATATGGCTATGGACCCATCTACCACTACTAACATCCTAAGGAGGGAAAAACATAAAATACAGTGTACTCCTTGAGTAAAACTATGACTTTTTCACATTGAATCTATTAAAACCAGGTTGGATACATCACAAATTCATTCATACATAGACTTTAATCCCATCCCCTTGATGTTTCCACATTCATTTTACAACATAGGCCTTTTATCAACGAATCCGTCAGGTTCTTTTTAGACTTTAATATTCTAATGATATCACTCTACTTTCTAGAAGAGCTTTCATGAGGTCTGAGATGAATGTGTCTTCTCTTGCCATTGTACACTTTATTCTTTGCCATAACAATTGCAGCTTGACTGTTACAACGTAGTGATACTAATGGAGCTGCCAGCCCCCATAATGGCACCTCTCCCAGTAAGTTTCTCAGTCATTTGGCTTCATAATCTGCCAACTCAAGAGCAATGAAATCAAACTCCATAATAGACATGGCAGTACAAGATTTCTTAGAAGATTTCCAGGATATAGCACCTCTGTCATGACCCGGGATTTGGAGTTAAGTACTAGTAAGTCATTGGTTGGTGGTTTAACCCCTTAGTATTAGTTAATTAGTACTTCAATTAGGGGGTATTAGCCTAACAAGTTCCCTTTAGTACTTGTACAAGTCAAGATTAGTCAAGGTGAGTCAAATGTTAGTTAAACTAGTCAAGATTGGCGGCTCAAGGGGGAAATGTCGGTTAGCTTGTGTAGTCCAAATACAATATATTCTTTAGTCTTAGGAAGTAGTATAAATAGAGTGATTCATCATGTAAGAAAGATTATTAAATGATAAACACTTGAATTCTCTTTCCCATCTTAAACTTTCTCTCTATTTCTCATCTCCTTTCACTTCTTTCTCATCTCATACTCTATTATCCCTATGTTATGATCAAGATTCATCTTAAATCCTAACAATTGATATCAGAGCTTGTGATTAGCTTCTGGTTTGATTGAATTACATTCAATTTGATTGTGTTAGCTTACGATCAAGCTAATTGATATCAAGTTTCTTGATCGCATTGCATTTGATTAGGAGTTCAAGAAGTGGATTCTTGATTGAGGAGCTTGCGGTTATTCACTGGTTTTTTTTTTTTTCCCTACTATTGTGCAGAAGTTGAGGATTTGCATTTGGCCTCGTTCAATCTGCTTCAATTAGGTTGAGGTTGTATTGAATCAAGTTTTGTTGTTCTGATTGCAATTAATCAAGGCTACGGCTCAAAAGCTTGCTGTTGAGGTGATTTTGTAACTTATTTTCTATGATCTTGAATCATCGATCAAGCTATTGATCTTGTTCTCTTGTGATTTGGTGCAAGAGCTTAAAGGTCCAGCTAACATTATGTTTGATCCTAGCTGAACCACAATAATTAATCTCGAATCAAGCTAATGTTTGAACTTATTGAATTAACTTCGAATTTAGCTGTACTCTTGATCTCTAGTTAGTTGAATTGCTAATTTTGATCTCTGGTGATCTGGCACGAAACCATTGATCCAACTGAGTTTGAATTGCTTACATTTACTGAGATAGGAATGGATGTGAAGATTGTGGCTGAATCGCTTCAGAATATGAAGGATATATATGCTAAAATGATGCAGAGTACTCATGAGATTTTCGAGCATTATTGGCCAAAGATCTTATTGAGTCTTCAAGCTATGTTTCCACCATGAGCATCATAGCAGGATACTATGATTCAGTAAGATCAATGCAAGGAATTGATTGACACAAATCAAGAACTTGAGTTTCATAGCAAGAGCAATCACGCAGCACTTACTTCTACTAGAGCTGGTTCGTATTTGGAAGTTATTACAGCAACTCAAATTAAAGTGGTAGTATGGCATTCTAATGTTCAAGATGGATCGGTTACTCAGCAAAATGACTTGAAGTTTCTTGATATTGACCAGTAAGTCCTTAAAGTTCATGATAAGGTTGATAAAGTAGCTGGACAGCCTGTTTTTTATTCTACTTTGGTGAAATCAAATGTCATAGCAGTGAAGACAAAGGCTGCAATGGAAGCTCAAGTAAAGGACATGCAAGTGGTTAAGAGAGTAACAAATCTAGCAAAATTAAGGCCTCTTAATCAGAGAAAGAAGGAGTTTAATGTTGCTTTGGAAGTTAGCCAATGATCACAGCAGAGAATTAAGCAAGCTATTGGGCTTAAGAGGTTTGATGCTGTTGGAATATCAAGTATGATGAGATCAACTTCAAGTGAGAATGTAATTGGTGCATTACTGTCTGAATTTGATGGATCACAACTTAAAGTGCAAGGGGTTGAATCACCAAGAGTTGCTAAAATTGAACCATATGTGCAAATCGAGATCTTGAGCATAAGAAAGCTAAGAGTTCAGTTCACAACACAGCTTGAAGGCGAGATCCACTTGAACATTCATTTAAATGGCAAAAGGTGTTATTCAAGCAAGAAAATGAGGGCAATGGAAAGTCCAAATGTGGTTTATAAGGGACTTGCACCAGATTTCTTATTTCTTGAGAGGAATTTCAAGGTCCTTGCAAGACTGTACAAGGTCAAGAAGTTGCATTTGAGGCAGCCGAAGGTGGTGTTATGGTCAATTGATAGACGTAGAGCAACTTCTTGGGTCAAAAGAATGATGAGAAAGGAAGGGAAGGAACACAACTCAAGCAACCAAGTCACGAGGTCAGCACTGAGCTATGAGAATTGTACTGTAGTCCCACCAAATTCAGAATATATTGCTATTTCTGATGAAGTAAATGTCACTGTTGGGTGTTGCATTAGAGGCAAGCTAAGCCCAATCAAGTGGACTAAATTGAAGGGAAAGCGAGCTATGTGGGTTGATCTATGTGTTCTACCAAAAGTGCATCCAGTTACTCAATTTCAGCTGGGAAAAGAACAAAATCATATCAAAGGGCAGGCTCTTACATGTGGAGCTGGTGCTTATTCATCCTTGGGTACGAAAAATAGACCACCTAAACTAAGGGACATGGAGTAAGAAGTTGAGCCGATCCCAAATGAATTCAAAAGAGTCGTTGTGAGGATAAGCATAGTGGCTAAGCAACCTGGAGTCAAGGGAATGGAATAATTCCACCTAAAAGTTGCTCCAAGGTGAAGTATAAGGAGAGGAGGTGCCAAAGGATTAGAGATAAGAACAATCAAGGGGAAATCTTTGGAATTCTTGATGAGGCCAAGTTGGATCTGCTGGTTTGTTGTGTTGAATCAACAAAGAAATTGGATCAGAAGTTAGATGCTTGGATTGGTCAAGTGACGAGTAAAGAACATCTCCTTAGAATACAAGCCAATGTAAGGCCACCTGAATCCTTGGATCCTATATTTCAACTGTAAGAAAATGCTTCAAGCAAAGCAGAAGGTTCACTTGGGGAATTATCAGCTAACCTTGATGAGAATGCTGCTAGGCATTGTCAATTAAGTCTAGTTCAAAACTACATACAAGTTAAGGAAATCGATCAGCTCAAAAGAAGTCATCAAAATGCTGTAATGGAGGAATTCGGGGTGAGATCACAAACATGTTCAGCTGATATACTTTTGCAATTCAACTAAAGAATCAGAAATACATCAGTATTAAATTTCGAGAGGCTCCAAGCTGTGTTGATGCTTTAGATTTCTCACAGCCTGTCACATTGTGATTCCAAACTTGTGCTTGCTAATCTGGAAGCTTGGGTTGCTAGGTGTATTTTGTGCAATTTCATTACATCATAGCAAGTAAATGGACTAGAAGTATGCAATGAGGATAGCAAGTATCAAGATCGATCTATTGTTAAATGTGCTACAGGTTTGGAAAAGAAGAATGAGTCTTCCATAGAATCAATAGGTAAATCTAGTATGCAGCAAGTAGATTTTAGGAAGGCCAACGTTAGTTCATTGGTAAGATCAATTGAACCATGGGAAGCAGCTCTTAAGGAGGCTGAAATAACAATGTGTTATGCAAGTCCGGTTACAGAGAGCCTTTGGAACTCCGGATCTGCGTTGAGCCTTTCCAAAGCAAGAAAGAAGCTATGTTTGACAGGGCTGACTGCAGCAAACCTCTTGGTTTCTATGGTGGAATGATCAACCAAAGGAAATTCAGATTGAGGACTAAGGAATTTGGGATCCAGCTGATGCATCTCTGGGCATCAATTCACCTCAGCTGCAAGGAAGTGTTGTTTGGCTGCATCCGTCATAGCAAGGGGTTCAAGAGCAAGGTTATGGGCTGCACTAGAGTTTGGTTGTATGACAGTGGTAGACCTCCTGATGTAAACTCTTCAAGCTGCATCACCAGCATCAGAGTTAAGAATCTCAAACTCTCACTGTCCATAGCAAGTATACAGCAATAAGAGGCACTTCATATGCTTAGGCATTTGCAACATTAACGACAGCAGGAGGCCAACATCAATTAGCAAGTCTTCAAGCTGTAATTTCATATTCAGATCCCATGTTCATATTCAGATGTACATAGTGCGCCAATGAGCACTCTTCGTCTACAACTTCTACAACAATAAGGGTTTTTCAAGTTACAACTCTCTACTAAGATTCTTGAGGGCAAGAATCTCTAAAGGGGGGAGTACTTTTATGACTTGGGATTTAGAGTTAAGTACTAGTAAGTCATTGGTTGTAATAAAGTGGTTTAAGTCCTTAGTATTAGTTAATTAGTACTTCAATTAAGGGGTATTATCCTAATAAGTTCCCTTTGGTACTTGTACAAGTCGAGATTAGGCATGGTGAGTCAAATGTTAGTTAAACAAGTCAAGATTGGCGGCTCAAGGGGCAAATGTCGGTTAGCTTGTGTAGTCCAAATGCAATGTATTCTTTAGTTTTAGGAAGTAGTATAAATAGAGTTATTCATCATGTAAGAAAGATTATTGAATGATAAACACTTGAATTCTTTTTCTCATCTTAAACTTTCTCTCTATTTATCATCTCCTTTCACATCTTTCTCATCTCATACTCTATTATCCCTATATCCACTAGTGGAATTAGTTTCATCATTGTCAGACATCTAATTGCCATCACAATATCCTTCTAATGCATCGAGAAACTTCCCAAAGTGAAGTCCCCAATCAATAGTTCTTTTTAGATATTTAAGCAATCTTTTTAATGCGTTCTAATGCTCTTGACTAGGATTATGTGTGTATCTACGGAGTCTGCTCACACCATATGTAATGTCGGGTTTGGTGTAGTTCATTAGGAACATAACACTACCAATGATTTTGGCATACTCATATTGGCACATACCAACACCTTTATGTTTAATTAAATGCGCAATGGGATCATAAAGTGTTCATACAGGATCAGCATTAAACATATCAAATTTTTTAAGTATCTTTTCAGTGTAGTGAGAATGATTCAGACTCATACCTTTAAGGGTTTTAACAATCTTAACTCTTAGATCACGTCTGCCTCACCCAAAATTTTTATGTCAAATTTGGAGAAAGTTTTTAGTCTCATTAACAATATTCAAATTTGGAGCTTAGAAAGTTTACATACTTTCTTTTCATTACCAGGGACAAAAAGAGCTTCAGGTCGTTCCATATAAATCTCTTCGCCTAGGTCACCAATAAGAAATGTTGTTTTAACGTACATTTGATACACTACCAAATCATGAATAGATGCAAGGGCAAATAGAGTTCTAATCATGGCTATTTTAGTGACTGATGAATATGTGTTAAACATCAAGGGCCCCCTTTTTTTTTTTTTCTGAGTGTAACCTTTAGCCACCAATCTTGCCTTAAATTTATCTATTGAGCCATCAGCCTTCATTTTTCTTTTAAAGACCCACTTGCAATCAATTAGCTTACAACCTCTAGGAAGATCTACCAATTCCTATGTTTGATTGTTTATAATTGATTCTAGTTCACTAGTAATAGTCTCTTTCTAGAAAGTCGAATCAACTGAACTCATAGCCTCTTCATAGATTTTGGAATCTTCTTCTAACATATAGACACTTACGATTTCTTCACTTATGAAGTTATCTTCCATTAGGAAAATGGTAATAAAATCAGGACCGAAGTTGGTTTCTTTCCTAACTTTTTTACTTCTTTGAATTTTAGAAGTGTCTATATCGTTAGTGCAAGAGTGATCATTGCTAATAGAGACCATGTGAGAAGGAAAATTTATAGGTTGTACATCACTAGGCTTCAAGGAAAGTATATGTTGAAAGAATTCAGCATCTCTTGATTCAACAATACTACCACATGCATATGAACTATTAGATCCCTTGATTAGAAAATGGTAAGCAGCATTATGATAAGCATATTAGGTAAAAATTGAATCAACATCCTTAGCCCCTATTTTGCTTCATATAAAGTTAGGTAGACCAACCTTGGCCAAACACCCCCACACTTTCAAATATTTTAGATTAGGGGCATGACTTTTCTACATTTCATGTGGGGTCTTATCTAGTCTTTTATGAGGAACTCTATTTAGCAAATGACAAGCAAATAATATCACCTCTTCCCACATGTTATCAGGTAGTCCAGAACTAATAAGCATAGCATTCATTGTGTTTTTTAACATTCTATTTTTTCTTTCTGTGATACGATTAGACTACGGACAGTAAGGAGGGGTTTGTTCATGTATTATCCCATTTTCCTCGTTAAACCTTTCTAGTGAAGTTGGGTCATATTCACCTTCTCAATCGAATCTAAGCCTCTTTAGTTTTATTATGGTTGATTTTCAACTTCAGCTTTATATTCTAAAAACATTTCTTCTGCATCAACTTTAGTGCTTTGGAGATATACCATCATATATCTAGAGTAGTCGTCTATAAATGTTATATAGTATCTTTTACTACGTCTACTCATTTGGCTTTTAAAGTCTCTTATGTCATTGTGAACAACTTAAGGAATTCATATTGTCTCTCAATCAGTTTAAAGGATTATTTAGCATGTTTGGCCTCTATGCCCACTTCACATTCAGTAAAGTTGATACTACTGAAATTAGCAATCATATTCATTTGCTTAAGTCATTTAATAGACTCTACATTTACGTGTCCTAAACGAGCATGCCATAGCTTAAGAGACTCGATGAAGTAAGCAGAAGAAGTACTAGCATTTTCATTCACACACACAGCACCAAGAATGGACAATCCCTCGTTACAAAATACCTTGCCCACAAATTCCCTATTCATAGTTAGGACAAGTATGTCTGAGTCAAAGGCTAGCTTTAACCTAACTTTGATCACGAGATTACCTGATATCAAATTCCTATGCATCTCAGACACATTGCAAAACATTTGTCGAAGTAAAATTTTTTTTCAAAAGTGAATTTTAAAGAAATCTTCCCTTTCCCAAGGATCAGTGCTATAGCAAAGTTGCCCATGTAGACTACCTCTCCAGTAGTCACTTTCTGGTATTCCTGGAACATGCTTCAATTTGAGCAGATGTGCCTAGTAGCTCCTGTGTCCACTATCCATTCAGTCACATTGTTTACTAGGTTCACCTCTGAAACAGCAGCAACAATTTCCTTCATCTCTACAAGATGGGCTTTACTCTTGGAATCCTTAGGCTGGTTCTCATTACTTTTGCATTGTTTTGCCTTGTGGCCACATTTTCCGCAACGGTAGCATTCTCCTTAAATTTTGTTGTTTTGTTTATGAATTTTTCCCTCGGGCATGAGATTCGAGCGGTGTTTTTTTCCCTTTGTTCTTGAACCAATCAAATGCACCTACCCTGGCTTCAACAATATTAGCTTTAGAAAAATCAGAGTATGAGTGTCCCTTATTCTTGAGTCTATTTTCCTCCTTAATTTTCAAGTGCCTCACTAGCTCTTCTAAGCTTAGGTCATTTTTCTTATGCGTGAGATGATTTCTATAGTCCTTCCATGAAGGTGGAAGCTACTCAATCAAAACATAGGCTTAAGTGATTTCACAAATTTTTAGGCTTCCCGATAGAAGAGTGGTGACTATTTTTTCATACTCATGTACTTGGTCAATTATTGGTTATCATCCACGAATTTGAAATCTAGACATTTACTAACCGCATACTTCCTGGTCCCTGCATCATCATCCCCATATCGTTCATGTAATATAGTAAATTACCCCTACATATTATATTATCCGAGACAAATTTTTCTTCATACACAGCTTTTTCTTTTTCGCCTTCAAGTATGTTTTTCTCATAGAGTACGTAATCAATGTTGACTTGCTCTAAAAAGAGAAGTATCTTCTGAGACGGCCTCTTATGATTTTTTCCATTTAGAGGTTTGACTTTGGACATGTTAGGAAGAGATAATTTGGTTGTCATGTTTAAATATATATAAAAATCATCTTTTAGATTGTTAGACTTTGAGATTGATATTTAAACACATCAAACAAAGAAATCAACTTAAACAACCTTACAAAATCGAAGATACCACGCCATGGCAAGAGCCACTGCTCTAAAAGACGATTTTGCCACTATTCCGGTGCACACAGAACTATTTGTGGCTGTCCTCCATGATTAACGTAATTCGATTCTTAATGTGCACTTATTAATTGTTGGGTAGGAGTGCCTAAAAACTTTGCCCAAGTAATTTAGCAGAGAGAGAGACGAAAAGAGGAAGAATGATTGTTGTTGGATGCTTTGAGAAGCTGCTTCAGTGGGGTACATATATAATGTGGGAAATGATTGTCGGGAAGGGGTGACCTCTCCCAACAGTCACCTCGAACAGACACCAACCATGGAAATAGCACAGCAGTAAAGGCAGTGTGGGAAGAGATACAAGACAAATTAAAAGCAAGTGGTTAGGAGTTCAACGGTTGGCAGCACAAAGTGCGGTTTACAAAATAATTTTTGAGAAATTAAAATACCCGTTAGAAAAAGGACATCCTCACCCTCACCCGAGCATGAAGCTGTGGGCAGGGCGCACACGGTCCCCACATTTCTCTCACCCTTAATTTAATTCAAAGTATTAGGCAATGCTCCTATATTTAAGGTGGAGAAAACTTTGCCCCCCATTCCTATGTGGAACAGCACAAAGAGGTGTAAAAAAACTTTGGTTGTATCATTTTTTCAATAGGGGTATATAAAGAGGCCTTCCCAACTGTAAAATTTCTATATGGGAAAGCGAGTTTGAGCAACTTGAACAAAATTAAGATACACTACTGCTGCCAAATTCCAACAACTAAAAATATAAGGACTAAATTGGTATAATATATAAATTAAACTGACTTTTAGTGTAATTAATCCAAAAATAAAATAGGAAAACTCGCTTTGGGCTTTGAAGGGTGACAGCAAGTCACGGGTGTTTCAGTTATTCTGTTCTCTTGCCAAAGGGCCAAACAACATTTGGCGGTCAACACTATTCCTCCCCTTTCTGCGTGCAATTCTATTTCACAATCACATTTTGGCTATTAATCATATTTAAAAAATCAAAGAGCAATCAAATTCACAATTTATAACGCTAACTTGATCCTCTTCTGCATCTTATTAATTCTTACTCACGAAAGTGTGACCTAATGCAGTTGATATTTTCAAGGAGTCAACCGAATAGCAAATTAGCATAAAGGCATTAGGGCATTGCCTTGTAGGGGCTAAACCGTCCAATAACATATCCAAGCAACATGGACCACTTGGCGCAGTTCGAAATGGCAACTATAATGCCCTTGAATCCTTTTGAAGTTGTCACATTATGTAGCAATTTTGTATCACAAAAGTTGTATTACACAACAATTTTTCATGTATATTGGGGAAGAACAAAAAAAAATAAATAAATAAAAAGGCTTGCCGCGTAGACATATACCATCTCAGAAATTATTTTTCGGATAACAAAAAGAGAATTTCTAATTTTCTTAACATTTTCTTAACAATGAATTGACATCGTGACAGAAATTATTTTTCGGACAACAAAATGAGAATATTAAAATATTTTTTTACAATTTTTGGAAAATCACTTGGCACCATAACTCTATGATCTGTCTCGTTTCATATGCTTTTTTACCTCACTCATCTAGGGGTACTTTGCTTCACAATTAGATAATGTTGAGAATTGGGTCAGATTTAACTCAAATATGTTTTTCTAATATTGGGTGAGACTTAACTTGCTAATTAGATTAAGATTTGATTTGTAGTTTAGTTAAAATCAAGGTCGATATTTAAAATCAAGGTCGATATGTAAATCACAAAAAAGAGCTTACAGTAATGTTTAAAAGACGTAACCAAAGAGAGGAAAGACGTGGTGGTCCATGGGATTTGTAAAGTGGTGCCCCAGGGGCACCTTGAGTTGAACTCGTTATTGAGTCGACTCAAGCTCATTATTGATCCGAGTTGAGCTCGTTATGAACTCAATTCTAGCTCATAATTTGAGCTTGCTATTGATATGGCTTGCAATTGAGTTGATCTAGCTATTGAGTCGAGTAATTTGAGATACTATCAGAGATTGTCAAACCATTTTCTAGCTAATACCAACTATTATCAAGCTCCTAATGATTCCTTAACAAGTCCTAATCAAATTGCTTGTAAATGTTAACAAGTCGAGCAACACAATATTCAAACTTGGCTCATTAAGCTCATTGAGTCTGCTTAAACTCAGCTCAATAAGCTATTGAGCATCCAAAACAATTCAAATGAGCACTAATTGATTTTAAACACAAGTAGTTCATAAAATATTTGGTTCATTTATATCATTATTAATGTATATGTCATATGAGCATCTTTGATAAGTTTATATTATAGTTTGGAGAAAAGATCTACATCGCCCGTATGACATTTGAGTCACCAATTATCAACTCAATTCTATCGTATTGGTTTTGTAAATCATGATGTTTTAATAAAATATTCAATAAAATTAATTTTATAAATTTGTTTTAAACCCATCAGTCCCTTATAGAAAAAGAGAAGCGATGATAGCGTAGTCTGGTTATTGAAATTCATATATCCAGATACAGTGTGTAAAACCATTTTTAACATTTATCTATCAAATTTTAAGTATTGGAGTCTTATTAATCAGGAGGTTATGAATCCAAATTCTAATAGCCTTTACATTTAAAATTAACATATTTAAGCATAAGATAGTCTGTACACATCATACTCCAAGTACAATGAGCATTCGTGTGAGAAAACATGTTATAGTATAAAATCATTCCTGAGCTTTTTGTCCATTGGTTTATGTCTTTCAAATAGTCAATTCTTCGACAAAAGTAGACTTGGAAAGTCAAGTTCAGGATGACATAGCTTTTCGTATCATTACAAGTGCAATTTATGATGATAAAGTTGTAGCACAAAAATACAAGGAAATGAATTTGGATGCAAAAAGTGGTAAGCGAAATATAGATAAACAGAAGGGAGGCAATAAGTGTTGGCCTCAAAAGAATTGAAGGTACAATTTCATATTAAGATTCGGTACTAGTAAACACCCACATGAATGATTACTTGTATAAGACACATGGTAGATTAAAATATAGAAAGTTAAGCTCCTTCCCTTCCCCCCTAGGCCCCAATTAAGATTTAGGCTCCGTTTGTTTCGTAGGAAAAGTGGATTCTTGGAATATATTTTTCTTTGGAAAAGGTTTTCCAAGAAAATTGAAATCCGATTGAGGTTTTTCTTTGTTTGTTTCAAAGGAAAACTTGCTTCCACATTAATGTTTTTGTATATAGTTTACAAGAAACATCTTTCATAAATCATCTTACATCTTATTATAGAACAATATAAGTAGTAATCCTATATATATATAAGGTAATAGAAAAATAAAATTATCTATCAAAGCTATATAAAATAGAAAAATTATCTATCAAATATCCTAAAGTTTGAGCATTTATTACCTAAGTATCATATCATTTTAATATATGTAATAAGGTACCTTGGGACACGCAATTTTATCACCCAAATATAACATGCGTTCGGATCTAGTGAATTTTCGTTAACATGTTATGCTAGCATTTTCTTACAAAAGAAATCACTGGTTTATGACAGGAACACATATATATTATTGAAACTCGTATTCCACATCAACAATTTTTATTTATAATCTACCAAATTTTGGCGAAAATTACCTTATTTATAAAATTTTTAAACTTCAGAACGCTTGAGTGATAAAACTTTTAAACTTTACGGTATATCATTGTATATTACCGAAACATCAGAGTACCCATTTAATAAACGTTCAAATCCCAAGGTACCTAATTGATAACTTCCCTATATAATATTATATAGTAATTCAAAATGATGAAAATTATTTCTTTTAAAACCATGATAAAGTAACATCTGGCTCTGTTTGATTATTCAGTCTAATTCCTATTCGGCATTATGACGTTAAAGTTTACGTTCCAATTCGATTAATTTCGGTTCGATCCATATCCGCACGATAATTACCGCAAAGGCTCTTGCTCCACTTGGATTTGTGACTTCCCTTATTTTACAAGGGAAGTCATTTTCCCTCCAGTGGGGGAAAACATTTTCCGTCGGAAAAGATTTTCCGTCAAAAAAAGCGCGTCAAATGAAGGCAAATATGAAAACTACTTCCTAGAATCACATTTTCCTCCAAAACCAACGGAGCCTAGTCCATTAATCTACCTTATGGTGCAGAGAATGTCGTTATCTCTTGTAAAATTCTATCAACTAATTGTGTTAAAACATTAAGTTTGATAGATCATTGTTCATGAATAATTTTAAAATCTAATATGTTGCTTATGTGAATATCTTTGTACTCAAATTGTAAAAAGTGCACAAGATACTTTATACATTATGCTGAAATCAAAATTAATATTGATAGTTATTATTGGAATTTGAATATGTAATATCTCGACTAACAAAGCATTGATATCATATAAGGGAAACAATACTCCAAAAGCTTAACCGGTGAATGAAGGCATATATTCACAAGGGAAAAAATTGCAACCTTATGGTCCAGCAGTTTAGCCAAAATTGGAATGACCAAAATATCCCCGTTGGGATAAGAGAACTCCCAAAATTATAATGGTTGCTTGGTGGTTTGCAGAGGTTGAATGTGCAGAAAGGGGTTATTTGTTAATCGGGAAGGTATGAAAGAATTTGGAGTTTACAAGAAGTGGGTATGTACTTTTTTTTATTTGGTTATTAGAAAATTGGCAACTATATGGAAGTGAAAATTTTAAAAAAGTTCCAACTTTTTTGTTACATAGGAATCAACTTACTTAGGGGTGCTAGGTAAGTTGAAAATTCTAATAAGTTCTATTTTCTATCCTAACAGCCAAACAAAAAAACATATTCCTGTAAAATTACATAGAAATTGGATTTTGAAAAATAAAACTTAGTGTAGAAATTTAATTTTTGTGTTAATCAAATAAGGCTTAAGAATACGTCAAGTTGTTTTCAAAGAGAAATCAAACTTCCATTAGACATACAACTTGCAGCGTAATGGAGAATCTGAATTACCCACGACAAGCTAGAAGATATTTTAGAATTTCTGATAATTTCTATATACCGCAATGAGAATCAAATGTTATAATTCCAGTTTCATAAAAAAAGGTTCATCAGGAAATGATGACCAACCAAAAGACGGTTGAAATTTGGAGAAATTCATTGAAAAATAACCCATATAGGTTAGAATGAAAGTGAGAAGAGTTAGAAAGGAACCAAAAAACAAGGAAAGAGATTTTAGGGCCTGTTTGATAATAGAGAATTATTTTATTTTTCATGGAACTTTTCCTGAAAAATTGAAAAACGTGTTCAATAGTCCAGTTTTTTAAATGAAGAAGTTGGAAAACAGTTTTTCAGTTTTCCCTATTCTTTTACAAATTTGGAAAACAGTTTTAAACTGTTTTCCAAATTTTCTTCACAAAAGTAGGACATTGTTTCCAATTTTTTCCCCACTCCCCTTTCACATTTTCGCACTACTGACTCATTTTATAATATATTTCAATATACCCCCATATCCTCATTCTCTTACGTAAATAAATTTAAAGTACTTAAGGCTAGGTTCCTAATTTTAAAATCAATAAATGAATTTCAAGGCAGAGGACAAATAAGAGGATCATACGAGTTGTTTAATTATAGATATTCATCTTTGCAAAATGTGATAGAGCGAGCTTTAGAGGTACTTAAGGCTACATTCCTTTTTCTTAAAAGTGACACCGAACTATCCGCTAAGGTGGGGGTGTAAACAATCTAAGCGTTTGATAAACTACTTGTGTTCGAAATCGATTAGGGCTTGTTCGTATTTATTATGAGGGCACAATAGCTTATCGAGCTGAGTTCAAGCCGGCTTGATAAGCTTAACGAGCCGAGTTCAATTAAGAGGCGCTCACTTTGTTAGCTTCCGCGAATAGTTTGATAAGAGCTCATTAAGGGCTTGTTAAAAGCTCGTTAAGATCTCGTTAAGTTGATATTGGTTCGAAAATGGTTCGATAATGGCTCAATAGCAACTTGAAAAGCGTCGGTAGCGAACTCGACTTAATAGCAAGCTCCATTGGGTTTTAAGTTCGATTGGGCTTGTTAATGAGCTTGACTATGCTCGATAACAAGTTCAACTCCACTCGACTTGGTAATTCTAACAAGCCAAGCCGAGTATCAAACACATTGAAATCTTATCGAATCAAGCTCGAACAATGGTTGGAAAAGCTCGACAAGAGCTCGGCTCGAGATTGATAAGCCTTACCAAGCTCGAGTTCGAATAAGGGGATTCTCGGCTTAGTTCGGCTCGTTTACACCCCTACATTAAGATGACAAAAGTTGATTCATATATCGTGGTGTACATTATTTATGTATTATTCTTAACTTTAGAAAATTAAAAAACAAGGATTACTTAAACTTATTTTCCAATTTTTTATAATGCAAAACTAGAAATGGAAAAATGGAGTTGAAAAGAGAAACTAAAAATAGAAAAGAAAAACAGTTTTTTACTATCAAACAGCCGTAGGATTTCCCATCACCCAAAAATATCATCCATAGTTATAAAGAAGGGGGAAAAAAAATTATCACTTGGCGAAGGAACTCTCAAGCAAGATAGGATCCCACTGTTGAAAAAGGGAATGGAGCGAAAGGGAGTACCTGTGATGAAGAAGAAGAGCTTGAAATTGAATGACACTCATGTGGTGAATGGTAATGGTGGTTTGTCTCCCTCTCTTTGTTCTTCCCAACAATGATTTTAATAAAAGACCCATCCTCCTTATTCTTACTCTCTTCTTCCTCCACCATATTTCTCCTTTGCAGTTTGTCTTCTGCATCCCTCAAAAACTTGAACTTTGGAGGGGGTGAAGCCCTCATTTTGTTGAACTCAGAATCAGCTGAAGTCTCACAGAATGTATTTCTATCCATGTAACCAACCCGAGCAAGAGAGAAAATGTTATATCTTGTTTGGGAAGGAGTAAGAGGAGGGGTGAAGAATGGAGGAGAAGAAAAAGGTGTCAAATATGGTGTGCTTTCTCCTTTATTCAGCAACTCATTCAAACTTGTACTTTGTTTCCCTTCTCTTGATTTCCAATCCTCAGACTCCAAATCCTCCTTTGTTTCCTCCTTGATTGTGAAGAGAAATCCTGGGGGTCCCAGAAAGAGCTCCTCTGCCTCCTCAACAATTTGATGCTCATCTAGGCATTTGAGCCAGCAATCCTTGTGAGAGTGCAATTGTGATACTGGGTTTGATGTCATCCCCAATTCTTGATGAGTGTTTGGAATTGGTATTGCAGATGATGAGAGTTTCCTCTTCCAGCACAACATATAGAAGAAGAAATTTCTTCCTGCATTGCTGTAATCATCTTCAATTCCTCTGCCTATGAACACCTTATTCTTCCACCACAGCAAGTAATAGATTTCAGCGATTAAGGCTACTAGTAAGCAAGTGAACACTACACTCAACCCAAGTCCCACGCTGCTAAAAGACTTCATCCTTTGGTTCATTCAAAACATCAACAACGAGTTTCCCAGAAACCCACAGATGAGAAACTGCTATACAATCCCAGAAAAAAGAAAATGTAGAAAGAATCCTTACTGAAGTTGTGTTGTTTAGTAAGTGTGTACAGCCAATCTTCCTGAGCAATGAGCAAAAGAAAATGCTGATTTCACATCCCCCAAACTTCTCTATTGAACTATCAGTTATCTATCAGCTTTCAGAGCAAGTCAAATTCGATTAGAATGGAAGAAGGGCCCTCTTTACCTATGACAAATCATAACCCCTTTTCGAGGCCACAAAAGTGTGGATAATATGGGGTTTGTTGAGCTAACATATGAAAAGAGAAGGTTAATGGCTGACTTGGGTGGGTGGAGGCTAAAGCTGGGACAGTTTTTGCGAAAACCGGGAGCCAAGCCAAGTGCAAACCCAAACATAAAAAGGAAGAGGTGTGGGTTTGGTAGTGAGAGGACAAAGGAAAGCTTGATGAATATGATGGGCAAGTACTCCGTGCAGAAATGCAGAATCCTAAGTACTTAATTCGAATCAAATATTACGACCAAATGAGAAGTAAATATAGATAAAAGAGAACAGAAAACAAGAATACAATGATTTACGTGGAAACCCCTCTTCAATCGATAGGGGAGAAAACCACCGGTGGAGATGGAGACTTTTATTGATTTGAGAATAGAAGAATTACAATTCACTTCTCTGTCTCTCTCTCTCAAAGATGACGGCAGCGCTCACTTTAATTGGATACCCTTCACGTGAACCCTAGCGTCATTTATATACTCGTGTGGAAAATAGACTCCCGATCGATCGGGGGGTCCCAATCAATCGGCCCTGCCTTTGCGGCTTTCCTATGTTTCTTTCCAACATGCTTACCCGTATCGATGGGTGGAATCACCCGATGGATCGGCAAGCTCACGGCAACAACAATAATAATAAGTTACTAAATTTGAGGCATATTCCTAACACCACTTCACAAGACATCACTAGGAAATACTACTCTTAGGCTCCATTTGTTTTGGGGGAAAACCACATTCTAGAAAGTGGTTTTCCCCTTTTTTGTTGTTTTGCACAAGTCTGGTGACAGAAAACGTTTTTCTTGGGAAAACCTTTTCCATCAAATGCGGGAAAATGACTTCCCTTTTAAAAGAGGGGAAGTCATCATTCTAAGTGATCCAAAATCATGATTCCAACAATATATAAAATTCTCATTAGAATTTTTGCTAAAACATGCTAAAATGATATATAATTTCGGCCATATTTAGGTAATTTACATCAATATACGCTAAAATTTTTATTGTAATTTGCTAAAAATATTGACATGGCTTGTAGATATAATCGTAATTATATATTATATTAGCACTTTCATATTTGGTCATATTCTTACAAAAATTCAAATTTTGATATATTGGCACCTGAGTGATAAAATATTCAACTTTAGAGTACGTCATTATATATATTCAAATGTCACGATAGGTAATAAATACTCAAACCTTAGGGTATCTTAGTAATAATTCTACAACCACACAAAAGTTCTAGATAATTTCAAATATATTGTATTGTTACTTGTATTATGGTATAACTGAGTATAAGCTGATTGTTAGGAAATTATTCCTTTATAACAAACAAGGAATATTAAAATATGAAAACATATTTTTCGTTGAAACAAACAATGGAAAACCACAATGAGAATAGCATTTTTCATGGAAAATATTTTCCAAAGGAAAATATTTTCCAAGGAAAGAGTACTTCCCTTGAAACAAACGGAGCCTTAAATTATGAGGGCAAAAATTCAAAGAATAGTGGCTACTCCACCTAATTCTAACCAATCTTGGAATCAACTTCAATTGAACTTATATGTGACCTTATATAATGTCAACTTTATGAGCCGAACCTAAGATCATGCAGACTTTTATATGATATCAAAACATGTAGATAATTTTGGGCTCTTTTGATGCATCAAATCCTCAATAGATGCCTCTCCGATTAATAATAGAAATTGGACAATATAATACGTACATGAGATAGTGTTAAGCACTTTATGCGTGACTCTATTAAGAAATCTCAAATCGGAAGTTGTAAGCGAGAAGAGATCAAAATATGAGCTCTACGAATTACTCTATCGAATTGGCTTTAGGATGTAAAACTTTGATACATAGCAAGATAAATTCCTTTATTTTTAATTTTTAAACTTCAATTAGGTTTACCATTTGAATTAAGGTCTTCTAATTTTTTAAGTGCAATAATATTATTCGAACATTCGGTTTACACAATTTATTTATTTTAAAACATTTTGATTTTTGTACTTTCTTATTTGTCAATTAATAGTATTTCTCCATAATCTCTCTCTCCCTCTAAAATACTATTTTATTATATATAAATATAAATCTTATGGCTCTAAAAAAAAAAAAAAATATAATCTTATAGCCAAAACATTTACAAAATAATTAAAAATAATTTTGAATCAACATTTATAAGTTTATATTAATATCATAGTTCTTACATAACGTGTGAGAATATTTTATACGTGTAGACTCGGAATACGAAATATAATAATGGAATATATTATTGTTGTTGTAATTATTATTTTTGTTATTGTTATTTTTATTATTACTACTAATGCTACTATTATTGTAATATATGGATTATACATGTAATAGTGATATCATATGTCTAAAGTATTCAATTATAGGGCACTATTCTTATGAGAGGGTGAGAGTGTAAGATGATTAAATTTTGATCGTCCGTCACAATGGACGGTCAAGATTAAAAGATTTTAAAGTGACCCCCTTACAAAAATAAAAAATATCAACAATACCCTTCCCCCTCTCTCTCCTCCTTCTCCCTCCAACCCTCCTCCACCTTCCTCCTCTCTCTCTCCTCCCCCTGCAGCCGCCACCCGCAGCAGGCCCCCACCATTGGCCATCGGCCGTCGCCACCGATTACCGCCTCCGGCCACCCCTAACCCCCAAATACAGCATCCTTTCCCCTCTCCCTCCTCCCACCCAACACCCCCACCTCCCTCCACCCCTCTCCCTGCTCCTGCCACCCGCTGTCGACTTTCGACGGCGGCCGGCAAGTGGGGGCAGCAGGGAGAGGGGAGGGACGTGGGAGGAGGGGTGGAGGGAGGAGAGAGAGGAGGAAGGGTGTTGTATTTGGGGGTTGGGAGTGGTCGGCTGTCGATGGCTGTAGTCGGCTGCAGGGACAGGAGAGAAAGAGGGGAGGGAGGTGGAGAAGGATTGGAGGGAGGTGGGGGAGGGTTGGAAAGGAGGAGAGAGGGGAGGAAGGGATTGTATTTGGGGGTAGGGGCAGTCGGAGGCGACGATAGGTGGCGACGGCCGGTGGTGGGGGTCGGCGGCTGGTGGCTGTTGCAGAGGGAGGGGAAAGAGAGAGAGAGAGGGGAGGGAGGTGGGGGAGAGAGAGGGGGAAGGTTATTATGGATATTTTTAATTTTTGTTAAGGGGGTTACGTTAAGATCGTTTAATCTTGGCCGTCCATTGTGAGAACGGTCAAAATTTAATCCTCTTACACTCTCATAAGAATTGTGCCCTATATATATATATATATATAGAAGTTAGAAAGAGCCACCATGAAAAACGAAAAAAGGATGGAATCTACACATTGATTTTTTTTTGTTTCATAATTCATTTTTTAACTGTATGCATCAAAAGATGCATGTACAGTTCCTAAGGGATACAATTTTACCCTACCATAAAGAGATTCGTTGTTCTTGACCCTGCTTCATCTTAATTGTTATTTAAACAAGTAAAAGTTATGTCTTGATCCGAGTGGGGATAGCATTTCTCTTCTGCATGTCCATAGAGTTTTGAAAAATCCAAACATCTCAGAGATAGATAGGGAGGTAGAATTTCTCGAGCAAACCGCACTCCTTCGTATACATCAGGAGTCCATTGATGAGACGTATTTCTTCTAGAGAATCTCCTAATTGTTCTAGAGCAACTAGAAAGAGATTCTTTAACCAGAAAGAGTTTGGTTCAGATTTCTTATGAGAAGATGATAGCGTGAGAGGGCCGAATCTTGACCCTCCATTATAATGGACGGCCAAGATTTGTTGAACATTAAAAAATAAATAACAATTTATAGCTTATACCCTTTCATGGGATAGAAAGAAAGAAGGAATAAGGAAGAAAAATTATTTTTTTTCAATACTCAACAAATCTTGGCCGTAAATTATTTTTTTCTTTTTTTTTTCCAACAAATCTTAGCCGTTCATTATAATGAAGGGCTAGAATTCGTCTCTCTCACACTCTCACCCCTTCATAAGAATGGCCACCTTATATATATATATATATATATATATATATTCTTTTTCTATATAGTATTAAGTATAGTATAATTTGATCACAAAAAGAAGTATAGTATTATTTTATGTAAAAGCTACATTTTATTATATATATATATAACCGAAATTATATATTATTCAGTGTTCTTATAATTAAATTTATTTAAAAAATGAGTAAGCTCAAACAACTTAATTTGAAGAGAGTTGATGAAATCAATCATAACCTTGTTGATGTTAAAAGTTGGCTTATTTTATCTTTTTCGTTTGGATCTGTGAAATTTCAATTGAGCTTTTAAGCCCGACCGACAGAGTTGGCATATATATGAGATCCACATATAAGCTCAAGTGGGGTTCCATTTTAAAACTAATTGGTAATAGGTAAAGTAACTCACTAGGCTTATAAGATCATCTCTTCTCATTCACAACTCTAATGTAGGATTCTACAAGACTCATATGTGGAGTCCTCAATACTCCTCCTCACATGTGAGTCTACGACAAATGCACCAATCGCCTTCTCTGATCCAAGTTGGTCCAACCATTAGAGAGGCCCTCGTCACACCAAATGCACCCCTCTTCATGAGGACACGGTGCGTCAAACAATAGCTTGGGATCAATAACCCGCTCTGATACTATGTTAAATTTCAATTGGGCTTTTAAGCCCGACCTATGGAGTTGGCACACACATAAGATTCACATATAAGCTCAAGTGGGATTCCATTCTAAATCCAATTAGCAATAGGTGGAGTAACCCATTAGGCTTATAAAGTAATCTCTTCTCTTTCATAACTCCAATGTAGAATTCTACAGGACTCATATGTGGAGTTCTCAACAGGATCCCTAAGCGTTGTAATAAGCTGGCCCATTTTGCTGCTAGGTTACATTGATTCCTCTATCATAATCATAATTGGTGGTGGAATATTACATCAAACCTTATCGCTTTTGTTATCTTTAAATGCTATATAAGGCGATTTTTGGCCCTCAGACTTATCAGTGTTTGGGGAAAAAAAAAAAAAAAAAAAAAAAGAAGAGGGTTGGATATTTGCACAAAAGCTTTGAACATAAATATACGCCGACTCGAAGGATTTGAGGGGTAGCATGAGAGGTGGCACATCCTCCAAGAGAGGATCACATGGGATAGTAAAGGGAACTGAGGGCGACGTGTCAGTGTCACTGCATCATTTGCTCCATGTCGTGAAACAAGTCCAAAAATGTGTTACATTACATGCTGGTATAAGCTTATTTACACTTGCCTCACCAAAATATGGGATTTCAGAAAACCTATCTCAAGTTATAATCTTAATATTTCCTTTCTCACAAAACTACTTCTCTCAAAAGCCGCATAAATAATGTTCCAAAACCAAAAAAAGCTGCATAAATGTTTCTATTACATATATAAATATATATATATATATATGTCACTTAAATATATTTGGATTTGAACCTTTGTTAACTGAGTACATTATATCTTAATATATATAATGAGTTAACTTAATGTTTTAAAATTTTATTACTTCAATATGTTATGCCGGAACTTCTTGAATTTTTGCCAAAATCCAATCAATTATATATTTATATATATAAGGGAAATGGCTTATCACATTAGCATTTTACAACAAAAATTAATTACAATTATGTTCTTCATTAGCAATTATAATAAAAATCTATCAAATTTTAAAAGAGGATACTAGATGATAAGATTCTTAAACTTTAAAGCATTTGAGTAATAAAATTTTTGAATCTCAGTGAAGCTTATAGTATATGTTGACGTCAAGGTACACAGGTGATAAACCCTTAAGGTACAAAAAAAAGGGTACCTAGATGATAAAATTCTTAACCTTAGAGTACTTGAGTAATCAAATTTTTGAATCTCAATGATGCTCATTGTATATGTTGACATCATGGTAAGTAGGTGATAAATCCTTAAGGTATAAAAATGATAAATCTCTCACACACACACGTGCACGCCCACACACACACATACATATAGAGGCAGAGAGAGAGAGAGAGAATCTCATATAATGAGCAACTTGTTCGATCTTCTATTCTCCCTTAAATGGCTCACAATCTGCTATCTACTTACCCCTTCATGAAAATGTGAGAGACACGAATTGATGTGAGTTTAGAGGTTGTTTTAAATCATCTAATCGCAAGCATACGAGATCGCTGTAACTTCATCGGGTATACAGACCATGTCCATAGGGAATCGTTGTTAAGTTAGAACTAATGTTTAACGAACCGTTGAAAATCAGTTGTTTTTGGGTTGGTTCGTGTTATCAAGTAAACAAAAGCAATTAAACAATGCAAGGGATGTCAATTCAATTAAGGATAGTTTAGGGAGTGAATTCGGGGTAGTTCTATGCATATCCCATTATTATATTTTACTTAGGACAACAATTTGAAGGTCCTAGGATACAAGCTTTAGTCCTAAGTTAATATATAAATTAGGGTTTAGGGTAACGAACTAGTCTAAAGGCATAATAGGTTATCTCATTAGCATTATTTAATTCATTTATTACTTAAAATTCAATATTAACTGTCATAAAAGATTGGGCTCAGGGTTGGGTACAGCCACTAACCCTGACTGCACGTGAAATCCTGCTATGTTATGGTCTAGGCTACAAGCACTAGACTAATCGCTGCAAAGTTGGAGATCTAGATATGGCTTCAAGCACACATGCAGAAATACCACACAATAATGAATAACTCCCCACAAGGGTACAAATATAACATAACTAAATCATCGTATAGCAAAATACAAAACGGAGATACGGACGGCTATCCGTCCTTCACCCCTAAACTAAAGCGTCTACTCCTCCATAGGAGTTTACACATCATGTCATTCAAATAGAGGAAGAAAAATTGTAAAACAAACTAGAAGTAAAGACTCCCTCAATCTTGTGCTGATGTTGATCCGACCCTAAATCCTCCCAGTACTCCGACCACATGCGCTTCGGCGTTTGAGAGCACGTAGATCTCACATCGGCTTCAGGTTCGGAAGGAAGGGAAGAGGCATGGCCGGAAAGATACCTAAAAATGGATCCCTCCCTCTCTATTTATAATGCGAGTGTGACTTAGGGCTACCCTTGTAGAGCCATCGTCGTTCAATTGGCTAACAGAGCCGATAGATCGGTGAGGCTTCTGTAAAAATGTCGATCGATCGGTGGGCTTACTGTTTGGTTCACTGAATTGGGACCCGATGAGTCTTCCTTTTTGGTCACATGGTCAGGTTTCTCTGAATAGTCTTGAAATGTGCTTAAATAGTGCCTGATTTTGCTGCTATTCATCCTCTGTTCGCTCTGCTGTGTTCCAAGTACAAATGTACCTAAATGACAATGAAAACTCACATGTAGAAGCCGAATATATCACAAGAATGAGAATAAAGTATGTAAAAGATGAGTCACATCAACATCCCCAAACCCACACCTTGCTTGTCCTCAAGCAAGATTTAACTAAAACTAGCTAATGATGAAAAATTTTAGTCGGGCATATAACAACAAGGGTCACATGTGAAAATTATTGGCCGACCATAATTGAATATGTACCTGAGAGTAGAGAATCCTTACGTCATGCTATTATTGTACTGGTTCTAACTCAAGTTCCGGTTATTGAAATCTTTTTTCTAGTGGGTGAGCTTAGAACTTCTTTCCCCTTCGTCTTATTTCGAAACCTCCAAGTTTATGGAGAAATAGAGAGAATAAGCAAAGGAATTAATTATCTTAATCCTTTCACTGCTAATCAACAATGAAATTAAAAAAAAAAAATTCTCTTTTTTCTCTTATTTTACCCCTTTTTCTTCACGGTCTGACGTGTCTCCCTTAGATCCATGGAACGAGTATTCAGCCAGCAGCTCCCTATCCAATTGGCTCAAGGTTCCAGGTTTTAAGAGACCCCTATGGACCTAATGGCTCGAGTCCAAGGAATTCACAGCCTAATCCATTAGCACATACCTTTTTTTATTTCATTAGGTATTAGTACTTATTATAGTGACTTGAAGGACTGATTCTTTTTAATATTTCTATGTGGCCCATGTAGCGAGCTTTCGATCGGCGGCTCCCGACCCAGTTGGCTCAAGGTACTAGGTTTTAATATACCCCTACGGGCACGCTTGCTCGAAACACAGGGGCTACAAGAATCAAAGAGTGAGAAATGTCACATGATTAAGAGTAAAAAATAATAATTTCTCTAACAAGTTAAAGAACAACAATATGAATTCAAAGGTCCGTTACAGCAATAATCTCATTATATAAATATTCTAATCGTCATACTACATCTCTAATTTGGTCTATAATGAAAGTCACAAACAACTCTTTACTCGTTCATGCCAAAAATGTAGCTAATTTAAGTCAAATTAAGCTTGAAAGGACAAACAAAAGTGAACTCTCATTGGCCATCCCCAAATCCAAATTTTGCATGCACAGAGAGGAAAGAGATGACTTGAGAGCAGGAATATTAAGCCACATGTTGAGCAGATCCAAAAGGTGCACACAAACAATACCAAGCTACATAGAAAATCGTATACTAAACAAAATTGTTAATAAGATGAAACGAATGAAATATCGAACAAATGTTTAATATAAGAGAAACAAAATAACTCAAGGAGGGGGAAAGTGTGGAGGGGAGCCACCCGTCTGCTATCGAAAGAGTGCGTTGACCTTGAACTCAATGCGATCAAGACAGTCTATAATAGCCGTCACGTATGGTGGTACGACCTCGTGGCCGGTAGGAGCAGGTGGTGGGTGATGCCTTGCCGCTCAGTGTGTTGCTTGTCCAGGGGCGATTGGCGGCCCGGGATCGTCCTCCAGGTCCACATCCAACCTCCGCTCTTCGAGCGTAGTAAGGGCGTAGTAGGTCCAATGATGCTAGGTGGGGTCAAAAGGGATGAGTGGGGCATAAGTCCTGTCGGGTGCAGTTGGTAGCCGAACCTAAGAACACTGCAGAAGCCTCATAATTACCCGAAGAAAGTGCAGAGCGCCATCTCCAACAAAGAAGCACTGAAGAATAAGGCGTACAGCGACAAAGCTCTCTAGGAAAGCTGCCCCAACATCAACCCACGTACCCTGGTAGAATTTCTAAAGAAGCTCAAGAATGGGACCCTTGCGCTCCTAGGCTTGACCATTAGGCCACAAATTGACCTTAATGATGGTGTCCAAGAGCCACATACGAGGAGGAAGGGCGGAGCGGAAAGTGGTGGAGAAGCAATCCTTAGCAGAACGGCCGCCACTCATCTCAGCAATGATGTCGATGGCCTTTGGTGGGTTTTCAGGTGGGGACCAAACTATTTCGTCAATATCAAGTGGATAGGCAATAGCCTTGGCCATGTCATTGGCATTAAACCTGAGGCTCTGGCCTTGGATAGTGACCTTGCAATAGGGTCGAACCCCTTCATGGTTGAGAGTGTATGAGGAATAAAATCCCTAACCAAAGAGGGAAAAACAGGGTCCTCCTCTAAATCTCTACCAAGAAGGTAGGTGAGACACACATCTACATAGAACACAATGGCCCACGCACCCTCGTGTTAATTCTTTATGTTTTCACCAAATATCATTTCTCCAATAATAGGGGCGGTGCTAATGCAGGCAAGAAGGTCTATCGGTTGGGAACTACTCCCTCCTCAGGGCGGCTCCTCTTGTGACGAGGCATTGTCTAAAAATGCAAGAACAAATCAACACAAAATAGAAGGGCGAGATATGCCAAAAAAAATGAAATTAAGCACGACGAGAAAATGGAAGAATTAAACTAAGAACCCTAGAACTAAAACAACGAGAAAAATGTCAAAGGAAAAACTAAACACAGAAGAAATTGAAAAAATTAACTAAGAACCGTAGAACATGAACAAAATGAGAGAAAAGCCTAAAGATAAACAATTAGCACCTAAAACCCTAGATCGGGCGTATCACAACCCAAACATCACAAATCCAGCAACCACAAACATAAAAGTTCTAGATTCGGTCATTTTAACCCTATTTAAACAAGGTTCATGAACAAAGGTGAAGACATAGTAAATAAAATCAACAAAACCTTAACTTCGCTCCAAAATATGACATAAATCAGAATGATGGAACGACAATAGAGCAAGAAAAATAGTGAAAAGTCCGAAAACATGCTCTCCCTAAAGATAACAAGGTAAAACAAAAATGTAAAGGGAGAACACATACCTTGCAATGGAGTGAACTAAGGAGAGAGAAAGTGTAGTGGTTGTGGGACAGGGGTTGGAGTACGGAGTTGGTGGTCGGGTCGTGGGTGCTAGGGTTTGGGTGGGGAAGGGAGAAGAGGAAAGTGAAAAGGGAAGGGAAGTAAAAATAAATAAATAAATAAATTGCAGGGCCTTTAAAGAAGGCTGGAGGGGGGGGGGGGGGGGGGGGGGGGGGGGGGGTGGGCTGCAGTAAGTTTCTCGATCAATCGGGGTTGGAGAGTGTCAGGCCCTCAAACAGAGGCACTCCTGATCGATCTATAAAGCTCGTACGAAAATCAGTTTTTTTTTTCATAAAATATTGAGAGCATGTCCCCCGCTTTGTGTTAAAAACTTTTGGCAGGAAAGCAAACAATTATGAAACGTGAATTAATTTAGATTGCCTCCCAAGAGCGCTAAGTTTAATGTCTTCATCAAGACGCAGTGTTTACTTTGGCTCTATGGTGTTCCCGAGGTTGGATCCTTAAGATGAATATCTTCGGACTCGTGTGGGCGATCCCCTTAACCCAATAGCGTGTTTAAGACGATGGCCATTAACAGTAAGAAGGCGGTCATCATTGAGGTCTCGAACCTCAATTGCACCAGAAGGGTATGCTTGGACCACTTCACAAGGTCCTTCCCAACGGGAACGTAGTTTCCCGGGAAAGAACCGAAGCTTTGAATTGTAGAGCCAGACTTTTTGACCAATTTCAAAACTTTTGCGTGAAATTCTTTGGTCGTGAAAAGCTTTTGTTTTCTTTGTAGAGCTTAGCATTTTCATATGCTTCGTACTGCATCTCTTCCAACTTGCTGAGCTGAAGTTGTCGATGCGACTCGATGCTGTGCATGTCGTGATTGAACTGCTTAATTGCCTAGTATGCACGGTGCTCAAGCTCTACTGGCAGATGACACACCTTCCCAAAGACAAAGCAATAGGGAAGACATGACGATTGGAGACGATAAGCCCAAAGAGCATCGTTCAACCATAGAGGCCAATCTTTGCGGTCCGGTCTAACGATCTTCTTAAGGATAGATTTTATCTACCGATTTAAAACCTCAACTTGCCCGCTAGTTTGAGGGTGATTAGGGGCAACCAATTTATGAGTGACTGAGTACTTCCGAAGAAGTGACTCAACCGACCAATAAGTAAAGTGTGTCCCCCCATCGCTAATTATTACCCTAGGAACCCCAAAACATGAGGAAACATTGACTTTAACAAATTCCATGACCACCTTGTGGTTATTCATCTTAGTAGCGATAGCCTCAACCCATTTCGATACATAGTCAACAGCCACCAAAATAAAAGTAAAGCCATGTCAGTTAGGAAAAGGCCCCATGAAATCGATGCCCCAAACGTCAAAACTTCACAAACTAAAATCGAGGGTTGAGGCATCTCATCACTTTTTGTTACGGCACCTATAAATTGACAGCAATCGCATACCCTACAAAAATCACAAGTGTTCCAGAAAAGAGTTGACCAAAAGAAGCCACTTTGAAGAACTTTTGCAATCGTGCACTGTCCCCCAAAATGTCCTCCACAAGCTAAACTATGATAAAATCTCAATATGCCCTCCTACTCAAATTTTGTGACACGACGACGTATTACCTAATCAGAACATACCTTAAACAAATCTAGATCATCCAAAAAGAAATGCCTTACTTGAGAGAAGAAACGGTCCTTTGCTTGCTTCAACTAGAAGTGAAGAAGCCGTCCCGCTGCCAAGTAATTCACGATGTGTGCATACCATGAGGGTCTACCTCCAGCAATAGCAAACAACTGTTCATCAGGAAAACAATCATCAATGAGACCAGTAGTGGCATTAGATGGGAACACTATCCTTGAAAGGTGATCCACTACTATATTATCTGAGCCTTTCCTATCCTTAATCTCTAGGTTAAATTCCTGAAATAATAGAATCCAACGAATCAACCTAGGCTTCGTTTCCTTTTTGATAAGAAGGAATCAAATGGCAGTATGGTCAGAAAAGACTATCACTCTCGAGCCTAAAACATAAGGTTAAAACTTGTCAAGTGCGAAAACTATAGCTAGTAATTCTTTTTCAATGGTAGTATAATTCGTTTGGGCTTCGTCTAAAGATTTACTAGCATAGTAAATCAACGACTAGTTTACTATCCTTTCGTTGACCTTTGTATAGCTCCTACAGCATAATCTGACATGTCACACATGATCTCAAATGGTAACGAATAGTCAGGAGGTTGAATAATCGGAGCTGTAGACAATAAGGTTTTGAACTTAGTAAAAGCGGCTAAATAGTTATCATCAAAAACAAAAGATACATCATTAGCAAGCAAATTTGACAAAGGTTTAGCAATTTTACTAAAATTGGCGATAAAACACCTGTAGAAACCAGCATGGCCAAGGAAAGAGCGAACTTCCTTCACCGAGGTCAGTGGAGAAAGGTTGGCAGTTAAGTCCACCCTGGTCTTGTCTACTGTGATACCCACTTTGGATACCACATTTCCTAGCACTATGCCCTACTGAACCATGAAATGGCTCTTCTCCCAACTAAGTACCATATTGTATTCCTCGCAGCGTTGCAGAACAAGATCCAATTGTGAAAGACATTCATCAAAAGACGACCCAAATACTGAAAAATCATCCATGAACACTTCCAGGTAATTGTTCAACATATCAGAGAAGATGGACATCATACATCGATGGAAAGTAGCAGGTGCATTACATAGACTGAAGGGCATCCTTCGATAAACGTACCAAAAGGACAAGTAAACGTTGTTTTCTCTTGGTCCTCGGGGTGGATTGGGACTTGGTTATACCCTGAGTAACCATCCAAAAAACAATAGTAGGATTGTCTTGCTACTCGGTCTAAGATTTGGTCCAAGAAGGGTAAGGGAAAATGGTCCTTATGCATCACAGAGTTTAACTTATGATAATCAATGCATACTCTCCATCCTGTAGTAGTTCGCATAGGGACCAATTCCCCCTTTGCATTTGTAGTGACTGTGATTCCTGAGTTCTTAGGAACCACTTGAGCTAGACTGACCCAGGGGCTGTCTGAGATGGGGTATATAATACCCGCATCTAACAATTTCATGACTTGTTTCTTAACCACTTCCCTCATGTTTGGGTTAAGCCTCCTTTGCATTTGCCTAGAAGGTTTAACATTATCCTCTAAATGTATTCTATGCATGCATACCGAGGGGTTAATTCCTCTCAAGTCAGCGACCAACCACCCTATGGCTCATTTATAGTTTTGCAGGACAACTAACAACCTTGATTCCTGTCTTTCAGTTAGGTTAGATGGAATAATCATAGGAAGGGTGTCATTTGGCCCTAAAAATACATATTTTAGGGTGGTAGGGAGAGGTTTGAGTCCCAACATCGATGGACACTCAATTGATGGTTTTGCGGGTTCATACAAAGGCCCGTTAGGGGTTCAAAAATTGGACCCTAGCATCAATTCTCATAACCTTTTGCACATCAAACAAGTCATCAGTGTCAGTATCATCAGCAAAATCAGCCAAAGTAGATGAATTAGACAATTCATCCCTTTGATTAAGTCAGAAGATACTGACTCAACCAAAGGGTCAATAGCATCAACCATGAAGCAATCAAAGTCATCCTCATTACCAGGGAACCTAGCTGCATTCGACACATTCAAACTTTAAGATTCCCAAATGAAACTTCTAACACCCCAGTTCTATAATGAATGATAGCATCGGCCATTGCTAAGAACGGTCGTCAAAAAATGATGAGGGTATGGTTCCTCCAATGAGGAATATGATCCTTGTCTAGCACGATAAAGTCGGTAGGGAAGACAAACTTATCAACTTTGACAAATACATCTTCCAACATCCCTCTAGGTCAATGCTCTGGTTTGTCCGCAAACTAGAGTGTAACAATAGTTGGATTGAGATCTCCCATGCCCAATTCCTAAAAGATGGAGTACGAGATGAGGTTCACGCTGGCCCCTAAATCCAAAAGAGCTCAACTCGTGTAGCTCTCTCCAATAACGCATGGTACTGTAAAAGCTCTCGGATCTCTACACTTGGGCAGGATGCCTAAAACTATGGTGCTGCTCACTTTTTAAGTGAGCCGGACCTTCCTAGGGATGTGAGCTTGCGCTCTCTACTTTCTAACGCATAGATCCTTGAGAAACTTAGCATACATGGGGACATGCTTAATAGCGTCAACAATGGCAAGTTGATCTTGACGTCTTTAAACAAGTTCAATAGTGTTAGGAACAATGTCCTGAATTTTAGATTTATTCAAGATATATTATATAATTAATAAATAAAATTGAAGTCCCAGTCGTTTCCAAGTTAAATTTGTGTAAGCGAGCATTTATACTGCATGTGATTTTCTTTTGGGAGACATCCATGAGATAGGTGTAGTCCTCATACTACAATTTACATGTTTATTCTAAGTGGTTTATAAGACTAAGCCACAGATAGACTTGGAATAAACGGTATGGATTGTTGTTTGAAAGGCTCATAGTCGAAGACAAGTTTGGACCACTTGTATGCTAAGACTATAACATGACACTTTAGATGACTTGTCTTGGTCATATGGATGGAGATCCAAAAGTGTTAGGCTGGTTTGTTTAATAAGATTGACACACTGAGTTGGACCATGTGGGTTACTTATTTGTAGATTACTATCAGAGATGAGTAATTCATGTTATACAGTTTGAACAATGACTCTAAATTCTAAGGGTATTCTGGACTTGTGTATGGTGCACTAGTTACTTTGGTAAACTATGAATAAGGTCTAAAAGCATGATTGAATTCCCACGTATAAGGTCTAAACGCATGACAAATTCCCACGTAGACTAGGTAGCGGCGTGAAGTGTGACAAGGATCAGGTATTCAATAGGGCATCTACAGTCTCTTTTGAGATACATATGTCCCCTTAGTTGATTCGCAAATATTTGATTAGTTCAAAAACTTTGGCAAAAGTATTCCTAGTGTTTGACATTTGAAATTTATACTATAAATAAGTTCGAGTATAAATGAATTACTCGATGAAGGGCGAATCGGTGATAATGAAGAAGCTGTGAGAAGGATAATGATAGTGGTTATATTTATCCTTTGTCATAGACATCTAATGGGGGGTTGTTGTCATCAATACAGTCTATTAGGAAGATATTGAATAAATGATTTAAGTCTAGAGTACAGTGAGATTTATTTAGTGGAATTGAGTCTCATTAAATGGTAATTAAATTATTTCATAAGATGATTAACTTAACCAATTTGGAGCGAGACTTAAATTATCCCTGAGGTCTCTGCTCAAGCCTCTGTATTTATTGCCATCAGAAATATATTAAAGAATTCATGAGATGAATTATTTATCCATGAGATGGGTAAATTAATTTTATCAAACATTATTCATAAGATGAATACAAATTAAAAATTATAAAATAAAATAATTTTAAAAAATTAAAATTCATAAGATGAGTTTTTTACATGTGGGAAACAAAGTAAAAACAAAAAAAAGGAAAAAAATTGCGCCCAGACCGTGATCTGCATCTTCGCGGATGGACCAACCAGCGTGTGAGGTCCTCAGAAAGGGATCCGCGCCTCAAGCTGCGGACCAACAGGCACGCGACATGTGTCACATGGAGATAGGGCAAGGAAGCACCCGTTATTGTTATTAAACGCGGCGTTTTGAGTGGGTTATTAAATGTTACGCTACGTTTTGATTTTAACTAGGCAAATTCCACATCGAAAATCAGCCAATTTTTCGCTCCGGTAGCCTACTATAAATAGAGTTACCTATTGAGAGGTTTGGCATTCCATTAAAATTAAATTTTTGGGTTTCTGAAAATTGTTTCAGAGACCTAATTGGAGAGAAAAATTTCTGTTGAAATTTTTCTCTCCTTAGTTTAATATTTTTAGGAGCTCACCCTCCGGGTGGTTCGAGGTCATTGCGCAGAAGATCGCGGGGTCTAAATTTTCTTGGTATTCTTTATTATTGGAGCAATTTCAGGTATGTTCTGCTTTCCTTTCTCTTTTAGTTTTCGCTTTTCTATTTATTTACAATATTCGTTATTATGCCTGTTTAAGCTTATGTAAATGCATTAAAGTAAAAAGCCTGTAGATCTAAATTAAGAATTTAGATCTGTGGATTTAAATCATGAATTTAAATTTGTTGATTTAAAATTGAATTTTAAATCAACCCAGGTTTAGAATTATGAATTCTAAACCCCTTCCACTGCGTAAACTTTATGAAAGTAAGGAGAATTTTTAAAGTTCGTCCCAACAACCGATATTAGGGCAAAGGGTTTATAGAGATAAACCTATTCCCAGGAACTCTCACACGTGAGGTGTCACGAAGCGTGACTCTCCAACCAGGGGCTTAGGCAAAGAGAAGTGTCTCCTACTCTAAATGCTCTAATAGGTGCCTATTGTTGTGATCTTAGTTGAGAACTGTAAACCCAATAGTCGGCATCGGAGTTTATTTTTCTTACAAAATTTGATATTTTTTTTCCAGCAATTGGTATCAGAGCCGGCCTCTGATTACATTCATAATATACATGAGTATGTATAATATGATCAAAATAATTTAGATTTGCGATTTAATAAAATAGAGATTTTATTAAGAAGGAAATATTAGTTAAGTGACAATTTAAGTTGTTGAAATCTTTAATGAATAAATTTTAAGAATTGGATAAAATTGATCTAATGAAATTAGATTCTATTAATTTTTACAAAATTGGATAAAGCAGATCTAATGAGATTAGATTCAATTAATTTTATGAAATTGGATAAAATTGATCTAATGAGATTAGATTCAATTAATTTTTATAAAATTGGATAAAGCAAATTTAATAAGATTAGATTCAATTAATTTTACGAAATCAGATAAAAATGATCGAATGAGATTAGATTAAATTAATTTTAAAATTAAATATCTTTTTCTGACGACGTCAACGCTGACATGGCGCTAACATCAGCACCAAAAAAATAAAAAAATTGTTAATTATTTATTTTATTAATTAAATTTCTTTTAGATTGAGATTCTAAATTAGATTATATAATAATCTAAGTTGTGAATCAGTATTATTTTTAAATTAGTGTTAGAATAAGATTCTAAAATAGACTATGAGATAGTCTAAATCGTTAACTTTATTTTTAAAATAAAAGTTAAATTTTATTTATTAAATTTTAGAATAAGATTCTAAACTAGACTATTTGATAGTCTAAGCTTATTTAACTCTTAGAATAAGATTCTAAAGTAGACTATGTGATAGTCCTAAATTTTAAGACATTACTAATTTTAAATATAATTAATTTTATTTTAGAATTAGATTTTTAAAATAGATTATGAGAATCAAAATTTTTGTATTATTTTAAATAAAAAATTAATTTAATTTATTTAATTTATTTATTTTTCAAATTGGGATTCTAAATAATAGGTTATGAGATAATTTATGGTACCTTTTTTAAAGTAAAATTAATTAATTAATTTTATTGAATAAATTTAAAATGAGATTCTAAGGCAAGATTGTGAGATAATCGATATTGTAAAATGATAATGTTTTGAATTAATTAATAAATTAATTATGGTTAATTTTAGAATGTGATTCTAAAAGGGGTTATGAGATAATCCGGATTGTAAATGTAAGTTAGTTAAAAAACCACTAGTTATAAAAATCAAGTGGGAGCAAGGTTTTAATTGTTGTAACCTCACGGTCTCTATTACCGGTCTAGCAGTGTAGTAGATCGATAGACAAAGGATGTCGGTTTGTAAATTACAGGGTTAGATTTCTCATTCGATCATTTATACATAACACTGCATTATACATAACTCTTATAAGATAGTTACACATTTATTTGCATTTACAGTTTTTGAAATTGCTACGACTAGTGTACTTCACACAATTCTGAAAGGTAATGCCTTTACTGGACCGAATTACTTCACCTGGAAAATGAACCTGGACAAAGTATTAATACATGAGGGTCATAAGTTTGTTCTCACTGAAGCTCGACCTACAGTGCCCGCTAATAATTCTGCAGCTGCTATTAAAAAGCACTATGAATGCTGGAATAAGGCTAATGAGTTGGCCAGATGCTACATTTTGGCCTCTGTGACCAATGTACTCAAGCATCAGATGCTTGAGATGGAAACAACAGCTGAGATGATCTAATATTTAAAGGCAATGTTTGGTGGTCAAGATAGGGTAGCTAGGCAAGAGTTGATGAGGAAGCTCTTGAACATGAGAATGTCGGAAGGGTCGCCAATTCAAGAGCACATCATGAAAATGATGGCGTGCTTGTCTGAGTTGGAGATTCTAGATGCTAAGGTTGATAGTCAGTCTATGCAGGACATCATCTTCAGCTCTCTGTCCAGCTCTTTTACTCAGTTCAAGCTCAACTATACAAGGAATAATAAGGATTATTCATTTCCTGAGATGATGAAGAAGCTCCAGGAAGTAGAGTGTGTTATGCGAGCAAACGGGAGTGTCCACTTGACTCAAGTATCAAGGGTTAGTGGGAGCAAGCTCTACAAGAGACTCACTGAAAAGAAAGGCAAAGGAAAGGTTGCTAGTATAGCGACTAATTCTAACGAAAGCCCAACAAAAGGAAAGTGTTACTTTTGTGGAAAGATGGGCCACTAGAAGAGAAACAGAGTAAAGTACATGGCTACTCTTCCTGCAAAGACTGCTAAGCCATCTGGTAAAGGTATGCTGATATCTCACTTATTTGAGTCTTGTGTAGTTGAGAGTCCACCAGATTCCTGATGTGTGGACTCATGTTCAACTGACCAAATCTGTAATATGTTACAGGGGCTCAGGCCAACCAGGAGGCTACATGATGGGGCTGTACCTGACAGCTGAAGGCGGTATAAGAGTAGCAATCTTAATAGTAGGAAGCGATAGCCAAGATTTTAGTGTTAGAGTTATATTTTTGCTTCGTAAAAATTCTTATTGATTTGTACTTACATTGGATAGGAATTTGATTTATGTGGTTTGAAGAATAATTGTTATTTAGTTTGAATATGGTTGTGAACCTTTATTACAAGAAATAAAATTTTTATTTACTAAGAAACATGTGTTTATAATTTATTCATGCTGTTCTCCTTATATACGTGAACAATGTGAAACACTCCGACAATAATTTTGCAAGTAACCTAGAAAAGCGAAAACAAAATAGTATTAAAAAGGAAAATGACTACAATTCTGAACAGCTAAAACAACTTAAGACATAGTGGATGCATTAGATGCACCTACTGATAGGAATGAGAATGTTCCAGGTACACGAGAGCTTAGGTGTGGTGGGAGGATTGTCAGGACATCTGACAGGTTCATAGCGGGAGCCTTAGTGGTTGACCGTGGCATTGAATCTGATCCTTTTAGCCACAACGAAGCAATTAAGTCTTATAATTTTGAGCAATTGGTTGAATGAATCATGCATGTACAAACGACATTAAGAGAAAGTAGTTACTTTCTTGGTATTATATGTCAATAATATACTACTCATTACGAATGATGTGGGGGGTATCATTAGCTGTAAAGATTTAATTGTCAAGAAAGCTCAATATGAAGGACATGGGAGAAGCCAACTTTACTCTTAGGATAAAGCTTCTGTAAGGTCATAAGAGTAGGATGTTGGGTCTTTCTCTAACCATTTATATTGACAAAATGTTGTCAAGGTATTGCATGGAGGGCTCTAAGATTTTACCTTTCAGGCATGGAATCCCTTTTTCTCTTTAGAGTAGTGTTCTATAGCACCTCAAGAGGAGGAATAGTTGAGGAATATTCCATAAGCTTTAGCAATGGGAGCCTCATGTATGCCATGTTATGCTTGAGACCAGATATTTTCTATGGTATGGTATATTAAGCAAGTGTCAGTCTAACTTGGGTTCAATGCACTAGGTGACAATGAATCGATTTCTTTAGTTTTTAAGAAGGACTAGAGATTATATGCTGATCTTTCAAAGTGATGAGCTGGTTTCAGTTGGATATATTGTTTTAAGACTTCTAGTCAAAAATATATGATAGACGTTCGACGTCTAAGCATATCTTTACCCTTGGAGTGGGAGCCATTAATAAGAGGAATGTCAAGCAGTATTGTATTGCTGACTTCACAATAGAGTAATTATGCTCGCTAAGGATTAGGCTCAATAGACCTTTGATTCAAACTTAAAAGGGGTGAGTATGGACTTTATCATAAGTTGGATTTGGACAAGTGAGAGATTGTTAGGAACAGTGTCCTGAAATCCAAATTTATTCTGAATATATTATTCAATTAATAAATAAAATTGAAGTCCCGATCGTTTCCTAGTTAAATTTGTGTAACCGAGCATTTATACTGCATGTGATTTTCTTTTGTGAGACATCCATGAGATGGATGTAGTCCTCATACTACAATTTACATGTTTGTTCTAAGTGGTTCATGAGACTAAGCCACAGATAGACTTGGAACAAACGGCATGGATTGTTGTTTGAAAGGCTCGTAATCGAACACAAGTTTGGACCACTTGGATGCTAAGACTATAATGTGACACTTTAGATGATTTGTCTTGGTCATGTGGATGGAGATCCAAAAGTGTTGGGTTGGTGTGTTTAATAAGATTGACACACTAAGTTGGACCATGTGGGTTACTTATTTTTAGACTACTATCGGAGATGAGTGATTCGCGTTATACTGTTTAAACGATGACTCCAAATCCTGAGGGTATTCTAGACTTGTGCATGGAGCGTTAGTTACTTTGATATACTATAAGTAAGGTCTAAACGCATGACTGAATTCCCACGTACACTGGGTAGCGGCGTGAAGTGTGACAAGGATCAGGTGTTCAATAGGGAATCTACAGTCTCGTATGAGATACAGATGTCCCTTTTGTTGATTCACAAATATTTGAATAGTTCAAAAACTTTGGCCAAAGTATTCCAAGTGTTTGACATCTGGAATTTATACTATGAATATGTTCAAGTGTAAATAAATTATTCAGTGAAGGGCGAGTCGATAACTAATAGAGAAGCTGTGAGAAGGATAATGGTAGTGGTTATATTTATCCTTTGTCATGGACATCTAGTGGAAGGGTTGTTCTCATCAATACAGTCTATTAGGGAGATATCGAATAAATAGTTTAAATTTAGAGTACAGTGAGATTTATTTAGTGGAATTAAGTCTCACTAAATGGTAATTAAATTATTTCATGAGATGATTAATTTAACCCATTTGGAGATAGATTTAAATTGTCCCTAGGGTCCCTACCCAAGCCTCTGTATTTATTACCAACAGAAAAATATTAAAGAATTTATAAGATGAATTATTTATCCATGAGATGGGTAAATTAATTTTGCCAAACATTATTTATAAGATGAATAAAAATTAAAAATAATAAAACAAAATAATTTTAGAAAATTTAAATTCATAAGATGAGTTTTTTACGTGCAAGAAACAAAGTAAAAACAAAAAAAGGAAAAAAAATCACGTCCAGACAGCGATTGGCGTCTTTGCGGATGGACCAACCAGCACGTGACACGTGTCACACGTTGGAGGTCCTCAAGGTGGGATCCGCACCTCAAGGCGCGGACCAATAGGCAAGCGACACGTGTCACGTGGAGATATGGCAAGGAAGCACGCGTTACTGTTTTGAAAAGCTGCGTTTTAAGCGGGTTTTTAAATGATCCATTGCGTTTTTATTTTAGCTGGGCAAATCCCACATCGAAAATCAACCTATGTTTCGCTCCGGTAGCCTACTATAAATAGAGGTACCTATTGAGAGGTTTGGCATTCAATTGAAATTAAATTTTTAAGTTTTTGAAAATTGTTTCGGACACCTAATTGAAGAGAAAAATTTTCGTTGAAATTTTTTTTTCCTCAATTTAATATTTTTTGGAGCCCACCCTTTGGATGGTTTCGAGGTCATTGCATAGAAGATCGTGAGGTCTCAATTTTCTTGGTATACTTTATTATTGGAGCAATTCCAGGTATGTTCTTCTTTTCTTTCTCTTTTAGTTTTCACTTTTCTATTAAAGTAAAAGGCATGTAGATCTATATTAAAAATTTAGATCTGTAGATTTAAATTATGAATTTAAATTTGTTGATTTAAAATTAGGAATTTTAAATCAACCCAGGTTTAGAATGATGAATTCTCGAAGAAGTTCCTTGAATCTATCCCCACTCTCGTGAAATTACTCCTGTTCCTTTTGTTCAAAATTGTTTATAGCGTGCCTAATGGTCATCATTCTGGCTTTAGGAAAAAACTTGACCAGGAAGCGTTGTTAAAGGTCATTCCAAGTGGTGATTTCACTCCTGGGTAAATATTGAAACCATTTCTTAGCTACGTCTTTTAATAAGAATGGAAAACGACGTAGTCTAATCGCATCGCTCGAGATACCTTGATAATGGCAAGTTTCACAGGTTTCAAGGAACGCGTCAAAGTGCTTGTACGGGCTCTCAATTGGCTTCCCATAGAAAGTGGGAAGCATGTTGATGATTCCAAGCTTAAGTTCAAAGTTGGCAGCACCCACGGCGAGTAACGTAACTCTGGCGGGTGCGGCACATGTTTAGGGAATGAAGTGGCCCCCAATCGTACGCGACGTGTTTTCATTGACCATGGTTCATTGTGTATTCTCGCCTACTTCGGATTGCCTCACAATAGATAACGCCCGCTCAATTTCCAGAATGTAAGGTAACAATTCGGGATCGAACAAACGTTTACCGTGCATGCAATACTAAAGCTGGGTTGAATCCACGCTGACCACGACTTTAGATCCAAGCACAAAAAAATTATAAAATCAACTAAAAGCTATAAACAAAGAATAAACAAAGCAGAGTTCGTTAATCTCAAATTCAAACCTAACAAACCGATTCCCCAGCAACGGCACCAAAAACTTAATGTGATCTCAGAGGTTGTTTTAAAACCGTCTACTCACAAGTGTATGAGATCGCCGTAGCTTCGTCAGGTATATTGGTCGTGTCCACAAGGAATCGTTGTTAACTTAGAACTAACTCTTAACAAACAGTTGAGAATCAATTGTTTTTGGGTTGGTTCGGGTTATCAAGTAAACAAAAGCAATTAAACAATGAAAGTGATGTCAGTTGAATTAAGGATAGTTTAGGGAGTGAATTCGTGGTAGCTCTATTCGTATCTCATTATTATATTTTACTTAGGACAACAATTGAAGGTCCTAAGCTACAAGCTCTAGTCCTGGGATAATATTTAAATTAGGGTTTAGGGTAATGAACTAGTCTAAAGGCATAACCTATCTTATCACCCTAAGTATAGGTTATGTTATCTTATTAGCACTACTTAATTCCTTTAGTACTCCTAATTCAATATTAACTGTTATAAAAGAATAAGCTCAGGGTTGGGTACAACCGCAACCCTGATCACGTGTGAAATCCTGTTATGTTATGGTCTATGCTACAAGCGCTAGACTAATCACTACAAAATTGAAGATCTAGATATGGCTACAAGCACATATGCAGAAATACCAAACAATCATGAATAACTCCCCACAGGGGGTGCGAATATAACATAACTAAATCATCTTCTAGCAAAATACAAAACAGAGATATGGACGGCTACCCGTCCTTCATCCCTAAACTAAAGTGTCTACTCCTCCCTGGGAGTTTTACACATCATGTAATTCAAATAAAGGAAAAACAATGCGTAAAACAAACTAGAAGTCAAGACTCCCTCAATCTTGTGCTGCCGTTGATCCGACCCTGAATCCTCCTGGTACTCCAACCACCTATGCTTCGGCGTTTGAGAGCATGTAGATCTCGTAGCGGCCTCGGGTCGAGAGCAAGGGAAGAGTCATGGCTGGAAAGATACCTAAAAACGAATCCCTCCCTCTCTATTTATAATGCAAGCGTGATTTAGGGCTACGCGTGCAGAGCCATCACCGATCGACTGGCTAACAGTGCTGATCGATCCGCGAGGTTTCTGTAAAAATGTCAATCGATCAGTACTGTTGGCCGATTGATAGGCGGGCTTACTGTTTGGTTCACCAAATTGGGACCCGATGAGTCTTCCTTTTTGCACACGTGGTCGGGTTTCTCCGAATAGTCTTCAATGTGCTTAAATAGTGTCTGCTTTTACTGCTATTCATCCTCTATTTGCTCTGACGTATTCCAAGTATAAATGTACCTAAATGACAATCAAAACTCACATTTAGAAGCCGAATATATTACAAGAATGAGAATAAAGTATGTAAAAGATGAGGCACATCACACACCATGTCAAAGTTTGTAAGGATCACCCATGTCAATGTTGGATAAACCTAAAATCTGAATTATATATCCATAAGTTGCACTATTATTACTGCTTAGAACTATTGAAGCTTAGCTTTATCCAACCTCTGTCTGATGGCTATTATTATACGTAATTGTGATCTTTCTTTGATTGTACATTGTTAATGGGTCGAATAGAGTCTTGATTTGATTGGTTATGAACCTTCCACTCCATAGCCTTAATTTGTACTTCAAAAAACACTTTGCCCATATATAGGGATGAACCCCCGAGAGGAAAAAAATAGGATAAGTATTTTATGTTTACATCAAAGAATTAAAAAAATCTAAATAACTATTTTATTCCTTTTTTTTTACACAACTATTTTATTTCCTTTTTCTATATCTTTTTCACTTCTCTACGAATATACAATATTTGGTGGATTATATTCCACCTTGCTTAAACAGTAAAAAGTATTTATTTATCTTTCTGAAAAAAATTGGTATAAAGTGGCTATTTTGTAATATATTAATATTAATAGTTGTTCGTATTTTTCACATATTAATAGTCTTATCATACGCCGTTAAATTTAATTACATAGGTTATCTTCACTTATAAACCTACAGATCAATTCGAACCTAATAACTCAGGGTCACGGTTAAGCATCCCGTAACCCAAATCTCAAATGACCTGACCCAACTTGTAGCCGACCCTAACCAAACCTGACCAACCTGATTGCCAGGTCTATTGCAGTCTCCCATGTCCCCAGAATCAACGTTGGGTCATCACAAGCAGTTTAGACGTCATGTACTCTCTTGGGGGATCATGAGGCAATACACGGGTCTCTCACCATGTCCTCGTCCTCACAGGACAGTTGCGTAAGACAAGCCCCCAAACTTGTTTCATTCAGCTTATCAAACAAGTTTAACTTATCTTGTTTGATTGTCAAGCTCATTACAACAAAAATTAGTGAGCCATAATTGAATTCAAATGCGAGCAATTTATCAAACAATAAGTGGCAAGCATCACAAGCAGCTGGTCTTAACAAAATTTACAACTACATTGCGTACTGTTTGCGGAGAATAAATCATCCAAACTATACACAAAAATAAGGCCGTCCTAGGCTGATAGAAGACTGCAGTAGATGGAATTGTATCACTCATCATCATAAGATACATGAGAAGCTGTAATGCAGCCAGGGGCCTCAGGGTCTTCGGAACCACAACAGTCGTAGAACTTGGCAGCATATGGGGGATCATCTGGCCCCAGCCCATAGTACCTGAACCAACATCCCAGCCCAGAAACCATCAAGAACTCAATCACCAATCTTCATTTTTCTCTCAGAGACTTAGCCGTACGTGATCCAGAAGCGGGTATGGCAGAAGTTATTAAGGCATTGCATCGAGTTCTTTTAAAGGAGACGTACACTCATTTATGCTTTATGTTTGCAAAGCTTTAAGCGAGTAGTACGCTTCCTCACTCTTATACTCATTGGATAGCTTTCCAACATGGTAATACATCTATAAAAATATTTCAGCAGGTAAAATTAGTATATTTTACATAAGGTAGGCCTTCACAAAATAATGATGCGTAACAACTAGATCAAAATTCATTTCATAAAAGCCTTCATTTGATTCCAAGAATAAAGTTTTGTTTTCTACTTCTGTTTCCATAGCAATAATTTGTGAGAGAAATTGAATAAAGTTGATAAGAAGCTTGAACTTGGAAGAAACAGTTACAGCATCAGTAGTTATTTGAACATGAAAGCAATTATAATTGTTATATAGCCAGCAAAAAGCGGAACCAAACAAGCTAACCCAGTTTCTTAAAATCATTTGCATGGACTTTCAGCTAATCACAATCACTTCGAGCATTCCAGATGACCCAGCTCTCTTATAGCAGTGTGAAATGGGCGGGCCAACCAAAGGAACTCATCCAAATCCAAAATCACAGGGTCACGTTGGTTTGGGTTTTAATTTCTGTGTTGTCTTGGGTGAAAATCGAAAGCCCAAAAAAGTTTGGATAAGTTCAAGGACAAGTTGTGACAACCCAATCGAACCTGTACATAAAATAAACTAAACCAAACCAAACCAAACAAAGCCTAGTTCCACTAGGTTGGTTGCTACACAGATCCTCCGCCATCATTCTGCTCTTTTTGTGGCCATCTTTTCCAATGTCGTCATACAGTCTCCATTAAGCATTTCTGGTTGTCCCCATCTACATCTATTTATGTCCTTGATAATGTCATGAATTGTCTTAGTTGTATTCAATAAATGCGTGTGTTAGATACCAACTAAACATGTAATGCTCTCTATGCTTTGTTTAGGAGGGAAAGTCGGTTGAGGTAGTTAGAACAGCTAGATATTTTAGTTGCTTAGCCACCTCTTTTGAATTAGTATAAGTAGTGGTTCCTTCCTTTGTAATCTTCATTCAAGAATATAGAAAATATTTTCTCTATCATCTCAATTCTCTCTAATTCTCATCTCTATCTCAATTCTTTCTCATCTCACATTCTCTCTCCTACATTATGATTCAAGATTGAACTTGAATCATAACAATTGGTATTAAAGCTTGCGTTTAAGCTAGCAATTTGCTTCGATCAAGCTGGCTAAAGGTAAGAAGGCTGTTGTAACATCTGGAGGTTCAAATGCTGGATCGAATCAAGCAGAGCAATTTGATCAATTGCGACAGCAAATGCAAGAGTTGATGCAGTAGCAGACGCAGGACCTAATGTCAACATTGCAACAATCTCAGCAGCAGTTCCAGCAACAATTGATTGGGATGTAGGAGTAGATTAACAGGCAAGCAGCACCTGTTGGAGCTAGTATCCTCCCTACTGGAGGAAGACCTCCTGATCCTCTATATCCCAAACCAGCTGATGATCATACTGAGGGAATGCAAGGGGTCAGAAATTCTGGATTTCGTCAGCCAAAGGTTGAGATTGATGCCTTCAATGGAGTACTACCTCAATCTTGGATAAGGAGATGTGAGAGGTACTTTCAATTTTATGTTATTCCTGATGTGCAAAAGGTCGAATTGGCTGCGATATGCTTGCAAGGAGATCAAGAAGCTTGGTCTCATAGCTTGATGTTGAGCAATCCAACCATATCTTGGCAAGACTTTGTTGATGAATTGTGTGAGAGGTATGCGGATGAAGATCCGGGAGAAGTTGTGGATAAGTTTAATAAGGTAGCGTAAGTGAGCAGTGTCAAGGATTACATGACTCGATTTGAGAACTTGAAAGCAAGAATGATGTCCATTAATCCGGGAGCAAATGAAGCTTATTATGTATTAAGCTTCATCAATGGCCTTAAGCCTAGAATCAAGAATTTGGTTAAGGCACTTAATCCTCCTACATTGTCCAAGGCATACTCTAAGGCTAGATTGTTTGAGTCCACAGTCTTTGCAACACCTGATCTGGGACAAAGGGACAAGTCAATCATGCCTCTGCAGCAGGCAGCCCCTAGAACAGCCAAGACCTTGAGTTTGGGGGAAAAGAAGGCTCAAAGATTATGTTTCAAATGCAACCAAAAGTATTTCTGTGGTCACAAATGCAATCCTAAATTGATGACAGTCACTGGTGATGATCCTAATGAGAATCCAGAGGAGATAACTGATCAAGGCATTCAAGTGGAGGAATTGCAAGAGGAATTAGAGGAGGATGAAGCTGAAATATCAACGAGAGCCTTGACTGGCAATGGAACACACAATACAATCCGTATCAAGGGAGAGGCCAAGAACAAGTCCTTATTGATAGTAATCAACAGTGGAAGTATTCACAGCTTCTTGGACCCCAAGATAGCGAAGATAGTGGGTCATGAGCTCATTAAAACAAGCCCTCTAGCAGTGACAGTAGCTTATGGGAATTTGATGTTAACTCAGATGAAGAGTAGGCAGTTTCAATGGAGTATGCAAGGCCATCAGTTCTCCTTTGATTTCAGGGTGCTGAAGTTAGGGGGTTGTGACATGGTTTTGGAGGTGGATTGGATGAAAACCATCAACCCAATTGTGTTTGATTTTGCTCAGTTGACAATATCATTTGAAAGAAAAGGAGTTCCAGTCCAAGTGCAAGGAACTGTTGAGCAAGGAAGCTTGCAAGTTATGAGCTGCAAGAGGTTGCAAGGAGTGATCAGAAGGAGCAACATCCAGTGAGTTGGCCAACTCTTTTCAGGGTGCTGAAGTTAAGGGGTTGTGACATGGTTTTTGAGGTGGATTGGATGAAAACCATCAACCCAATTGTGTTTGATTTTGCTCAGTTGACAATATCAATTGAAAGAGAAGGAGTTCCAGTCCAGTTGCAAGGAATTGTTGAGCAAGGAAGCTTGCAAGTTATGAGCTGCAAGAGGTTGCAAGGAGTGATTAGAAGGAGCAACATCCAGTGGGTTGGCCAACTCTTTTCTATTAGTGCAGAACCTATGGAGGCTAAGGTGAATTCTAACCCTTCTATCAATAGGTTGTTGCATGACTTTAAGGATATATTTGAGCAACCAACCTCCTTACCCCCAAAAAGAACCTTAGACCATGCTATTCCACTCAAAGCTAACTCTAATCCAATCAATCTAAGACCATATAAATACGCTCATTCACAAAAGAATGAACTAGAAAAACAAGTGGAGGAGCTATTGAAAACACATTTCATCAGGCATAGCCATAGTCCCTTTGCTTCCCTAGTGATTTTGGTCAAGAAAAAGGTTGGAACATCTCGAATGTGCATTGAGTATTGGAAATTAAATTCCCTTACCATCAAAGACAAGTTTCTAATTCCCATAATTGATGATCTACTTGATGAACTCCATGGTACTGTCTATTTCTCAAAGCTAGACTTAAGGCAAGGTTACCATCAAATCCCTATAGTAGAGAGTGATATCCACAAAACAGCCTTTTGAACACATCATGGACACTTTGAATTTGTGGTTAATGCCATTTGGTTTATCCAATGCTCCCGCCACTTTTCAAGCCATGATGAACTCCATCTTTAAACCATTCTTGATAAAATTTGTTCTTGTCTTCTTTGATGATATATTAGTCTATAGCCCAACATTGAAAGCCCATGTATCTCATCTGTTACAAGTATTCAATACTATGAGCAAACACAAACTCTATGCAAAACTTTTCAAGTGTTCCTTTGCTCAAACGTAAGTAGAATACTTGGGTCATGTAATATCCTATGAAGGGGTTGCTACTAATGCATCCAAGGTTCAAGCTATGAAAGCTTGGCCAATTCCCTCTTCTCTCAAAACAATTGAGAGGCTTCTTAGGCCTCATAGGTTACTACAGAAAGTTCAAGGTTATGGGGTCATTGCTAAGCCCTTGAATGATCTTCCCAAGAAGGATGCCTTTATTTGGTCTCCAACAGCTCAAGAAGCTTTTGAGAACTTAAAGTTAGCAATGTGTACAACTCCTGTTTTGAGAATGCCCGACTTTGGTGAATCTTTTGTTATAGAAGCTGATGCATGCAATAGGGGTGTAGGAGCAATTTTATCACAGCAAGGGAGACCTATTGCTTATCTCATCCAAGCCTTAAGTCCTAGACATTTAAGCTCGTCAATTTATGAGAAGGAATACTTGGCTATCTTGATGGCAGTGCAGAAGCGGAGGCAGTACCTTAAGGGTCACCATTTTGTGATCAGAACAGACCATCAAAGCCTCAAATATCTCTTAGAGCAGAGGATTAATACCAGGGTACAACTCAAGGGGTTGATGAAGATGTTGGGGTTGGACTATTCCATTGAGTATAGGAAGGGAAAGGAGAACAATGCTGCTGATGCTGAGTCTAGGAGGCAGGAAGGAAGTAATTTAGCATCTTGTTCAGCTATTACAGCCGTTTTACCTGCTTTAATGAATGAAGTGTACAAGTCTTATGCTGAGGATCAATTTGCTCAAGAGACCATATCAGCTTTGAGTGTGCAGAAGGCTTCAACTGAGGCTGTTGATGTTACCTAGATCAATGGCATTATCCGGATTAAAGGCAAGGTTTACATTGGGACATCCACAAATTCGAGGAAGCACGTCATCATGGCATTCCATTCTTCAGCCTTGGGTCATTCTAGTATTGAAGGGACTTATCAAAGAATTAGGCAGTACTTCCATTGGCAAGGAATGGAAAAGGAAGTAATAGAGTTTGTGCGGACTTGTGATGTATGCCAGCGCACTAAGAGTGACCATGTTCCTTAACTAGGGCTACTTCAGCCTCTTCCTATTCCTGAAGGAGCATGGCAACGCATAAGTATGGGTTTCATCAAGAGGTTACCTAGGTCTGAGGGAAAAGAGATCATTTGGGTTGTGGTTGATCGTTTTACCAAGTATGGGCATTTTGTTGCACTTACTCATCCTCTTTGTGCTGAAAGGCTTCCAAAGGTGTTCCTAGATGACATCTACAAACTCCATAGACTTCCCCAAACCATTTTATGTGATCGGGACAGGCTCTTCACAAACAAATTTTGGCAAGCACTGTTCAAACTTTTGGGATCCACTCTTGCTCTAAGCTCTTCTTATCATCCATAGACAGATGGTCAGACTGAGAGATTGAATCAATGTTTAGAGCAATATTTGCATAGTATGTCCTTCCATAACCCCAAGCTTTGGTATGGGTGGTTGTCATTAGCTGAGTTTTGGTACAACACTCATGCTCATGCCTCTTTAGGCACTACTCCATTCAAAGCCTTGTATGGCTATGATCCTCCTTTTCCAATTGTAACACAAAATGAGACAGCTAATGTAAATGAAGTCAGGGATATCTTGCAAGAAAGGAAGCAGTTAGTACAACAGTTGAAGGATAACCTGCAACTGTCCCAAGCCAGGATGAAATTTTTTGCTGATAGGAGGAGATCAGATCGTTCCTTTGTGGTTGGAGACATGTTATACTTGAAGTTACAGCCTTACCGCCAGTCTTCTACGGCAAGAATGTGAAGCTGAGTGCACGATATTTTCGTCCTTACAAGGTGTTGCAGAAGCTTGGGTCTGTGGCTTACAGGTTGGATTTGCCTATGAATGCTGATATCCACCTAGTTTTTCATGTTTCTTTGCTGAAGAAACACCTTGCTGCTGATGTTGAGTGCTCGGTTCAACCTCCTATTACATCATCCAGTGGCTTAGTTCTTCAAGAACCATTGGCCAGTTTGGACTCTCGCACAGTGCTGCAACATGGGAAGCAAGTGCAGCAAGTTCTGATTCAATGGGCAAATCTTCAAAGGTCTGATGCAACATGGGAAGATCTTAAGTTCATCAAGAGCCAATTTCCTATGTTTGATTCGTAAGTCAAGAATCTTTTCTTAGGGGGGAGTACTGTCATGAATTCTCTTAGTTGTATTCAATAAGTGCATGTGTTAGATACCAATTAAACATGTAATGCTTTCTACGCTTTGTTTAGAAGGAAAAGTCGGTTGAGGTAGTTAAAAGAGCTAGATATTTTAGTTACTTAGCCGCCTCTTTTGAATTAGTATAAGTAGTGGTTCCTTCCTTTGTAATCTTCATTCAAGAATATAGAAAATATCTCAATTCTCTCTAATTCTCATCTCTAACTCAATTCTTTCTCATCTCACATTCCCTCTCCTAGGTTATGATTCAAGATTGAACTTGAATCATAACAGATAAGCCACTCTACTATGTGATCGAGTGTTCCTCTATTTCCTTCTTGGACAAACTATTTGCTAGTATGATACCACAAGCAAAAGAAATCCAAGATAGTCTTTCCCTCTTCATTTCCACCTCTCTATCCAAAGTCCCTAGGGATCCATAACATTTCCTCATGACATTGGAGTGATTGACTTGAAGCCTAGCACTAGAGGTGGCCACGGGCCCGCAGGCCTAGCCCTTGGGCGGGGCTGGGCTTGGGCCTAGCCCTAACCAATGGGACTAGCCCAGGCTTGGGCCCGGCCCTCTTTTTTTCTTTATATGTGTGTATATATATATATATATACACACACACGTACATAAAAATAATCATTTTGACCAAAAAAATTAATCATAATTTATTAATAAATAATATAACATACAATACAATCACAATATTGCCTTATAAAATTATAAATATATTTTATAAAATGAAATATCGTATAACTTTTTACAAGAATATAACTATAATAATATAATAGTATCCTATAAAATTATAAATATATTTTATATGACAAAATGTATCATAACGTACTAAAAAAATAGAATTATAATAATATAAATAAAAAATACAATTATAAAAGAAGTTATATTGCCCAAACGGGCACTAGCAGCCCTTAATGGGCCAAGCCTGGGTTTTGAAAAAGCCTCCCCATTTTTGAGGAGGCCCATGGCCCAGCCCGCTAGGGGACCGGCCTGACCCGGCCCGACCCACTGGCCACCTCTACCTAGCACCAAACTTGAGGTGGAATGCATGAATCTAGGCCCAGGTTTATTCCAAATCCTAGAACACAAATAGGTAAGAAAATATGAGTTAACGGTTAATTTTGGATCTACAACAAGAATCTAAGCAAGCCATGTCATCCTTGAACACAATCCCAGCTCAAGCACAACAAAAACCCTGACATGCACAAGCTACCAGATCCTTTGACTCATTAAAGAGCAACAGCGGATGGACTTATCATTACAACCACAAACTGGTTGACACATAACTTGCCTCACTGTGTGCCACGAACCTTGAGGTCGTGACAATGCTCGGTCCCGACCTTGGGGTAGTGACCGAAGGGATAGAGGTTAGAGTTTAGATGGGGAGCGAAATTTGAGATAGAATTTGGGATGAGAAAGAAATTAGGCTTTAGATGAGAAGAGAATAAAAAGAACACTTAAGATGAGAAAGAGATTTCATTGATAATTCAAATTGATGCCCATTACATTGCAATGTCACTCCTATTTATACTAAAACACTAGTATTAATTCAAAAATAAGTAAAATATCTAAATTATCTAAAATACCTAAAGAAAATAAGGAAATATAGGATAATTACAAAATAGGACAGTACTGTGGCTGAGCTGGTAAATTTGGGCTTTTGCCAGACCCGAGGACTGCTGCCTGTGACCTGGCTGTGAGCTGAAGGCAATGACAGACAGAGCAGTGCGGTGCCAACGGAGGGACTGACTGTGATGCTGGGAAGGCTGACAGACGAAACTAGGATGCGGCGTTGGGACATGGAACCACGGACCTGGACAATGACATTGTAACGGCGTTGAACCGGACTCAACTCCCTCCGTCGTGACAACCCTTGCGCCACCCTGGCGCTGCTATGCGCAAGTAATGCGCATCATAACCACAACCATGTGCTTAGCTTCCCCTTTCATGCATAAACCGAGACCAACCAAACTCTTTTATTTCCTTAGCTTCTTTTCAGACCATGCGTGACAAGGTCGCGGCTAAGGTTGTGACATTGCCTCCCTCTCGAAGCAATCCTTGTCCTCAAGGATTGAAGTTTGGGAATTGCTCCCGAATGAAGGCTAGGTCCTCCCATGTGTTCTCATCCTTGGACCAGTTTCTCCATTGGAGTAAGACTTGGTGCACTCTTCTCTTATTGCGCTTGGTTACTCAATGTCTAAGTATGGCTATGGGCTCAATAGTAGCAATCTTCTGCCCTTTTGTCCTTCGCAATCGCTCAGCCAACCCACCCACCTTCTTCTTGATTGTCTTCACCATGTCCTTGCTTGACAATGAGTTCAAGGAGGCTTTCTCCGTAGAGCCTTGTAATTCTATCTCCTTTCCCTCCTTGTGACATGAGAATTTGAGTGCAACAAAATCGAACGTTATTGATCCATACTTTTGGAGTCAATCCACTTCAAAAATCAAGTCGCTGCGCCTCAACACAAGTGCCCTTAAGTCGTCCATGAACACTTCACCTTGCACCTACCATTCTACTTTTGGACAACATAAGTAGCTAACCAACGATTCTCCATTTGCCACCGTGACTGTCATTACCGCGGTGGGGAGGCTTTGCAACTTCAATTCCTTCACCAAGTGCTCGAATATGAAGCTGCTAGTGCTCCCACTGTACACCAAAACCGTGACGGCTCTCTTGTTGATGCTTCCTTTCAGCTTAATGGTGATGTGTGTGAGTTTACCAGCCAAAGCATTCAAGGAGACTTCCATTTCTTCATCTCCTTCTTCTTGGAATGCTTCTCCATCGTCATAGCCCTTATCTTGCTCTTCCGCCTCTACGACTCCGCTCATGCTATTTAATTGTTTGCTTTTGCATATATGACCCAGGAAGTATCTTTCGTGACAACAATAGCATTTACCCAGTTCATGCCTGGGCTGCAAAGAGCCTGCTGACGCCGTCTGCCCAACCTTGGACAAGGGAAGTTTGACACTGGAATTGGCAGAACATGACTGGGCGTGGGGCTGGTTCAACGCGCTAGTATTGAGCACGATTTCCTCCTTACGCGCCCGCGGTGGTCTGTGTGTGGCCTCACTCCGCCGTATGTTCCCCTTTACCTCTTCCACCGCTATTTCCTGCAACCTTGCTTGTTCAAAAGCCATATTCAGATCTTGCTGACGGTTGGCCTTCACCGAAGCCCTTATAGTAGGCTTCAACCCACTGAGAAAGCTAGAGAGAAAGAAGGCCTTGCTTAAGGCCGGATGGCATACTAACATCCAACCCTTAAGTTCTTCAAAACGAGTCTGATACTCCTCTACCAACCCAACCTGAGATGCCTTGCTGAATTCTTTAACGACATCTTGTAAAGATTGAGCCCCAAATCTCTTACACGTCTCCTTAGTCATGCATATGACTCAAAGCTATTTCTACCCACTCTCCGTGGGAACTTGATACCATGTAAAGAATTTGACTCTGTGGGAACCTGATACCATGTAAAGAATTTGAGACACTTCCTTACCCATGCCCATGGGTTTGTCCCATTGAATTTTGAAAATCGAGCTTCGGGTTATAGTTTGGGTTCCAAGGTCGTGCGCTGCCCATGTAGTGGCTACAATCTCCATCCTCCATATGACGGGATGGAACCCTTGGTTCACTCCTATGCTCCTGGGTACAATCGGGGGGTGGAAGCACACCTTGCCCACCAAGTCTCACATAATTCTCGGTTGCCGTTGTTTCCCTGTTAGCCGCTACCTCAGGTATAACTTCTTGGACCTCTTCGGGGCATTTCTCTTTACTTCGTAACATTCTCTTCACCATCTCGGTCAAGGAATCCATGGAAGTTTTCAGCTCTTTTTGTCCTGATTGAAGTTCTTCTTGAGTAGATCGATGCTCCCTGTGAGCGAACCGAAACTCTTCATTAATACGGTTTTGCTCTTCCCTGTCCTTCGCCCTATCTCACTGCCACACTCTGCTCAATGGCCTCGAATCGTCCATGGGACTCGGTGGTGCCTTTGGAGGAGGACATGGTTAATGCAGCATGGCAGCTTCTTGTTATTGCCAGCTTCTTGATCGCAAGAAGGCTCTGATACCACTTGGCACGAACCTTGAGGTTGTGACAATGCTCAGTCCCGACCTTAGGGTAGTGACCGAAAGGATAGAAGTTAGAGTTTAGATGAGAAGAGAAATTTGAGATAGAATTTGGGATGAGAAAGAAATTTGGGTTGAGATGAGAAAAAATAGAGAGAACACTTAAGATGAGAAAGAGATTTCATTGATATTTCAAATTGATGCCCATTACATTGCAATGTCACTTCTATTTATACTAAAACATTAGTATTAATTCAAAAATAAGGAAACTATCTAAATTATCTAAAATATCTTAAGAAAATCAAGAAATATAGGATAATTGCAAATAAAACAATACTATGTTTGAGTTGGCAGATTTGTGCTGTTGGCAGCCCCAGGGACTGCTGCCTGTGACCAAGCTGTGGTATGAAGGCAGTGACAGACAGACCAGTGTGATGCCAATGCAGGGACTGGCTGTGACAATGGGAAGGCTGACAGACGGAACTGGGACGCGACCCTAGGACAGGGAACCACGGAGCTGGACAACGACATTGTCACAACGCTGAACTGGACTTAACTCCCTCCATCATGACAACCCTTGCGCCACCCTAGCGCTGCCATACGCAAGGCTTGCGCAATCTTGCGCAATCATAACCGTAACCATGTGCTTAGCTTCCCCTTCCATGCATAAACCAAGACCAACCAAACTCTTTTATTTCCTTAGCTTCTCTTCAGACCATGCGTGACAATGTCGCGGCTAAGGTCATGACACTGTGAAGACACAAATACTTATTTTCTAAGTGAATGCCCACAGGAAAGAATCAAGCTCTATTGAATCTAGTTTTCCATATTTATCACCACAGAAGGCACATGTCTCTCTTGATGTTCTCAACTAGGAATATACCATTGAGACCTCAGTATTACCCAACTCAATTAACAACCATCTTTTTGAATTATGTCACACTAGATCAACAATGTAGCAGATAAAGAATAGGCTTTTGTATTGAAAAGTAATGTCCAACGTTTTCTTCAAACCGACATGCTTTCCACATATAACTCTCATATAGTGCACCATTAACACCACTGAGAAGGCAATTATGAGGGGTGAGCATCATTGAACCTTGTTTCCCACTTTCGTACTGCTAGGATTGATGTGTTCATTACCTTAACCGAATAACTACCCTCTTTGGAAAAGCAAATGCAATCCAACACCCAGTCAATGATAACCTCATATAAGGACAATTCAACTTAATTGGAGGCCCTTCAGAAACAGCCTCTGTACATGGTAGTACCCTGTAGGGGTAAGGCTGGGTACATCTTACCCTTCGCCCACCATGCCTTGGTAGGAGTCTCTTTGAGCCATTAGACTAATGTTGTTGTTGGGTTCCAGTTAACTCCCAAACGAGTATCCCAAATTCGAATTTCAACGACAAAGGAGTTAATTTACTCCAAATTCCAAACTTATTATGGATGACACATCTTTCCATATCCCTTTTCTGACAATTGTGTCGGGAAAATAGCATGAATGAGTAACCAAAAAAGCAACCTTGCGATGCTAGAGGCTAACTCAAGATGAGGGCAAAACAAAACTTGAACCGACTTTGAGAAGGACTTCAGCAGGGAGACCTCACACTGAACACTACAGACTACGAATTTAAGCAAAAAGACCGAGACAAGATAATTAAATGGCTGAAAGAATGAAATTCAAAGAGGAAAGATCGAACCAAAGGAAGTTGTCGCACCATGAAGTTCACCACTGCTCTAAGTCGTTTATTCCCTAGCAACAGTACAAACGAAATCGTCAAAAAATCCGACACCCAAGGTTAACATAACACTCAAGACAGGAGTGTTATCTCAGATGACGAGTTCGAATATGCCACAACTTGCTCAGTAACAGAGGAATAAAGAAACTCAAAGAGGTTGAAGATGAAGAAGAGTATGTTGTTTGGTGCATCAGTCAATGCCCCAAAGCACTATATTAAAGCAACAGGTGGTTATGGAATGTAGGTGTGAAATCCGACCTTAATTAGGACAGTGGACGGATATGGAAGAGCGAATTCTAGCCTCAGCTAAGAAAACAATGGATATGGAGAGAGTGGGTGGTTACACAGTCAACATGTATCTTGAGCTCAAGCTCGAGCTTGAAGTAAGACAACACCTTGAGCAAGCACCCTCGAGGTTGGTGAGGGATGACAACTCCAGCTTGAGCTTGAAGCCAAAAAGTACTCGCCTCAAGTTTGATTTCGACAACTAAAACATGAAGGCCGTAAAAATAAAAGCCCAGGTCGGAAAAAGTCCACACCACAACACGACGGGCCGCCCAGCCCAGTGCAACGTGCACGTGTGTGGTCCACTACCTACTCTAGGCCCGCAAGACTTTATGAAGTCAAAGGAAAGGATATATAAAGTAGCTTACCCACCTTTACAGTTTCTATATGAGATAAGAGAGTTTGAGCAACTTGAACAAAATTGAAGCACATTATCCCGAATTCTAATAAAAAGTACATACATCCTTTAGGGATACCAAGCGAAGTGAAGCCTTTTGTACATAAACCTAATCAAAGTCTAAATAAAATCAAGTATGCCTCGTCATAAGTCATCGTGTAATCTTCAGGTTATAGATAATAGAAGTTCAAAGGCAATACGATCGAAAATCAAGCAGACAATTCGTACTACGAATGGACAACATTCCCAAATTCAATATACTCACACTCCCAAATCAGTCCTGAGATGGCAATACGTTATAAGCACTTAGCCTACAAGATAACAAAACTACGCCATAAATCAATTGTAAATGTGCACAAAAGGATGAGAATTATCAACATAGAAAAAAAGGAAACGAGATGGGGAAGATGGGGAGGCTAGTACCTTTTCTGATCATCGTGGCGACGACATACGAAGAAAGATGGATGAAAGCGGCAAGAAGAGGTGGAATTGGAGGAAGGAGAGTAACTGCGCTTGCATCTCTTGCATACTCTTTCCTTCTCTCTTTCTTTTCCGCTGGCTGCTCTCACCTCCATTTTCCCCTCCTGCCTCTCTTTTTCCATGAACATCTGGAACAAGCGCAACGGAGCACGGCAAATAGACGACTTGCGTCCCGCTTTAGTTATTAAAGTGGCAAACAATGGTCCATTTGATCACTAAAATTAAAATTTGAAAACTTTAGCCACTCAATTCATAATAATAATTTATTTTAGTAATTTAAGTGATTTAAAATAGATAAATTAGTTACTCAAGTCAAATTTTAAAATATTTAGTCATCAATTTTTAATCAAAATCGCTTTTGATCATCTAAACGATTTCAAATAAATATGTTAGGCACTCAAGTATGAGTTTAGAAAATTTTATTACTCAACTTTTCAAATAAAAATTCATTTTGTTTACTAAAGTGATATCAAAATGATAAAATTCATCATCTAAGTAAAAAATAACAAATTTATTTATATTTTTGAATAATTCATTTCATTTGTCCTCATTTTTCATTTTTCAAACTAGTCATTGGTGTTTTTTTTAACCAAAATGACCCTCATTTGATTCTTGGTATTAGATAAAAATTTAAAGATTAAAAACCAATTTGATATTAAATAGAAGGGAAACATTCACTTAAATACCTTAAAATTTGAGCATTATTGTTTATGTATCCTGACATTTCAATATATACATGTGCTTATGTGCTTCATATTTTATATGTTTTATAATACATTCCTGTGATATTTCGTCTATTTCGTGTGTGGCGTGGAATAATTTATGTTCATTTAGGCTTGGACACATTGGAGCAAGGACATCTTTTAAAAGCAGTGAAGAACGCGCTAAAACGGACTAATTCAAAGACTATGATGAGAAATCCAACCATGTGTGAAAAAAGAACCCATCGGGTAGAATATTTGGTCTTACAGTTTAAAACAACTAATTTTCCGCAACATATATATATATATACACACACACACACACTTGCCATTAGGGCATGCTGCCGCTATAAATTTTGGGATCTTTTGACTATTTTTTTTCCTCTTCTTTACTTTCCTCGAGCAACCAAAAGTAGGGGTGAACAAAAATCGGTCAAGATCGGTGGAACGGACCGGACCGATGGAACGGACTGGACCGGCCATTTCGATCAAGGACCAGACCGAACCGACCATATATCGGTCCGGTCTTCGGTCCTAGTATATGGGCTTAATCGGTCTTCGATCCGGTCTGGTCCAAGATTGGAACACTCGAAGACCGGACCAAAGACTGATCAACATCAATTATGCATTAAATATTTTGTAAATAATTTTAATGTATAATTAATATATAATATATGCATCTAAAAATATTAAATCTTAGAAAATTAAAATTTTATTTTTTACTATTTAATAATTATATAAATATCTCGTAGAACTACAACAACAACAATAAGAAGCCTAGTGCCTGCAAGGGCTCCCACAAAAGCAGGGTCTGGGGAGGGTAGATGTACGCAGCCTTCCCCCTTGAGGGGTCAACCCTGAAGAGAGGCTGTTTCCGAGGACCCCCAACCTGAGAAGCCTGAGAGCTAGTCCGCGGCATAGAGAATGAGACCTGGGCTCGCTCGTATAACTAACCTTAAATTATATATATTGTATAAATTATATTATTATTGTTATTTTCTTATTTTTAACTTTTATATGAAAATATTTTTCTTCTTATAATTGCAATTGTTAGATAAAAATTAGTCCAAATCGGTCCGGACCGGTTTCTAACCAGTCTTGGACCGGACTGACCCGGTTTTAATCGGTCTGGTCCTCGGTCTCATGATTTGACGTACTTTCGTCTTCGGTCTGGTCTGGTCTAGTCCAGTTCAGTCCGGTCTTAGACCGATGTGCACCCCTAGCCAAAAGAGATTGGAATTTTTTGAAGGCTGAAGCACAAGTGGTTGGAGTATTTGAGATTAAAGCGAGAGTCCGCCAACGTTGATCGGGAGAGTCTTCAATCAAATAAGTTTTCTTCACTTTTATTTTTTTGTGATGTAAAAAACTCCTATGGAGGAGTAGAATCGTAGTTTAGGGGTGAAGATTCGATAATGACTTTTCTTATACTATTTTCGGCACCCTGTGGGAAATTTTATATTTTAGATTGGTTTTTCTTTTATATACTTGTAGCCATGATTTGGTTTACCAACTTATTTTAGTATTGCTTTGTGCTGTAGCCTAGACTATATTACAATAGGTTCTTCATGAGTGGTCATGGTTGAGGTTGTACCCAATCCTGAATATAATTTTTATTCAAATTAATACTAAATTAGGAGTGAAAAAGGAAATTGTTAGTGCTATTGCGATAATATATGCTATATTTAGAAAGATAATATGGAGTTATGCTCTCAGACTAGCTTATTACCCTAATCCCTAACTTAAGTATTAAATCTAGGTTTAACAGAAAATTAGGCGTGATATAGGAATTTAGTAATGCTATTGAGATCATGTATGCTACACTTAGAGTTATAAGATGGGTCATGTCCTTAGATTAGTTCATTACCATAATCCCTAGTTTAATGTAAACATAAAGCTTGTAGCCTAAATCTTTGTGATAAAATAATGATGGGATTTGATTTAGGCTAGCCGAAATGCACACCCCAAACTAACATTTGATCGATTGACAACAAATTCACTGTTTAATTTGTTAATTTCATTAATTGCTCAACCTTTCCAACAAAAACCCAAAATCAAACCGCTCATTAATAATTGAATCCAACTCTACACTGATTCCCTGTAGATATGTCACCCATATACCCAACTTAGCAACGATGAACTCGTATGCTTGTGAGTACATGGTTTTAAAATACTTTTAAAACAACTATCAGGTGCCCTATGGTTTTACACTTAGGTACCTTACATCAAAACTTGAGGAATTTTGTACGAATATGACTAGTTTTTTAATAACACATAATTATAATAATATATATAAATGTCAATATCTTCAACAAAAATTCAGCAAATTAATAAATTATAATAAAAATTAATTGAATGTTGTTGCAAGCTACCTAAATGTTGCCAAAATCATATATCACATTAGCACTTTTTTGGCCAAAAAAATCATAAAATTCATTAAATATTCCAATAAAATTCTATTAAATATTCCAATATATATAGGAATCATATTTTATATTAACATTTTCCAACAAAATCTATAAACTTTCGACAAATGGGTACTTGATTGATAAAATTTTAAAACTTCAGGGTATCTAAGTGATAAGTTGTTTAACGCTCAAAGTGCCCCATTGTATTTATTGAAACGTCAAGATACCTAGGTAATAAATTATCAAATCTTAGGGTCCCACACTGATAAGTTTTTGAATAAAACATTAGAAAATATTATAAAAAACAGGAATCATTGAATGTCAAGTGCTTTAAACATGAGAAATTATAATGCACTTGCTATTTATCGACTCCTTTTTTTTAAAATATTCCTTTATTTCTTCTTTTTAAGAATATTTTATCAATTTTTATATAATATCAAAATTGATTTATAATCTTTTAAATTTTATGTAATGTTAATAATAAAACAAGGACCAATTTGCTACAAATAAAACATGAAAGAATACTATGACAAAAAAAATTATATAAAGATCAATGAAATAAATAAGGGGTTATTTATATTTTAGTACCCCGACATTTTTAAAAATAATAAAAAGAACCCTAACCTTTTTGAACTATTAAAAAGGCCCCTAAGTTTTTGTTGTATCAATAAAAAGGCCCCTCTCAAGCCTGATGACGTTATTTTTCATTGACAGAGCTAACATGACAATTGCTTTTTATTAATGGTATAATAAAATGACCACCTATTCGCTTCAGCACCCTTTTTATTACTTTATGAGCACAAAATTCAAGATATTGTGTTATGTAGAAACTATTTATTTTCGCTTAGTTTGTTTCTAAATATAGTTATTAAAGGATATTTTTATCATTTTACTGTAGCCTTAATAAAAACACAGCTGTCACATTAGCTATGTCAAATAAAAATGACATCATTATGTCACATAGAAGCCTTTTTATTAATGCGACAAAAACTTAGAGACCTTTTTATTAATACGACAAAAACTTAAGGGCCTTTTAAATAATTCAAAAAGGTCAGGGTCCTTTTTATTATTTTTAAAAATATCGAGGTACTAAAATATAAATAACCAAATAAATAAGTCAAAAATATAATTAAATTTGTCTTTTCTATTTGGATGGTGACTTTTTATGTGAAGTTGAGTGCTAAAGTTTTTAAATTATTAGTTGGGTGAGCGACTTGTCTATTTTAAACCATTGGGTTGATTAAATAAGACTTTTATTGGAAGTTGAATAATTAATTCTCCAAAAATTTGACTTGGGTGACCAACTTATCTATTTTAAACCACTTGGGTGACTAAAAGGAACTTTTATTTTGAGTTGGGTAACTAAATCTTCGAAAATTTGACTTGGGTGACCAAAAGGAAACTTAACTCGAAAATAGACTGGCGAGGCACTTTAGAGAAACAATTTATGAAATAAGGCCTGGCAATTGGGTCGGATCGGTTTATTGTCTAGTCGGTTTAGATTGGGGTCGGGTGAACCTTGAGTTCATGTCACTTTATGCCAGTCCTGTATTGCGTTGACCTCAGGTTGAATCAAACTATGGGTTGGATTAGTTTTGGGTTACTTCACCAAGGTTGGTAAGGTTTTAGGTTGACTTACCATGTTATTATAATAATCTATTTTTTTATATTTTCTTTTGTTTAAAAATTAAATGATTTGTTTTTGTTGTTTTAATCTAATTAGGTCCTATTTGGTACATGAAATTGGAGCCTGAAATTTTGGCTGAGACTGAAACTAGAGCCTAAAATTTTTCAATTGTTTGATTCACTTGTTCAAATTAAATTTTAACTAAAAATCATGTATTCCAATTCCTCGAGAAAGGTGTAAGGAATCGCAATTGCATAGTAACTTTGCTAGCCTGAAATCCAAAATGACCCATTTGATTAACCTAAATCCAAAATGACCCAAAATCCAAAGACTTGACACAATCTAGATTTGACTAGAACCTCAAGATCACCAAACTCAAATAGCTTGAACTTGAAATAACCAGAATCAATTTAACTCAAAGCAACCCCATTAACCTGAAACTTGAGAGGACTCAAATCTATAAAATTAAGCTGCCCACTTGAATGTGACGTGGCCAAGTTTAGCCCAAAGTCAATATGACCCGACTCAACTGACTCAAAATGAATATGACCCTAACAGAAAATGATCTGGCACATCTCACTCTCACCCTAAATTTGACATGCCCTTAGATAACCCAAAATTTGAAATGATGAAACTTGTTTGACCCAAAACCAAGATAACTCATGCTTGAGATGACCTAAATCAACTCAAGCTTAACTAATTATAGCTTGAATCCCGCAAAGACTCAACCTGATTAATTGAAAAACTAAAATGACTTGGAGAAAAATAATTCGACATGACTAAAACTCAACCAGATTTGATTCGGAACTAATATAACTCGAACTTAGAGTGATTCGATCCTACCAAAATCCAATACTAGCTATTTCAAAGCTGCTCCAACTCGATTGACCGAAAACATGTGATGACTTGAATTATTATGTAATTATAATTCTAAGCTCTAATTTCTTTTATTAACCAAATAATTGAATTTTAATTCCATCAAAATTTCAATTCTAGTGGAATTGGAATTGAAATTCAAATTTCGCAGTCTAATTCCAATTGCATATGTCAAACAGAGCATTGATAAAAGTATCAAAACCATAAATTTATTAATCTAGGAGAAATGCTGGGGACACTCTCTCACCCCTTACACTCCCGTGCAGTTGCCTACCATTACAGATATCTAGTTAGTTATATTTAGGTTTATATGTTTAATAATTGTTGGGTGAGCAATTTTAATTTCATAAACTAAAATTACTTATAACGGTTGGATCTAGCACAACGGAATCATAATTTAAAATTCAAAATTTTAAATAATTACATATTTACAACTCTAATTAAACATAACAGTGCAATAGTAGACATAATCATGAAAAAGTAATTAAATACAAATTTAAAAGTATTAGTCTAGAGTTCTCATACCTCATTATAGACCACAAGTGAAAAGATGCTCCAACTACACCTCTAAGATCTTCTTTGTAATCTCTCTTCGCACACGATGTGTGGGCTTTGTAATATCAAGTAGTTCCTTTAAAAACAATTTTTAAAGATCTAACGGGAGAGAGACTTTGCCTCTTCAACTCACCAATTGAAGAATTAGGCCGAAGTTGAATAAATTACTTAATCCTAATGAGCCGGCTTTTGATTTATATGGAAGACTAAATAGCTGGCCTATTAATTTTAAAATAAAAATAGAATTCTTGATAAGTCAAAATACCAAATTCCCAACCTTAACACATCACAAGGTTGTTGGGAACGTATTTCAAAACATTTTCCCCAAACGACTAGAGCAGGCGGCAGTAAACCAATTTAACATTCTTAATTTTAAATCTAAAGCATTGATCTAATTAAACTATTTAATTAGACCTAAATCTTACTCTAATAGGTTCATAATATAACTAATAAAAACATTGAATAAAACATATATAAACATATGTAAACATATAATATAGAATAAACGAAATAAAGAAAAAAAAAATTAAATATCAAATATTTAATTTAGACATACCTTAAGTGCGAATCCTAGCCCCGATTTGTTGATGTGAAATTAGAAGAAAACTTCTTGACATCTGAAGGTTTTCTTCGCAATAACTTCTTTTAGCATCGGAATGTGGCTCCCAAATTATTTAATTTTGGGAAAATTTTGAAACAAATTTTTTTTTTTTTTTTTGTTCTCTCCGAAAAATAATTTTTTAGAAAAATTATGCTATAATTTAATTTAGAAAACCCTAAACCAATTTTGGTTTTTCATTGTGAGATGAAAAATAGGTTCCAAAAGCTAAAAAGATGCCTTAATTACAAACTCAAGGCTAAATGACACATTTTTATACAAAAAGAAAGGAAAAAACTTGACGTTAGCTCAATCCGCTTGAAGTTAGAGCTTTTGTAAAACTGTGTTAATGTCATGTGTCGCGGCGCTATTGGCCAACAGAGTTAGGCGTGGATTGCTATCCGCGCTGCCCGTCAATGCCCACATCCAATGCGCCACGTGGTGCTCGCAGATAGGGCAATAGCATTACATATATATATATATTAACCTATTTGGTGTTTTTCCTTTTTTTTTTTTGTTTTGTTTTGTTCTGTTTAAAATTCCCCATGTATAAAATTTATATCATGAATATTATTTGGTAAAATTAATTTATTCATCTTATGAATATATAATTCATCTCACGAATTATGTTTAGCAACATTAATTTATTCATCCCATGAACAAATAATTTATCTTATGAATTTATTTTAAATATTTTCAAATAGTGTTTACGTTAAGGCTTGCAGATGGACCTTAGGGACAATTTAACTCTAGCTCCAAATGGGTCAAATCTGATTATCACCTCATGATAAAAATTGATTACCATTTCATAAAACTTAATTCCACTAAATAAGTTTTATTGCACTCTAGAATTAAATATATTCACTCAAGAATTCCCCAAATAATTTATTGCGACAATCAACCACTCTATTACATGTTCGTGAGAAAAAATAACTTTAACTATTATCGTTGTTTTTCTCACATCTATCACTGTAGTTCCCGACTCGCTCTTCTTCAACAATTCATAATACATAAACAATTTCCATAATAATTCTAAATGTCACACATATGGAATACTCTGGTCAAAGATTTTAGAATTTGTTCATATATTTGTAAATCAACTAAGGGGACATCTTACATCGTAGATTACTAGTAAAATATCCATTCCTACTACACTTCATGCAATTGTCGGACGACGTAAGATCCTGATTATTCACTTTTAACCTCATCTTTTTGGGTGTCAAAGCAATTAACATTCCATGCACGAGTCCAGACTATTTCTCGGATTTAGAGTTATCATCTCACACAATTAATTATTTCTGATAGCATTAAAGAAATAACTAATTCAGATGGTCCTGCTCAGTGTTCCAATTTGATTGAAAACACTAACATAATACTCTTGGATACCTATTTACATGACCAAGACAGGCCATCAAAAGTATGATATTATAGTCTTATCAGACAAGTTGTCCAAACTTATCATCGACTACGAACATATTTTGACAACATGTCGCTAGTTTGATCTAAATCTTTCTGTAATTCAATCTTATTGACCACTTAAACCAAACCTGACATATCATCTTGGGCAACATCCATTTTATGCAACGTTTTAGAAAAACAATCACGCATGTTTGACTCGTAAAGTATAATCAGATAATAAATAAATAAAATAATTTTATTTGTTTAATATTTAAAACAAACTAATTGGGTTTTTCTACGACACATATTCCAACAATCTCCCACTTGTCCTTAAACCCAAATAACTTGCATTGCATAACTATCCCCTAGGGATTTGTTAACATTTTTGCTATAAACTTCAACCAATACTGATTTGACATTGTCTCATTTTTTTGCTTACATGCTTTCATTTATTAGGAACTCTCTGTGTCAACTAATCTACTCAATAATTCCCTAGTTGCCAAGTACCGGACTTCCATAATGAAGTAAGCAATACAAGACTGCTTCACTCTTCACCATATAAAGACTCCCACTATAAGGGTAAATAGGAATTTTGATGTCAAACATCTAAACTACCTTTTAAAACAAACGACCCATGATAAACCCAACATACTTTTTTTGGAATCTCAACAAAGCTTGATCCTAAGAACAAAGTTGGTTCATCTTAGGTCTTTTACTTTTAATTAATTGACTAGACAATAAAAACTGAACATCCCATAACACTTCTACACAATTCTCAATGAGTAGAATGTCATCCATATACAACACTTAAAAAGTCAACCATTGACTTAAATCCCTAGGACTTGATTAACCACCATTGAATTTATTACTCAATGAACAAGATGCTTATTTAAATTTACAAATAGACTAGGTCAGTTTGCATACTATATGCTCCCGACTCTTGGCAACAAATTTTTCTGGTCATATCATATACATAACCTTTCGAGATAACCATTTAGAGAACATCATCTTGATCTCCACTTTGCCGTATCTCATCATATGAAACATAATGGATGAGTATCCTTATGGAATTAAGCACAGCATATAGCTAGAAGGCTTCATCAAAGATGATTCCTTCCTATAGGGTATTCACCCACTGCTATCAATCTAGCGTTGAAGGTCTCTACCTTCTAGTCCACTTAACTCAATATACTTGTAGATCCATTCAGATCTAATCTTAATGTCTTTTGACGCCTCTACAAGTTCCCAAACTTGGTTAAAATACAATTACTCTAACTTTAACTTTTATTGCCCTGACCGAATGGCTTGCATCTTTATAGTTAAGAGTTTAATTGTAGTCTAAATGATTAGATTCATCCTCATTCTTAACTGTTAGACTGAAGACATGAATCAGTCAGGTGACCTTGACCATCTTTCGACTACACCAAAGTTCTCATGTAATTAGTGTGATAATAACCTAGTTGAAGATATATCTAATATATCATCTACACTATAAGTTGTATCGTGCTCTTGAGACACAATATCTCATACTACCAATCTATTTAACACAAGCCATTTGCTAACCTTTTAGAGCACTTTCTAAACATCTTAGATAGCAAATCTTTTGAGATGTAAACGTGACTTATCATATGAATCTTACCATATTTAATGACACATTATTGATCCTTTCTACAACTCTTTGTATTAAAGAAAAATAAGAGTCCTCCTGAATCACCGCTTTGATCTAATCAAAGTGACTTGATATAATTACTAACTGATTCCAACTTAAGTCTTTAATTCTTTGAACTTTGCAAATGATTCAAGACTTCAGTCCTCATAGGTATATCCATACATCAACTAATTGAGTAGTCTTTCATAAACATTTTATGAAACACTCATCGCTTCCACTTGCTTGAACTTTTAGCCGGCCGTGAACATCTTATGAGCAAGTACTAGCAATTTAGTGGTTCTATTGCCTTTACTCTTAAAGGCTCTTTTTCACCATTAATTCGAACATGATTTACATACCGATTATCATTCAAGTACTTAATGATCCATAAGACAAATCAAACTAGTTTTGGGCCAAGTTTAATTTTGGGAGGAATTTTTAACATGTTAGAAGTTCACAAGTTGTGCATTAATTTGAAAATTGGGTTTGTTAAGTCAAGATCTAGTAGTATTGAAGGTCTTGAGGTTATGTTTGATATTGGAAGACCCCTCGATGTTTTGGTGAAATTTGGTTTATGCAATTGGGCTAGAATGGCAGTGTTGGACAGTAACAAGGCAAGTGTGTTGAGCTCCAAATTCAGATTGTGCATTAATCAAGCTATGTGCAGAGAACAAGCTCCATTAGTGCAACCAAATGTGAATCCTCCTGAAGTTATGAGGCTTGGTGGTTGGGTTGATTTTGGAATGCAAAAGCTTTTGGCTGGAAATTCAGACCTGTTGCAGTATTGGAGCATATTACAGAATTAAGGCTCATCTATGATCTGTTGTGGGAGTTCTGTATGGAAGAATAAGAGACACAAGCTTCAGTACTTCTTGAATGTTTGGATGAAGGAGTACAACAAGGAAACAAGATCAATTCTATCTGAAAGTATTTTACAATTCAGCATTAACGAGCAGGATAGATCTCCTCTGGTTCTGAATTTAATCTTATTAACTCTGAATTGTCATATGTGTCCTGATTTGATGTACATTCTTAAGCTCATTGACAAGAAAGCAAAGCTTGATCAATTGAGGCAAATTGGGTGGCTGGAAGAGCTTTGGGTCCAAAGAAATTTGCTGTACAGATTAGAAAGTGTGAGCTGCAGCATTAACAATGTCGATTGGAATGTTTTAGGAGTTCAAGTTATGACATTGTGTCCTTGGCATTCAACAATGGCTTATGAACTCTTAGTTTGTGTGGTCTATGCAAGAGTTTGGGAAGAAAAGGCTGAGACTTTTAGATCTTACAAGTTCACAAACAAGATTCAAGGCATTGAAGTATTAGAAGCTGCTGAAATTCATTGGAGAATTACAATTCCTTCACTGTCAGCAATAAATGAGTTGTTCAGATTGAGTGTGGTTGGTGGTATTAAGGCTTTGGGAAGATGTAATAACTTGTTCGCATCGAGAAGCTTCCCTATGGACAGAAATCGAGTTATATCTGTCATTATGTGATACACCGGTTTAGCACTACTGCAATATTGAGCTCTACAGCATATCATGTGGAATTGGAAAGCAATCAAGAGTTTGTTGAGCATGATCTGAGGTGGTTTAGTAAGTGGATGTGTAAGCAATACAAATTTTGGATAAGATCCAAGATGAAAGCGTTGCAGCTGCATTCTTATGGAATTTCAATGTGTTTTGTTACCATGATTGAGAGATGGGGCTGTTTGAGCTGCAATTGGAAATTTCTTCAATGAGATTTTGATCCTTGGTTCTCTTGGTTTGAGTTTGGAAGACCTCCAGAGATGTTAAAGGACTTCATATACAGTTTTATGGGGTTAATAACATACAAAATCTGTTGTGTAGCATTCTACAAGCAGAAATTCAGAAGCATTGATACGTTTTGTGATTCTCAGCAGCAAGATAGAGTTCTGAGCTGTGTTAATTGCATCATGAGGTGTTGCGGGTGTGTTGTTGATGTTTGGTTTGATCAGTGCAGACCTTCTGAAGAGTATTATACATTCAAACACAAACATTGTTTTGAAACAAGCATCATACAACGTGCTTTACTGCAATTTCAAATTGAGTTGCTTCAAGGTGTCTTTCCAGCTGCAGAACATCCGCAAGAAGTTGTTCTTTACAGTTACAACTCTCTTCTATTCTTGAGGACAAGAATTTTTTCAAGGGGAAGGGAATGTTATGACCCAGGAATCCAAAGCATGGGCTGTTGGTGTCCTGGCTGCTGTCTTGCTGCTGTGGTGCTGCTGCTGCAGGGGTTTGTTGTTGTTGGGCTATTGCGGTTGATGTTTTGTAGCTATATGATGGTAGTTAGTGTAGGAAAGTTGTATTGGCATGTTGAGGATGTAACTAGAATAAGTCTTGATATAATTAGGAGCTTAAGCTTGGTTGAGTCACGTATTAAGTGAAGTCTAGAGTTTGTTAGGCTGTGGTGGTCAAGGTGTTATGATTCATTAGATTTTAGTTTTAATTTTTGGTTGTAATTCGGTATTGTCTCCATTGTGGTGTTGATCATGTATTCAAATGTTAGTTAGGTGGGTTTGGCGCCTTGAGGAGGTCGGTTAGTGGTCAAGCAGGTCAAATCTGGCGGCTGTTGTGTTTTGGTGCCAAAAGCTATTAAGAGTCGGTTAGGTTGAGTTTGTCTTGATTCATTGTATCCGATCATTTATAAATAGGCTCAAAGCTTGTAATTTCTTCATTCAATCAATAAAATTCAGATTTTCCTTTGGAATTTCTCTCTCTTTTCTCATCTCCTTCTCTATTTCTCATCCCCTTTCACTTCTCTTTTCATCTCAACTCTTTCTTCTACAAGGTTAGCCTTTCAATTTGAATTGGAAGCTAACAATTGGTATCAGAGCTAGTTCAAGCAATCAATTGATTGATTGAGGCTGGCAAAATCAAAGAAAATCATAACCGATGGTGTAAGAACTAGATCCGGAGCTGGTGGTGCAAATGTGCAGGATCCGGGAGTGACTTATGCAACTGCTGTTGCTGGTGCAGATGCATCGACCGGTCCTCAGAACATTCCTTTTGATCAGATTCAGGATCTGCGCTACCAGTTCAATCAAAAGTTTGATATCAGCGACAACAATATAGCAAAGCTTGATCAAAAGATAGATCAGTTGATAAAAATGCAGCAGGCACTTCTGGAGAGGGATGCGAATAAAGAAGATCGGCTGCAACAAATTGAGGTGAAGCTTATGCAATTGCAGAATCAGGTTAATAAGTAAGGAGAATCTTCAGTTAATGCAATCCTTAAGCCAGCTAGTCAGATCTTTCAACCTGTTGAGGTGGATCAGCAGCAAAATAATGTTGACAGACCTGAAAGTTTAGTGAGGACTCGAGGAAAATCTCCAATGTTGCAACGTAATGTAGGACCTTCAATCCACATCAGATCAGCTGAGAATCAACCTTCACAACCTGAAATTGCTACAGAAAATCAGGATTGTGCCTTAGGACAACCTCATTCCAGATCGGATGGCTTGAATGCAGATCACAATTCAAGGCAGTAAAATTATGTTTTGCTTCATAGAATTACAGATGATGAGCTCGAGCATCCAGATAGACCTCCTGATCGACAATTTCAGCATAGATCAGTGAGTAATGACAATTCATCTGGTGGCAGGAGTGGTACTTACAGGCAGCCGAGGGTGGAGATAGATCCTTTTGATAGTAAACAACCGGAATCTTGGTTAAGAAGATGTGATCGGTATTTTTAGTATTATATCAGACCCGAGGATGAAAGCTTCAGCTAGCTGCAGTGCATTTACATGGTGATCATGAGGCATGGTATTATAGTTTGTTGAAGAGCAAACCTAATCTTTCTTGGGGCCAATTCGTAGAAGAAATGTGTGAACGATATGGTGAGGAAGAGGTAACTGATGTTGTGGACAACTTTAATATGGTGTGCCAAACCTCAATCGTGAGAGAGTATATGATTAGATTTGAGAATTTAGGAGCTAATTTGCTGTCAATCATATCCATTGCTCCGGGGGACACAGAATCCTATTATGCCTCTTGTTTCATTAGTGGATTGAAGCCTAGGATCAAAAATATGGTGAAAGCCATAGGTCCTAAGACATTGTCTAGTGCTTACAACAAGGCTAAGTTGATTGAAGCTACTTTAGCCAATTCAAGTGACAAGAACAAGCTCCATGGCAGTAGTTTTAGACCGCAGCAGAATAACAATTCTGGTTCCAGATTTAAGTGTGCTGTTGACAAGAGTTCAGTGAGGCTATGCTTTTGTTGTAATCAGCCATATCAACTTGGCCATAGGTGTAAATCTCAGACCTTAATGTAAAAGGGTCCCGTGCTGGTGTTGTTTCTGGCAGTGGAAATTCAGACGCTGAGGAAGACAGTGATGGTCCTTCTTCACAAGAAGTAATGACTGATGATGAAGTTGAGATATCCATGAAGGCATTGACCGGGAGTGGAGCTCATAATACCATTAAAATTAGATGCAAGGCTGGTAAAATCTCCATCATTGTTCTTATTGATAGTGGGAGCACACATAGTTTTGTTGATCCCAAGTTGATTAAGAAAGTGAGGCATGAAGTGACAAAGACTCACCCATTGGCGGTTGTGGTAGCTGATGGCAATTCACTAACAACTCAAAACAAGTGCCTAGCATTTCCATGGTCTATGCAAGATCATCAATTCGCCTTCGATTTTAGAGTTCTTCCCTTAGAAGGTTGTGATATGGTGCTAGGTGTGGATTCGATTAGAACCTTCAATTCGGTGGTATTTGATCTTGATAAAATGACCGTGGCATTTGAGGTTCATGGCACTAAAGTCTCTCTGCAAGGCGTATCAGAGGAAGCTCAGCTCTGATTAATTGATGGTAAACGACTACAAGGTGGAATTAAGAAGAAAGCAATACAATGGCTCGAGCATCTGTTTGTAATCTCCTCTGTCGAGCTGCAGTAGGACATCAAGCCAGAAGTTCAGGCCTTAGTGGAAGAGTTTGAGGGCATTTTTGAGCAACCAAAGAGTCTTCCTCCTCAAAGGAGTGTGGACCATGCCATTCCTCTTCGTGCAAATGCTGATCCGGTCAAGATTAGGCCATACCGTTATGCTCATGGCCAAAAGACAAAAATTGAGAGACAAGTTGAGGAGTTACTTCACATGAATTTCATTAGACCAAGCCATAGTCCTTTTGCTTCACCCGTGATCCTTGCGAAGAAGAAAGATGGTTCGGCTAGAATGTGCATCGATTATTGGCAATTGAACTCCTTGACAGTGAGGGATAAGTTTCCCATTCCCGTCATAGATGATTTGCTTGACGAGTTATATGGAGCATGCTTCTTCTCTAAGCTTGATTTGAGACAGGGGTACCATCAAATCAGAGTTCTTGAGCCGGACATATACAAGATTGCTTTTCAGACTCATCAGGGGCATTTCGAGTTTGTTGTTGTGCCTTTCGGCCTAACAAATGCTTCGGCCACTTTTCAAGCGGCAATGAATGATGTTTTCAAGCCTTTCTTGAGAAGATCTGTGCTCGTTTTCTTCAGTGACATACTGATTTATAGCTCCTCTTATGAATATCATCTCACGCACCTTAGACAAGTCTTTATGGTGATGCGGCATCACAAGTTCTTTGCTAAGTTGTCCAAATGTTCGTTTGCTCAGACAAAGCTTGAGTATTTGGGCCATGTCATCTCTCAAGAAGGAGTTTCCACCAATCCTACTAAGATCCAAGCGATGCAAGATTGGCCAATTCCAATAACCTTGAAGCAATTGAGAGGTTTTTTGGGTTTGACCGGGTATTATAGGAAATTCATTAAGGGATATGGTTCCATTGCCAAACCTCTAACAGAACTCCTAAAGAAGGATGCTTTCTTATGGACAGAGAAGTCTCAAGTTGCCTTTGAAGCTCTTAAGTCAGCTATGCGTGCTGCACCAGTGTTGACAATGCCAAATTTTGAAGAGAGCTTTATGTTGGAGACAGATGCAAGCGGTTAAGGTATAGGGGCTATTCTTTCTCAACATGGAAGGCCTATTGCTTACTTGAGTCAAGCTCTTAGTCCCAAACATCAAGCTATGTCGACATATGAGAAAGAATATTTAGCAATTCTTTTAACCGTTGAAAAATGGAGGCATTACTTGGATGGTCACAAGTTCATCATTCAAACGGATCACCAAAGCCTCAAGCATCTCCTTGAGCAAAAGATTGTGATGAGAATTCAAAAGAAGGGCCTAATGAAGATGCTTGGCCTTGATTATGACATTGAGTATAGAAGGGGCAAGGAGAATGCTGCAGCCGATGCTTTGTCCAGAAAATTTGAGGATGCTGAAGTTGGGTACTGCAGTGCCACAACCGTGGTGGTTCCTTCATGGATGGAAGAGATTTATAAGACATATGAGGGTGATTCTTTTGCCCAAGAGTGTGCAGCTGCTGCCCTTGTGAAGGATGCAGGAAAGAATGACAGTGCAGCTGGTATATCAGTACAAAGAGGTCTGATCAGAGTTCATAGTAGGTTGTATGTTGGATCTGCTACTGGATTGAGGGATCAGATTATACAAGCCTCTCATAATGCAGCTTGGGGAGGTTATGCCGGTATAGAAGGCACTTATCAAAGGGTCAAAGCTTACTTTAGTTGGCCAAGCTTGAAAAAGGGAGTGAGTGAGTATGTTAAGGCTTGTGAGGTATGTCAAAAATCCAAGTTGGGAGATCATTGTTACAAGGACCTTCTTCAACCCCTTCCCATTCCGAATGGAGCATGGATCAACATTAGCATGGATTGCATTGAGGGATTGCCAAGGTCCGAAGGTAAGGAAGTCATATGGGTGGTACTGGATCGTTTCACCAAATATAGCCATTTCATTGCTCTTGCTTGACCTGTTACTGCTGAAAAATTGGCAAGAATCTTCCTTGACAACATTTACAAGTTACATGGACTGCCTTAATCCATTGTTTCGGATCGGGATAAGATCTTCACAAGCACCTTTTGGAGGGAGTTGTTCAAATTGTTGGGTACAACGTTGGCACTTAGTTCCTCTTATCATCCCCAAATGGATGGCCAAACCGAACGTGTCAACCAATATGTGGAGTAGTACCTCCGGAGTATGGTCTTCTCACGGCCTAGAGAGTGGAATCGTTGGCTTTCTTTGGCAGAGTATTGGTTCAACACTCACTTTCATGCATCTATTGGCACTTCTCCCTTCCAAGCCTTGTATGGCAATACTCCTCCTTCTCTAATGTTGCTACAACAACCGAGAGCTACTGATTCTGCAGCAGGTGATTTGGTGCAGCAGAGGAAGCAGATTTTGCAAGTGCTTAAAGATAATCTCCTACAAGCTTGGGTGCGAATGAAATTTTATGCTGACAAAAAGAGGGTAGACAAAAGCTATGAAGTTGGAGACATGGTCTACCTTAAATCACAACCATATAGACAGTCTTCTTTGGCTGTCAGAAGAAATGTCAAGCTAAGTGCTCATTTCTTTGGCCCATACAAATTCTTGGAGAAAATTGGCAACGTTGCATACAAGCTTGACTTACCTTCACATTCATACGTTCACCCGGTGTTTCATGTCTCTCTACTTAAAAAGCAGGTCAAGAGGGGAACTGAGATTGCATGGAAGCCACCTGAAGCAGGGACTAATGGAATGCTACTGCTGCAACCTGCTGCTGTCAAGGCACGAAGAACAATGCATGGTGGAACATGGTGCGTTGCAAGAAGTATTGGTGCAATGGTGCAATGGTGCAATTTGAACAAGAGCTTTGTGACTTGGGAAAATTACAACTTCTTGAAGAGCCAATTCCCTAATTTTACTCCTTGAGGACAAGAAGTTTCTCAAGGGGGAGGGAATGTTATGATTCATTAGATTTTAGTTGTAATTTTTGGTTGTAATTCGGTATTGTCTCCATTGTGGTGTTGGTCATGTATTCAAATGTTAGTTAGGTGGGTTTGGCACCTTGGGGAGGTCGGTTAGTGGTCAAATAGGTCAAATATAGAGGCTGCTGTGTTTTGGTGGCAAAAGCTGTTAAGAGTCGGTTAAGTTGAGTTTGTCTTGATTCATTGTATCCGATCATGTATAAATAGGCTCAAAGCTTGTAATTTCTTCATTCAATCAATAAAATTCATATTTTCCTTTGGAATTTCTCTCTCTTTTCTCATCTCCTTCTCTATTTCTCATCCCCTTTCATTTCTCTTCTCATCTCAACTCTTTCTTCTACAAGGTTAGCCTTTCAATTTGAATTGGAAGCTAACACAAGGCCGTTGGTTAGTTGAGTCAAATGTGGTGGCTCACTTAAGGTCGGTTAGTCCATGTGCTGGCTAGATTCAATGTATTAGATCATATCAGGTAAGTAGTATAAGTAGATGGCTCTAGCTTGTAATCCATAACAACGTTGATGAATGAAATTGATATCTTTGATATCTCTCTCTACTTCTCATTTCCTTTCCCTTCTTATCTTATCTAAACTCTAAATTCTTTTCTCATCTCATACTCTCACTATCCCAACCAAGGTTGAGGTTCAGGAGAAATCTTTGAAACCTTAACATACTGCCAGCAACAATATATTCTTGAGCAAAGGAATCATCTTCATAGGACTTACAAACTTCTTCCATCCATGATGGTAAGACAATGGACACTGCACAATAAGAACCCTGCTCACAATCTTTAAATTTTCGTGAAAGAGCATCAGCTGCCAGATTTTCTTTTCCCCTTCGATACTCAATAGCATAATCAAGACCCAACATTTTTAATAGTCCCTTCTTTTGGATTCTTGTCACAATCTTCTATTCCAAAAGATGCTTAAGACTTTGATGGTCTGTCCTGATAATGAACTTGTGTCCATCTAAGTAATGTCGCCATTTCTCAACAGCTAAAAGAATCGCCAAGTATTCCTTTTCATAAGTAGACATTGCTTGATGTTTTAGACTGAGACCTTGACTCAAATAAGCAAGAGGTCTTCCATTTTGAGAAAGGACTGCTCCAATGCCTATGCCACTAGCATCTGTCTCAAGGATGAACTCCTCTGCAAAATTAGGCATTGGTAGAATCGGAGCTGTGCACGTAGTTGCCTTGAGAGCCTTTAAAGCTGACTGAGCTCGATCTGACCACTTGAATGCATCTTTTTTAAGAAGTGCAGTCAAAAGCTTTGCAATAGATCCATATCCCGCAATAAACTTCCTGTAGTAGCCGGTCAATCCTAAGAATCCCCTCAACTGGTTCAACGACACTAGAGACCAATCTTGCATTGCTTGAACTTTAGAAGGATCGGTTGAAACTCCTTCATATGAGATAACATGGCCCAAGTTTCCTAACTGGGTCTGAGCAAAAGAACATTTTGTCAGCTTAGCAAAGAACTTATGATTGCGCATTACTGTAAACACTTCCCGGAGATGCCTGAGATGATCCTCAAAGGAAGAACTGTATATCAAAATATCATCGAAGAAAACTAGCACTGTTCTCCTCAGGAAAGGCTTAAAAACTTCATTCATAGTGGCTTGAAAAGTGGCTGGAGCTTTGGTTAAGCCGAATGGAATAACCACAAACTCGAAGTGTCCATGATGAGTCTGAAAAGTAGTCTTATATATATCCGGCTCAAGAACTCTGATTTGATGGTATCCTTGACTCAAATCAAGTTTAGTGAAGAAATGTGCTCCATATAACTCATCAAGTAAATCATCTATGATAGGAAGGGAACTTATCTTTCACTGTCAAAGAATTAAGCTTTCTGTAATTGATGCACATCCTTGCCGTTCCATCCTTCTTCTTTACCAGAATAACGGGAGAGGCAAAAGGACTGTGACTAGGCCTGATGAAGCACATCTTGAGTAATTCATCCACTTGCTTCTCAATCTTTGTCTTCTGAGCATGAGGATACCGATAAGGCCTCATATTTACTGGATCTGAATTAGCTTTAAGAGGAATAGCATGATCAACACTTCTTTGAGGAGGTAGAGCCTTTGGCTGCTCAAAGATATCTTCAAATTCTTCAATCAAGGCTCGCACTTTAGGCTGAGTAACTGATCCCAACTTAGTAGGAGAAATAACCAACAATTGTCCAATCCACTGAATGGCACTCTTCTTAAATCCTCCTTGTAAACTTTTGCCTTTGATCAATAGTAGTTATGCACGATCAGCCATGCCTTGCAATGTGACTCTAGTTCCATGAACTTCAAAAGAAACAATCAGTTTTTTAGAATTGAACATCACTTGATTAAAGGATCTCATCCAATCAACACCGAGCACCATGTCACATCCACCCAAAGGAAGAACTCTGAAATCAAAGGTGAACTGATGTTCTTGCATAGTCCATTGAAACGCCTGACACTTGTTCTGAGTGAGAATGGATTTTCCATCAGCTATAGTCACAGCTAATCGACGGGTCTTGATCACTTCGTGTCTCACTTTCTTCACTAATTTAGGATCAACGAAGCTGTGAATGCTCCTACTATCTATAAGAATAGTAATGGAGGTCTTTCCAGCTTTTCCTTTAATTCGAATGGTATTGTGAGCTCTATTCCCTGCCAAAACTTTCATAGAAATCTCAATTTCATCCTCTAACAATTCATCTGGTGACTCCTGCTCAGAACTTTCTTCTATCGCTTCTGTTTCTTCATTGTCAGATTTAACTTCAACTCGAGCACCTCTTGCAGGCATCAAGAATTTGGAGTTACATTTATGTCCTGGCTGATAAGGTTGGCTGCATTTGTAATAAAGCCTTGAAGACTTCTTATCGACAGCACGACTTGCCTTGGAGCCAAATGAATCTCTGTGCTGAGGTTTAGAATTACTTCCTTTGAATTTACTCTTGTCACTTGAAGATACAACCGTGGCTTCAATCAACTTAGCCTTGGCATATGCTTTAGACAAAGTCCTTGGCCTAATAGCCTTCACCATGTTCTTGATTCTTGGCCTCAATCCACTAATGAAGCTAGAGACATAGTATGCCTCAATAGCTTGTGGATAAGTGGCTATCATGCTAGCTCGTAGGTTCTCATGTACTCACTCAGAGTAGTCGTTTGATATACCTCGTTAAAATTATCAACAACATCACCAATGTCCTCTTCTCCATAGCACTCACATAATTCTTCCACGAATTCACCCCACGAAAGATTTGGATTGCTTTTCAACACACTATAGAACCATACTTCATGATCTCCATGAAGATGCACAGCTGCCAATTCTACCTTTTCAGCTTCACTTATGTTGTAAAAATGGAAGTATCGATCACATCTTCTCAACCACGATTGAGGTTGTTTTCCATTAAAAGATTCAATTTGCACTTGAGGTTGTTTGACAGCATTGCTCCTATTACCGAATGTAGCATCATTACTCACTGGTCTTCATTGATGATGCTGATCTGGTGGCTTGTCATGATGTTCAAATTCATCAGATGGATTTCTGTTGTGCAGCATAGCATCTGGAGGTCTGGTATTCATACCTGAATTCTGTCTAGATAATCGAGAATATGCTTGTTCTATGGATTGATCATGAGTCCTTGTAGAAGCATCAACCTCTGGAAGTCGAGTATCAATTGTCCTATTACGATATGGAGGTCTAGCCATAGTTTGAATCAAAGGAGATCCACTACGATTCCAGTCCAGGCTTTCAACACTGTTAATTTGAACTCGTGGTTGCCTTAGTTCTGCTAGAGGAATTAGCTGACTAGCAGGTTGTAGAGTTCCATTTATAGAAGATTCACTGTGTTTGTTAACCTAATTTCCCAACTCAATCAGTTTTTCCTCAAAATGCAAGGATTGCAGTTGTACTTGCTCGGCAAAATTCTTATCTTGTTCCAGTTTCCTATTAATTTGATCCTGTAATCCACCAATCTTGTCCTCAAGACGCAAAGTCTGTTGTTGCATTTGATCAGAAATCTTCAAATCTTATTCATCCTACACCTGTTGAATTCAATTCATTATCATATCCATCTGCAACTTGTAAATTTCATTCATTTGCACCCTAAACTGAGTATGAGTAATAAACTCAAGTCTGGCTGCAGAATTTCCAACAACAACAGAAGCAAATGTTTCATTAGGATCAACATTAGTAGCAGAAGCAGCATTTACACCTCCAGAATGAGTATTAGGCCTTCCGGTCATTGATGATCACAAAAATCAGATTCAAAATTGCGCTTGATCAGGCTCTGATACCAATTGTTAGCTTCCAATCCAAAAGATTGAGAGCTGACCTTGTGGAAAAGAGGTAAGATGAGAAAAGAATTGAATTGAGATGAGAAATAGAGAAGGAGATGAGCATTAGAGAGAGATTATCCAAAAGGAAATCAAATTTTTATTGATTGAATGAAGATATTACATGATTGAGATCTATTTATAATAGATCTTGATACATTGAACCCACACTTTGCTCCTAACCGACTTGAAACAGCTTTTACTAGCAAAAACTAGCTAAGCCGCCATATTTGACCTTGCTTGACCACTAACCGACTTTGGCACCTAAAGACTCACTAACTCACATTTGAACATTACATCAAAATGCATCATTCCAACTATACATCCATTACATGACTCCAAAGCAACCAAATTAAGGAAATCACAACAAAGACCCAACCGAAGCCGCTCAAAACTCCTCGATGGCAAGGTCGAATTGAGACATTAGAAGGGTGAGAACATTTTTTAACAAATAGATTTTCTTGTAAACTCTTTACTAAACACATTAACGCTCCACCTTTTCCTTAGCCTCTAAGATCCTACAATATAGCTCCTCAGGGAAGGTTAATGCAAGACCCTAGTCAAGTGTATATCATTACTTCAACATCCATACAAGTGCTCTACTAACTCCACGGTAGCATGGCCATGCTCGATTGCTTGGATTTCAGTCCATCTTAATAGAAGTCTAACCCTATATTCAGCGGATTAACATCCTCCTGAGGGAGTAATGCAACCATCTATACTTGTCAGACTTAATGGAGGTCATGAACATTCACTTAGAAGCTTGGTCCCACTTGATATTTTGAGTACTGTGAACTTTTAATTTTAGCAAAAAACAAAGCATGAATCCACCTAACCGTTCTCTATGTGTATGCAACGATGAGCTGACCAATCTGCCCGTTACTATGGGAGATGCGCAACAAGTAATTAGTCAAATAAGATTTATTCTCAATTGAAATGTCTCCTAAACATATTCAACCCACTGTTTCTTCCTTGGTCTCTAAAACAGTATCATAACGCTCTATAGCAGATTATCATACCATCCTAATCAAGTTTATACCATTACCTAGACATTAGAACAAGTAAACAAAGTACTCTACAGCGGTGTGGTCGCACTCAATTTTCCCACACCTCTATCTATCATTAAGAAGTCTGACCCTATATCCCGTGAACAAACGCTCTCCCTGGGGAGTAGCGCCTATCCAATATACTATTAGACTGGCAATGGATACCGTAAGGAATCAACTCCTGATCCTCGTTCCCACTTGAATTTACGATGGTGGATCTTTATTTTACATTTGATTATCTCATAATCACTGTTAGAATCTCATTCTAAAATTTATTTAACAATTAAATAAAGTTCCAGTGCCTCAAGGGCTCTTACATAAGCAAGGTCTGGGAGGGGTGGATATACGCAGCCTTACCCCTTTAGGGTGTAACCCTGCCGAGAGACTATTTCCGATGACCCCCAACCTTATAGGGTTGGCAACACGAGGACTTCCGAAGAGGTCACCTATCCTGGTACTACTCTCACCCAAGCACAATTAACTTCGAAGTTCTAATGAGATCCGGTTGCATTGGTGCATGGTAAATGAACCCTAAAGTCCTAATCATATTAGGTTCCTTTAATTATCCAACCTATGTAATCTAATCTCATTAGATATATTATGAGAATTTTCTTTTCAAATAATTTAACTTTTGAATTATCTAATTTAATTAGACTTATTTGAAAAAAATTCCCCCACTGGATGAAATCAAATATTGCACCAAGTTATATAGCCTTATAATTTTATTCACATCATACAAAATATTTAACTGTTTAAATAATGTTAAATATGTGAACAAAATTTAGTAAGTATCATGCTATCAAACAATTTGAATAACTCTTAAGGCCTCAAGGTTGGAACTAGTAGAAATTTTTCTAAACTTTTTTAGAAAGGATTATCGTATAATCTTAATTAGGAACTCATTCTAATTAGTTATTTTTTAAAATTATTTAAATAATTAAAAATTAAATAAAATTATTTTATAAGAAGCACTGGGCACCCCCTTTTCATTTTTTTAATTTTAATTATAATAATAATTATTTAAATAAATAAATAAATAATTAAATCCAATCTTAATTTCGTTAAATCGTAAACCCAAATGTCTAATCCAATTAGATATTCGATGTGTGGTTGTATATATATCTAAATCATTTAGTTACTTGAATATCTAATCTCATTAGATTATTTAGAAATATACTTCCACTAATTTAATTATGATTCATCCTAATTTAAACAATTTAAATTGAATGACTAGCAATCTCGTTATCAAACTCTTTAATAACAAAATCAGGTATTCTTTGTTTTATATTATTACAAAATATTCAACAATTGAATATTTCATTCCTAGGTTCAAAATCTAAACAAATTAGACTAATTATCTAAATCATTCAATTCTTTGAATATCTAATTTTATTAGATCCAATTTAGAATTGCGCTCCTTGATTGAATCCTGACTCATATAAATTTTAAACAATTTAAAACTTCAATGAAACTTCAATCTTGCTATTAAACCCTTTTAACTACAATAATTAGGATAATCGTTTTCCTTTATTGAAATTCCTAATTTCATACTTTTCGTAACTCTACATGCCCAAATTTTATCAAACCTGATACTTTTAATGTCAATTACGAACGTATTCAAAGTTGGCTCTAATACTAATTGTTGGGAACGAATTTCAAAAAAATTTCCCGAAACGACTAAAGCGAACATAGTGGAAGACCAATTTAAAATTCTTAATTTTAAATCTAAAGCCCAATCTAATTAAACTATTTAATTAGACTTAAATCATACTCTAATAGGTTCATAATATAAAAAACAAAAACATTGATAGTATGCAGAATAAATGAAATAAAGGAACAAAATTAAATATCAAATACTTAATTTACACATAATTGAACCGCGAATCAGAAGTCTGATCTATAGATGTGAAATTAGGAGAAAACTTATTGACAACTTAAGGTCTTCTTCGCATTGACCTCTTTTAGCACCGAAGTATGGGCTTCCAAAATATGTAATTTAGGAAAAATTTTGGAACAAATTTTTCCTTTTAATCTTTCTGAAAAATAATTTTTTAGAAAAATTATGCTAAATATTAATTTAGAAAATCCTAAAATAATTTTAGGTTTTTTGGCATTAGAGGAAAATCCCTATTCTGAAAGCTAAAAAATGCCTCAATTACAAACTCATGGCTACAGGACATGTTTTTATACAAAAAGAAAGCAAAAAACTTGGCGTTAGCTCAACTGGCGTGAAGTTAGAGTTTTTGTAAAACAGTGTTGATGACACGTGTCGTGGCATTATTGGCCAGTAGAGTTAGATGTGGATTGCTATCCTTTTACGTTTTTTTCTAGTAATAATATTTTATTCAACTCTTAAATAAATAATTCATCTCATGAATTCTTTTGATTTTATAAGGTACATAATTTAGAGGCTTGCGTAGGGACATTAGGGGCAATTTATTCCTAGCTCAAAATGGGTCAAATCTTGTTATCATTTCATGACAACAATTGATTACCATTTAGTAAAACTTAGTTCCACTAAATATGTTTTACTATACTCTAGAAACAAATATATGTACGCGTTAAATTTCCTGTAATAGTTTATTCATAATTGACCCTTCTATTAAATATTCATAAGAAAAAAATAACTTAAACTACTAATTATTCTTTCTCACATGACCTTCTTAGTTCCCGACTCACCCTTTTTGAATAATTCACTAATGCAAAAAACACTTCTATATTAATTCCAAATGTCAAACATATGGAATGCTTTGGCCAAAGTCTCTGGAATCAATTCGAATTCTTTCGAATCAACTAAGGGGACATCATACATTGGAGATTCCTAGTAAAATATTCATTCCCACTATACCCAACAAATGTAAGATCCCTGTTAGAGTTTATAACCTGATCCGTTTAGCACACCAAAGTGACTAACATTCTATACACGAGCTCAGACTATTTTCTGGATTTAGAATCATTGTATGAACAAAATGTATGAGTTGCTTAGTTCCGATAATAGTGCAGAATAGGCAAGTCATGTAGTCCAATTTAGTGTATCAATTTCATTGTCAATATAACATTCTGGATCACTATCCACATAACCAAAACAAGTTATCTAAATGCTATATTATAGTCTTAGCAGATAAGTAGCCCAAGCTTATCACTGATTACAAACTAATTATTAAATAGCATTTTAATATGTTATTAGTCTATATATGGAATAATATCATCATCCACTAAAACAGAAATCCCAAATGTTATTTAAGGACTTCGTCCATCTAATGGTACATGCTTTGAAAGAAAATAACATCATGTGCATAATAATGATCTTGTAAACATAAAGACGATGATAAACAACTTTTATTCAATAATAAAAATGTTCACATAAACTATCTTTTCTAGGACACCCACTCTAACAATCTCCCATTTGTCCGAAATCTAATTGGCCATACAGCGTATTCCCATCTTATCCAAATGACAATCAAACAACTTTTGAGTCAAAGTGTTTGTGAAAGGATCTACCAAATTGTTTGTGGTATTTATCTTTAGAATTGCAAATTCCTCTTTCTCCACATAGTCCCGAATGAGGTGATACTTTCTTTTGATATGCTTGGAAGATTGTGCTTCATGGGTTCTTAGATTTAAAAACCCCACCAAATTTGTCACAATAAATGACAACACTTGTAATCCCCTCCTTAATTCCTCAAGATCCATAAGGAACTTCCTTAGCCAACAAGCCCCCTTGACAGCTTTAGAAGCAGCCACATACTCGGCTTCCAAGGCGGAGTCAGCAATGCGAGACTGCTTGACACTTCTTCAACTAGCGGCTCCACCTCCAGGGGTAAAAACATAACTATACATCAAACATCTAGCATCTATGTATTACAAAAATTCGAGTCAAAGTAACCCATTGGAATCAACTCGTCACCATGAAAACTAGCATGTAATCTCTACTCTTTCTTAAGTACTTGAGAATATGCTTTACTGTTGTCTAGTGCATAAGACCCGGGTTAGACTGATATCTGCTCACCATTTCCATAGCAAAACAAATATCAAGCCTAGTACATAACATAGCATACATTAGGCTTCCCACAGCTGAAGCATATGGAATATTCTTCATGTACTATTTTTCTTGAGATGTCCTAGGACACTGCTTTAAAGAAAGAGGTAGTCCATGCCTGAAGGGCAATAAACCCTTCTTGGAGTCTGCCATGCTAAACTTAGACAACACTTTGTCTATGTAAGCAGCCTAAGACAGATCCAACACCTTATTCTTATGATCTTGCAATAGTTTGATTCTAAGAATATAGCTTACTTCTCCTAACTCTTTCATATCGAACTGACTTAAAAACTAAATCCTAATAGCTAATAAATCTCCCACTTTATTCCCAATGAGTAGGATGTCATTCACATACAATACTAAGAAAGTTACTATTTCTTCTAGATTGTGCTTGTACACGCACGGTTCGTCAACAGATTGCGCAAAACCATAGGACTTTATCACTTTAATGAATCTCTTATCCCATGAGTGAGATACTTGCTTAAGTCCATAAGTGAACCTTTTCAGTTTACATATAATATGCTCTTGATTTTTACCAATGAACCCGTCTGGTTGCACCATATAGATGTCTTCATTAAGACTATCATTCAGAAAGGTTGTCTTGACATCCATTCTCATAATCATAATGAGCAACAATGTATAAGAGAATCCTAATGGACTTTAACATAGCTACTGGTGAGAAGGTCTCATCATAATCGACACCTTCCTTTTGGGCAACTAGTTAAGGTCACTACCTTCCCGTCCATTCCTCTCTTCCTCTTGTAGACCTACTTACATCCAATGGGTTTAAAGCCACGTGGTGCCTCTACAAGACCCTGGACTGATTACAATACATAGATTCTACTTCAGCTTTCATTACTAAGATTCATTGGTCAGCATCCTTGTCCTCAAGCGCCTCATCATAACTAAGAGAATTAGATACATCATATTGTTCGACCATTTGGGTTTTAGGGTGCCTGACAATTCTCCCACTACGTCGAGGCTCCTTTGTACTTGGAATTGTCTCAAAAAGAACCACATATGTATCTTATACACTACTTGATCTTTAGCCAAATCATATTGTCCAAAAGTAGCTTTTACAGAAAATCCTCCTCCAAAAATCTGGCGTTCACTCTAACAAATACCTTCTGGTCTAAAGGACTATAGAAAAGACAATCTTTTGTACACTTAGGGTAGCCTAAAAACACACACATCACTGTTCTAGACTCCAACTTGTTAGAGTTTGTTTTCAATACTTGTGCTGCACATCCCCAAATATGAAGATATCCGATGCTAGGCTTACGCCCAACCTATAACTCCACAGGTGTTTTAGGAGCCGATTTCGAAGGAACCAAATTAAAACATAAGATATTGTTTCCAAGGCATAACCCCACAAAGAATCGAAAAGTAGCATGACTAATGGACCTTACCATCTCTAAAAGCGTCCTATTTCTCCTTTCTACAATGCCATTCTGTTGTAGTGTATTCGGTGCAGAAAGTTGAGATCTAGTCCCACTTATAGTTAAGAAACCTAGAAAATCTCTTGAAAGGTACTCACTACCTCAATCAAATTGAAGTGATTTGATATGTTTACCCATCTGATTCTCAACTTCAGCCTTAAACTCTTTGAAATTTTCAAATAAGTCAGACTTCTGTCTCATCAAGTAAACATAACCATAGCTAGAGAGTAAAGGTGATGAAATACTCATACCCACCTCTCGCCTAAAAACTCATTGGTCCACATACGTCTATTTAAACTAGCGCAAGCAATTCATCGACTTTATTGCCTTGACTCTGAAAGATAGACTTAGTCATCTTTCCTTTTATGCTGAATTAGTAGATTAGTAAGGACTTCAAATCTAAAGACTCAGTTAATCCTTCATCAACTAATCTCTGGATCCTACTAGAATTAATATTACTAAGGCGTTGTTGCCAGTTGAAGGCGTTGTCAATTTTTGGATTTTTCCTTGTAAGAGATACACTAAGCCTACTAGTGTTAGATTCGAACAAGCATTTAGTAGAGTTTGATGAGGCGTCAAAATAAACAAACCATCCATAACAGTACCTTTGCAAATAAACCTTAATTATGGTTAACTACAAAATCAGTTTCAAAAGTAATGACTAGACGAGACACAAAAATCAAATTCCTACATAACGTAGGTACATAAAGACAATTCTTTAAAATTAAAACTCTACTACTAAAAACTAAGTTAATGTCTCCCACTCCAATGACTGAAACACGCGTCGCATCTCCTATAGTCAAATATAGCTCTCCATCATACAGCCTCTTAGTTAGCCTGAGTTCTTACAACATACTGCAGTGAGTCGACACACTTGGAACCTTGTAGACTCTTAACTATACATGACTCAACTAGATAAGATATCTCCATAACTTGTCATGACGGTTTCTTTATCTTAGCAGGAAGAGTAGCTAAGTACCCAGAGCAGTTCCTCTTATAATGGCCACCCTTTGCACCTAAGAAACACTTTTCTTTTGATGGTTTTTTTTTAGTAACTTAGCTGCTACATTAGCAGCTTTGCTTTTATTCTTCTTCCAGACTTTCTCTTTGTAGATTTCCTGTTTCCCATCTAGGGTACATGGGTTAAGTGGACAATCCTCGTAGCCCTCATAACCCCCTTAGCTACTTGTAGCTCCTTCATCAAATCAGGCAACACATAATCCTTATTCGTCATTGTATAGTTTAGCCTAAATTGAGTAAAGGACTCTGCCAAGGAGCCAATTATCATGTCCTACTGTGATTGACTATGAATCTTTCCACTAAGGAACTCCAGTTCATTCAAATAAGCCATAATTTTCAAAACATGTTCTTGAATTGGACTTCCTTCAGACATTTTCATAAACATGAGCTTTCACATTAGCTCCTGTTGGGCTGCTTTATCTTGTCCACCAAACATCTGCTTGAGATGTTCCCTCATTTCAGTTGTTGTCTTCATCTTAAGCATATGATGCTTGAGAACGTTAGACATAGAAGCAAAGATATAACACCTAGTCGAATCATTGGACTTAATCTAGTGCTCATAACATTTCTTGACAGCAGGGGCAGCATTATTAGCAGAGACATGAGGATAGGGTTTAGTTAATACAAACTTATGTCCCTCGTTAATTAGCTCAATATCAAGATTTATTTTCCAATTCGGGTAATTTGGCCAATAACAAGGTTATCCTTAAAGTATGGAATGTAGTACACTAGAAGTCATTGTTACACTGTAAAGATGTAAGATAAATCATATGAGTCATGCATCTATGTATGGCATTCTTCTTTCAAATTTAGCAATCATTATTAATCAGGTATCCACTACACCAAATACAATAAATGCAATGATGATCCAAACTACCCACTTGTTACTCTCCGTCGACGGGATTACAAAAATCTTAGTTTAGTTGAGAGTCTATTATTATATTTTCTTGAAAGCTCTTACTAATTATTAATAATGCACCATTATATCCTTAGTCTCTAAAACAATACAACAGAGCTCATCGGGGAGGCTAATGTAGTATTTTAGTCAAGTATAAATTATTACTTGAACATTCATACAAGTTGACGAAATACTCCACGTCTGCGTAGCCGCACCCATTTACTTGCACTTCAATTCACCGTATCAGAAGTCTAATCCTGTATGTTGTAGATCAACATCCTCCTCGGGGAGTAATGCCAATCTACTACATTGTTATACCAATAATAGAGACCATGAGTTTTCAACCTTTGAACCTCGCTTCCACCTAATTTTTAGAACAAATTTAAATTATCTTAGATTATTTCATAATCCTATATAGTTGGAATAATTAAATTATCATCCTAATCCTATTAGGACTATATAAATTATTCATTTTTATTAGGCATGTCACTAAAACTCCTTTTAATAACTTCAATTCAAGTCTTATAAGACTCAAAATATTTTTCTAAACTCTTTTAGAAAAATTGATTATCAAATAATCTTTTTTAAAATCTCATTCTAAAATAAAATAAAAAATCATGTTTTTAATAATGTGATGTTGGCCACTAACATCATCGCTAATGTTAGCCGTGTCGCTTGAAAATTTTTAAAATTTAAATAAAAATAACTTCGCATTTAGTTGAATATAATCTGATTATATTAATTATGTAATCTAATTAGATAATTGTTCAAAGAATTTAACTAGCCATGAAAATCCAATTTCACAACGAAAATCAAAAGCAAAGTAAACATTGACGAATACATTCCCTTTAATTGAATTTAAAACTATCAATTTAACATACAACTTCTTATACAAACATATTCATCAATAATTACAACATACCTTACTATGATCTCGGCATAAATTCATATCTAAAACATGGTTTTTCAAATATGCTTAACAATGACCTCATGCATTTCATGAATAATCAGAGTCCAGCTCTGATGCCAAATGTTGGGTGGGCAATTTGAATTTCATAAACTAAAATTACTTATAGCAATTTGATCTAGCGCAATGAAATCATAATTTAAAATTCACAATTTTAAATAATTACATATTTACAACTCCTATTAAACATGTTATGTAGAGCATAATAGACATAATTATGAAAAATAATTAAATACGAATTTTAAAGTATCAGTCTAGAATTCTCATACCTCGTTGTAGACCATAAGTGAAAAGATGCTCCAAAGACACCTTTGAGATCTTCTCCGCAATCCCTCTTCATACCGGACGTGTGGGCATTGTAAAATCAAGTAGTTTCTTTAAAAACAATTTTGAAAAAACTAACAAGAGACAAACTTTGCCTCTTCAATTCACAAGTCGAAGAGTTAGGTCAAAGTCGAATGAATTACTTAACCCTAATGAGCTAGCTTTTGATTTATATAGGAGGTTAAAAAATTGACCCATTAATTATAAAATAAAAAATAAAAATAGAATTCTTGATAAGTCAAAATACCAAGATAATTATCCAAAACACAAAAACCATGTGCAAATTTAACTCCTGGCCTTAACACGTGATTCGGTCAAGCGTTGGTTGGTGCAAAGGGGGGACGCAGATCACCCCCCTTTTGCTAGTGTTGTGCGCTGATTGGCTGAAGTGCAAAGTTTCGATTTTTCCTTTTCTATTGTTTCTAATATAAATTCATCTCATAAAATTTTGAATTTAATATAATAATTTATTCATATTTTGAATAAATAATTCATCTCACATATTCTTTTGATTTCTTATGGATTTTTTTGAGCACCCTTAGCTGTTGCAGAGACTTATTAGTTACTACAGCTTCTCAAAGATCATTCAAACATCCCTAAGCCCCTCATTTGCCTATAAATAGGGTTTAAATGCTTTGATTTTAATTTTCTAATTCTCTTTAAGCATTCTTGATTAAAAGTTCTTGTTCTCTTATTGTGCTTTAAGGTTTTAATTTTAAGTTTTTGTTAAAGCTTTTTTGAGCATCACTAGTTCTCTTTATTGTTGATTATTTGAGCTTAATTGGCATATCCTTAACTTTGACTAAGCTTAATTTATTGTCAATTCACTCTTGAGTAGAGTGAAAGTTTCATTGCTTCACTTCATTTTCTTATAAGGGTTGGATCCTGAGCCTACTGTTACAAAAGGATCAATTGTAAAAGGTTGGGTCTTGAGCCTATATACAAAAGGCCCTGTAGTAAAGGTTGGATCCTTAGCCTAGGTGTTTAAAATGATCATCAATCTTAGTGAAAGGCTCAGGTGACAAAGAGCAGTCACTTGAGGAGTGGACTAGCTTCTGGGTCGGAAGTGAACCACTCTAAAAATCATTGTGCATCACTTTTTTCTTGCCTTTATTTTTTATATGTCGCATTTATCATTTATCTTTTAATTCAAATTTTGGTTCTTAAACTTCAAATTTTTTTAAAGAACCTAATTCACCCCGACTCCCCCTTAGGTTACTCTTTGGGCCTTCAATAGGTGTAAGAAGTAGTACTTTTTTTGGGTCTAATAACCTTAGAGTGATCCAAATGGCAGCCTGTGCTCTTATCTTAGCCCAGGGTCAATCGACCAACAAGCCTCCTCTTTTTGATGGAAAAATTTCCCCTATTGGAAGCTTGGAATGAGGCTTTATATCACATCCACTGATTTTGATTTATGACTTATTAAGAAAAATGGTGACTATGTACTTTCAAAAAAAAGAAAAAGAGAAAACTGTTGAGAAAGAGGAAAATGAACTTATCCAAGATGACAAAGAGAAACTTGCAACAAATGCAAAGGCTCAATATCAAGTATTATGTGCTATTGCCCCAAATGTCTTTAATCATGTTTTAGGTTGTCCATCAGCAAAAGAAATTTGGGACAAGCTAGAAGTCACCGATGGAGATATGAATCATGTGAAGTCATCAAAAATCAACATATTGGTAAGATCCTACGAGCTTTTTAAAATAAAACCGAAAGAATTCATAAAACAAATGTACACTAGTTTTTTCGACGTTCCTAAAAAAATTTCAAGCTCTTGGAAAAACATATTCAAATGAGGAGCAAGTTAGTAAAATTCTTAGATGTCTTCCTATTTCATGGCAAGGAAATGTTACAGCTATTCGAGAAGCATATAACCTCTCTCCACCTATAAACTCGATCAACTAATTACCAATCTTATGACCACTAAGATTGACAAGGAAGAGTTTAAGAAAGAAGAAAAACAAAAGAAAAGCAAGGACTTAGCATTTAAATAATCTCTAAGTGACGAAAGTGACGATGCAGTTGTTATGTTGGCAAAAATGTATTACAAATATCTTGAAAAGAAAAGTTTAAGAAAAATTTTAAAAAGGGTCAATCTTCCTCCAAAAATGAACCAACTTGTTATGAATGTGGAGAAATCGAACATCTTAAAAGAGATTGTCCCAAGCTGAAATACAAGAAGTCCTTCAACAAATTCAGAAGGAAGGACAAGAAAGAGTAACGGAAGAAAGCTTTTCGTGGCTTGGGGAGATAGTGATGATGACTCTGATAAAGAAAGTGGAGATGAAGTGGTCAACTTTTGTCTCATGGCCATTGATGATGAGATGAAGAAGATGAGGTAATCAATCTATCATATGAAGAACTTGTTGCTGGATTCTTGAATTATATGAGAAATAAAAAAAATAAAACAAGACGCAATGCTTTCATAAAGGGTCTAGAAAAAATTGGTTTAGAAAAGGAGTCAAAATAACATTTATTTCTTGAATTTGAAAATGAATCATTAAAGAAAAGCAACGAATCCTTAAATGGTTAAATCATAAAACTAACTAATGAAAAACCATCCTCAGAAGAAAAGTTTAATCATATGAAAATGTATGGAGAAAATCCAAGAAAGACGAATTACTATTGAAAGAAAATGAGTCTTTAAAGGAAAGAGTAGAACTTTCAAAAATCTCAAACAAATTTTTCAAAGGGAAAGAAACACTTGAGAAGATACTCTCCTCTCAAAAACCGGTTTACAATAAAAAATGGAATTGGTTATAATGAAAATACTCAAAAGAAAATTTTGAATGTTCTTTTTGTTAAATCCTCCTCACTCCTGACAAACTTTATAAAATGCTAATATTATGGTGACCATGGGCATATCATGTACCTTTGTTAACGTAGTTCTAGGACTATTGTTATTTTTGTGGAGTGCATGAAAACTGAAAAATGAAGATACTTAAGACACAAAGACAAAGGTTCTCAAACACCCAAGAATATGTGTGAAACCACCTAAGGATAGCTGCTTTGATCCCTAAGGCCTAACACCAATGCGGATACAACTTGAGCCACCACCACAAAGGATACAAAGCTAAGAAACCACCACACAAGGCAAAACCAAGTGATACAGGTTAAAAGAGAGCAAACTCTTAATTTGTGTTTAGTTCATTCAAATTGATGAGAATGACAAGCTTCATAGGTAGTGTTGATAGCTACCATAGGGATCATACAAAAAGGTTAAATAATGGGCTTCATTTCATAGTTTAATCAAAAGTAATTAAAAAGTAGCAGCCTAGGTGTTTTTACGAAACAAAAAGAACACTAGCCATTCCAAATGGTCTAATGAGATGCCTCCCTAGGAGATGCTTGCTTGGTGGTCCAATTGGAGAGCTTGAATGAGGTTGCTTGCTTTTTAGATATATATTAGTTATAAGGCACCAACTTAGCAAATTATTGGAAGAAGTGCTTGTTTTTTCAAAAAGTCAAATCTTGTTCCTAGTGACTGCTTATTATGATTAAGCCATGTGAAAGCTTTGTCATGTCATCCTTCCATACCTCCATGGCTACTAAGTTAGCAAGTTTTCCATGCCACCTCTCTCACTATGTTGCTAAATTTCTTTTCTAGGAGAGTTAGGTACAATTTAAGCCAAATTCGCTTTATTCTCCCTTGTTAAGAAAGATTTTCCCTTAAATCTTCAAGTCCTTCATCCTTACGATAAGGGATCAAATCTGCAACATTAAAAGTGGCTGAAACTTCATATTTATGCATTAGGACCAACCCTTTCTAGGACTTTGAAAGGACCATATGCACTTGGCATCACTTGGACTTTCTTTTGGAAGGAAATCTTTCTTTTCTCAAATGGAGCCAAACAAGATCTCCTGGTGGAAAACTACATGCTTACGATGCTTATATGCTTGCTTCTTATAGGCTTCATTTTGCTTGACAATCCTTTGCCTAACCTCCTCATGCAATTGCTAGAATTGAGTCTCTCCTTGGCTTCACCACAAAAATGCTTATTAGTGGGAAAAGGAAGCAATTCAATAGAAGGAATTGGATTTACCTCATAGACCACTTCAAAAGGAGAATGACCAATGGTTCTACTTAGTGCTCGATTGTGAGCAAATTCAGCATGTCCAAGTAGAGAATCCCACTCCCTAAAGTTCTTCTTGATCAAACCTCTAAGGGAAGCGCTTTAGTTTGCCCATCAGCTTGGGGGTGGCAAGTGGTAATGAATTGGAGCTTTGTGCCAAGCTCCCTTTAAAGAGTCCTCTAAAAGTCGCTAAGGAGCTTGGCATCACGATTGGAAACAATAGTTTTTGGAACTCAATGTAATCACTATCTCCCTTACATAAAAATCAGCAATATGCGAAGCATCATTAGTTTTATTAAATGGAATGAAATGTGCCATCGTGGGGAACTGATCCACCACAATCATGATTGCATCTTTGTTTCTTTGAGTCCTAGGCAAAACACGTACAAAGTCCATGCTAACATCTTCTCATGGCTTACTAGGAATAGGAATAGGAGTGTACAATCCTTGAGGAAGGGCATGGCTTTTTCCTTTATGACACACTATACACCTCTTCACAAGTTGTTGGACATCTCTTACTATCTTAGGCCAATAAAAGTGCTCTTGCAACATGGATAAAATTTTGTCCCTACCAAAGTGTCTTCTAAGACCACCTATATGTGCTTCTTGATTAAGAGCTCTTTGACTGAGCTCTTAGGAATTCAAAGACAGTTATCTTTGAAAATATGGCCTTCTTGTTGAAAATAGTGACCAATGGCACCTTAAGAACAAGCTTAGTAAGTGGAACCAAAATAAGGATCAGTAGCATAAAGCTCCTTTAAGTAATTCAAAACCAAGCAACCTAGACTTCAATGTGTTCATGTCTCCTAGATAGTGTACCTGCCACAAAGTTTAAAGCTCCAGATTTATGCTTGATGACAAATGAGTAAAGTTGTAAGAATTCTATCAATTTGGCATGCTTCTTATTTAGCTTGTGTTGGCCATTGATGTATTTCAATGCCTCATGATCTGAATGCAAGATGAATTCTTTTGGAAGGAAGTAATGGCTCTAATGAGCAAAAGCTCTATTAATGGCATAGAACTCCTTGTCATACATAGAATAGTTCCTCCTTGACTCACTGAGCTTCTCACTAAAATATACAAGTGGACAACCTTCTTGGATTAAAAATAGCACCTAGACCAACTCCAGATGCATCACACTCAACTTCAAACACTTCATCAAAATTAGGAAGTGCAAGGATAGGAGCTTGGGTAGCTTCCTCTTGATGAGTTCAAAACTTGACTAAGCTGCAGCTATCCACTCAAAAGCTTCGCTTTCAAGCATTATGTTAGAGGAGCAATAATGGAATTAAAGTATTTGCTAAACCTCATGTAAAATGAAGCAAGTCCATGAAAGCTTCTAACATCATGCATGATTGAGGAATTGGCCAACTTAAGATGGCCTCCACTTTGCTTTCATCCACCTTAATCCCCTCAGTTGAAACCACATAGCCTAAGAAGATCAGGCTTTAAGTGAGAAAATGACAGTTGTTGAGGTTGCCATATAGTCTTTGCTGCCTTAGGGCTTGAAACACTTGTCGAAGATGATCAAGATACTCTTGATCACTCTTGCTATACACAAGAATGTCATCAAAATAAACCACAACAAACTTGCCAGAAAAAGTCTAAACACATGGTTCATTAGTCTCTGGAGCATTTGATAGCCCAAATGGCATATCTAGCCATTCATACAATCCTCCCTTGGTTTTAAAAGTTGTCTTCCATTCGTCCCCAAAATTCATTCTAATTTGGTGATACCCACTTCTAAGATCAATCTTTGAAAACACAGTGGCACCATGCAATTCATCCAGCATGTTGTCCAATCTAGGAATTGGATATCAATATTTTATTGTGATCTTATTAATAGCCCTACTGTCCACACACATCCTAAAGCTTCCATCTTTGTTTGGGAGTAATAAGGCCGGTTTTTGCTCTATCTTGTTTCTAGTTGTGTATGTGTGGACACCGGAAATGTGAAAACAAAACAACGTGCAAAAGGGACTCATCACGATTAGGGAGTGAGCTTAAATACGAACTGTACGTCTTTGACCTCAACCACTTACTATTTTTGAAGAAAATTTTATGATATGTTGGTGTATCTGACTTCAGTTATGCTGTGAGCTCTGCTTAGGCTTCAATTAAGAAGATTTTTATTAATATTTTTGTGGATTTTTATGTATTTATTAATGGAAAATTAACTGATATGGACCTAACTCAAGTGGCAGTTATAGTGATGGAGAAGGACCCACAAACACTTTCCCTCGTACACTTAAAAGTTGGGAACTGGGATGAAGACAAACCTAAGAGCTCAGCAGTCCACTTACATGTCTGAGTATCAGGTTTTTAAGCCTGGCACACTTGACTTATAATTACTCGAATGAGTTTAGGTCTTACATGATTAAGGTCAGGAAAATGGTATTCAGGTCACTGGATTAGGACCAACGCAATCAAGGTCAAGTCTTGGCCGTCAAAGCCTTAACCAATGGTACAAATCTAAGTTGACCTGACTCATCAAGTAGTGATAGTAGTGTTAAGACCAACTCAATTAAGGGTCAAGCCTTGGCCGTCAAAGCCTTAAACTAAAGCCTCAAATCTCAACTTGTCGATTTGTGAGAGCGAATTAAAACTGGAAAGTCATACTTAAAGCCCGAGAAACTGTATTACTCAATAGGTAAGTACATCAAAGTTTTATGCTAATCTAGGCTATGTAAAGTTGCGCTACTCTTAAGAGAAGAGCACAAGTGTGCCGCAAAAGAGAACATGAAGAAGTTTTGTATTGAGTGTATGTACTACTTTGGACGGACATAGAGTTCTTTATTTATAAAAACGAAAAACAATGGCTTCTCCTATTTTTGCAGCAACTTCACCCACGTCTAGCCACTAAGCTTCTTCTTACATGTGCAAATCTTTAATGAACATTACCTGAATTCTGTATTAGAGGGAAATCCTTGGTGTCCACATGCGTATTCTTAGCAGAAGTCCCACTAAACAACCCCACTTTTCTTGGATTAAGCTTAGCACCCATGTAACTGAAATTGCACTTTAAGTAACTATCTCAAGCCTAGAAACCACATGTTTTGCAGCCTTTCTAGCAGCTCCTCAAGCTTGAGCTCCCTTCAGTTCCCAGCCATCTCGAGCCTCGAGTGGTGGATACCCTTATCAAGGGTAATAATCCTCTCAAGATGCTGGGCTCGAGACGTCCTTATCTTAGTACTTGAATGCTCGACTTCCCTCGAGAAGGACCTCACATGCTGACCACGTGGCACTCTATCCGAAAAGCATCATCCCAGCCCCTTCGAAATTAGGGTGTAAATAGCTAGAATAAAACAAGGACTCATGCTTTCCCTCACAAACCCCTTGGAAATGAACTCATCAACTTGCCTTTGCAACTCTTTAACCTCAACTGGGTTTGTTCTGGAGACTGGCTTATTTGGCAAAGTGGCTCCGGGGATCAAGTCAATTCGGTGTTGAATATCTCTTGTAGAGGGTAAGCCATTAGGAACCTTGTTAGGAATACATCATGAAATTCAGTCAGGAGTGTTTGCACTAAAGGGTGTAAGGGTCTCTCCACACTCATTCTCTCTTCAATAACAAGCAAAGCAAATTCCTCTTTTAATTCTGAAAGAGCTATTTTCGTTTGTGTTTTACTCAAATAAAGGCTTCTCTCACTTGTTTTTCCCTTCCTTTATTGACGTGTTTGGGTAAAATCAGGTTGTAAAGGAGCTAAGACAATGCTAAAATTATCTTTGACAAAGGAATAAGTGTTTTTAAAGCCATCATGCATAGTTGTTCTATCATATTGCCATAGTCTTCCTAACAACAAATGACATGCATCCATAGGAATCACATCACACCAAACATCATCTTTATAGTGCTTTCAAATAGAAAACAAAACTAGGCATCTTCGAGTTACCTTCAAATCATGCCTTGGTTTAGCCATTGTAGCTTGTAAGTGTGAGGGTGAACTTTAGTTTTGAGCTTTGATGCTTACTTGGCGTATATGCTTAGCAAGTGCACTAAGTCGTACCAAGTAATATAAAGTAAGTAGAGTATCATTCCCACGAGGATTGATTATTGAGTGAGCACCGAAATTAGGAGCTTTAGCACTATTTGAAAGACCGAAAATTGAAAATTTTGATATGAAACAAAGCAAAATGAAAAAGAACAAAAATTTTTACTAATTTTTTTAATAAATTCTTCTGATTTTAGATGATTTTTATGATTTAATAAGATTCAAGGCATCCGATTTCACATAGTTGCATCAAATACGCCTTACTATTCTCGATATTCAAGTTGTTATTATGCGTTGGTGGTCGAAAATCCTACTTTACCAAATATTCTCTCTCGAGAAACATTTAGCATGCTCTTTTACATATTAACTCAACAATCTCTTCCATGAATTTAAAGAAGAAAAGAGTTTTGAAGATCCATGGTTTTCACTTAAGATCACATAAATCGTGTTATCTCTCGAGCATTCGCTCAATTTATGGTATTTATCACCTTAGCAATCATCATAAATCTCCTCTCAAACTTATTATGAATCATTATAGTCTTTGGATGGTGATCAAGCATTAAGAACTCATGAAGAACAATGATAAACACTCAAACAATACAATAAACAAACTTTGAAAATGTCGAATTAAAAGAGAGCATATATTACAACTTAGGCTACATCGCAGTCTTGGAAAAACAAATTTAGTTCATGGTAAACATAATATAATATAAAACTAAGACAAAATCCATGAATTTAAAGAAGAAAAGGATAGAAAAGAACTAGAAAATAAAAAATCACAAACCAAACTTCTTCTTTTCTCCTCCTTCTTCTTCCTTACGAATTTCTACCTATATTCCTACTTTGTATTGTGTTTTTCTGGATGAATTGATGATAAAACACCTCCCAAGCATCCCTATTTGTAGTATTTGAGGTTGGTATTACTTAAAATAAAAAATATTGCAAGCTTTAATCTCAGTGCACCACACTTCCGCTTCTGCCTCCCAGTTTTGCAGCGTGTTGTCCAAGTTGATTTTTTTCAATTTTTTGCTACTTTGAACCACCCAAAATCTGCTTTAACATAAATTTGAACATGTTAACATAGTGTACGGAGAAGTTCTTTCACATTATTTGTCCATTTTGCCACCAAAATTTGCAAGTTAAAGTGAATTGTTCATAGTTGTTGTACAGTCTCTTCATTTTTCTGTTCTTTGCTGTTTTTCTTCATTTTTTCCAGCTTTGCACCACCCAAATTCACTTCTGAAATTATATTGGACATGTTAATGTATTTTTTAATCCATCCTTGCACTTGATTTGTTTATTTTGCCACCCATTTTTGCAAGTTGAAATGAATTGTGCAAGTTCTTATTGTTCTTGTTGTAGCCATGTATTTTGATATGTTTTGCCCAACGTTTTACTCTTGTTTGATGTATCTTGCATTCACTTGTTGATTTTTATGATAAAACCTAGCAAGATTTTGCGTAAAATAAGTGTTTTTGTAAAGAAATGGCAATAGAAGCGAAAAAGAGTAAAAGTGAGCAATAACGATAAAAGCTTGAGGTAAAATGGTTAGAAAATGAACTAAAATGATATAAATAATTATATACTAAATTGGAATTATCAAGCTTTAGTTTTTCCATCATGCTAGTTGGATGCCAAGTTGGTGCAGCTGCCACTATCAATGATCACTATGCATAATTTGCCTCCTATAGTACATCTTATATAAAATATGTTCTCCCTTTGAACTTTTTCTTGTGCAGCCATACCACATAGACCTCTTCTAATCACAAGCATCTCTCCTTCATCAGCATTTTGACCACTTCTTCTTCTTCATGATGCTCTTTACAAGGCATGGAATCACTTTCTTGGGTCAAACTCTCTTCAGCATTTTGGATCTCAACAACATAAACAATCTTTTTGTTTGGGCACTCTGCGGCTATGTGTCCATAGCCTTGACACCTGAAACACTTAATGGATCCTTTAGGAACTAAATGGGAGTTACCTTGACCACCTTGCTTACGAAACCCCTTTAAGGTGTAGGCTTTGTTGGCTTGTGGCCTAGATGAGCTTGCTTTGACATAGAAGGCCCTTTAGGCAGAGGAACTCCCCTTGTTGAAAGGGAATGTTCTAGGGGCTACCATGGATTCCTACTTTGCCACTTCTTCTCTTCTTTGACAGCTAACTTATATAAATCAAAGAGTGAGTCATATTGGTGCAATTCAACATCATCTTTAATGGTGTCATTAAATCCATAGAGGTAATTGGCCATAGTTTGTTCTTTAGGTTCTTTCACATCACATTTCATCATTAGGTACTCAAACTCCGTAGTGTAATCTTCTACACTCATGCTATTTTGCTCAAGATCACAAAGCTTGCCAAAGTTTTCTTGGATATAATTAGGTGGTAAGAACCTTTTTCTAAGGTCTTCATTTTATCCTAAGTTCCAATCTTGCTTTTGCCTTCTCTTGCTCTTCTTGATTTTAGATTTTCCCACCACATAGAAGCATAATTTTTAAGCTTAAGATCAATTAACTTGACCTTCTTTTCTTCTTCAATTCTCTTATATTCAAAGATTCTCACAACAATTAAAAGCCAATCTATAAATTCATCAGGATCCAGTTTACCTTCAAATTCAGGAATGTTCACCTTGAGGCCATGGTTGTGCCTTTGATCATTTCTGTCCACCCTTGCTCCACCACTAGTGGAATCACTTTCTCTTCATAAAAGGGATTTTCACCTTCTTCTTGATGATGAGCAGCTGCTGGTCTCAATCTCATCAACCTGATTTTCTCTTGGCATTGAGTAGCTTGCCATCTAAAATCTTCATTAATGAGGTCTCTATCATGATCATTCATGGGACCTCTAGCAGCCATCTCAAGTAGCAAGCTTCTAAGTTTTAATGAGCTAAGGTTAGCACACCACCTAACCTAGAGCTCTAATACCAAAATGATGTAGTTCTGAGAATTTCGTGATTTTTGTGGTCTGCATAAAAACTAAAAAGTAAAGATACTCGAGGCACAAATACAAAGGTTCTCAAATATCTAAGAATATGTGTCAAAACACCTAAGGATAAGCATGCATCACCCTAGCTACTTTGATCACTAAGGCCTACCACCAATGTGGATACAAGCTAAGCCACCATCACGAAGTATATAAAGCTAAGAAACCATGACACGAGGCACTACCAAGTGATATAGGTTAAGAGAGGGAAAACTATTAATTTGTGTTTCCTTTATTCAAAATGATGAGAATTACAAGATCCATAGCTAGTATTTATAGCCAACAAAGTGAGCATACAAAAAAGGTAAAACAATGGGCTTCATTACAGAGTTTAATCAAAAGTAATCAAAAAGTAGCAGCCTAGGTGTTTTTAGGAAACAAAAAAAACACTAGCCTCTCAAAATGGTCCAATAAGATGCCTCCCTAGGAGCTGCTTGCTTTGTGGTCCAATTGAAGAGCTTGAAAGAGGTTGCTTGCTTTTTTGCTATATATTAGTTATAAGGCACCAACTTGGAAAATTGCTTGAAGAAATGCTTGCTTTTTTAAAAAGGACAATCTGGTTCCTAGTGGCTTCTTATTATGATTAAGCCATGTGAAAGCTTTGCCATGTCATTCTTCCATGCTTACACGGCTGCAGGTCATCTTGCCAAGTCAGCAAGTTTGCCACGTCACATGTCTCACCATGTTGCTGAATTTCTTCTCTTGGAGAGTTAGAAACAGTTTGAACTAAATTCATATCAAATGTCCTTTTAAAAGGAATTTGACAAAGAAAAAAATAGTCCGGGTCCCAAAAAGATCTCGGCCACCAAATGTCAAGGCTAACAACAAAGGACTCAAGAAAATTTGGGTACCTAAAAGTGTTTGAATTGTGATAGGTATGTATGAAAATTGGAAACAAGAACCAAAAGTGGTAATTGGATGGTGGATGCTCAAGACACCTGACTGAAGATAAATCGAAGTTCACTTCAATCATGCCAAGAAAAGGAAATGTCACTTTTGATCATAGCAAGAAAGGAAAAATAATTGGTATTGGTGATGTTGCTTCTAACTCCTCTCCTTGAATTGTAGATGTTTTACTTATTAGAGGCCTCAATCTTCAAAGCATTAGTTAATTATTGATAAAGCTTACTGTGTAAACTTTAAGTCATCTAGATGCATAGTTAAACGTGCTAAAACAAATGATATTTTGCTTGTTGGACTACGATGTGAAAATGTCTATGGGATCGATCTTAATTGTGTAGATTCATTAAATCATTTTAGAGTCTTGAATGAAAATAATCCTTGGATTTGGCATAGAAGATTTCAACATGCTAGTATGGACTTAATTTCAAAATTTTCGGAAAATGATCTTGTAAGAGGATTATCAAAGCTTAAATTTGAAAAAGACCCTATTTGTGATGCATGTCAAAATGGAAAACAAAAATGATCTTTATTCAAACCCAAGAACGTAATTTCAACATCAGAACATCTTGAATTCTTACATATTGACTTGTTTGGTCCTTCAGGACATTTGAGTCTTGGTGAAAAGTAATATGGACTTGTAATCGTTGGTGATTACTCATGTTTTACTTGGTGCTTAGTCCTTACACATGAGAGTGAAGCGTTTGATAAATTTGAAAAGTTTTGCAAAAAGGTGCGAAATGAAAAAGATTTGAAAATTATTTAGTTAGAAGTGATCATGGAAGGGAATTTAAAAATGACGATTTCGAAAGATATTGTGTTTACTTTGGAATCGACCATAATTTTTCAGCTCCTAGGACTCCTCAACAGAAATAAGTTGCTGAAAGAAAAAATAGAACTCTTGAAGAAATGGCAAGAACCGTGCTTTGTGAAAATAATTTGCCAAAATCATTTTGGCCGAAGCCGTTAACACCGGTTATTACATTTTAAATCGAACTTTAATAAGGCCTATCTTTAAAAAACAACATATGGACTTTACAAAGGGATAATACCAAATATTACATATTTCAAACATTTTGGGTGTAAATGCTTCATTCACAATAATGGTAAAACAAACCTTGGTAAATTTGATTCATGAGTGGATGAAGGTATTTTTATTAGATACTGTCTTACAAGTAATGCATATAGGGTCTATGATAAAGAGACAAAGGTTATAGAAAATTCTATGCATGCGGTATTTGATGAAACTAATATCTTATCCTCTAGAATTAATTGTAATGATGATGATATAGTGATCCAAGCAACAAACAACACACCATCATCCGAGGAACAAGAAGAGGATAAACTCAAAGCTCCAATGGATGAACTCAAAAGAATGTCGAAAATGTAGAATCCAAGGAGGAAGAATTGCCATGAGATTGGAAATTCTTGAAGGATCCCCCCAAAAGTCAAATCATTAGATCCCTCACAAGGTGTAAGAACAAGGCATGCCTTGACCGAATTTTGCCATCTAGCTACATTCATTTCTCTTAAAGGACCTAAGAATGTACAAGAAGCTCTAAATGATGCAAATTAGATCATGGCAATGGAAGAAGAGCTAAATCAATTCAAGAGAAATGATGTGTGGGAACTTGTTGATAAACCCAAAGAATCATTAAGTCATTAGTACCAAGTGGGTCTACCGCAACAAGAAAGATGAAGAAGGTAATGTGGTAAGAAACAAGGCAAGGTTAGTAGCTAAAGGCTATAACCAAGAAGAAGACATAAATTATGAGGAAACATTTTCTCCGCTACTAGATTAGAACTTATTAGAGTCCTATGTGCATCTACTTCATTTAAAAAGTTTAAACTTTCTCAAGTGGATGTGAAAAGTGTATTTTTAAATGGTTTTATTGAAAAAGAAGTTTATATTGAACAACCACCTAGAATTGAAGATGAAAAATTTCCCAACCATGTTTTTAAACTCAAAAAAGGCTCTCTATGGATTAAAACAAACTCTTAGAGCTGGGTGTAAGAGATTGGGTTCTTTTCTAATGTAAAATAGATTTTCAAGAGGAAAGGTTGACACAACATTTTTATCAAACACTCTAGAAATGATATTCTCATTGTGCAAATTTATGTTGATGATATAGTGTTTGGTGCTACTAATACATCTTTTTGTGAAGAATTTACAAATCTTGTGAGTAAGGAATTCGAATGACTATGATGGGAGAACTCAACTACTTCCTTGGATTGCAAATCAATTGATCCAAGTACAACAAGCAAATGCTTAAAAAGTTTGGCATGAAAAATTCCAAGGCAATTGCAACCCCAATGAGCTTAATGATTAAGGTAGACATTGATGAAAAAGGTAAAAAGGTGGATCAAAAGCTATATAAAAGCATGATTGGGTCCCTTCTTTACCTTACTGCTAGTAGGCCTAATATCTTGTTTAGTGTGTTCTTATGTGTGAGATTTCAAGCATGTTCTAAGGAATCTCATTTATGTGCAGTACAAAATTTTTTTTGATACCTATACCCTGGCCTATTGTTTGCTCTATTTTGTTTGTAGTTAAGTAAGATGAGGTCATAGTAAATGTCAAAACAAAGCTAACATGCAAAAGAGACTCACCGTGACTAGGGAGTGAGCCTAAATACGAACTGCACTTCTTTAACCTCAACCCCTCACCGTTCACGGAGAACAGGTTGTGATATGTTGATGTATCTGACTTCGATAATACTGTGAGTTCAGCTTGTGCTTCAATTAAAAAGACTTTGTTAAGTATTTTTCTGAAGTTTCTGATATATATTGACAGAAAATAAAAGATGGACTTAACTCAAGTGGCAGTTATAGTGACGGAGCAAGGCCAACAAACACCTTTCCTCGTGCACTTAAAAGTCAGGAACTGGGGTGGAGATAAATCCAAGGGACCAAAAGTCCACTTACAAGCCCAAGTTAATCAGGTTTTTAAGCCTGGCACCTTGACTTATCATAACTCAAATAAGTTTAGGTCTGACAAGATTAAGGTGGAGCAAACCGTATGCAGGTTACTAGGACCAACACAATCAAATTCAAGCCATCGGCATTAAAGCCCTAATCAATGGCACAAAACTAAGTTTGCTTGACCCAATGCAATCAAGGTTAAGCCTTGGCCGTCAAAGCCTTAAACTAAAGCCTCAGTTCTCAACTTGCCAAAATTTGGGAACATATTAAACTGGAAGTTCATGCCTAAAGCCCGATGAGCTGTGATACTGAAGAGGTAAGTACAACACGTTCTACGCTACGAAAGGCTACATTAAGTTACACTAGTTCTAAAAAAAGAGTACAAGTGTGCTGTAAAGGAAAACTTGAAGATGTTTTGTATTGGGTGTATGTACTAATTTGGACTGACGCCAAACCCTTCATTTATAGGAAACGAAAATAACTGCTGTTCTTAATTCTGCGGCAACTTCACCCACATCCGACCACTAAGCTTCTCCTTGTGCGCGTAAAGATCAGTGAACATGCCCATGATTCAGTTTTTGAGGGAATCCCCTGGTGCTGACGTCCGTATTTCTAGAGGAAGTCCCTTTTAGAAGTCCCACATTCTCTTGGATTAAGCTTAGCACCCAAGTATTTGAGATTGCAGTGTAAGTAACCGTCTCGAGTCTTGTAGCCTTCTTGGCAGTCCCTTGAGCTCGAGCTCCCTTTTTCCTTCAACCATCTTAGGCCTCGAGTGTTTGATACCCTTGTTAGGGTTATAATCTTCTCAGGATGATGGGCTCGATGCCATCATCTCAACACTTAAAGGTTAGAGTTTCCTCGAGGTGGACTTCATGTGTCAAGCATGTGGTACTTTGCCTAAAACGGTGTCGTCCCAACCCCTTCAAGATTAGGGTGTAAACAAATGCCTCCCTTTTGGCCTTTGGTAAATTCAAATTTACAATAGGTAAAAAATATGCTTGATTTGACCCTCAATGGCTACAGGGAGCTCGAGAGAACACTGTTCTTTCCCACGTGTCTATAAGTATGATACTTGCTCTAGTTCTTAAATATTAAACCCTTGATTCAATCTGGTCTTCATCCCTTAGCATCTTTTTGAAATCACTCTGATAATGGCTCAAATTTCTCTCGTTGTCTCTGCTCCTCTTCCTCAGGCTGATAACCCTATTAATTAATTAAAATGTCTACTTCAATCAATCACTTCAATGGTATCTGATGTGCTTTAGAGTCTAATTAATCTGTATATCGTCAAGGAAGACCATTTTTGGCAACCTTGATCATCCAATATGGGCTTGAATGATAGGCCTCGAGCTTGGCTTTATAAGAAGCCTATGCTCAACCACCTTTCTATCTAGGCCAAGTATAATACTCGGTGAAGCAATCCTTGAATTCATGCAGCAAAGTCAGGTATGCTCTCTTCTCTCCTTAGAAAGCAGAGCACTCAAGTAGGTAGGCCTTGGGTCTTCTATTGAACCCAAGTTAACCTCAAGAAGGGGGTCTTAAACTTTTACCCTTAAATCATTCATTTTGGTTGGTGCCACTCTTAAGAAAGAGAGTTCCAGCTCCGTTTCTTGTGTGGTTTGAACATCAAAGCCACTGAATCACTATTGAGACCAAAGCAGGTCCTCAGCATGCCAAGTCAGAAGCCTTGCTAGTGCTGAGGAAATGGCCTCTTGGGCCATTAATGGGAAGTCTTGGCTCCTCCGCATTGGGGTTCTAGTGTGCCTTAGAGATCTCCTTCCTCAAGAAGGCCCTCATGCATCCCTAGAAATCGGAGTCGTCAGACTCTACATCGACTTGACAAACCTCAGCTTCAATGAGTGGGCTTTCAAGGATGGCTATTGTATTCCGTTGTTGGGCAGACTGTGGAGTGATCCTTTTGACATCAAGCAGTCCCACATCATTTTAGTAGAATTTTGCCTTAACGTAGTTAGTGCAAGCCATAATTAGCCTTTTATGTTCCATAACAACCTCATACTTGTCATGGTTCCAGAAGATTAACAACTGGTGCAGTGAAGATTGGATACAATAATTAGCGTGTAACCAGTCTCTCCTAAGCAAAGCATTGTAGCTCGAGATAGTATCTAGCATAAATAAGGCTGTTAGCTTGCTTAAGCTGCCAACCGTCAAGTCCATCGGGATGACCCCTTTTGATTTAGTAGTAGCTCGAGAAAAGCCACCGATTGCAACATCTGAAGCAAGGTCACCTCGCGATTTACCAATGACCCCCAACATATGTGAAGGCAAAACAGTGATGGCCGCGCCATTGTCCACCAAGACCCTGTTCACCAAAATGTCAGGTTTGATATATAAGGACTTGATGTGTTTATTGGCGGTTTTAGGCCCATTAAACATCATCTTCATTACGTTAGCTATATCATTTGGCGATTTGGATTTTAAGGTATTAATTTTAAAAACAAAGGATTAGGGTTACCATTGATGGCTGCAATTTTAGCCACGAGCTCCACTTGAGGATCCTCGTCTGATGTTATAACATCTCCCTCAAAAACTTTTTGAGTATCAATTGCCATGAACTCCAAAAGAAGGAGCAAGGCAGTTTTGACACCAACTTTTTTATGGAGTGTCCCGAATTGTATCTGGATCCCTTGGTCTATTTCCTTTTCAGGGCTGCCATCCATTGGCACGTCTTAATCTTACTATTGAGGACTGCGATTCATTAGCATATCTTGTTCTAGAGGTTGGTCTTTTGGATCAACCCCTAGGGTTTGACACTCCTTCACATGTTGGGGGAAGTCCTCCTCATGAAGTTCATTCTCTATATCGAACCATGTTGGGTTAACATGGCCTAGAGGTTCCACTAGATTGATGCTGAGAGGGGTGTACTCCTCTTCATCCTGAGCAAATTTTTTAGCTAGGGAATTCTAGGCAAGCTAATCCCACCAAGATTCTCGTCCTTCAGAGGATGAGAGACTAGCCCATCTCTCAAGCTTCTTGTGTGTTTTCCCTTTACCAATAGTGGTAAAAGGCCTGGACTCAATTGTTAGATCTTTAAGATGCATATGCTTAGTTTGCTTGCCCTTGTGGACCCTGGCTTCCTCTTGAGAGAGCCTAGTTAAGCAAGTATCGAGTAGAGTCCTTCATTGAGCTGCCTTCTTCCATAGTTGCCTCCTCTTTTGAGTTCTAGTAAGGCTAAAGGGACTAACCTCCTCTTGATCGAGGTGATTTCTCCTCTAGAAATTACTGAATCGGACCCTAGAAGGCTGGTACCTAGACTATTGTGGTGCCTCACTGGTGTCCACGTCAAGTAGGTGGTATTTTAAGTTTTTCTTTGGATGCCTAGTCCTTATGATGATTTTGTCCTTTCGAGGAGGATCCTCAGTAGGATCATATCGACGGGACTTCTCAGATGGAATCTTTAGTTCCAAGAGAGGGTCAGCAGGGAAAATATATTGAGGAAGCAACCTAGGTTTCCTCATTACTGCTTGTTTTCTCCCACAACATTGTTCACATGCCCTATAGGACATCCTCTTCAGATCACAGGATATTGTTTCCCTGCTTGTGAGGCCTTGAGAGGACCCTTGGTTACCATTAAACTCCATAGCCAACTCTTAAGCCGCTATCAGCGTAATGGCGGAGTTATTACGGTGATTGATTAGCAAGTCATTAAAAATGGCACACTTATTTGTAGGATGGAGCTCAGTGATATGCCAATGGCAGATTCCATCATCCAATGTGTGCATGAGTTTCGGGAAGCCTAATATCCCTTCAACGACCAACCATTCAAATAGGTGGCTAGCCACCCTTTCCTTCTAAATGTCATTAAAAACCATTTTCCTCCTGTAGAAGGGAAAAGGATCAGTCTAGACTCTACAGGGATTACTTTTGGCAATAGTGTCAATAACATTGACTTGAAGAGGACTAGGGAAGGGGTCTTTGTCGACCCCCATTTGTCCTTCTCCTAGGAAGATCAATTCCCTTGCTTCTATGGCATCCTAAACCACGTTTCTAAAGATCACGTAGTTCTTCATTGAATGGGTTAACAAATCGTGCATTTACAATATACACTCCCCTTATTAGAATTGAGGTCAGGCTTTCTATGTTTGCCCCTGATCTTGAGTTTGTTATTTGCTTCAATCCAATTGATTACTACATTGGCTCTTGAGAGGTCAAATGAGAATTTTCTCAAGTCTTGGGGTTGGTAAGACTTCTTGGCATTGATACCCTTCTTAACCAAAGGATTGCAAACCATAGGAGGTCCCTCGATGCATTCAGCGATGTCAATCTTATATGGAGGATCTTCCTCCTCCTCGATTAAGTCGTGTACGTAAGTTCCATACACGCTGTTTTTCTTAAGGCTTTCTTCCTTTAAGATGGCCTCATATCGAGTGGCACATTTTGCCAGCAGTAGGAGCGTCGTGAAGTTAGAGCCTTCCAATTTCTTCGTAAATTCAATATCTAAGCCATTTAAGGCTAGCTTGGCGTATTTAGCTTGAAGAAGGGCAACTGTACATTTTAACCCACCTCTCTTGAACTAGTTAATGTAATCTTCCACTGATTCGCCAAGCTTTTGTCCCATTCGAGCCAGGACAAATGTGGAGGTTCCCAGTGTTGGGAAAAGATATGAATTTTGTTGGAAAAATAAACTATGATGCCGACTATTAGGTTCACAGTTCTGAACTATGGTCACAACAATAGGCACCTATTAGAGCACTTAGAGTAGGAGACTCTTCTCTCCACCTAAGCCCCCGATCAGAGAGTCATGCTTCTTGGCACCTCACGTGCGAGAGTTCTCGGGAATAGGTTTATCTCTATAAACTCTTTGCCCTAATACCGATTATTGGGATGAATTTCAAAAATTCTCCCTAAAGTTTATAAAGTTAACGTAGCGAAACGGGTTTAGAATTCATAACTCTAAACCTAGGGTTGATTTAAAATTCCTAATTTTAAATTTACTGACTTAAATTCATAATTTAAATCAACAGATCGAAATTCTTAATTTAGATCTATAAGCCTTTTACTCTAATACATTCATAACAATACATAAACTTAAACAAGTATAATAACGAATACTGTAAATAAATAGAAAAGCAGAATCTAAAAGAAGAAGGAAAGAAAAGACCTACCTAAAATTGCTCCAATAAAAGAAAAACTAGAAAGACAATAATATTCTTCAAAATCAGGACCCCGAGACCTTCTACGTAATGACCTCGAACTGCCCGGAGAGTAGGCTTCAAAAAATATTAAACTAAGGAAAGAAAAATTTCAACGGAAATTTTTCTCTCCAATTGGGTCTCTGAAACAATTCCAAAAATCCTAAAGAAATATTTCAACTTGAATGCCAAACCTCGGAATAAGCACCTCTATTTATAGGAATATACTAGAGCAAAAAAATAACGAAAATTCGATGTGGGATTCATAAAATAAATTCCAATTAAAGCAAAACGCATCGGTTTAGCTTACAATCTTACAAAACGCAACGTTTTTGTTCCACGATGAAAACAAGTTTATTTTTTAAATTAAATCCGCATGACACGTGGCAGCTTTCTATTCGCCAACGGATATATACACAGATAACAACACAGGACTCCCAGTGTGCGACACGTGTCACGAGCTGGTTGGTCCGATTCAAAACACGCGGATCGCTGAGTTGTATAAATGCAAATTTTTTTTTTTTTTTGCTTTGTTTCCCACATGTAAAAATTCATCTTATGAATTTTAATTTTCTAAAATTTTTTTATTTTATAATTTATAATTTTTATTCATCTCATGAATAATATTTGGCAAAATTAATTTACCCATCTTATGGATAAATAGTTCATCTCATGAATTCTTTAATATTTTTTCAATGGCAATAAACTACAGAGGCTTGTGCAGGGACCTAAGGGATAATTTAAATCTAGCTTCAAATGGGTTAAATTAATCATGTCATGAAATAATTTAGTTACCGCTTAATGAGACTTAATTCCACTAAATAAATTTCACTGCACTCCAAACTTAAATTATTTATTCGATATCTCCCTAATAGACTATATTGATGACAACAACCCCTCTACTAGATGTCCATGACAAAGTATAACCACTACCATTATCCTTCGCACAGCTTCTCCATTAGTTACCGACTCGCCCTTCACTGAATAATTCATTTATACTTGAACATATTCACAGTATAAATTCCAAATGTCAAACACTTGGAATACTTTGGCCAAAGTTTTCGAACTATTCAAACATTTGCGAATCAACTAAGGGGACATCTTCATCTCATAAAAGACTGTAGATTCCCTATTGAATACTTGATCCTTGTCACACTTCACGCCGCTGCCTAGTGTACGTGGGATTTTAGTCATTCGTTTAGACCTTACTTGTAGTACACCAAAGTAACTAATGCTCCGTGCACAAGTCTAGAATACCCTCAGAATTTAGAGTCGTCATTAAAACAGTTCAACGTGAATCACTCATTTTCGATAGTAGTCTAGAAATAAGTAACCCACATGGTCCAACTCAATGCGTCAATCTTATTAAACACACTAACCTAACACTTTTGGATCTCCATCCACATGACCAAGACAAGCCATCTAAAGTGTCACGTTATAGTCTTAACATACACGTGGTCTAAACTTGTCTTCGACTACGAGTATTTCAAACAACAATCCACACCATTTGTTCCAAGTCTATCTATGGCTTAGTCTCATAAACCACTTAGAACAAACAGGTAAATTGTAGTCTAAGGACTACACCCATCTCATGGATGTCTCCCAAAAGAAAATCACATGCCGTATAAATGCTCCCATACACAAATTTAACTAGGAAACGACTGGAACTTCAATTTTATTTATTAATTAAAATAATATATCCAGAATAAATCTGAATTTCAGGACACTATTCTTAACACCTAGTTCCATTCTTGGGAACTGAACCTAGAATTGCCTAACTATGTCATCCCAGCAATAAATGAAATTAGGAGGTAGGCTAATGTACCACTGAAAAGTGATCCCAATTAGAGAACTAGGAAATAGTCTAAGTTTGAGTTACTAATTGTCAGTTGCTTCCCTACCTTGGCAATTAACTTTTGCCAGGTGCTCGAGGGCATACACAGTCCCTTTCCCTAAAAAGAAGGTAAACTCGGGGATTTTTTGTGCTCGAGGAAAAGGGTAGTCCCTGTGTATTTAGTCAGGGTAAGGTTTGCTATATAAGGGTCTATTGACCCTTACGAGGCCTGGCCCATACATTCGCTCAATGACGGCTGACAATTGGTCCTTGAGGGGTAGGTTAGGCCCATGGTTATGCACTTGCCATTTCCCACTAAGCGGGTGAGGATCTCGAGGGGGATCCGTAAGATACCCCTGAGCACCCCATCACAATTGGGTGTGGGAACGGTTGTTGCCAAACAAACCCTAGGTAACCCCCTTGAACAATTTGGCCATGGACTTGGTTGGCCTCAAAGTATGTTCCAGTAGGACCTGGGTTATGTGGCATGCTTGGGAGCACACCAATATTAGAAGGATGTTGGTTCATTCTTGCCTAATCAACCCCAAGGTCATAATCTAGAGGAAGTGGGTGGTTAGTTTGCTCCCTAGTGTGGTAAGTATGAAGAGGTCTAGAAAGTAAAGGCTGGTTCCCAGAAGTGGGTACTTATCCTTGAATTCCTATTTAAAGGCTTTGAGTGGGCCTCGAGGCGACCTCTACTACCTAAGGAGGGTATAAACGGTTATGCCCCTGTCTCGGGGACAAGCAACACCAATGCATTGGTGTTGAGATCCCTTGTATTCAAAGAGAAATCCTTATTTGAAGGCCAAGCAACCCTAAGGGGCACGCTGTTGTTCCTATGGCTAGGTTCCAAGCGTGTGACACTTGAGCTAGCCACAACTGGGTTTTTCGTTCTCTTAGGGACACTGTAGTCACCTAAGCAACTAGTAATCATGAGCTCAAAGGAGTCTCACAAGGATATCTAGTTGTTATTGATGGAAGAGGCGTATGCCTAAGTTTTCGGATATCCTCTCTAGCCGCTTAAACCAAGCCATAGTGAGCCTCAGCCTGTCTAACCAAGATAGGCTCAACTTTAACTAGTATCTGCCTTGCCACGTCCTTAGTAGTAACGGTAGCAGTAGAGGACAGGGCTGAATTCATTTCAACTAAGACTCTGTCAATTTCTCTGTGAAGCCTTTCCTTCATTGAGGTTCCAACGTCATTTATCATTGCTCTCATGGCGGCAGAGTTTTCACACTGAGTCGCTAGATTGCACTCTTTTTCAACACGTTACCTCTCAAAGGCCACTCTCATTGTTTGTTGGACTCCTTGGTCTATAATTTCTAAACGGTGTTTAAGCATAGCCATGAAACTCTTGTGAGTATGGCCATTAAGCCTAATGCGTTCATCTTCTAGGATGTCATTAGCACCACCACTTTCATTGCCATGGCTATGACTTGGTCCATCCCTTAGTGTTATGGAACTTTGTTCAAGAGGATGCTCAAGTGGGAACCCAATTAAGGCTAGGCCTTTTGGTTCCTCATGCTCGAGAGCACTACACCTTGTAGTTCTGAGCATCAGTGCATGGCCGACAATTACATCATGGTAATCCACGATGGGCTAAAGACAGTACTTGAAGTGTCCCACTGCGGTCATCAAAAGGCATGTTTATTCTATTTTGTTTGTAGCTAAGTGTGATGTGGTCACCGTAGATATGAAAACAACACAACTGTGTAAAAAGGACACACCGCAACTAGAGAGTGAGCCAAAATACAAACCGCACATCTTTGACCTCAACCACTCTCCGTTTCCGGAGAAAAGGTTGTGACACATTGGTGTATTTGACTTCGGTAATACTGTGAGTTCTGCTTATGCTTCAATTAAGAAGACTTTGTGTTATGATTGGAGAATCCAAGACTTGAGAGGGGATAATGCTGTGTTCAGTAGCTGTTGCTGGGGGCTGATATGTAGCTGAATTGGTGTTGTTATTGTGGGGTCGTTAGCTAATAAGGATGTATTAGTCTTGGTTAAGTGTTGTTCTAGCTATGAGGTGTTAATAGGCTGCTAATCTCAATTGTAATCTGGTAGCTCGCAGCTATATGGTGTCCTGTAGTAAGCATGCTGCTGTCATGTGGTTGTTGGTCTCGGCACCAATAGTTTAGTTGTGAGTTAGTTAGATATTAGTTAGATATTTTGGTATTAGTAGATATTTTGTAATAATCGGTTAAGCTAGAGAGCTTAGTGCATTGTATCTAGATTCTTGTAAGTAGGTGATCTTGTGTAATTTCTATTCATTCAATAAAAATATCAAACCAATCTCCTTGAGATTAAACCTTCTTTCTCTCATCTAACTCTCTCTATTTTCTGTTAACTTCCCAAAATTAATTTGGAAACCTAACCTTGTAGAAGAGAGTTTGAGATGAGAAAAGAAGGGAAGGGGATGAGAAAATAGAGAAAGGAGATGAGAAATAGAGAATTCCCTTAGGAATAAGATTTCATTTAGTTGGATAATCAAAATTACACTATAATCAGTCCATTTATACATGAATTCAGATCAAACCCCCAGCTGGGCAGCAGCCGCAAAAATCCCCCTGCTTGTAACAAACTCTAACTGAATTTCTGCACAGGGCTGTCACGTGCTGCGGAGGAGCCTAAATCCATTTAAGCTAGTGCAATTTTAATTTTTGTTACATCATATAAACTCTAATCAAAAGTACTACTAAGAATTTAAAATGCATTACAAGTAAAATTTATTAATTCGTAACATTCCCTCCGCCTTGAAAAGCTTCTTGTCCTCAAGAAGTGAAGTTCAGAAATAGGCTCTTCAAGAAGTTGTAGTCCTCCCAAGTTGTAAAGTGCTCGTTTAAGTTGCTCCAAGTGACTTGGACTTGGTGAATCTTCCGGTTGTTCAGCTGCCGCACCCTTTCAGACTTGACAGAGCTTGGTTGCTGCAGTAAAACGCCATTTGCTTCAGCTATGGGCGGCTTTTGAGTCGTATTGGTTTTTTTCTATTAACCTGCTTTTTAAGGAGGGACACATGAAACACGGGGTGAATGTAAGAATGCAATGGCAAGTCGAGCTTGTACGCCACATTGCCAATTTTTTCTAGAATTTTGTAAGGACCGAAGTAATGAGCACACAACTTGACGTTGCATCGAACAACCACAGTTGATTGTCTATAGGGCTGTAGTTTGAGGTAGACCATGTCCCCGATGTCATAGTTCTTGTCTATCCTCCTCTTATCCGCATAATGCTTCATACGGGCCCGAGCTTGTTGGAGATTGTCCTTAAGCGATTGCAAGATCTGTCTCCTCTGCTGCACAAGCTGTGTTGCTGCTAAATCAGTGAGTTTGGGCTGTCAGGTCGGCATAGGAGAAGGTGGAGAGTATCCATACAATGCTCGGAAGGGTGTAGTGCCAATGGTTGGGCGGAAATGTGTGTTGAACCAAAATTCGGCTAAAGAAAGCCAACGGTTCCACTCCTTGGGCTTCGAGAAGACCATGCTTCGGAGATATTGCTCCACACATTGGTTGACTCTTTCAGTTTGCCCATCCGTTTGAGGATCGTAGGAAGAACTAAGAGCCAACGTGGTTCCCATCAGTTTGAACAATTCCCTCCAAAAGTTGCTTGTGAAGATTTTGTCCCGGTCCGACACGATGGATTGGGGCAATCCATGTAGCTTGTAGATGTTGTCGAGTAAGAGCAAGAAAATGACTATATTTGGTGAAGCGATCCACCACGACCCATATGACCTCCTTGCCTTCGGATTTCGGTAGCCCCTCAATGAAAATACTAATGCGAACCCAAGCACCGTCCGGAATGGGAAGAGGTTGAAGAAGTCCTTTGTATCGCGGATCTCCCAATTTTGTTTGTTGGCAAACTTCACAAGATTTCACATAGTCACTTACATCCTTTTTCATGCTCGGCCACATGAAATAAGCTTTAATTCATTTATAGGTGCCTTCCACACCCTCGTGACCTCCCCAAGCAGCGTCGTGTGAGGCTTGGATGACCTATTTTCTCAAGTCGGTAGCAGCACCAATATACAGTTTGCCCTGAACACGCAGTAGACCATTCTGCACTGTCGGTTCGCTGTGATCTGCAGCAATTTTTGCTTCGGTCTGGAGCACTGCAGCAGCCACCTTTTCACGAGCAAATGGATCCCCCTCATAGGACTTGTGTAGTTCTTCGACCCAAGAAGAAATTACCACCGAAATGGCTGAGCATGTGCCTGAAATAGTGTCCTCAAAACGCCTTGACAGTGCATCTGCAGCTGCGTTTTCTTTGCCACTTCTATACTCGATATCATAATCAAGGCCTAACATTTTCATTAAGCCTTTCTTTTGAATTCTTGACACGATCTTCTGTTCAAGGAGATATTTGAGGCTTTGGTGATCCGCTCGAATGGAGAATTTATGACCCTCCAAATATGCCTCCATTTCTCCACGGCTAAGAGAATTGCGAGGTACTCCTTTTCATAAGTCGACATCGCCTAATGTTTGGGGCTTAGAGCTTGACTTAGATATGCAATGGGCCTTCCTCTTTGAGAAAGAACAGCCCCAATACCGTTACCACTTGCATCGGCCTCTAAAACGAAGCCTTCGGTGAAATTCGGCATTGTCAAAATCGGTGCTGCACACATAGCGGCTTTGAGAGCTTCAAAAGCAGCCTGAGACTTCTCGTTCCACCCAAAAGCATCCTTCTTCAAGAGTTCCATTAAATGTTTGGCAATGGAACCATAACCTTTAATGAATTTTCGATAATATCCGGTCAATCCCAAGAATCCTCGCAATTACTTCAAGGTGATCGGGGTGGGCCATTCTTGCATTGCTCGGATCTTGTTAGGTTCAGTAGCTACGCCCTTTGATGAGATGATATGGCCCAAATATTCGAGCCTCCTTTGAGCAAACGAGCACTTGGAAAATTTTGCAAAAAACCGGTGTTGTCGCATCAAGACGAACACTTGCCGGAGGTGTGTGAGGTGAGCTTCATATGTGGGGCTGTAGATCAGTATGTCATTGAAGAATACCAGCACCGACTTCCTCAAATAAGGCTTGAAGACGTCATTCATAGCCGCTTGGAAAGTGGCCGGAGCATTTGTTAGACCGAAAGGCATAACAACGAACTCGAAATGGCCATGATGAGTTTGAAAAGCGGTTTTGTAAATATCTGATTCGAGAACTCGGATCTGATGATATCCTTGCCTTAAGTCCAGCTTGGAAAAGAAGCACGCCCCATGATGCTCATCAAGCAAGTCATCTATGACCGGTATCGGAAATTTGTCTTTCACGGTTAGTGTATTCAAACGGCGGTAATCGATGCACATACGGGCTGTCCCATCCTTCTTCTTTACAAGGATCATGGGTGAAGCAAAAGGACTTAGGCTTGGTCTAATGAAGCTCAACTGAAGCAACTCCTCCACTTGCCTCTCTATCTCAGCTTTTTGGCCATGGGGATATCGATATGGCCTAATTTTGAACGGGTCGGCATTTCCTGGTAAAGGTATGGCGTGGTCCACACTCCTTTGAGGAGAGAGACTCTTAGGCTCTTCAAAGATGTCCCCGAACTCGTCAATTAAGGTCTAAATAGTAGGAGGATGAATCGGTTGCTGCATAACCGAGCTCACCATGAATAAGTGCCCGATCCATTGTATCGCCTTCTTTTTAATTCCACCTTGCACATCCTTTGCCTTGATCAATTTGAGCTGAGCTTCCTCGGACATGCCTTGAAAAGACACCTTGGTGCCATGAACTTCAAAAGCCACGATCATTTTATAGAAATCAAAGACAACCGGGTTGAAGGTCCTCATCCAACCTACTCTGAGCACCATGTCGCAACCACCCAAGGGAATCACTCGGAAATCGAAGGTGAAATGATGGCCTTGCATAGACCAAGGGAAGGCTATGCACTTGTTTTGTGTTGTCAAGAAGTTTCCATCAGCTACCATGACTGCCAAAAGATGAGTTTTCGTCACTTCGTGTTTGACCTTCTTAATCAACTTCGGGTTAATGAAACTGTGAGTGCTTTCACTATCAATGAGGATAATAATAATGGAGTGTTTTCCAGCCCGTCCCTTCATTTTGATTGTGTTATGAGCCCCACTTCGTGTTAGAGCCTTCATGGATGTCTCGACCTCGTCATCACTTGAGTTGCCTTGTAAATTGCATTTGGTCTCTTCTAATTCAGCATCGAATTCGGTACTGTCAGCTTCATTTTCAGCAGGGACTCAGCTCCCTTTTACATACATAAGTGCTTGTGCTTTGCACCTATGACCGGGTTGATAGGGTTGGTTGCATCGAAAACAAAGTCTGGCTGAAATTCTGTCACTGTTTCTACTGCCGAGACTCTTGTTTTGCTGCACTAGTTTCGGTTTGCTGCTGATTTGATACTTTCCTTTGTCATATGAAGGAACTTGAGTTGCTTCAATCAATTTTGCTTTGTTGTAATCGCTTGACAAAGTCTTAGGACCAATGGCTTTCACCATGTTTTTGATCCTAGGCTTAAGGCCACTCACTAAGCAAGAAACGTAGTGTGATTCGGCACCCTCGGGAGCAATGGCCAGAACTGACATCAAATTTGCTCTCAAATTCTCAAATCTAAGCATGTATTCTCTCACACTTGACGTTTGGACCAACTTGTTGAAGTTATCCACAACATCCGTTGATTCTCTTTCACCATACCGTTCACACATCTCTTCTACGAAAAGGCCCCAAGAAAGATGTGGTTTTCTTTTCAATAAACTATAGTACTAAACCTCATGATCACCATGAAGATGGACCGCAGCCAGCTGGAGTTTCTCCTCCTCCGGTACATTGTAATATAAGAAGTATCGGTCACACCTCCTAAGCCAAGATTCCGGTTGTTTTCCATCAAATGGATCGATTTCTACCCTTGGCTGCCTGTAAGAGCCACTCCTACCCCCAGATGTGTTGTCATTTGACACGGTTCTATGCTGATATAATTGATCCGGTGGTCTATCCATATGATCAAACACGTTGGGTGCAGCATTTTGGTGCATAACAGAATTATATTGCCGATTGTTCTGATCTAAATTCTCTGCATTTGTTCGGTAATTAACAGGTCCAGAAATTCATTCTTGATTTTCTATATTAATTCCAGGTCGAATAGGTTGATTTGCAGCTGATCTAATGTTAATGGATGGTCCTACACCAGGTTGTAACATAAGAGATTTACCTCGGGTGTGCATTCCATCATGTGATCTGTCCGGGCTGACTTGCTGCGGTTCGATACCTGGTTGCTGCTGATCGACTTCCACTGTCTGATGAATCTGACTTGCGGGTTTGAGGATGGCCTCAACACTTGATTCACCATGTTTGTTAACTTGTTCTTGCAAGTGTTCAAGTTTTTCCTCAATGTGTTGCAATCGGTCTTGCACCTTGACATCTTTAGCGTCTTTGTCCATCAACAATGCCAAAATCTGATCCATTCTCTGATTAAACCCTTGCTGCATCTCTTGAAGATCTTCCTTAGTAGCACTTTGAAGTCCAGCTGTAGGGTTTCTAGTGACAGCAGCAACGAAATCCAGATTGGACCCAGTTGCGTTTGCTCCTCCAGCTCCTGAGCTTGTCCGAACTCCATCCGCCATTTTTGCTTTGAACTTTTTTTTTTAATAGCTCAATCAATGTTATTGATTGATAAAACTAGCTCTGATACCAATTGTTAAGTTCCCAAAATTAATTTGGAAGCCTAACCTTGTAGAAGAGAGTTTGAGATGAGAAAAGAAGGGAAGGGGATGAGAAAATAGAGAAAGGAGATGAGAAATAGAGAATTTCCTTAGGAATAAGATTTCATTTAATTGGATAATCAAAATTACACTATAATCAGTCCATTTATACATGAATTCAGATCAAACCCCAGCTGGGCAGCAGCCGCAAAAATCCCCCTGCTTGTAACAAACTCTAACTGAATTTCTGCACAAGGCTGTCACGTGCTGCGGAGGAGCCTAAATCCATTTAAGCTAGTGCAATTTTAATTGTTGTTACATCATATAAACTCTAATCAAAAGTACTACTAAGAATTTAAAATGCATTACAAGTAAACTTTATTAATTCGTAACATTTTCTCATCTCCTTCACTTCTTTCTCGTCCCATACTCTCTTTATCTTAGGTTAAGATCAAGATTTAATCTCGATCTTAACAATTGGTATCAGAGCCTAGTTTGGCTTCCAAATCAAACGTGATTTGATAGCAAATATCCTTTGATTGCATTGCAATTTGCTTAAGAATTCAGTTCTGAATTCTATTGTAAATTGCGGAGAAAAGTGCTTGAAAAAAACACATAAAAAGAGGTTCAATTGATGATCGGTTGTGAGTCCTTGAATTCAAGCTTGTGTTTATCTCATTGTTGGCAGTGAAACAGCAAAATTCAGTGATTGAAGATCAAATTCAGATTTGTGATTCTTAAATTTGATCTTGAATTTCAGAAAAAAAAAATTGTTGATCATAACTGGTGATTGTGCTGCTGTTAATTCGAAAATCAATCAGATTAATTCACATTGTGAAGTTTAAGAGCGAATTATGGACGGAGGTGTGACAACAAGATCAGGAACTGCCAAGTCAACACACGCTGAGGTTGTTAGCAGCAGGTCAGGAGCTGGTCACGAATGCTTAATTGGAACTTTAATTGAGGGCAATGGTTGTTCAAATTAGGCAATCAAATGCAGAAACATCAAGGAAGAATCAGATTGATATGCAACTTCATATGAATCAAAATAATCAGCAGCTCAATGATAAGGTTGATCAGCAAGCTCAGCTAATTGAGGTAAAGATATCTGATCAGGCCGTTCTTCAATCACAAGAATGGGAAGAAAGGTTTAACATGCGGTTTGATCAGCAAATGCAGCAACTTGAAGTGAAATTAGCTGAGATTCGAGAACAATTTAGAAGGCCAAATTCTCCTGCTGTTCAACCTATGAGGTCTTCTGAAGAATTGAATCATCAGGTGTATTGTGAGGCTGTTAGACCCGCAATAGCTGATGAAAGATCTCAAGGTGAACCTCAAGTTGTTAATGTGTCGGCTAATTTGCAAATTCAACTTCAAACAGCTGGTGTTAGTCCTCAAGATCCAATTCCAGCAGCTGAAGTAACTTCCAGATCTCTTGTGCGTGCATTCGAGCAAGTGCAAATCAGTCTAGCTTGAATCGTGGACAAAATGTGCATCCTCAGGATCATTCAACACACATCAGGCCGAACACTTTGAATGCAGGGCATCTTGTTCAGCCTCTTGGTCCAACACACACGCGACCTGCTCACTGGATGAGAGAACATTTTTTTCGACCACCAGATCAAGACCAGGGAGATGCTGCTGTTGTGTCATCAAATACAAATCAGAGTATGCTTAAGTTCACTTTTGCGCGTGCTGTTATGCTAACTTAGGACCAGAACAACATTACCTTGGACGCTTTGCAAGGTCTCTTGTGTTGGGTGAATGATTACGAACTTAGAGTGGCTGAAATGCAGTGTCGACAGGACGATCGGCAGGATCGGGAAGATCTATTTCCTTTTTCGAGTGGAGAAAAAGTGTATTCCAATACGCACTCTTATGACGAGTTGCCTCCTGATCTGGGAGAAGATTCTCAGGACTATATGAAGTTGAAAAGAGTAAAATTTTTACTGAAAAGAAGTAATCGAGCTTCGAGAGTGCATTTCAAGGTTCACAACAAACAAAGCTGGGTTCCTATGCAAGCAATTGAGCTGATGGATGCGTACAAAGGATGTAATGTGGGGAGACAGATTTCTGATCAGATCCACATCAGTACAATAGATGCTTTATGATGTAATTGATGTTGGCAGTCCCTTTGTTGGAAACCGAAATTCCGAGGCTTGAGTTTAAATTGGAAATGGCGGGAATATGAATTAGTGTTAAAATTCAGTTAATGCATTTCACTCTGCTGCTGTCCATGCTACTGCTAGTGTTCTACACGTTGCTGCTGCTGCGTTATTGGGCTGCTGCATTGTTACTACTTGCTGTTACAATTTTGGCGCCAAATTCAATAATTGAATTACTAGTTAGTTAGATTCTAGATTATTCTAAGGTTTGTCTAGTTTCTTGCCATGGTTTGTTATAAATAGGATGTAAATGTATGTTCAGAAAAATCATTCAATCAAATATCTAAAATATCAATCTCATTTGAGATTAAACTCTATTTTCTCATCCCCTTCCCTTCTTTCTCTCATCTAAACTCTAAACTCTACTTTCTCATCTAATTTTGCTTCTTTCTCATCTCATATTCTCAATTTATCCGCATTTTATATTAGTTTACGTTCACGGTTCAAGCCCGAGCGTAACAGTGGAATCAGAGCCTTGATTTGGCTTCCGAATCAAGCTCATATCTGAAAAAAATTATAAAATCTGATTAATTGTGTTGCAATTAATCAACAAAAGAAGGTTGGATACTGATTTGATTCAGATTTTGTGATCAGCAATTCAAATCTTAATTGATTGAAGAAGTTTTGGCGGTATTGCATTTGTTGCTGCATAAACCTGGGAAAATTGCTTTCGGTTGGGATAAATTGATTAAAATTGATCACATTACATTAAGGAAAGTATAATTGATCAGATTCCAGCTGAATCGAGGTTTATTCAGATTCTACAATTTAGAAATCTGAGCTTGAGGTATTGTTTTTCTAAACTTCAAGTTGTAATTCGTTGAAGAATTGAGGTTGTTGTTGGATTATGTCGAAATTGTGTTGCTAAGCATAAATTTAGTGAGAATTCATCATAATCTACGGTGATCTTTGAGAATTATATGCTATTGAGTCGACAATTGCTTTGACGAAATATTGTCAGCATAGGCGAAAATCTGACAGTAGGATTGAAAGTGTTGAAATCCGATTTCGTAGTTAAGATTGCTTGAGTGTGGTGTTAAGAACTTGATTTTGAGTAGATTCGAACCTAATTCAGAAGTGTGAGTCGAATTACCCGACAAAAACGCTCCTGTCAGTATCGCTTGAGGTTAGGGTTTGTTTGAAGTTTTGTTCGAAGTTGTCAGTTAGGGTTTTTAATCATTGTCGATTGTGGAATAGTTAGCAAGTGATTGTTTACGCGAACAAAGTAGTAGAGCTTCATTAAGCAATCGAGTGTCGAAGTGTTGCAAAATAAGTTTTGCATTTCTGCGATTTTCGAACTGGTAATCTGCGAACCAAGCTTTTCTAGATTGAAGTTTTGTTGTCCATTGCAAATGGCTGATGAAGTGAGAACTCGATCGAAAGTTGGTGCAAATGCTACAATCGGACCTCAGAATGCTACTACTGAGGATCTTCGAGAATTATAGAAAAGCATTGATCAAAAGATGGATCGAATTCTATCAGTGTTGTTGGGAAAAGATGCAAAGGGGCAAGGTCGGTTGCAACAAATTGAGATTGTTCCAACAACAGAAGTAGTCCTACCACAAGAGTTCGTTGTTGAGCAAAAAAAGGAGGTACAATCTTTTGTTGTTGAAGATGAACTTGAACACGACAATGCCGAAATTGTAGAACACAAGCCAGAAGAATCTGAATGTGAACAAGAGGATTCTTACGAAGACTCTATGCGTGAGTTAGAGTCTCTTGACGATGTTGAGAAACAATACGACGTGCATCCGGATTGGGAATTTGATTCACATGTCCGAGGAATGATTAAGAGAGCAAAGAGTAAGTCGAAGAGGAATCGACTAAGTGTAGCATTGGGAGATGTTGTGGGAAAAAAGAAGTTGTTCAAGCCGAAATTGAAGCATGTGGTTGTGTTTCAGCCTATGATACTTGATGATCAACAAGAACGAACTCAAGTCGCTGATCTTATCGACGTATACGCTAGTATATAAGGTTCAGCTAGTATACAACGAGTTGGTATGCAGAATCAGAACTTGAGGCCTGCTGTCGAGCTGATTTTGGATCAAAATTGCAGCAATTTCATGGCTGAACGATTACATTCTGTTGGCGAATCAGATGTTGCTGCTGTGGTACTACCGGATACCGAACAAAGTGTGCTTTTGAGGAGAGTATCGGTGTGTTCAAAGACCCATTCATATGAAGAGTTACCTCCTGATCCGGGAGAAGATTTTCAAGTTTATACGAAGACGAAAAGGCTTGATTCTCTGCTGAAAAGAGCTAATCAAGCTGCGAGAGTGCGTTTCAAAGTCCAACGAAGGAGAGGCAATGTGGTCGAATACGCAATTGAGTTGTTAGATGCGTATAAATGCAATAACCTGCAGGGCCTGTATTCAGATCAGTCCAGAGGCTGTCCAGCAGGGGTTTTAACTGATGGAATCAATGTTGGAAGTCCCTTTGATCCGGGAAAGAAGGAATTACAAGCGGATGGAAGAGCTACACATTCGGGGCTACTGTTTGATGTTGAAGGGGGCAATGTCAGTACAAGTATTGATGTAAAAATGGTAGAGACAGTGGGTCATCACGAGTATAACATCAAAGCAAGTATTGAAGACCGGAAGTTTACATTTTACAAGCCATATAATGCAAGTGACAACGAAGTTTCCATTGCTTCGGAATTCGTGTTGTTTCGACTCACACAAAAGCACTTACTTGAAAAGATGATAATTGTTGTTAGTAGTTTGAAGAACTGTGGATGGTTTGAGGTAATGTTTGGCCTCGGGTATGACCTTACAATAGGGGCACGAAGCCTGGTAAAGATAAAAGTTATGGCATTTGAAAACTGGAATAATCTGCAGGTGGAAGTTGTTGATCTGGTGCAGCATCTGTTGGGGTTCAGGGAGATCGGTTGTAAGGGCTTTGAATGGAAAAATCATAGGCATAAGCTCCAATATGTCCTTCATGTTTTGTTAGGAACAATCCATGCAAGAATTTGGAAAAAGGTGGCTGAAATTTTGAGATCTCACAAGTTTACTCTCAATATTCCCTCAAGGGCAGATTTGGAAGATGCAGATCAATTTTTGGGAATATCCTTGCTGTCAGTTTTGAATGTGCGGTTCAGAATGAATTTATTTGATGTTATTACATCTTGTGGAAGGTGTCATAACTTATTTTCCTCAAGTAGCTTCCACATGGACTTACACCGAGCTACAAGATGTTGTGATGAACTACATCAGGATTGTACTGCTGAGTTTCTGATTGCTGCAGCAACAATGGTACCGTTGGAGAACCATCATGGATTGGTAGAGTATGTCATGATTTGGCTCAGTATTTGGGTGTGTGAGCTGAATAAGATGGAAGTTAATGCCGCGAAGCATGTTAAATCAGCAAGAAATCAGATCCCAGCAGCTAATATGCAATATCGGCATGCCGATCGGCAAGTTCGGGTTGAAATAATTCTGTTTTTGAAGAGAGTTTCGATTCACAAGGTCCCTATCATGAAGCTATGCAGTTGGGAGGACGTTTGCAAGTTGTTTGTCTCCAAGACATTAGCTATGGGCAAAGAAATCACTGAAGTTTGGGGTTACAACTGCATTCTTAGGAAACTTTCAACGTATTCGGTTACCATATTCAAGAATTGGGATGGTTTGAGTTGCAATGGGAAACGCTTGAAAGCTGAATTCAATATTGGGTTCTCTTGGTTTGAGTTTGGAAGGCCTCCCGAGATGATCAAGGACTTCATATGCAATTTAGTGGAGATAAAGATACACAAAATCAGTAAGGTAGCTTACTACATGCAAAAAAATAGAATTGTATCTGCAATTGGAGAATTTCAACAGTGAGTTTGGGTCTGGAGCTGTAATAACTGGATTATGAGGTGTCGTAGATGTGGTGTTGATGTTTGGTTCGATCAGTGCCGGCCCCCTGAAGAACACTCCTCATTCATATGCAAGCATTGTGTCAAACACATGTATCTGCTGAAATTCAATCAATAAATCACTACTAAAGAGCACTCATTCATATACAGATAGAATCGTCATTGTCATAACTCTCTTCTATTCTTGAGGACAAGAATGTTTTCAAGGGGAAGGGAATGTTACAAACCGAAATTCCGAGGCTTGAGTTTAAATTGGAAATGGCGGGACTATGAATTGGTGTTAAAATTCAGTTAATGCATTTCACTCTGCTGCTGTTCGTGCTACTACTGGTGTTCTGCACGTTGCTGCTACTGCGTTACTAGGCTGCTGCATTGTTACTACTTGTAGTTATAATTTTGGCACCAAATTCAATAATTGAATTACTAGTTAGTTAGATTCTCGATTGTTCTAAGGTTTGTCTAGTTTCTTGCCATGGTTTGTTATAAATAGGATGTAAATGTATGTTCAGAAAAATCATTCAATCAAATATCTAAAATATCAATCTCATTTGAGATTAAACTCTATTTTCTTATCTCCTTCCCTTCTTTCTCTCATATAAACTCTAAACTCTACTTTCTCATCTAATTTCCCTTCTTTCTCATCTCATATTCTCAATTTATCCGCATTTTATATTAGTTTACATTCACGGTTCAAGCCCGAGCGTAACACCCTTTGACCCCGAAAGGGATGAATTACAAGTGATTGGAAAAGCTAGACCTCTGGTGCTGCTGTTTGATGATGAACAATGCAGTGGCCGTGCAAGTAATTATGGACAGATGGTAGAGGCTGTGGATCATGATGAAGTTAACATCAAAGCAAGCTTTGAGGAAAAGGCTTACATGTTGCAAACTGCATAATCCAGAATTGGTGTCATTGAAGTCTCAATTGTTACAAAAGTTTCTCCTTGAAGAAATGGTAACTGCTGTTAGTTGCTTGACGAATTATGGATGGTTTGAAGATATGTTGGGCTGCTGGTATGACCTCACAGCTGGTACACGAAGCCAAGTGAAGACAGAGATGATAGCACTTGGAAATTGGAACAAACAGTAACTGAAAGGTGCTGACCAGATTCAGAACCTGAACATGTTTGGGGTGATCTGTTGTGGTTCTTCTGAATGGAAAAATTATATGCACAAGTTTTAATATTTTCTTAATGGTTGGATGGAAAAGATCAGTGCAACATCGAGGATAAACCGAAGTGGCATACAATTTGAAGCAGTAGCTCAGCTTGTCTATGAAGATGTAAGCTCAAGACCAGCAGGAGCTGGCTTATATATCAACAGAAAAGCTAAGCACAGAACAACCTCGGCTTAGGTGTTAATTACATATGTTGGGAAGCTCTATTGGTTCCTTAGGCGGGTATGTGGCTTATTCTTTCTTGTGTTGAGTGAAGAAATCCAAAAGCCTAATGGCAGAAACTCAGCAATGCAATATGCTGATGCGAATCCAATGCAAGTGGGTGAATCATTTCAGCTGGAAGGGTTGCAGGACCTGGTCCAAATGCATGTTCAATGGAGTGAAGCTTATTTGTACTCATCTAAGAACAATAATGGTAGACCCCCTGATGCCTTGGGGAAATCTGGTGGTACATTGATAGATGTTAAATCAACAGAAAGTAGCAAGAATCAGATGCAATTTAGAAGCAGATGCAGATCCAATTTTGATGCAACCCAAGCCCCAAAATTAAAGGTTGATTCTCAAGCTGATCTGCACAAGCGTTGGCTGGATGTGAGCAAGAGCAGGTCAGTTGTTGAATTGAATGCATCCAAAGATTGGTTATTTCGGCAAGTTGCTGTAAGAATATTTGGAAGACCCTACTCAGGTCAAGAACGTGAGAAGAACTTGAGTTTGGTTTTGTTATTGCTGTTAAGTCGTTTAAACTCTATGGAAACAAGCATTCTTGGAGCCTGCACACATTCACCAAGAACCCGAAGGGCCTTATGATGACACCATGCAGTTGGGAGGATATTTGCAAGTTGTTTATCTACAGGGCTTCAATTGAGGACAAAGAAACCACTGAAGTTTGGAGGTTACAGCTGCTAAAATTTTGGCCGTCAGTGTAAGTTCACTACAACTTACTGAGAGTCTGTTATGTGGGCATTGTTGCAGCAGGTTACATTGAATGGAAGAGTCAGATGTATCAGCTACGATGTCATCACCATGCCTCAGTTGAAAACATCAATAGGAGATCAAGATTAACTCCAGCAGAAATCATTAGATGCTTTAGCAGAAGAGTTAAGAACAGATCAGGTCTTGAACCTGAATTATGCACAGCTGCTTTGTTGCTCCATTGGCTTCATGGGCTGGTGTTCTTTGCAAGCATACTTTTGTTCATTGTTAAGAGATCTACATTCGTTCATTTAAGAAGAAAATGGATTCAAAACAAGCCTTGATTACAGGGTCCTTTGAACTAACATTGCTGCAGAATATCACTTATATATAAGGAGCAAAATGAGATACAAGCGGGAGTTGAAGTTTTGGTGAATAATCTGGTATTGGTATACTGCAAATTGTGGGATGTGAGCTCTGCTCTATTGATAGTACAAATGGTGACCTTGTTTCCTTGGAGAGTGATTGATACTTTTGGAAATTTAGCTCGGTGGAAATCATTCAGGCTCATAGTCAAGTTTGTGTTGTTGAATTGCGTTAGCCGTAATTGGAAGTCCTCTAAAGTGTGTGTTGTTGCTCTATTCAATTGGTTTGAGTATGGAAGGCCGCCCGAGATGATAAGGGACTTCATTAGCAGTCTTATGGGTTTAAGGACATTTAAATTCGGTTATGCAGCATTTTACAAGTAGAATTACAGAATTATTGCTGCGATTTATGATTCTTTGCAGCAATATCGAGTCTTGAGCTGCATTAACTGCATCAAGAAGTGTCTTGGATGTGTTGTTGATGTTTGGTTTGATCAGTGCAGACCTCCTGAAGAGTATTATACATTCAAACGCAAGCATTGAGTCGAAACAAGATGTCATCCTCATGTATCAGCTTCATTTCAGATGGAGTGTTTCAGATGTCTTTCCAGCTGCAGAACTTCCGCAAGAAGTTCATCAATTCACCTATCTTTTCGTAAGCAATAAGTGATCTTCATTGTGTCAACTCTATTCCATTCTTGAGGACAAGAATGTTTTCAAGGGGAAGGGAATGTTATGATTGGAGAATCCAAGACTTGAGAGGGGATAATGCTGTGTTCGGTAGCTGCTGCTGGGGGCTAATATGTAGTTGAATTGGTGCTGTTATTGTGGGGTCTTTAGCTAATAAGGATGCATTAGTCATGGTTAAGTGTTGTTCTAGCTATGAGGTGTTAATAGGTTGCTAATCTCTCTTGTAATCTGGTAGCTCGCAGCTGTATGGTGTCCTGCAGTAAGCATGTTGCTGTCATATGGTTGTTGGTCTAGGTGCCAATAGTTTAGTTGTTAGTTAGTTAGATATTAGTTAGATATTTTTGTATTAGTAGATATTTTGTAATAATCAGTTAAGCTAGAGAGTTTAGTGCATTGTGTCTAGATTCTTATAAGTAGGTGATCTTGTGTAATTCCTATTCATTCAATAAAAATATCAAACAAATCTCTTTTGAGATTAAACCTTCTTTCTCTCATCTAACTCTCTCTCATCTCCTTCACTTCGTTCTCATCCCATACTCTCTTTGTCTTAGGTTAAGATCAAGATTTAATCTCGATCTTAACACTTTGTTAAGTATTTTTATGGAGTTTGTTTTATATATATTGATAGAAAATAAAAGGGATACAGGCCTAACTCCAGTGGCAGTTATAGTGACAAAGTAGGGCCCACAGACATCTTTCCTTGTACACTTAAATGTCACGAAGTGGGGCCGAGACAAACCTAAGAGCTTAGCAATCCACTTATAAGCCCGAGTCAATCAAGTTTTTAATCCTAACACCCTTGAATTATAATGACTCGAATTTAGGTGGAGCAAACTATATTTAGGTCCCTAGATTAGGACCAATGCAATTAAGGTCAAGCCTTAGCCGTCAAATAATTGGCACAAACTTAAGTTCACTTGACTTATTAAGCAGTGACAGTAGTGTTAAGACCAGCGTAATCAAGGTCAAGCATTGGCCTTTAAAGCCTTAAACTAAAGCCTCAATTCTTGACTTTTCAAAATTTGGGAATAGATTAATACCAGAAGTTGATACCTAAAGCTCGAGGAGCTATATTACTGAAGAGGTAAGTACAACAAGTTATACACTAAGCTAGGGTATGTTAAGTTACACTACTCCTAAGGAAAGAGTACAAGTGTGCTGTAATGGAAAACTTGAAGAAGTTTTGTGTTGAATGTATATATTAACTTGGCCTAACGCAATGCCCTTTATTTATAGGAAATGAAAATAACTACTGCTTCTAATTCTGCGGCAACTTCACCCACGTTCAGCCACTAAGCTTCTTTTTTCCCTCGTAAAATATCAGTGAACATATGCCCATGATTCAGTTTTGGAGGGAATTCCCCGGTGCCCACGTCTGTATTTCTAGCGGAATTCCCTTTTAGAAGTCCCATGTCCTCTTAGATTAAGCTTAACGCCCAAGTATATGAGATTATGCTCTAAGTAACCATCTCGAGTCTAGAAACCACCATTGTTGCAGCCTTCTTGGTAGTCCCTTGAGCTCAAGCTCCCTTTACTCTTCAACCATCTCGAGCCTCTAGTGGTTGATACCCATGTTAGGGCGATAATCTTCTTAGGACGTCGGGATCGAGACACCGTCATCTCAGCACCTAAAGGTGTGGCTTTCCTCTTGGCGGACTTCACGTGTCAAGCACGTGGTACTTTGCCCAAAATGGCGTCATCCCAGCCCCTTCGAAATTAAGTTGTAAACATGTATTCTATCCTAAATGTGATTTCTTTGATTTAGTTGGATATAGTGATGCCTTTGCTGGAAACAAAGTGGATTCGAAATTAACTAGTGGTACTTTTTAATTTCTTGGTCATGCTCTGGTGTCATGGTTTAGCAAAATGCAAAATTCCATTGCTTTACCCACCACCAAGACCGAATTTGTTGTATGTGGAAGTTGCTGTGCTCAAATGTTGTGGTTAATACATCAATTAAATGACTATGGCATTCATATTGACCATGCTCACATAATGTGTGTGATAATATTAGTGCTATATGCTTAACTAAAAACCCGGATAAACATTCTAGAACAAAGCAAACTGAGGTTAGACACCATTTTATTCGAGATCATGTGCTTAAAAGAGATGTCATTGTGAAATTTGTCTCCACAAATGATCAATTCGGACATTTTTACTAAACCTCTATGTAAAGATATCTTTTGTGATATTAGAACTAGAATCGACATATGCAATTTATCTACTTGACTTTAATTGCTTGCATTAGTCATTTAAATTCAACATTAAGTTTCAATACCCAAAATGAAAGAGCACTAATGGACCAAGCATTCTTATCCAACCAATGGATATAGGATCTTGGGCTATTTCAAAAAAGAAGTGTTTTAAATTCAAATAAATAAATAAATAAATAAGGCTCATGCATACAGAAATTCAAAGGTGTACTTTGTTTTCTGTGTGTCGACCCATAATTTTTGTATGTCGATACATAGAGTTATAGCGAGCCACTTTGTATTGCTATGTGTCGACACAAAGCATGTGTTTGTCGACACACAGGTCCCTTCACGGGCCTATAATACAGCACGCTTCTTAACTCATCTTTTACACATCTTTACCCTCTTCACTTCATCTTTCTCTCTCTCTCTCATAGACGCTAACCTTTCGCACTCTCACAAACATTTCAACAAAAACTCTTCTGCATTTGTCAATTTTTCTCAAATGTCTCACAAACTTTTACTAAAAATCAAGTATTTATCTCTATTTTAGCATCAAAACCTTGGATTTTTGTCAAATAGTTCATCTTCTTCACAAACCCTAACTGAAAAACCGAACCACCAAATTTTTTCCCAAATTTGTTGGTTTTTCTTTACATTTCTTGCTTTTCTAAGTCAAAAATCATTGATTCTCACAAGTCTTTCATTTTCGTTAACATTTTTGGACAAATCTCGAAATTTCACCTTTTTCTCTCAAACCCAAACCCTAACCACAAAATTTCACTCAAATCTCTTTAAGCTTGAAGTCATGGATTGCATAAAGAGGTTGGAAGCTACTTCTAAGAAGAGGTCCAGAAATGATGAAGGTGCTTCTTCTTCCCAAGGTCATAGTTTGGTAAAATCCTCTAACCCCTTCCTCAAAAAGGAAGTGTTATTTGGTAGATTTGTCGATTAGATTTGAGTTAGGAGAAATAACTTAGGGGAATTTTTTTCTTTGTTTAAAGGAGTAGGTTGGATTGAAATTTATAGTATAAGGGAACTGCTATTCTCGGATTTAGTATGCGAATTTTACGTCAACATTTAAATTTCTCAAACTACTCCTTTCGAATTATCTTCAAAAGTATTAGGCTAAGTATTAAACTTGATGCATCTTATATAAATGAATTACTTGGTTTGTTTTTGAAGAAGAGGATAATTTTTGTTTTCCCCAAGAACTCTACCAATTCCCTCTTTCCCGAGTCTCACCGTAACTCCTTACTTCAACAAGTTTGGGGTGAAATATCACTTCTTAAGAAAAAGAAGCCAAACTCAAATGAGTTAGAAGTGGTTCTTAAATTGGCACATAAATTGATTTGCATGAACATCTCTAAATTTCAACTCGGTCTCAAACTCATCTATTTCTTTTGTCTTGACTTCTAAATGGCCAAAGAATTAATCTTAGGGATTTAGTCTTAAAATTCATGATTCATATCCATCTCCGAAAGACTAATCCTTCTAATGGCATGCTTCTTACCCTTAGTTTCCAAAATACTTTAAATAGATCATCTCTTTCACACCCCAATCCATATCAAGACGACCCTATTGGGACATCTTTGAAAAGGATTGGGTTTGCTCTTAAAAATAATGAATGGGTAAAGAAAGGAAAAGGAGTTAGGAGAATACTAGCGATAGATAAAGAGAGTGTCAAGGAAGAGGAAAATTTTGATGAAGGGAATGGGGTCTATTTATAATTATACCCTGATAAGACAAACAATTAAAATGTAACATAAAGCATAAGGGGATGCCTAACTTGAAGCCCTGCTGAATGGGTGCCAAACATGAAGCCTAGATTGGCACCTAAATTGAAGCACTGTCGAATGGGCACCTAACTTGAAGCCTGAATGTGCGTCAAACTAGAAGCCTAGTGCCTAGGTGCCTAACTAGAATCTTGGTTCTTCGTCTGCATAAGGAAAGAGAGAGAACAAAGGGGCAAGGGACAAAATAGGTAGAGAAATGGGAAGGAAAGAAGTACCTTGACGATCCCTCCATAAAAACTTGACTTTAGCTTATCCTACCGAACCAAAGAATTGATCACAAACACCTCCCTCTCTGTTTGAGTGACTTACAGGAAATATCAAGCCGAGTGTGTAACAAGAGCTTGAGTTCAGCTCATCCTAGCAAACCCCGCCTTAAACATCACTCAAACGTGATAAATAAGGACAATACCCAAATTCATCATAAACATTTTGACGTTGTCTGTGGAAAGGACCACAAGCTCATGCCTAGATTTAAGCATTTATAGCATCATGTGGGTTAATTTTTTGGCATTTTTTTCTTTTTTGCATTTTTTCTGATAAGGAAGAGCCTACTCAGGCAAAATCAATTATAGATACTCCAATGTTGTATCTTTTAGGCATAAAAAGAAGCCTATTTGGTTGAAATTATATATAACTTTATCTCGTTTCTTTAAAATTGAGATAGGTACATCTTAGGAATGAGCCTATCTCATTTCTTCTGAGTCAAAATAACTCTTTCTTGTTCCTTGTAAGAAAAAATAACTCATTTTTCTTCTAGGAAAAAACAAATCTTTTATTTCTTTTAAATAAAGATAAACCTTCTTTGTTTTTTTGGTGGGAAAAAACCTCACTTTTTATTTTTCCTCTTACAAAATATGGAAAAAAGCATCATGGTTATGCATAGCTCTTCAAGAGCTTCAGTTTGATAGGTGGTTTAACCTGTAGCTCCTTACAAATAAGAAGTTATGCCCATTTTAAATTACAGGAGATTTTATACACTTGATCAATCATGTTTGATTGCCATCCCCACGATTTGACCACCGCCGCCGCCATACAAGGCACCCACCACCATACAAGACACTGACCATCATACTAGACGCCCACTTTGGTTTGGCCGGCACTGGGCTTTGACTTTGACTACTGCTTTGACCACCACCGCGACATCCCTGCCGCCACACTCAAAGCCAGTCCTACCACCACCATGAACAAAGAGCATGACTACCACCACTTCACTACTTTGTGCACCACTTCCTTCGTACACCAACACCAATGCCACCATTGCAGGTTACCACCACCTCCTTCGTACACCACCATCGTACAACTACCATTACTGGCTCAGTCACATGTCAACCATCATTGGAAGCCTTACACAAACAACCACCACCTCGCAGCTGCCATGCCTCATTGTTGATTAAACTAATTGGGTAATTTTCATTACAATCTTACTTCAATCCAGCCATGATTAAACTAATTTTTGTTATAATTGTTATTCAACTAAACCCTAGTTAGATCAATTTTTGTTACAATCCTGGTTCCATCCAACTCTTATTAAACTAATTTTTGTTACAATTATTGTTCAATTGCACCGTGGTTGGATCAGTCTTTGTTGCAATCCTAGTTCCATCGAACCCTGATTGAACTATTTTTGGTTACAATAACAGCACATACCTCAGAGAGCACGCTTTAAATACCTGGGTTCTACGGTGCAGAAAGATGGCAAAGTGGACGCAGATGTCAACAACACGATTAAAGTGGGTTGGCACAAATGGAGAATGGCCGCAATAATATTGTGCTATAGGAAATTCCCGCTAAAATTAAAGGGTAAATATTATAAGACGGTAGTGAGGCTAGCTATGTCTTACGGGGCAGAGTGCTGGCCTATAAAGTGTCACCAAGCACAAAAGATGAGAGTGGCTGAGATGAGGATGCTGAGGTGGATGTGTGGACACACAATGAGGGACAGGATCCGAAATGATGTCATAAGAAGTAAATTAGGTGTCGCCCCCGTAGAAGATAAGTGGAGGGAGTAACTACTGCTGTGGTTTGGCATGTTAGAAGGAGACCCACCACTACCCCTATCAGGAGATGCAAATAACTCCACATAATTGACAGGAAGAGAGGGAGAGAACGGCCAAAGAAGAGCTGGATGGAGACAATTCGACGGGATCTCACCTATCTCAACCTAAATGAAGAGATGGCTCTAGACAAAGCTCTGTGGAGGACTAGGATAGGTGTATCCGATGTTGCGGGGTAGGAGCATGTGACCACTCGTAAGCTCGATCTAGTGCCACGACTTTACGGTATGCCTGTTCCACAATTTGGTGACTAGTGTTCCCAGGGAAGGTCATCTGGGATGTGGTAAGAGGCATAGTGGGGCGTGGCTTTGATAGAAGATAAAATGAAGAAGCAATGTTTGAAGTGGTTCAGGCATGTTAGGAGGAGACCAACCACTGCTCCAGTCAAGAGATGCGATCAGCTCCATACCAAGCTAGGCAGAAGAGGAAGACGTAAGCCAAAGAAGGGATGACTGCAGTCTATATGGCAGGACCTCACCCACCTAAACCCATGGGAGGAGATGTAGTTATAGCTTGATGGAGGACCAGCATAGGAGTAGCAGATGTAGTGGCCTCACACCGTTGCTTATTCTGCCATACTTGTGTTCCTGGGCGTATAGCCCTATTAGGGTGCGCCTATCCACCTATCTGCCTATCTGTTTACTATTTACATACTGTTTATTATCTATTTACTTGTTTATTTTGCTGCCTTGAGGGGCATGGTTTTTTCTTGAAGTCTCGTCTAGGGCGTTATGCTTTGTATTACTCACTTTATGCTATGGCTTACTCTTATGCATTGATGCCCTATCGCTCACAGGTTGCCATGATGCTATGATGACATGTCTCTCAGGTTGGGGGTCCTCGGAAACGGACTCTCTTCAGGTTAACACCCTAGTGGGGGAAGGCTGCATACATCAACTCCCCCCCCCCCCCCCCCCCCCCCCCCCCCCCCCCCCCTCTCTCGAACCCCACTTTTGTGGGAGCCCTTGAGGCACTGGGATTGTTGTTATTGTTGTTGTTGCTGTTGTCGTCTAGTTACATCCAATCCTAACTGAACTAATTTTTATTATAATCACTGTTCAATTAAACCCTAGTTGGGTCAATTTTCATTATAATCCCAGCTAATTTTTGTTCAATCCTACCTTAATTGAACCAGTTTTCATCATCAGTTGCATTTTATCAAATTCCTATTGAATTAACCTTCGCTACAATTCCTAGCTCAACTAAACACTTTTAGAACACATTCTTGCTGCAATTTCTAGTTCAAATAAACTACACTTAAATTAATTTCCCGTTATAATTTCATCTTTGGGATCTTCAATTGCAAACTTCCTCTTGGATGCTCTGATAAGGGCGCAGTTAAGAAAAGTCGATAAAGGTTTGATTTTTGGGACGATTCTTTTCAGATTGTAATTATCAAGATTTTAGGTTCAATATTAAATCCCCAATTGGGTAAGTGAACCAAGCTTAAGGTTTTAGAATCCATGTCTAAGCAATGACAAATACGGATTAATATAATTGAATGAGGAAATAATGGGTTTAAGAAAGAAGTTCGTAAAGTTAGAGTAAATAAGTTTGGAGTTATTATCTTATACTGGTGTTTGCTCCATATTATTTCAAGTGATTTATGTAAGGTCACCGTAACTGTGAAAACAAAATAAACATGCAAAAGGGACTCACCACAATTAGGGAGTGAGCCTAATTACGAAAAGATTGTGGTATGTTGGTATATCTTACTTTAGTTATGCTGTGAGTTCTACTTACCCTTCAATTAAGAAGACTTTGTTAAGTATTTATGTGGATTTTACGTGTTTTTATGACTAAAAATTAGAGAATATGAACCTAACTCAAGTAGCAGTTACAGTAACGGAACAAGGCCCACAGACACCTTTCCCCGTACACTTAAAAGTCAGGAACTAGGGTGGAGACGAATGATGCTTGACTCGGTGTATGCTTAGCAAGTGCATTAAGTTGTATCAAGCAATAAAGAGTGAGTAGACTATCATTTCCATGAGGATTGTTACTGAAGCAGTACCGAAATTAGTAATTTTAACGCTATTCGAAACATCGAAATTTAAAGTTTTTGATATAAAACAAAACAAAATAAAAAAGAACAACAAAGGTTACTGATTTTATAACTGGGTGTGCTGATTTTTAGAAGATTTAATTGATTTAATAAGATCAAAGACATCCGATTTCACCTAGTTGCATTAATACGCTTTTCTATTCTTGATATTGAAGTCGTTATTACGTGTTGATGGTCAAAAACCATAATTTACCAAATATTCTCTCTCGAGCAACATTTGGCATGCTCTTGTACATATTAACTCATCAATCTCTTGCATGAATTTAAATAAGAAAAGAGTTTTGAAGATCCATGGTTTTCACTTAAGACCACAAAAATCGTGTTAATCTCTCTCGAGCATTCGCTCAATTTGTGGCATTTATCACCTTAGCAATCATTATAAATCCCCTCTCAGACTCATTATGAATCATTATAGGCTTTAAATGGTGATCAAGATTTCAAAACTCATGAAGAATAATAATAAACACTTCAACAACGTAATAACAAAACATTGAATACGTTGAATTAGAAGAGAGCGTATATTACCACTGAGGCTACATCGTGGCCTTGGAAAAACAAATTTAGTTCATGGTCAACATAGTATAAAGCAAAAATAAGACAAACTCCATGAACTTAAAGAAGAAAAGGATAGAAAAGAACTTGAAAATGCAAAATTACAAACCAAACTTCTTCTTTTCTCCTCCTTCTTCTTCCCTAGGAATTTCTACCTATTTCTCTACCTTGTATTGTGTTTTTCTGCTGAATGAGATGATAAAACACTTCAACAACATCCCTATTTATAGTATATAAGGTTAGGATTACTTAAAATAATAAATATAGCAAGCTTAAAGCTCGTTGCCCCACATACTGCCACAACCACCCAAATTTGTAGATTTACACCAACTTGCTGTTTTCTTCCATTCTTTTTGCTTGGCCTTGCAAAATTAGTCTTGAAATCATTTTGGACATGTTAATGAATTTTTTAATCTATCCTTGCACTTGATTTGTTCATTTTGCCACCCAAATTTGCAAGGTGAATTGAATTGTGCAAGGTTGTTGTACATTCTCTGTAGCTGCTTTTCTTGCTAGTTTTTCTTCATTTTTTTCATCTTTTGCCACCCAAAACTGAGTTTTGAAATCAAGTTGGATGTGTTATTGAAGTGATTATGAAGTTCTTGCATTTGATTTGCTTGAATTGCCGCCCAAAATTGCAAATTGTAGCAAATTGTACATGTTCTTGTGTTTCCTTGCTTTAGTCGTGTAAAATGTTGTATCCGGCCCATTTTTTTTCTTTTGTTTGATTTATCTTGCATTTATTTGTTAATTTTGATGATAAAACCTAGAAAGATTTAGCACAAAATGAGTGTTTTTCAAACAAAATAGCAATAGGAGAGAAAAAGAGCACAAGTGAGCAATAACGATAAAAATTTGATGTGAAATGGTCAGAAAATGAATCTAAATGATATGAATAATTATTTACAAAATTAGACTTATCAAAATACCTCCGAACTTAAATCTTTCTTGTCCTCGAGCAAGGCTAAATTTTAAAGCGTAGGATCTCATGCTTTTTAAGAATTTATCACAATTCAAAGCAAGATTACTTCTAATAGAAAAGAATGATCAAGACTCAAAGTTTTAAGGTTCTAAAGGTAAAACAATCTTTCCAAGGAAAAACCCATCAATCACCTAGGCAATCGAATTCAAAATTTAGCTAAGCATATTAAGTTTATCTGTTCTTTCTAATCTCAAGACATTCAAATGGAATAGAAAAAAAAAATCATGCCACTCATAACAAGACTTCCTAAGTATGCCCAAGAATAAACCTATTCACCAATTATTATTTTTGGTTCTTTTTTAAGGTGCTCAGTTCCTTGTTAGCTTTCTAAGTACCCCTTATAGCGAGATTTCAATGCGGCAGCTCCTGGTCCAGTAGGCCAAGGGTAACAGGTGTTGAAACACCCTACAGATCTACTTGCTCGAGGTACCAATGTTGAAAAAAAATATGGAATTTGCAAAACATGAATTTCCCTATATAGAAGGTGTATAAAGGTTTTATTAATTTGGGAAAACGACCCTATTCAAAGTGATGTACACCCTTAATTACATCTCCCTGAGGAGAATACCCTTTGATTCCGACTAATGGTGTGTTTGTGTTTTAATCAATCGACTAGGTGACTAGATGATTAATTGGCTTAAGCCCACAAGAGGCGTTTGAGGTTTATTTGCATTTTGGAAGGTTCAATTTGAAGGTTATTTGGGTTTAGTCTTGGCTTAGGAGTCATTTTTACTTAGGTTTGACTCAAATGGTATTTTGGATTTAGACTCGACTTGGAAGTCTTATGGATTGGAGTTTTACTTGGGTTGAACTTGATTTGATTTTGGTTTAGACTTAACTTGGGAGTCTAGACTTAATTTGAAGATTAGCACATTTTTGATTTGGATGGGAAATGATTTGGATTTCCATTTGTTAGACTTAAAAGTAGTCTCGAGTTTCGGTTTGATTGAGAATTAAATTTATATCAGGGTTTGACTTGGAATTTATTTGGATTGGGGTTTGACTTTGAATTAATGTGAATTTGGGGTTTGACTTGTTTTTTATTTGGAGTTTAGGGTTTGACTTAGAGTTGTTTTCGACATGAGTTTTGATTCAATACTAATTTGGATTTGGGGTTTGGCTTAGACTTTTTTTTTTTAAAAAGTGACAAGTATGTCATTTGAATTTGGACGACGTCTTAGTATTTGAAATTGATGTGGGATTTACTTTGAATTTGGACTTGACATAGGAGTCAGCCTAGCCTAGGAATTTGGTTTTGAGTTTAAATTTGGTTTGGAATGTACGCTCTTTTTGTAGTTGGGTTTGGCATAAAATCGGGTTTAAGTGTGACATGGAAGTCATTTCGAGTTTGGACTGGACATTAGAGGTATTTTGTTTAGGATTGGATATGGAAGTCATTTGGTTAAGGTTGCCTGAGTCAAATCGGGTTGAATCAACTTATTAAAGCATTGACATGATATTAATTCCACGAGAGAAAACAAATTTTTTTTTTTTTTTTTTATTTGGGCTGCACCTGAATTTGGTTGCCTATGTACCCTTTTAAGGGATCAAGCCATTCGTAGTTCAACTTTATGTTGGATTTAATTTAGAGGTGTTGGATCTCAACTCGTTTATGTTTCCTCCATTTTTTATTTGAACTTTGAGCTCAAGTTCTTTTATGTCCTTTTGTACCCTGGTCAAATCGACCTTAATTTTAGGTTGTTTTGGTCAAACCACCTGAGTCCGGTATTTCACGTATGATATATATATATATATTTTTTTAATTGTGACTGATCCCGTTATTTAATCTCGTGTTTCCTACATACCCTTTTTGGGATCAAGTCAATGTAGTCCTTAAAAAAGGAACATCGAATTTTCCAAATCGATCTTTTTTTTTTTTTTTTGGTAACCGCACTCATTTTTTTATATTGAGTCAGGTTAACGTAGTTCTATATATATATTTCCAATTTTAAATTTTAGGTTTTGATAGAAGATTTGATTTGGTTGTTGAGAGAGAGGGAAAGGAAAATTTTAAATTTGATGTAAACTTTATTATTTAAGTCAGCCAAAACCCTCTCATTAAGCTCTCCGAATCCTCATAAAGAAATCTTTTAATTCATTAATCGTTCTCTTTTTTTTTTGTCCCGTGTGCTGAAATTTGAGCCAATGTTTCCGGATCTTAAAACGGTACGTCACAATGTCAAACTCTCTCTCAAATCATTATTTTTTTTTCTCTTTTTATTTTTCGGAATAGGAGGGGTACCCTCTTTTTTTTTTTAATGAAAATTGAAACAAAAAGTGTAGAGTTTCTTTTTTTTTTTAGCGGAATCTGTATGGAAATTTGTAAACTTAGATGAATTTAAGTGGAACTATTGAGTTTTGAAAGTCTGAGAAGGTCCATTTAAGTTGTTTGACTCGCTAAAGTCCATGTAACTTGTTGAAATCGTTAGATTTCGTGGATCCGCTAGAATCTGTGGATTCGTTAAAATCCGTAAAATTAATGAAACCGTCAGGTTTCATGGACTCGTTAGAGTACATATAATTTATTGGATCCGCTAGAATCTTTGGACCCGTTAGAGTCCGAATAATTTATTGGATCCGCTAGAATCCATAGACTCGTTAGAGTCTAAATTTTGATCCAACTCGGATCCTTTCGAATACACTGTGCGTATAACATTTTTTTTTTCTTTTGGAATCAATTCTTTTGGATTTGTTGCAGTAAAATATTTTAGGTTTCAAGCGACATGATATTATTTTTGTGAACTTGGTTTGAAAGGAAGAACAGAAAAAAAAAAAGAAAAAAGTGAACATAAATAAATAGATAAATATTTTTTTTTTCTTCTTCTTCTTCCCCTTCCTCTTATTTCTCCTTCTTCTTCTTCTCCTCCTCTCTCTATCCCTCACGATTCTTTTGAATAGATTGTAGAAAAATTATAAAAAAAAAAACTAAATCTTCTTCGTAAATTAGAGAGACATGGAATTTTTCTTGAATTCTATCATAAAGAAAAAATTAAAATTTATTTTTAAAGGGGTAAAATCGATGGGGTAGAGAAAATAAAAATTTTTGAATGGGAAAAATATAATTGAGAGTAAGAAATAGAAGATGATCGAAAGGAATTGAACATTGTTGCATTAATACCTTAGATTTCTTGCTAATTTTGTAAGAACAAGTATTTTTTTTTTTTACCTCTTTCTTGCTTTCTCTCTCCCTTTCTTGTTCTCTCTCTCTCTTTCCGTTTCTCTCAGATTTTCCTTTTTTTTCTAAGTCCCTCTTCCTCTTCTCGGAGGGGTTTGTTTTTTTTGGGTTTTTATAAGAAAAAGGGGGAAGTTTCTTTTTTTTTTTTTTTTTTAATTTTAACTTCCCCACCATCCCCAAAAACTGCTAACGTGCATGAGACGGGGAGTGGGGGGATTATATTTTATAAAAAGAACTGTAATTGAAGTTTTTTTTAAATTATATATATATATTTTTTATTTCTACGACTTAAAATATACATATGGGCCTCCCTTTTTTAACACTTAGTTGGGTTATACTTTGCTTCTAATGATATAGGCCCAATTTTATGCCCAATTTTTTTATTCGGGTCCCAAGTTTTTTAATATTGAACCCATTTTTATATAAAAGATATTCTTGAATTCGTATAGGTCCGCATATGATAACTAAAGGTCGATCTATAACATACTATTTTGTCGAATGAGAGGATGAATATTCGATTCTGTGAAAATTTTGCGTTCAATAGATGCCCCCTCAAGTGTGGTGCGTGTTAACTTTTGAGCACGGACGACACTTGATTTTGTATTGGAACTCATGATATTCACTTAAATGACTCCCCTTTTCTTTAACAATCCTTGTTATTGGTTTAGGCGGATATATATGGCTCCCATAGATTTCAAAAGGCGCCTTCCGACAATGGGAAGGAATTGGACTATGGCCCGAATTATAGGCGTTCAATCTTAATGAGAGAAATTCAAGGCAATCCTAATGTTAAGCCAATTCTTTCTTGGGTTAAGTAAGAAACTGTGTCTCAAGGTAACTTTACTTATATTCGAAACGTTGAGAAAGGGTGCATTAATGTTCGCAAAGACTTTGGGCCCCGCTTTGAAGCTACATTTCTTGAGAAGGTAAGCGCTGAAACTCACACAAGTATTCCAGTAGAGAAGGAATTTTACCCTGTTCTACACAAGTTGCTTACAGAAAAAAGAAATTGGGGGTCCAACTTTAAATTTCGAGGCTGAGGGCTCTTTATGCCTAGCGTGATGGAATGGTCCGAACGAGTTTTGGATCGTTATCAGTGTCCTTTGATAGAATCTGGGATTTATGGAGCTGTAGCTATCTCCCATTTTCCTTATATGTTCCACAAAGATGTATGGAGAGCCTTTTGCAAGTTGTGGGGACCTTTATCAAATACTCTTCACCATGGTGGGGGAGAACTTAGCATTTCCTTGTATGTTCTACATAGGATCGGGGGCTTGCCTTTACTTGGGGCACCTTATGAGGAATTTCTTCCTCGGGATAATCGACTACTTGACCCTAGTTCATATCCTCCCATGGTTATAGAGTCGATGCGCACTCATGCTTTGCTTTGCAGATTTTAGAAGGATGACTAAATATACCTATCAAGGTGGCTTGAGCATTTCTATGGGGATGACTTAATTTACGCCACATTCGGACAAGACTCGGCTTCAAGCGTTGGTGTAACATGCAAAGACTTACTTTTGCAGTGTAAGTGGAGAAAATCCGGGGGCGGGAAGTTCCCCTAGACATTTCAGACAAAGGTGAATTAGCTGCTTTTTTAGCCTTTTGGTTAAGCAGATTCGTTTTACCACATGGCGCAACTGTCATGAGGCCTGAGACGTTCGAAATGGCTTCGCTTTTAGCAGAAGGTCGGAAGATTTCACTAGCACCTGCAGTATTAGGATGTGTTTATAACGGTTTGGGGCTAATGGCCACACATTCAGATAACCCAGGGAGAGCCAACCCAAGCCTTCCTATCCACTATGTTCTTGGTTGGTTGGCCGAAGTTTTTCCATCTCTGTATCCTTGCCATCCTGATCATGATTACCAGGAAGATTATCCCATTTTGATTCGATATGCAGGTGTGAAAGGAAATGAGATGTCTCTTTTTGAAGCTTGACTTATATTCAGAGATGATCAGTTTGTTCGCTTCCATGAAAATTCGTTTCTTGAGCGATCCGAGAGAGGGCGTGCTATAGTTGACATGGGCTTATGCAAAGATGACTTTGCATTCCTTCTTTGTGTTCGGTCTTCTGTGTTGGTGGTTCAGAATGGCCCCAAGTTAATATTAGAGCCTTATTATCCAAACCGATTTGCTCGTCAGTTTGCGTTTGACCAGGGGATACTTGTCAATCACTTGAGATTCAACGTTGCCCAGAGAAGAAGGAGTAGTCTAAAAGATCTTACAGATACCTGTGGTGCGTTTTTCAGAAGGGATATTGAGGCAAAGTTTCATATCCCTAGCACATATCACGAGGGAGCCTGTTCTTGGGGCTACTGCAGTTGGTGGGCAAAGGTTACCAATCCATATTTAAGCCACTCCATCTACAAGGTTCACAAAACCTTAACGGGGAAAGACCAATTTGTCAGAGAGCCTACCTACATGATTGAGAAGATACAAAATGTGGTGACTAACTTTCCTGGCCCTCTTAAGTTTAATATAGCTAAAGACCCACACTACGACCGATCTTCAAACAAAGCTTCTATGGGGCTTAGTTCTAGTGATCACGAGAATATAGTTATAGACAACACTTGAAGCCTCTATGAGAAAAGGGAAACCACTCGTGAGCGTTCACCTAAGGAGACACACTTTAAGAGGGCTCGCTATGAAAGGCCCAAATATTCAAATGATTCGGATTCCGAGGACAGCATTGGACTTCGGGACTTGCCGATTTTGGATTCAGAGAACGTTTCCATTGTTTAGAATAACTCTCCTTCGGTCATGGATCAAGATTTTGTTCAAGTCGTTGTACAAGAACTGAGTTCTACCTCAAGCGGAGGTCCTATATTGGTCTTAGTTCCACTCCAAAGTGTTTCGGTGTCTTTATGGAATTTATTCACGGCCCCTGTAGATGACTGGATAAAACAAAGCAACATGTGGTATTGACACTGTTATGGGGACCATCAACAGTTACGGCTCTACAAAGGCCTTGTTGGAAGCTCGGTTCAGGCTTGATCACTCACTAAAAATGCTTCAACTCATGATTGAGGCTAAAAACCTCAGTACGGTGGAAATTAGTTGGTTCAGCTCTAAGATTGAGGAGATTTTCAGCATAGCAGAAGCAACCGTGGAAATAGAGACTTCAGTGAACTTAAAGCACTGTAACGACCTATCCATTCGACATTCAGCTCGTGTTTTTGAATTAGAAGTTTCAGAGACAAAATTAGCAAAATTGTCTGAAGAAGTTGCAGGTGCGGGAACAAATTGTACTTGAGGTTGAGGAGAAAGCACAAGAATTAAGAGAGAATTTTGCTAAAGACAAAGAAATTTTGGAGACAACTGGACGTCAACTGAAGACTTCTGTAGAGGACAAGAGGAAAGACATGGCTCGCCTTGAAACAATGTTAGATCAAGTCGGGTACCACAAAGTTAAAGACTTGGAGATAAAGAATGCTAGCTTGAAGGGTTTGGTTGACATAGTCACCTCATTTAACAAGTTTTCTTAGTTTTGCTTTCTCTCTTTTTCTATTTCATTTCCTCTTATTTTGACTAGTGTGGCTTGTTATTTATTTTACTTTAATTAGTTTTTTTTTTTGTCATTCTCTTCCATCGAAGAACATGTCCTAAAGCATGACAGATCACACAAACCATTTTTTATTTTATTTTATTTTATTACATTTTTTTTTTGAGTTTGGGATTTGATTGAAATTTATTTGGAGTTGGATTTGACTTAGTAGTCATTATGATCTTAGTTTTAAATACGCCAAAGACAATCTTAATAAACTTTTTTTTTTTTGTTATGCTTTGGATTTGAATTTATTTGAGGCCGAGTTTGGTGAGGTAATCACTTGGGTCTTAGTTTGAAATTTAGTTATTTGGGTAGAGTTGAGCCTATTTAACTTATTGGCTTATTGTCGCTCCGGGATTTTAACAGGGCAAAAATGTAATTCAGTTATTATTGGGGCTAGATCTAGTTCATGACTAGACTGCCTACGTACCCTTTTAAGGAATCAAGCCTTCCGTAGTTCATTACAACTCAGCTATCCAGACTTCTTTTTTTTTTTTTTTTTTTTTTTTTATACATTGGACTAAGCAAAGAAATTCTTCACAAATTTCTCGTTGACACAAGCATGTATGACCTTTCCCTCGGGATTTGATAGTTTGTAAGCACCCTCCGGATAGACCTTGGTAACAATGTATGGTCCCTCCCACTTCGGCTTGAACTTGCCTCGCGCCCTCTTGTTTATTACAATTGGTCGCCTAACTGTGAGGACTAAGTCACCAACAAAAAATGAGCGAAACTTCTCCCTTCTATTGAATGCACCAGCAACTTGAGCTTGATAGACTTCAAGTCTTTGATGAGTAGCTAATTCATGCTCGTGTAGGGCTTCAAGCTCAGTGTTATGATCCGAGCTTGGTAAGTATCAAGGAGGGAATCTGGTTGTTGTTAGAAGTTGCTGCAGGTGTCCGTAGGCTGCTGCTGTGCTGAGTGTTGCTGTAAGTTGTTGTTTTGGCGCCAATAATTAGGTTTAAATGTTATTGCTTAAGTTTGCCTATGAGTAGTAGTGGTATAATAATTCAGATTTCATCCAATGAAATTAACAACAAATATCTCTTTGAGATTAAACTTCTCTCTCTCATCTAACTCTCTCTATTTCTCATCCCTAATTTTCTAAACTCTCATCTCAATTCCCTTCTTTCTCATCTCATACTCTCAATCTATCCAAATTTACTTAGTTTATGCTTGTGTTAACTACCAACCCTAAATTGATAGCTAATTTGTGAAGGAAAGAGGTAAGATGAGGGATAGAAGTGAAAGGGATGAGAAAATAGAGAAGGAGATGCGAAATAAGAGGAAAATCCTAAAGGGATTCAGATTTTTATTCATTGGATAACAAGAATACAAGCTTTATATCTATTTATAATAGATCTTAGTACATTGAATCCAAACAAAGCATAAAACCGAGCTAACCAATCCATTTGGCGCCAAAAGCAGTTACCGGGGTTTGAAAGGGGCTGCAGCAACAGATTTTGGCGCCCGTTACAAATTTAAATTGCCAATTACAACTTCATAACCTCCTATGCTTAAAACATCAGAAATTCAAATGCTAATGAAAATAATGGAATTATAACAGTCCCTTCCCCTTGAAAGACTCCTTGTCCTCAAGGAGAAAAACTCGAAAATTGACTCTTTAAGAACGTCGGATGTTCCCATGTGAGGAGATCTTTGTCTAAGTTCAGCCACTGCACCAGAATCAGCTGGGAAAAGCCTGATCCTGCAGCAATCAACCCAGATTTCTTGACTGGAATCGGCCCCAACTGCAATCTTCCATCTGTACCAGTTACAGGTAGTGCTTTGGAACTTTTCTCACCTCGTGCGACCTGTTTTTTAAGTAATGAAACATGAAACACGGGATGAACATATGAATGAGGTGGTAAATCAAGTTTTTAGCTACGTTGCCAATCTTGTCCTTGATCCGGTATGGACCAAAGTAACGTCCACTTAGCTTGACGTTTCTTCGGACAGCCAATGACGATTGCCGATACGGCTGTAATTTTAAGTAAACCATGTCACCCACTTCAAAACTCTTATCCACTCTCTTCTTTTCAGCATAAAACTTCATACGAGCACGAGCTTGTTGCAAATTGTCTTTGAGAAGCTGCGTCAACTCAACCCTCTGATGCACTAAATCTACAGCTGCAGAATCAGAACCCCCTTGAGGCTGCAGCAACATCGGGGTCGGAGGAGTGTAGCCATACAATGCATGAAAAAGAGTTGTGCCTAAGGAAGCATGAAAGTGTGTGTTGAACCAGTACTCTGCTAACGACAACCACTGATTCCATTCTCGAGGCCATGCAAATACCATACTTCGGAGATATTACTCGACACACTGATTCACTCTCTCCGTTTGACCATCCGATTGAGGATGGTATGATGAATTGAGTGCCAAAGTTGTGCCCAATAATCTGAACAATTCTCGCCAAAAGTTACTCGTGAAGATCTTGTCCCTATCCGAGACAAACGTTTGAGGCAATCCGTGCAATTTATATATGTTGTCTAAGAAGCTCTTAGCCAACCTTTCAGCTGTAACAGGTCGAATCAAAGCGATAAAATGGCTATATTTCATGAATCGGTCCACCACGACCCAAATTACTTCCCGACCATCGGACTTGGGAAGCCCTTCAATAAAGTCCATACTAATGTTGATCCAAGAACCCTTTGGAATAGGAAGTGGCTGCAAGAGTCCTTGATATCGATGATCCCCCAATTTTGTTTGTTGACACACCTCGCAAGACTTCACGAATTCAGAAACATATTTCTTCATTCCGGGCCAACTAAAATATGCTTTAACTCGTTGATAAGTGCCATCAACCCCTGAGTGACCACCCCAAGCTGAATCATGGGATGCCTTTAGGATCTGATCCCTCAAATCAGTCGAAGAACCGATATAAATCTTGTTCTGCACAAGAACAACACCATTCTGCACCTGCACTTCTGGTGTTCTGCTGTTCGGGAGCCCGGTTTGAGCCACTGTTGCAGCCAGTGCTTCTTGTGCAAATGCGTTCCCATCATAGGATTTATAGACTTCATCCATCCAAGAAGGTAAAACAATGGATATAGCCCCACAAGAAGTCCTCAAACCTCCTGGAAAGTGCGTCAGCAGCCACATTTTCCTTACCCTTTCGGTACTCAATTGCATAGTCCAACCCAAGCAACTTCATCAATCCTTTCTTCTGTATTCTTGTGGCTATCTTTTGCTCCAAAAGATACTTAAGACTCTGATGGTCTGTTCGTATGATGAATCGATGTCCATCCAAGTAATGCCGCCACTTCTCAACCGCAAGGAGAATCGCCAAGTACTCTTTTTCGTAGGTGGACATAGCTTGATGTTTAGGGATAAGAGCTTGACTCAAATAAGTAATCGGCCTCCCATTTTGAGAAAGAACAGCCCCACATCCAGTCCCACTTGCACGGTCTCCAAAATGAAGTCTTCCGCAAAATTCGGCATTGCTAGTACCGGTGCCTAACACATAGCGGACTTGAGCTCGTCAAAGGCTTCTTGTGCTCTATCGCTCCATTTGAATGCATCCTTCTTAAGTAGCTCGGTTAAAGGTTTAGCAATGGACCCATAACCATTCACGAACTTTCTATAATACCCGGTCAACTCTAAAAACACTCGTAATTGCTTCAATGTAACGGGAGTTGGCCATTCAAGCATTGCTGTCACCTTAGAAGGATCGGTTGATACACCCTCGTGAGAGATTATGTGTCCCAAATACTCAAGCTCGGATTGAGCAAAAGAGCACTTTGATAACTTCGCATAAAACTTGTGTTGTTGCATCACAATGAATACCTCCTTGAGATGTTTAAGATGATCTTCATAAGTCGGGCAGTAGACTAATATATGATCGAAGAAAACTAGTACCGATCTCCTCAAGTAAGGCTTGAAAATATCATTCATAGCAGCTTGGAATGTGGCCGGAGCATTAGTTAAACCGAACGGCATTACCACGAACTCAAAGTGTCCATGGTGAGTCTGAAAAGCGGTCATGTATATGTCCGGCTCAAGAACTCTAATCTGATGGTACCCTTGCCGTAGGTCCAGCTTGGAGAAAAACCGAGCACCAAACAATTCACCAAGCAAGTCATCGATGATAGGGATAGGAAATTTGTCCTTCACTGTCAATGAGTTTAATTGTCGGTAATCGATGCACATTCGAGCCGTGCCGTCCTTCTTCTTAACAAGTATCACGGGCGAAGCGAAAGGACGATGACTTGGCCGAATAAAACTCATCTGCAGCAACTCCTCCACCTGTTTTTCAATTTCTGATTTTTGTGCATGAGCATAGCGATATGGCCTGATTTTCACCGGATCCGAATTTAGCTCGAAGTGGAATGGCATGATCAACATTTCTTCGAGGAGGAAGGCTCTTGGGAACCTCAAAAACATCATCAAACTCATACAGCAATGCAAAAACCTCGGGCTGTACTTCTTGCTGCAGATCGATAGAAGATAACAAGAAAAGTTGTCCAAGCCATTGAACGGTCTTCTTCTTGAAGCTACCCTACAAACGCTTACCATTGATCAATTTCAGCTGTGCTTGATCAGAAATCCCGTGTAAAGTGATTTTCTTGCCATGAACTTCGAAAGACACAGTCATCTTATCAAAATCGAAAAGCACCGGGTTAAAGGTCCTCATCCAATCGACCCCGAGCACCATGTCACAACCTCCCAAAGGAAGTACTCGAGAGTCAAAGGTGAATTTATGGTCTTGTATAGACCATTAAAATGATTGATACTTATTTTGAATTGTAATTGACTTTCCATCCACTACCATTACGATCAAAGGATGAGTTTTGATGATTTCATGCTTCACCTTCTTCACCAACTTGGGATGAACGAAGCTATGCGTGCTTCCGCTATCTACAAGAATGGTGATGGAAATCTTGCCTGCCTTGCCACCAATACATATGGTGTTATGTGCACCATTGCCCGTAAGAGCCTTCATCGAAATTTCCACTTCATCTTCCAGCTGCTCATCCAAAGATTCCACCTCAGATTTTGTCTCTGCTGAATGAGAGCTCTTGGTATCAGATACTAAGGCCACATTTGAGCCTCTTGCACTCATCAAAAACTTTGGATTACACTTGTGACCGGGCTGATATGGCTGATTGCATCTGAAACAAGACCGTGCAGGCCTCCTGTCCCCAAACCGGCCAGACTTGCTGCTATAAGCTTCCCTTGGATGAGTCTTATGATTGTTACTCTTGAATTCACTTTTATCACTTGAAGGTACAAGAGTAGTTTCAATCAATTTAGCCTTGTTGTAGGCTTTGGAAAGGGTCTTTGGCTCAATGGCTTTAACCAAGCTTTTAATTCTTGGCTTCAAACCACTAATGGAGCTTGAGACATAATAAGCTTCGGTTGAATGTGGATTAATGGCTATCATATTGGCACGCAAGTTTTCAAATCTGGTCATGTACTCCTTCACCATGGATGTTTGATAGACTTTATTAAAGCTATCAACAACATTACTAGAATCCTCTTCACCATACCTCTCACACAATTCCTCCACAAATTGGTCCCAAGAAGGACAAGGATTACTCCTCAACACACTATAAAACCATACCTCGTGGTCTCCATGACGATGCACAGCAGCGAGCTTGACTTTTTCTGCATCACTGATGTTATAAAAATGAAAATACCGCTCACAACCTCTTATCCACGACTCAGGCTGTTTTCCTTCAAATGGCTCGATTTGAACCCTTGGCTGCCGGTAACCTCTACCACCAGATGTAGCCTCATTGCTCAAGGACCTTTGATGCATATCAGGAGGTCTATTTTGATGCTCCACACCATTGGATGACAGCCTTGGAAACTCATTCCAATCAGGAGGTCGATGATGGCGATCATTGTGCATTCCACCTGATCTGATGTGCCCTGAACACAAACTTCGAACAAAGGCTCCTGCAGTAACCTCTACTACAGGAGGTCAAACCTCTGAAGACCTGATGTGTACTGATGGTCCTGCATCAATCTGAATTTCAGGTGCCTCACCGCGATCTCCTCCAGAATTCACCTCTGCATTATGTTGTTACTGCGGTGGAGTCCTAATAGTTGGTGGAACAAGCTGACTTGCGGGTTTAAGAATAGCATTGATAGACAGTTCACCTTGTTTCTTGAACTGATCCTGCAACTTCTCCATCCGATCCTCCAATTTGGACAATCGTTCATCAGTCTTTTGCTGATTTTCCAGGTTTATTTGCTGAAACCTTGCAAACCACTGTTCTTCAGATTGTATTTGTGATTGATTGAGCAATTCCTTCAACTGATCAAGCGTAACATACTCCTTGGAGTTGCACGTACCAGTACCAGCATCAGCAGCATCTGATCCATCTACTGGAATTGCAGGTGCAACAAAGCCACCTCCAGCACCCGATCGAGTTCTTACACCTTCAGCCATGCCTTGATCGTGTTTCTTTGATTTTGCCAGCTCAATTCAAGCACAGGACCACTTGAATGAAGCTCTGATACCAAATGTTAACTACCAACCCTAAATTGATAGCTAATTTGTGAAGGAAAGAGGTAAGATGAGGGATAGAAATGAAAGGGATGAGAAAATAGAGAAGGAGATGAGAAATAAGAGGAAAATCCTAAAGGGATTCAGATTTTTATTCATTGGATAACAAGAATACAAGCTTTAGATCTATTTATAATAGATCTTAGTACATTGAATCCAAACAAAGCATAAAACCGAGCTAACCAACCCATTTGGCTCCAAAAGCAGTTACCCGGATTTGAAAGGGGCTGCAGCAACAGATTTTGGCGCCCGTTACAGATTTAAATTGCCAATTACAACTTCATAACCTCCTATGCTTAAAACATCAGAAATTCAAATGCTAATGAAAATAATGGAATTATAACAGCTTGTGATCCAATCCCGAGCATAGCAATTGGTATCAGAGCCTCGTTTGGCTTCCAATCGAGCTCCTAATCAAATATAAATATATATATATATATATATATATATATATATATATATATATATATATATATATATATATATATATATATATATATATTATATATATATATCATATTTTTGTGCTGTGCAAGAGACTTAGATTTAGTTGAATCAAATTCAACTAAATTGAGTTTGGAATGTGACAAGCTTTGGTGCTAAATTTTAAGTTCAATCCAGTCGATCGATGTGCAAATCCAAACACAAGAACAACCGTATCTTAATCAACTCAACTTCAGTATTTCAGGTACTGTTTTATTGATGATTTAATTGAATATTGGAGAGTATGCTGCAGATTGGTATGTGTTGTCATTAAGTTGTGAATTTAGTGAGCTAAGCGTGCATAGAAGGTGTTCGATCAGTAGTGTCTAGTTCAGTTTTAAGCTGAAACTTAAACAAATCCAGCTTGTGAAGTTAGTGAGTTGGCTTTACGCAAGAATCAGCCTTCATCATGGTTGGTGAAGTAACAACAAGATCTGGTGCAGGAGCTGGTAATCCAGCCACTTTTGTTGATCCTAACAACTCATATGCTGTTGTAGTTGGTGCAAGTGCAGCAAAGGAGGCACATTTGTTACTAATGAACAGCTGAATTCAAAGATTGATGCATTGTTTGAATGGTTTAGACAAGAGAGCAATCAACAAAGGAATGAAATGTTTGATCAACTTAAGCCAAGTCAGCTAGAAAAAGATCCACAAAGGATTGAATTGTTTGATCAACTTAAGCAAAATCAGCTGGAAAATGATCAAAAGAGGAAGAAAGAATGCTCCAATTTCTGAGGAAAATGCAGCTGGATAGCAATCAAAAGAGTGAAGAACGATTGTCTCAACATTTGCAGAGAATTGAGGCTAGAGTGGAAGAACGTTTTGCTACCCTGCATGATCAAATGCAAAGACAGAGAACTGATGCTGGTGTGGGAGGTTTGTTTCCTGCAAGTCAGTTAGGAAGACCTGCTGATGAGATACTTCCTCAGGTACTAGATGCTGCAGCAGGACCTCAAGGGAGACCTCAAATGGCTAATGTGTCTGTTAGACTTCAAGTTCACCTCCAACCTGCTGAAGTTGGACCACAAAACTGCATTTCAGAAACTAATTTAACTACCAGACGGCATGAACATCAGACTGAGCAGGTGCAGGTTCGATCTTTCAGCAAGAATCTTGAACAAAATGGGCATTCTCAGGATCCTCCAGTGCAATTCAGCTCAAAAACAATGGATGCAGGACAGTTTGCTCACCCACCTGATCAAGCACATACTCAACTGGCTTGTTGGTTTGGGGAACATTTAGTTCAGCCTCCAGAACTGGTTCAACAGCATGGTTCTGGACAGTATGCTTCTAAAATTGGTCCAATTCGAGGCAACGTTGTTACAAGTGGTAGTAGAGACAATGGCTTTAGACAACCAAGAGTTCAACTTGAAAATTTTGATGGGAAGCAGCCACATTCTTGGTTAAGAATATGTGAACATTGCTTCCACTTTTATTCCATTCCCGACGAACAAAAGGTGGAATTAGCTGCGGTTTACCTTCAAGGAGATCATGAAGTTTGGCTCTATAGTCTATTGAAGAGCAATTCCACACTTACTTGGGCTGAGTTTATGGTTGAGTTTTGTGAACGCTATGGTGATGATGACTTGAGTGATGTAGTTGATAACTTCAACAAGCTGACTCAAGTTACAACCGTAAAGGAGTACATGACAAGGTTTGAGAATCTCAGAGCAGGTATGATAACTGTCACTCTTCAAGCCCCGGAGTCCTTTTATGTCTCGAGTTTTATCAGTGGATTAAAGCCTAAAATCAAGAATTTGGTGAAGGTAATTGGTCCTACTTCTTTATCACAAGCTTATGCTAAGGCGAGGTTGTTTAAGGCTACATTCCTAACAACCAATGAGGGGCCCAAACATAGAGGAGAAAGCTCGCAACAACATCACAAAGGGGGAGATGAACCCAAAGTGAACCGTCCCTTTGATAAGAATGCTTTTGAGAAGAGGCCTCAAAGACTCTGTTTTAAGTGTCGTTAACCTTATGAAATAGGCCATAAATGTAATCCTAAATTTCTCATGACAGTTACAGGAATTGACATCGAAGGGCAGTCCGATGGTGATTGGACCGATGTTGAGTATGAGGATTCTGACCAAGAAATTTTCGTTGAGGATGAAATGGAGATTTCCTTAATAGCTTTGACCGGGCAAGAATGCATAAGACGATCAGGATCAAAGGGAAAGCAGGCACGAGATCAGTTTTCATCTTGATAGATACTGGAAGCACTCACAGTTTTATTGATCCAAAATTAGTGAAGAAAGTGGGACATGAGGTGATCAAGACTAATCCCTTGGCAGTGACCGTGGCGGATGGAAACTCTATCCTTACTCAGGACAAATGCTGAGCCTTTCAGTGGTCTATGCATGAACATCAGTTCACACATGATTTTAGAGTCCTTCCCTTGGGTGGATGCGATATGGTGCTTGGAGTTGACTGGATGCGTGGTTTTAACCCGGTGTCCTTCGATTATGTTAAACATGTTGTGTCATTTGAATGTCACGGATCAAGGGTTACATTGCAAGGTATGGACGATCATTAATTTCCATTCTTGAGGACAAGAATGTTCTCAAGGGGAAGGGAATGTTATGATCCGAGCTTGGTAAGTATCAAGGGGGGAATCTGGTTGCTGTTAGAAGTTGCTGCAGGTGTCCGTGAGCTGCTGTTGTGCTGAGTGTTGCTGTTAGTTGCTGTTTGGCACCAATAATTGGGTTTAAATGTTAGTTAGGTGGTTTCTAGATATTTTCTAGATATTTCTTGGAATAAGATGGTTAGTAGTATGTCGTGATTCAATGTCTTGCTTGCTTATGTTTGCCTATAAGTAGTAGTGGTGTAAGAATTCAGATTTCATCCAATGAAATTGACAACAAATGTCTCTTTGAGATTAAACTTCTTTCTCTCATCTAACTCTCTCTATTTCTCATCCCTAATTCTCTAAATTCTCATCTCAATTCCCTTCTTTCTCATCTCATACTCTCAGTCTATCCAAATTTACTTAGTTTATGCTTGTGATCCAATCCCGAGCATAACACTCGGCTAGCCTAATCTTCACATTTTTTTCTGGGTTAGTGAGTTGAACGGCTACTCTAAGAGAAGGCAATTGTATTTCCAAAGGCAAAACTGCCTCTGACCCGAATACCAAACTATAAGGCGTGCATCCTGTTGCATTTCGAACTATAGTTCGGTATGCCCATAAAGCTTTAGGTAATCGTTCATGCCAGTCTCGTCTTGTTTTCTAGACCATTTTCTTGAGGATTTTGCAAAGCACCTTATTGAATGGTTCGGCTTGACTGTTGGATGGCAGATTATAGCTTGATGAGAAGCTGTGTTTGAACTTGTACTTCTCGATCAATCTGACCACTGGTTGGCTTTTGAAATAAAGAGCATTATCGGAGATTATCTTCAATGGGACTTCATAATGGTAGATCAACTGAACCCGAATGAAATCTGCAACCTCTTTTGCCCCCACTTCTCTTAGTGCAATAGCTTTAGCCCACTTTGAAAAGTAATCCATCCCTGCAAGTATATATTGATGTTGGCGGGATGACGAAGGCTTAAATGGACTCATGACATAAAGGCCCCACGCGTCAAAGGGCCAAGACAAAACGCTTGGGTGTAGAGGCTGTGCTGGTTGGTGAATAAAATCTCCATGTATTTGACAAGCTTGGCAGGTCTTTGTGAATTTCATTGCATCTTGCACCAGGGTTGGCTAATAATAGCCTAACCTTTTGACTTGATCAGCAAGCTTTGGTCCGGCATGGTGAGCACCGTGTACGCCAAAATGTGTTCCTTTGAGAGCTAGGGCAGCCTCTTCTTTAGACAAACACCGCTGTAGAATCCCATCAAAGGACCTCCGATATAAAGTATCATTTTTAAACACAAATTTAGGTGCTCGTCTTCTTATCTCCATCCTCTTCTTTGAATCAGCAGGTAGAATGCCGTGTCGCAAATATTCAATCAAATTTTGTCGCCAATATGGCTCTTCTTTGCTATCATCAACAGAGACTGAGTTTACTATCTCCACTTGGTTTAGACGCTCCACTGCTGGCATTAGCAGTTGACGTTCCCCAACAGTGACTTGAATTTTTCTTTTAGTGGGCAGAGCTACTGAAGCAGCCAATTTTGCAAGGGCATCAGCTTCATCATTCTCAGACCTCGGCACATGTGATACATCAATATCATCGTTAGAAACAATGTCCTAAAATCCAGATTTATTCTGGATATATTATTTTAATCAATAAATAACATTGAAGCTCCAGTCGTTTCCTAGTTAAATTTGTGTATTTGAGCATTTATACTGCATGTGATTTTCTTTCGAGAGGCATCCATGAGATGGGTGTAGTCCTCAAACTACAATTTACATGTTTGTTCTAAGAAGTTTATGAGACTAAGCCACAGATACACTTGGAACAAACGATATGGATTGTTGTTTGAAAGACTCGTAGTCGAAGACAAGTCTGGACCACTTGTATGTTAAGACTATAACGTGACACTTTAGATGGCTTGTCTTGGTCATGCGGATGGAGATCCAAAAGTTCTAGGTTAGTGTGTTTGACACACTGAGTTGGACATGTGGGTTACTTATTTTTAGACTACTATCAGAGATGAGTGATTCGCATTGTGAATATATTCAAGTATAAGTGAATTATTCAGTGAAGGGTGAGTCGGTAACTAATGGAGAAGCTGTACGAAGGATAACGGTAGTATTTATATTTATCCTTTGTCATGGACATCTAGTGGAGGGGTTATTGTCATCGATACAGTATATTAGGGAGATACCGAATAAATAATTTAAGTCTGGAGTGCAGAGAGATTTATTTAGTGGAATTAAGTCTCATTAAATGGTAATTAAGTTAATATCATGAGATGATTTAATTTAACCCATTTGGAGCTAGATTTAAATTGTCCCCAGGGTCCCTATGCAAGCATCTGTATTTTATTGCCATTAGAAAAATATTAAAGAATTCATGAGATGAATTATTTATCCATAAGGTGGGTAAATTAATTTTGCCAAACATTATTCATGAGATGAATAAATATTAAAATTATAAAATAAAATAATTTTTGAAAATAAAAATAAATAAGATGAATTTTTACATGCGTGAAACAAAACAAAACAAAAAAAAAGGAAAATCGCGTTTTTAACAGGCTTGATCCGTGTGCACGCGTAACAGCCAACCAGCGCTCGCCAACGGATGGCGATCCGTGCCTTAAGGCACGGACCAATCAACGAGTTCCACATGGAACACGGTGACAGGGTTAAAAAACGCGTGCACTGTTTGATGAAACGATGGGTTTTACCTGTTTTAAATTCAAAACGGTGCGTTTTGATGCTAACTGTGCAATCCTTTTTCGATTTTAATTATATTTTTTCGCTCTGATATATTTCTATAAATAGAGGGGCATATTCTGAGGTTTGGCATTCAAGTTCAAAATAATTCCTTAGGATTTTTGAAATTGTTTCGGAGATCCAGTTTAATATTTTTCGGAGCCCACTCTCCGGGCAGTTCGAGGTTATTGCGTAGAAGGTCTCGGGGTCTCGGTTTTGAAAATATTATTCTCTTTCTGGTTTTTCTTTTTATTAGAGCAATTACAGGTATGTTTTTCTTTCCTTCTTCTTTCAGTTTTGCTTTTCTATTTATTTACAGTATTCGTTATTATACCTGTTTAAGTTTATGTATTGTTATGAATATATTAGAGTAAAAGGCTTGTAGATCTAAATTAAGAATTTATATCTAATGATTTAAATTATGAATTTAAGTCAATAGATTTAAAATGAGGAATTTTAAATCAACCCTAGGTTTAGAGTTATGAATTGTAAACCTGTTCCGCTGCGTAATCTTTAGGTAGAATTTATGAAATTCATCAAAACAACCGGTATTAGGGCAAAAGGTTTATAGAGAAAACCTATTCTCGGGAACTCTCACACGTGAGGTGACTCTCCAACCGGGGGCTTAGGTAAAGAGAAGAGTCTCCTACTCTAAGTGCTTTAATTGGTGCCTATTGTTGTAACCATAGTTAAGAACTGTGAACCCAATAGTCGGCATCAGAGTTTATTTTTCAACAAATCATATGCTTTTTCCCAACAATTGGTATCAGAGCCAGCCTCTGATTACATTCATAATATACATGACTAGGTATAATAAGATCGAAATAAATAGATTTACGATTTAATAAAATAGAGATTTTATTAAGAAGGAAAGTTAGTTTAATTGGACGATTTGATTTAAATTGTTTAAATCAATAAAGAATTAACAGTTAATTCAGATTATTATTTGTATTTGTGATTTAAATTATTTGAACCATTAAAGTAGCTAATTGTTAATTAGATTGTTTTAAAGTATCGATTTAAATTGTTTAAATCGGTTAAAAGAGTTAATAGTTAACTAGATAGTTTATAGAGATGATTTAAATTGTTTAAATCGTTAACGAATTAATCGTTAATTCGAAATAACCTATAAATTTGTGATTGTGTTGTTCCTATAATAAGATTATACTTTCTCAATCAAGATTTACGAAATTAGAAAAAATTACTCTGATAAGATTAGATTTAAATATTTTTTTATATTGGATAAAGTTGATCTAATGGGATTAAATTTAATTATTTTATACGAAATCGGATAAAATTATTTAAAATTAAAAAAAATCTAACGCGTTTTGTTAGCGTCAGGCTGACGCTGACTTCAGCGCTGATGTCAGCATCAGTAAAAAAAAAAAATTTTTTTTTGGGACGTAAAGACGTCAATAGTGATTTACATAATGATTAATTTAATTATTTTATTAATTAATTTTCTTTTAGAATGAGATTCTAAATTAAATTATGTGATAATTTAAGTTGTAAATCAATGTATTTTAAATAAAAGTTATTTGAAATGATTTTAGAATAAGATTTTGAAATAAACTATAACATTGTCTAAGTTAGACTTTATTTTAAAATAAAAGTTAAATATTGTTAATTAAATTTTAGAATAAGATTCTAAACTATACTATTGAATAGTCTAAGCTTGTTTAACTTTAGAATAAGATTCTAAAATAGACTATGGGATAGTCTAAGCACAAATCGCTACTGTTGTTAAATAAAATTATTTTAATTTAATTTTGGAATTAGATTTTAAAAAGTAAATTATGCAATAATCTAAATTAAATATTGGTATTATTTTAATTAAAAGTAATTTATTAATTGATTGATTTTAGAATGAGATTTCTAATGCTAGATTATAAGATAATCTATGCTTGGAAACGATAGTATTTTTGAATAAATTAATTAATTAATTTTGGTTAATTTTAGAATGAGATTCTAAAGGGGATTATGAGATAATCCAGGTTGTAAATGCAAGTTAATTAAAAACCACTAGTTGTAAAAATCAAGTGGGAGTGAGTTTTCAATTGTTGTAACCTCATGGTCTCTATTACCGGTCTAGCAGTATAGTAGATCGATAGACCTCCCCACGGAGGATGTCGGTTTGCAGATTACAGGGTTAGACTTCTTTAGGATAAACCAAAGTGCAAAGAAGCGATGCGACCATGCTGCCGTGGAGTATTTCGTGTATTGGTATAGAGGTTTAGGTAATGGTTACACTTGACTAGCGTGATGCATTAGCCTCCCCGAGGAGCTCTATTGTGTCATGTTAGAGACTAAGGTAAAGTGGTGAGTTAATCATATTTAGTAAGAGTTATAAGAAAAATAAGTTAATTGAGAATAGTTCTCACCTGAACTAACTTCGTGCGACCCCGCTACCGGGGAGTAAGGAGTGGTCATCATTGTATGCATGATAGTATAGTTTGGTGGATATCTGACTTATTGTGTATGCTAAATTGAAAGAATGTATACATCACTGCATTATACATAACTCTTGTTAGACAATTACACATATGTTTGCATTTACAATATTTTATATGGATAGGGCTGGCGAACTTTGCTTGTTTTTAAATACATAATGTACTCACTGAACCAAATTGCTTTGCCTTGAAAAATAAGTTAGACTTGGTTATTACTCACAAGGGACCAACTAGAAAGAAAAGAAAGGACAAGGTTGTTATTGTAGCAACCAAGGCCATAAGGAAGTCGGCAAAAGAAAAGTGTTTGTTTTACAAGAAAACTAGCCCACTGGAAAAGAAACTACACTAAGTACCTAGCTGCTCTTCCCACAATGACTGCCAAGCCATCTGGTGAAGGTATATTGATACCTCACTCAGTTGAGTCATGCGCAGTTGAGAGTCCAACAGTTTCCTAATGAGTGGACTCAGGTTCAACTGACCATATCTGTAATATGTTACAGGAACTCAAGCTAGGCTAAAAGTTAAATGATGGGTGTTGTACCTGATGGTCAGGGATAATACAATAATGGTGGTATTAAATGTAGGAGATGTTAGCTTAGACTTTAGTGATAAAGTTTTGTTTTAAACGATTGATTATTTAAACCTTCTCTGCACAGGAATTTGATTTCTATGTCTTGTTTTATGAATAATTGTTACTCAATTGATTTTGATGATGAAGATTTTATATGAGAAATAAATTGTTTATTTGCAAATGTACATGAATGAATTGTTTATTCATGTTATTTCCTTATCAAAACTATGGTAATTGTTTAAATGAATTTAACGTAAGTTCACTTGTTCAGTCTTCTAAAAGAAAACACCCTAAATGTGATATTTCCTACACATGGCACCAACGTTTAGGTCACACTAATTCGAACATGATCCAAAGACTGGTGAAAGATGGACCGATAGAGTTTTGGACTTGAGGTCATTACCAGTTTGCGAATTCTGCATAGAATGAAAGGTTACCAATTCTATATTTAATAGTAAAGGCAACAAGATTGGTGGCTTGCTTGAGCTGGTTCACATAGGTGTATGTGGACGGATACATGTTCAGGTAAGATGTGGGCATGAGTATTTGTTCACGTTTAGTGATGATTACTCAAGTCATGTATATGTTCACCTAATTAAATATTAGTCGGACTCTTTTGAAAAGTTCAAAGAGTACAAAGCTGAAGTTGAAAAGCAATTAGGTAAATAAGTTAAATCACTTTGATTAGATCGAGGTGGTGAATATTTTTTGGGTGAGTTTTTGGATTTCCAAACTGCAAAATGAGATGAGATCTCAGCTTCCTGCTCCGGTTACACCGCAGCGGAATGGCGTTACAAATAAAAGGAACAAGGACGGTTTTTTCTATAGTTTTGATTTAAAAGGTCTTTTGTAAATACAATGCAAAATACTTAGAGAAGGATTTTGCAAGTAAGCTACAAAAACGAAAACAAAATAGTATTAAAGGAAAATGACACTAATTCTAAACAGCTAGACACAATTCAAGACATAGTGGATGCATTAGATGCACCTACTAATAGGAACAAGAATATTCTAGGTACATGAAAGCATAGGTGTAGTGGGAGGATTGTCAGAACACCTGACAGATTCATAGCGGGAGCCTTAGTGGTTGACCGTGGCATTGAATCTGATCCTTTTAGCCACAATGAAGGAATAAAGTGTTCTAGTTTTTTGCAATCAATTGCTCAAATTATGCATGTACAACCGACATTAAGAAAAAGTAGTGACTTTCTTAGTATTGTATGTCAACGATATACTACTCATTGAGAATGATGTAGGGGTGTCGTTAGCTGTAAAAACTTGGTTGTCATGATAGCTCAGTATGAAAGACATAGGATGAGCCAACTCTACTTTTACAATTAAGCTTCTGCGAGGTCGTAAGAGTAGGATGTTGGGTCTTTCTTTAGCCACTTATATTGACAAGATGTTGCCAAGGTAAGCATGGAGTCCCTATCTCTTTTGAGTAGTGTTCTAGGACACCTCAATAGGAGGAGAAATTAAGGAATATTCCATATGCTTTGGCAGTGGGAGCCTCAGGTATGCCATATTGTGCACGAGACTTGATGTCTGCCATGCTATGGGATAGTATGCAGGTGTTAGTCTAATTTGGGTCCAATGGACTAGGTGGCAGTAAAATGTTTTCTCTAGTTCTTGAGAAGAACTAGGGATCCTATGTTGATCTTTCAAGGTGATGGGCTGGTTTCAGTTGGGTAAACTAATTTAAGACTTCCAGTCAGATTAATACTATAGACGTTCGACGTCTAAGTATGTCTTTATCCTTGGAGTGGGAGCCTTTAGTGAAGGGAATGTCAAGCAGTATTGTATTGCTAACTTCACAATAGAGTAATTGTGCTCACTAAGGGTTATGCTCAGTAGATTTCTGATTTAAACTTAAAAGGGTGAGTATGGACTTTGTCATAAATTGGATTTAAGACAAGTGGGAGATTCTTAGGAACAATGTCCTGAAATTCAGATTTATTCTGGATATATTATTTTAATTAATAAATAAAATTGAAGTTCCAGTCATTTCCTAGTTAAATTTGTGTATTTGAGCATTTATACTGCATGTGATTTTCTTTCGAGAGGCATCCACGAGATGGGTGTAGTCCTCAGACTACAATTTACGTGTTTGTTCTAAGTGGTTTATGAGACTAAGCCACAGATAGACTTGGAACAAATGATATGGATTGTTGTTTGAAAGACTCGTGGTCGAAGACAAGTCCGGACCACTTGTAAGTTAAGACTATAACGTGACACTTTAGATGGCTTGTCTTGGTCATGTGGATGGAGATCCAAAAGTGTTAGGTTACTAAGTTGGACAATGTGGGTTACTTATTTCTAGACTACTATCAGAGATGAGTGATTTGCATTGCACTGTTTGAACGACGACTCTAAATCCTAAGGGTATTCTAGACTTGTGCATGGAGCGTTAGTTACTTTGGTGTACTATAAGTAAGGTCTAAAATGAATGACTAAAATCCCACGTACACTGGGTAGTGGCGTGAAGTGTGACAAGGATCAGGTATTCAATAGGGAATCTATAGTCTCTTATGAGATACAGATGTCCCCTTAGTTGATTCGCAAATGTTTGAATAGTTCGGAAACTTTGGCAAAAGTATTCCAAGTGTTTGACATTTGGAATTTATACTGTGAATATGTTCAAATATAAGTGAATTATTCAGTGAAGGACGAGTCGGTAACTAAAGGAGAAGCTGTGAGAAGGATAATGGTAGTAGTTATATTTATCCTTTGTCATGGACATCTAGTGGAGGGGTTATTGTCATCAATACTGTATATTAGGGAGATATCGAATAAATAATTTAAGTCTGGAGTACAGTGAGATTTATTTAGTGGAATTAAGTCTCTTTAAATGGTAATTAAATTAATATCATGGGATGATTTACTTTAACCCATTTTGAGCTAGATTTAAATTGTCCCCAGGGTCCCTACGTAAGCATCTGTATTTTATTGCCATTAGAAAAATATTAAAGAATTCATGCGATGAATTATTTATCCATAGGGTGGGTAAATTAATTTTGCCAAACATTATTCATGAGATGAATAAATATTAAAAATTATAAAATAAAATAATTTTTGAAAATTAAAATTAATAAGATGAAGTTTTACATGTGTGAAACAAAACAAAACAAAAAAAAGAAGGAAAATCGTGTTTTTAACAGGCTTGATCCGTGTGCACGCGTAACAGCCAACCAGCGCACGCCAACGGATGGCGATCCGTGCCTTAAGGCACAGACCAATCACCGAGTTCCACGTGGCACGCGGTGTCAGGGTTAAAAACACCTGCATTGTTTGATGAAACGACGCGTTTTACCTGTTTTAAATTCAAAACGGTGTGTTTTGATATTAACTGTGCAATCCTTTTTCGATTTTAAATATATTTTTCTCTCCGATATATTTCTATGAATAGAGGGGCTTATTCTGAGGTTTGGCATTCGAGTTCAAAATAATTCTTTAGGGTTTCTGAAATTGTTTTGGAGATCCAGTTTAATGTTTTTCGGAGCCCACTCTCCGGGCAGTTCGAGGTTGTTGCGTAGAAGGTCTCAGGGTCTCGGTTTTGAAGAATATTATTCTCTTTCTGGTTTTTCTTTTTATTGGAGCAATTCCAGGTATTTTTTTTTCTTTCCATCTTCTTTCAGTTTCTCTTTTCTATTTATTTACAGTACTCGTTATTATACCTGTTTAAGTTTATGAATTGTTATGAATATATTAGAGTAAAAGGCTTGTAGATCTAAATTAAGAATTTATATCTAATGATTTAAATTATGAATTTAAGTCAGTAGATTTAAAATTAGGAATTTTAAATCAACCCTAGGTTTAAAGTTATGAATTCTAAACCTGTTCCGCTGCGTAATCTTTAGGGAGAATTTATGAAATTCATCCCAACAATCAGTATTAGAGAAAAAGGTTTACAGAGATGACCCTATTCCCTGTAACTCTCGCACGTGAGGCGACTATCCGAACGGGGGCTTAGGTAAAGAGAAGAGTCTCATACTCTAAGTGCTCTAATAGGTGTCTATTGTTGTGACCATAGTTGAGAACTGTGAACCTAATAGTCGGCATCAGAGTTTATTTTTCAACAAATCATATGCTTTTTCCCAACAATTATAAAACTGCCCCATTAAATATTTTGCTATTTGGTATAAAGGCACTAAATTTTCATTTCTAACTTCATATTGACCATTTATTTGTCTGACAATTAGTTGTGAGTCAGCAGACGCTTGCAAGTAATCAATATGCATCTCTATGGCCATTTCGAGACCAATGATGAGTGCCTCGTACTCAACCACATTATTACAGCAAAGTTCCGTTAAAGTGAATGAGTAAGGAATAAGTCCGCCAGAGGGTGTGATAAAAACAATGCTTGCGCCTGCCCCCTTTCGATTTGCTGCTCCATCAAAATTGAACTGCCATGGTATCGTTTCTCCATGAAGTACCTCCTCATCTAGCAAGTCATCTGGCAATTGTTCGTCATCAGGAGTGGGATGTGCTACCAAGTAGTCAGCTATAGCTTGCCCCTTAATTGCCTTTTGTGGCACAAATTTTATGTCAAATGGGGCTAACAACATTGCCCACTTAGCTAAACGCCCTGACAACACTGTTTTCGACAATATATATTCAGCGGGTCAATCTTCGAGATCAAGGTAACCGAATGAGACATGAGATAATGTCTTAATTTCTGCACAGCGAACACCAATACTAGGCAATTCTTTTCAATGGCCGAATAGTTGTGTTCTTCCCCCGCCAACGTTCTGCTGCTATAATAAAGGGCATTTTCCTTTCCTTCATCATTCTTTTGTGCTAAAATCACTCCAAGGGATCGCTCTAATGTTGCAGTGTACAATATCAAAGGTCTTCCTTGAACAGGTGACATCAAGACAGGTGGCTTCAGCAAATATTCTTTGATGCTATTGAACGCATTTTGACAAGTCTGGTCCTAAACAAAAGGGATGTCTTTCTTCATCAATCTTGTGAAAGGTTGGCATCTTCCTAAGAAATTGGAAATGAACTGTCTGATGTAGGCTAGTCTTCCTTACAAACCACGGATTTCTCATAAATTTCTTGGTGGTGGCATCTCCACTATTGCTTTAATCTTGTCAGGGTCGATTTCAATCCCTCGATGTCTGACCACAAAGCCAAGAAATTTTCCAGATGTGACTTCGAATGTGCATTTTAACGGATTCATCTTTAGCTGATGATCTCGAAGCCGGCTAAATATTGCTCGTAAGTCATCAAGATGATTCTCTCTATTCTTCGTCTTCACGACCAAGTCATCAACGTAACACTAAACAACTTTACGTAGTACGTCGCTGAAGATGACAGTCATGGTTCTTTGATATGTTGCACCAGCATTTTTCAAACCAAAAGGCATCACAGTGTAACAGTAAACTCCCTGTGGTGTGCGAAAAGCAGTTAACTCCTCGTCTGCCTGGTCCATCTTGATTTGGTTGTAACCAGAGAAACCATCCATAAATGACAATGCACTAAACCCAGTGGTAGCATCTACTAAGAGTTCAGTGATTGGTAATGGGAATTCATCCTTAGGGCACTCGTCATTTAGATCTCGGAATTCCACACAAATACGAAGTTGCCCATTCTATTTTCTCACAGGCACAATGTTCACTAGCCATGATGAGTATTGGACTTCATGAATAAAACCAACCTCTATCGGCTTGTCCACTTCGGCCTTTATCATGATAGTCAACTCGGGTCGAGATCGTCACTGCAATTGTTTCTTTGGAGTTATGTAATTGGATATGGCCAGCTTATGCACAACCACATTTTGATCCAAAATCGGCATATCTTGGTAACTCCAGGTGAACACATCTCTATATTCACGCAACAATTTTTCATATTGCATCTTTTTTTTGGGAGACAGTAGGGCGCTGACAAAGATTGATTTCGGATCCTCTTCAGTTCCCAGGTTAATCTCTTGAAGCTCGTCGACAGTTGCTTGGTCTCCATCCTCTAGTTGTCGTGGGGGTGGCTCAACTAGCTCAATGACATCTTGTGGATGCTTTTGGACATTTGGAGCCACTTGGTCTTCTTATTGAGATTGACCTTCTTCATTGGATGCAATCTTGCTGTGAATGACGTTATATGATAGTCCACCTCGAGACAAGCTGGGATGGGAATAAGACTCGAATCCCCCGTAATCTATGCTATACGAAATGGATGTAACGTTAACTTGTGCGACCTGTTCATCATCAGAGTCGTCACATTTGAGAATAATATACTTTAGCTGTTTCTTCTTCCTCAGTCCTGGTCCTTCAGCTCTTCTCATCTTAATCCTTTTAGGATTTGACCCATAAGGTTTTCCCAACCTTTGAAAGACTGAGACACGAGAATATGTCTGCTCATCATTTTTCAAGGTTCTTGTTTATTTGTCATCAAAATTGTAGGTTCGACCGCATGTGTCTCACCCTTCACTTTTCTCACTTTGATCCTTTTGAAATTTGGCCCAAAAGGTTTTCCCAATCTCTGAAAGGCTAAGATACGAGGTGGAGCTGGCTCATTCTTTTTGAAGATTTCTTGTTCACGTGCCGTCAAAGTCATAGGCTCAGTAACATACGCCTTAAGAACTCTGCCCTCATGTCAAATCTGTACCCTGTCGGTTATGTCAACGGAAGGAGGCACTTCAAGTTCCGTAATCTCACCTATATTCATTCTTCCCCCATTGATTGGGATGTTCTTGGCACCAAGCTTTCCCACCCTTGCCCTGAATCGTGAGCGGGTAGATGTGGATGCATCATTGTTAAATACCACCCTCCGACGTGCTCTTTCGGTACCTCAAAAGGAGGTAGAGATGACCATACCCATATTGGGCATAGACTGATTCATTCTTCGTAGAGGACAAGTATAGCTTGTCACGAGGGTGTTCATAATCTCCTCAACTGGAGTCAGGGCTTTCTGTCCACTTTTCCTTTTCTCCTTTGGGACATACTTAAAAGATGCCTTGGACTGAGAGGCCTTGAAGGTCTCTACTTCACAAAAAATGAGCACTTTTTGAATAAGAGCTATCAACCTTTTGAGGAATAACGGACTTCGGATGGGGCTGCACATGGAGAACCTTTCCTTTTCCTTTTTCAATGCTCCCCCTCATGAGTGTACCATTGGTTGATAGACAAAACTTAGCATCGGCATAATTGACATCTTCTCCATGAAACGGGCCAGGATCTCCACAAATCGTTCTTTCAACCCCATTTTCATCTGTGTATTTTAGGCACTGATGAAGTGTTGAGACTATAGACTTGCTGTTGTGGAGCCAAGGTCACCCCGATAGGGCGTTGTAGGACGCATCTGCATCTATAACATGAAAAAGGGCATCCCCGTAAAGGTCACCAAGTTTCAGTGCAATAGTACCCAGAGCTTTCTGTCCTACTTGATTGAACCTTTAAATTGTGAGCAAGGTAGGGGATAATTGGTTTGGCGTTAACCCCATAGCTCGTAGTGCCCTCAGAGGGAGAAGATTAATTGTGGAACCATAGTTAAGCAAGATTCCGTTCAACACTTTGTCCCTGATCAAACCTGTTCTATAAAGTGGCCTGTTATGATGTTGAGCCTCGAGCTGGAGGTCTTCATCAGTGAATGTGATGCATGCTGATGCTTACTTTGCGTATGCGTTAGCAAGTTCACTAGTCATATCAAGTAATAAAGAAATGAGTAGAGTATCGTTCCTATGAGGATTGTTATTGAGTGAGTACCAAAATTAGCAGCTTTGATGCTATTTGAAAAACCAAAAATTGAGATGTTAATATGAAATAAAATAAAATTAAAAGAAACAAAATATATTAACTGATTTTTAGGTAAGGCTTACCAATTTATATGAAGTTTTTATGATTTAATAACATCCAAGGCATCTGATTTCACCCCAGTTGCATCAATACGCCTTTCTATTCTTGTTATTCAAGCTGTTATTATGTGTTGATTTTTGAAAACCCTATTTTATTAAATATTCTCTCTCGAGCAACATTTAGCATGCTCTTTTACATATTAACCCATCACACTCGTGCATGAATTTAAAAAACAAAAGAGTTTTTAAAGCTCTATGATTTTCACTTAAAAACCACACAAATCGCGTTAATCTTTCACGAGCATTCGCTCAATTTGTAGTGCTTATCACCTTAGCAATCATCATAAATTTTCTCTCGGACTCATTATGAATCATTATAGGCCTTAAATGGTAATCAAGCATTTAAAACTCATGAAGAACAATGATAAACACTTCAACAACGCAATAACAAAACATTGAATACGTTGAATTAAAAATGAGCATATATTACAACTTAGGCTACATCGTAGCCTTGGAATAACAAAATTAGTTCATGATAAACTTAATATGAGACATATTTAACACAAAATTTATGAACTTAATGAAAAGAAGGATAGAAAAGAACTTGAAAATGCAAAATTTCAGACCAATCTTCTTCTTTTCTCCTCCTTCTTTCTTCCTACGATTTTCTACCTTATTTCTCTACTTTGTATTTGATTTTTCTGGATTTAATGATGATATAACACCTCCTAATAATCCATATTTTTAGTACATGAGGTTGGAATTAAAAAAAATACAAAAAAGTGCAAGCTAAAATCTCATTGCACCACACATCTGCAGCTGCTGCCAATTCTGTAGGTTTGCAACTTGCTGCAGATTTCTTCATTTTTCTTCAACTATGGCCTCCCAAAATTAGTATTAACAGCACATTGAACATGATATTGAAGTTTACAAGGGGTTCTTTCACTTGAGTCTTCAATTTTGGCTTTCAAAATTGCAAGTTGAAGTGAATTGTGCAGGCTGGTTTTCAGTTTCTACAACTTGCTATCCTTTGCTATTTTTCTTCATTTTTCCCAGCTTTGGCCACCCAAAATCAGCTTTAATATACATTCTAACATGTTAATGAAGTGTACAACAAGTTATTTCACCTTATTTGTCCATTTTTCCACCCAAATTTGCAAGTTGAAGTAAATTGTTCATGGTTTTTGTGCATTCTCTGCAGCTGCTATTCTTACTTATTTTTCTTCATTTTTTTTCTGCTTTTTCCACCCAAAACTGAGCCTTGAAGTCATTATTAAATGTAATTGAAGTTTACAAAGCATCCTTGCACTTGATTTGTTCATTTTGCCACACAAAATTGAAGGTTGAAGTGAATTATGCAGGCTTATTGTTCATTCTCTGCACTTTGCTGTTCTTGGTTGTTTTTCTTCAGATTTTTGAGCTTTGCCCCAATTAAATTCAGGTTTTACATCAACTTGGACATGTTAATTTGTTGTTTAATCCATCCTTGCACCTGATTGGTGCATTTGGCCACCCCTTTTTTGCAAGTTGAAATGAATTGTGCATGAACTTATTGTGTTCTTGCTTTAGCCATGTAAATTGTTATGTTTTTCCCCTGTTTTTGCGTTTGTTTGATGAATCTTGCATTCACTTGTTGATGTTGATGATAAAACCTAGCAAGATTTAGCACAAAATGAGTGTTTTTGCAAAGAAATGCAAATAGAAGCGAAAAAGAGCAAAACCAAGCAATAGCGATAAAGTTTTGAAGTAAATGGTTAGAAAATGAACCAAAATGATATGAATAATTATATACTAAATTAGACTTATCACATGCTATGCAAGAAGCACATTTGTTTGTCACAGACGTGCTGTTAACTTCAACCTGATCAACTTCACTTTTGTAATCATCGGGATCCATCAGAGCTTGGATGAGTGCCCTCCTCAACTCTTTCGATAGCTGGAGCACATATAAATACTCAATCGAGTAGGGATCTTTTTTAAGTGAGTAAGAACATCATATCAAAATTTGTCATGGTACAGTGCCTGTCTTACGATCGGAGGGACTGGAATGGGAAGATCTTCGACGGGAAGGGCCTTCTCATTTGCTGGCAGGGACTGTGCTGATTGCCCGTCTAGCTGTCCCTCAACATGGGGCAATGTCACTGCTTGTCCTGCTGATTGTTTAGGTTCTTGGCTCTTCACAACTAGCCTTAGTGTCGGTAATTGGAGGCCAGAACGAAGAGTGATTTGATCAACTTCGAGGTTTATCTCCTCAACTTTTTCTTTTTCTTCAGAGGACACCATGTAACAAGGAGCTGTCCATTCATGTTCCTCATTTTCATCACTCGAGGAATCTTCTCCAAGAAACTACTTCGAGAAGTAATCCTTCAAAGTTACAGGGACCCTGGTAGGGGGAACATATTCCTCGTCTGAGGTCACCTTTGCCTTCTTGGAAGATTTGAATTTCTTCTTTTTGTTCTTCTTCTTGTTCTTCTTGTTAGGAGGATTTTGTCCCCGAATCTTTACACCTGGTGGACTAAAGCTTTGAGCTATGTCTTTTCTAAATATTCTCCTGCTAAGATGGGTCTGCCACTCATACTCATTGCCGTCATCATCTTCGTGGTCAGAATCCTAAGCTTTCGGTTCAGTCATAAGTTCGTAAAGATTGGGTATGGCAATTCCAAGACGAGGCATATCAGGATAGGCCCATTGAACTCCAATTTCCTGCTTCATGGCTTAATGTGGCAAAAGAGTTCCCTGCTTGACATTCTATGCTAGCATGATTTCTTGCACGAAATTCACATGCTAGCATAGGAGAATGGCTGGCGTTAACACTCTATTACCTAATTGTTTCTGAATCATTGAATCTTGAGCAGGTAATGTGGTTAATGAGTCTATCTTGCAAACTCCTGAAGGTTTCCTTCGATCAGCTGCTCTTAAATTGTTATTGCTGACCATTACTTCTAGCAACTTGTATGCTTCTTCTAGTGCCTTGTTGTTTAGGGCTTGTCCAGCAGCCGCATGCACCATTGTTTGGGTATTAGGTGCCAAACCATTATAAAAAGTTTGGATTTGCATCCAAACTAGCAAACCATGGTGTGGACACCTTCTTAAAAGCTCTTTGTAACGTTCCCATGCTTCATACAATGACTCCATATCATATTGTACAAAAGAGGTAATGTCATTCCTCATTTTGGCTGATCTGGCAAGTGGAAAATATTTAGCAAGAGATGTTTGAGCCAAATCATCCCAAGTGGTGATAGTACTTGGTGGTAATGACATTAACCACGCTTTGGCTTTGTCTCTTAGTGAGAATGGGAACAGCCTTAAGCGAATGGCATCATCGCTGACACCATTATGCTTAAATGTGTCACATATCTCTAAGAAGTTAGAGATATGCAGGTTCGGATCCTCACTAGGTAGACCGCCAAACAAAACAGTCTATTGAATCATTTGTATTATCGCGGGTTTTATTTCAAAATTTTTTGCTTGTATGGGTGGACGTCAGATGCTGGAAGTGCATCCACAAGTAGTTGGGACAGCATAATCTTTTAAAGCTGTTACATTATCATTAGTTTCATTAGCCATTGTTTCAGTTTGTTTGGTTTCTTCATTTGTCAAAGTGTTTTTTCGATTTCAGGATCCAAAGAGATTATTTCGTTTTCATTTTAATTTTGCATACAAACTAGGAAACACAAACTTTAAAAGTCAAAAGAAAGATAGCAATAATGAGAAAGAAACAAAACACTACATTATAATTAACTAAACCAAATTTAAAAGGTGTTAAAAAGAAAGATAAAACTAATAAGAAAACTTAAAATACAACAATTTAATACAAAAACCTTACAGAAACAAAATTTTAACAGAAACCAAAGAAAGATAACACTAATGTTTGGAAAAACTTAAAACAAAATAAAAAACAATTTAACTTTCAAAAATTTATCAAAGTTAACTTATAAGTAAAAGAAGGATGAAAATAAAGATAAAACACAAGAAAAATAACAAAATAAAACAAAAACTTAATAAAAACAAAGTTTTAAGGAGGGGGTGATATACAAAAATAAAAATAACTTTAAAAATAACATCAAGTGGATGAAATAAATGAAACAAAAGAAACTTCTTCTTCAAACTTAAACAAAATTTACAAGTTTTAACAAACAACTTCAAATAAGAACCAAAACTAGTCTGTATCGATATCACTCTAATAAGAACAATCCCCGGCAACGGTGCCAAAAACTTGATGCTTTACTTAGTGTATGCTTAGCAAATACGCTAAGTTGTATCAAGTAATAAACGTTCCCACGAGGATTGTTATTGAATGAGTACCGAAATTAGTAGTTTTAGCACTATTCAAAAGGCCGAAATTTAAAGTTCTTGATATGAAACAAAACAAAATAAAAAAGTACAACAATAGTTACTGATTTTATAAAAAGGTGTGCTAATTTTTAGAAGATTTAAATGATTTAATAAGATCCAAGGCATCTGATTTCACCTAGTTGCATCAATGCGCCTTTCTATTCTCGATATTTCAGTCATTATGTGTTAATGGTCGAAAACCCTAATTTATCGAATATTCGCTCTCAAGCAACATTCAGCATGCTATTTTACATATTAACTCATCAATATCTTGCATGAATTTAAATAAGAAAAGAGTTTTGAAGATCCATGGTTTTCACTTAAGACCACACAAATCGCGTTAATCTCTCTCGAGCATTCGCTCAATTTTTTGTATTTATCACCTTAGCAATCATCATAAATCTTCTCTTAGACTCCTTATGAATCGTTATAGGCTTTAAATAGTGATCAAGCATTCAAAACTCATGAAAAATAATAATCATCACTTCAACAACGCAATAATAAAATATTGAATACGTTGAATTAGAAGATAGCGTATATTACAACTTAGGCTACATTGTACCCTTGAAAAAACAAAATGAGTTCATGGTAAACATAATATAAAGTAAAAATAAGACAAAATTCATGAACTTAAAGAAGAAAAGGATAGAAAAGAACATGAAAATGCAAAATTACAAACCAGACTTCTTTTCTCCTCCTTCTTCTTCCCAATGAATTTCTACCTATTTCTTCACTTTGTATTGAGTTTTTCTGCTGAATGAGACGATAAAACACTTCAAAAACCTCCTTATTTATAGTACATAAGGTTGGAATTACTTAATATAAAACATATAGCTGGCTTAAAGCTCGCTGCACAACACACTGCCACTGCCGCCCAAATCTGCAGATTTATACCAACTTCTTGTTTTCTTCTGTTCTTTTGATTTGGCCCCCCAAAATTAGTCTTGACATCATCTTGGAAATTCTAATGGATTTTATCCATCCTTGCACTTGATTTTAACATTTTGCCACACAAAATTGCAAGCTGAAAAGAATTGTGCAAGCTTGTTGTACATTCTCTACAGCTACTGTTCTTGCTTGTTTTTCTTCATTTTTTTTTCCTACTTTTGCCACCCAAAACTAAGCTTTCATATCAATTTGGATGTTTCCTTGAAGTGATTATGAAGTTCTTGCATTTTATTTGCTTGAATAGCCGGCCGAAATTGCAAATTCTAGCAAATTCTACATGTTCTTGTGTTTCCTTGCTTTGGCCGCCTAAAATGTTGTATCTTACCCCTTTTTTTCTTTCTTTTTGATTTTTCTTGCATTTATTTGTTGATGTTGATGATAAAACCTAGCAAGATTTAGCACAAAATGAGTGCTTTTGCAACAAAATAGCAATAGGAGTGAAAAAGAGCAAAAGCAAGCAATAGCGATAAAAAATTGATGTAAAATGGTTAGAGAATAAATCTAAATGATATGAATAATTAGATACAAAATTAGACTTATCAACAAACCCAAGAGCTCAGCAGTCCACTTACAAGCCCGAGTCAATCAGGTTTTTTAAGCCTAGCATACTTGACTTATAATGACTCGAATGTGTTTAGGTTTGACAAGATTAAGGTAGAGCAAACCATATTCAGGTCACTGGATTAGGAGCAATGCAATTAAGGGACAAGTCTTGGCCATCAAAGCCCTAATCAATGGCGTGAACCTAAGTTCACATAACTTATCAAGCAGTGATGGTAGGGTTAAGACTAGGGACGGCAATTCAACTCGAATCCATTGGATATCCATCCAACCCTATCCACTTATGATTATGTGGATGTAATAAAAGGATTTTAAATGGATTGGAATTTACCTGTTAATAATGGGCTATGGGTCGGGTTGGATTTGGATGACGTCAAACCCAACTCGAAGTCGACCCAAATTTGACCTGAAATTGTGTATATTGTAGGATAAAATTTAGAATTAATAAATTATGAGTTTTTTACATTCCAACTAGGTTCCAACATTTTTTTATTATGTTAACAATTTGGAACTTGTTCTAGGATTATAATATCCTTTATTATGATGCGGCCAAAATTTCTCCTCTAAAGCCTCAATCGTCCTCCTGTACTGTCGCTGGTCATCTCATTCATAAACGTCTTTGTTGCGGACATACTTTTGTTTCCCATATACTGTTTGCTGCTTGATCCAAGCAAGACAGGAAGCTTGGCAGGGTAGAATAGACAGGTTGATGCAGCTCCGCGTTCGAGATTGGTGGGTTGCATGGCTGGATGGCGATCCATGCGAGTTGGTCTTGGCAATCTTGATGGCTGACGAGTTGGATGACGCGGCTAGGAAATTTAAGATTTAGTTTTCAGATTTAGTTATCTTGTTTTAAGATAAGGAAAGTGTTTAGGATTGGAAAGAATTTTATTTGGTTTATCTTTAGGATTTATACTTGATTTTATTTCTATTTTCTTGATTACTCTCATCTCTATTTAAGATGGGATGAGCTAGGGCTAGCATCAGTCATCTTTTTTGGTAAGTCATTATGATTTACCATCTATGAGAAAAAATTTATGTACAAGTCTACAAGGGGCATACCTTAAGTCATGGCTAGGAAGGCCTACAACAATGAATCATAAGCCAATGATAAAGAATCAAAAAAAGCTAAAAAGCTTAAAAAGCTATACAAAAAGCCAAAAGCCAGAACAAAACTAATCCTCAATCCCCCCACTCCTATAAAAGTTGAGAATGATGATGAGAACGATGGAGCGTAGGAGCAGCAAAGCGAAGGCTGCGAACCAATCCTGTGATCTCCTAATAACAGCTGAAGAAGGTCTGGACTGGGAGCGATAAATCCTCAGGTTACTCTCATGCCAAAGGATGTAAACCATTGCAGAGGGGCAAAGGCAGGCTAGAACACAATCCAACCCACATCCATGAAACTAAGTAGCCGCCCAAGAAACCAACTCACGCCAAGGAATCGCACGCCAGACAAAGGATGTGTGCGTAGACACCCTTGACCATACAGAAGCAGAGAAGTTGCACGTGAAGAAGAGATGGCTATGCGACTCATCATCTGAACTACACATCACACATGAAGAATGGATGCCCTGCACCTAATGTCTCAGCAATCTGTCACAGGTCCAAAGTCGCTAACACGAAGCAAGCCACTTAATGAACAAGTGCCTCGGAATGTGAAACTGGAACCAAAGAAGATGCTGGATATGGAGTACTCCTCCCTCCTACTATGAACCATCTCCTAAGCCAATCTGGTGATGAATATCCCTGAAAGGTCACCCACCCACCCAACATGGTCAGCTACACCTAGTTGAGGTCCGAAGTCAAATCAAAAGCGCGTGAGCCCCATAGGTGACCAATAAAAGTTTGGGTCATGAACCGACCCTGCAAATGCCCATAAGGTAGCCAGTAGTAAGCCAAAGTGCAGTGTAGCACCCATCTTAAATGACGTGCTAAACGCTCCATCAAACATGGACTAAATGCTAAGAATGCTCCTCCATGACCAAGGAATCGACCATTTCGGCTGAATCTCCACGAAGCTCTTCTCTTGGAGTTGGTTGGCATGAATCCACCGAGGCCATAGAGAATCACGATCTGTGAGTAGAACCCATATGTGTAGAAGTTTGGTTCCACTCAGTCAGGTTGCGAATCCCAAGGCCACCCTCTCTATGAGGGTTACAAAGATGCCTTCAGGCAACCTTTGCTCCCGTTAAGGCCAGTGTTGTGCCCCTCCACAGAAAGGCAACAAGCGCCGACTCAATCTTCTTGATCATTGCCTTCGGGAGAATAAAGACAAATGCTAGCATCAATCATCAATTAAGTTTATTTTAATTATCTTGAGTTTTCTTTTTTTTTCAAGTTGGGAGAATCTGAGTCTGTCTTCCCCTTTGTTTTATTATCTTTGTAATAAAATTTAAGGGAAGGATGTTGAACCTTCCATTTCCCAATTTCTCATCTACACGCCGCATCATGTTAAAATCATGATGGAACACTTCCATGTATAAAAATTAATGGTTAGGATATTTTAAAACAATTGCCTTATATTGCATTAGTACTTTTATCATTAAATGAAAAAAAAATAGAGCAATTTGTCTAAATATTGCTTTTTTGTTACTATTACTACATTATTAGTGTTATGAAAATTGATATTAGGTTGTAGTATTATATTTTATTCTAAGATGTGAATGGGTTACGGATTTGGGTCGAATATTTGTTCCACCTGATGGATTTGGATTTGGGTTGAAGTTTTATGAAATAAATGGGTTCTTTTTTTGGGATTTGTGTTGGGTCGGGTTTTTTCTAGGTTGTATTTGGATGAAGGGAAAGCCGACCCAAACCCAACACATTGCCATCCCTAGTTAAGACCAATGTAATCAAGGGACAAAGCCTTGGCCGTCAAAGCCTTAAACTAAAGCCTCAAATCTCAACTTTTTAATTTTTGGGAACAAATTAAAACTAGAAAGTCATACTTAAAATCCGAGAATTGTATTATTATGGAGGTAAATACAACAAAGATCTATGTTATGCTACGCTTAGCTAGGTTACACTACTCCTAGGGGAAAAGTTCATGTGTGCTGTACAAAACTTGAAGAGGTTCCGTATTGAGTGTATGTATACTGCTTTGGATAAACGCAGAGTCCTTTACTTAGAGAAAAAGAAAAAAATGGCTACTCATATTTTCGCGGCAACTCCACTGACATCTAGCCACTAAGCTTCTCTTTTACGCGTGTTCATTCTTCACCAATGTGTCTTGACTTTTGGAGGAAAATTCTTGATGCCCACGTCCAAATATCTTGTAGAAGTTCTCTCTGTAAGCCCCACATTCTCCTAAATTAAGCTTAAGGCTCAAGCAACTGAAATTGGGCTCCAGGTAACTCCCTCGAATGCAACTTTTCTAGTAGGCCCTTGAGCTCGGGCTTAATTCTCCCTTCAGCCATCTCGAGCCTTGAGTGGCTGATATCCTTGTCAAGGGTAATAATGTTCCTAGGTTTGTGCTCGAGATGCCGTTATCACTACACCCAAAGGCCAAAATCGCCTCAAGGAGGACCTCACGTGATGGCCACAAGGCACTTTACCAAAAAATGGCATCACCCCTACCCTAACGAAATTTGTTAGAACTGGTGTCCTGGAAATCAAAACTTTGCCCTCTAAATATTATTTTATTACTGAATAAACTTGAAGTTCCAGTCTTTTCCTTGTTAAATTTGTGTAAATGAGCATATATACTGCATGTGATTTTCTTTTAAGTATTGTCCATAAGATGGACATAGTCTTCATATTAAATTTTGCATGTTTGTTCTAAGTGGATAATGAGATTAAGCCACAGATAGACTCGGAACAAATGGTATGGAATGTTATGTGAATAACTCATGGTAAATGGTGAGCTTGGGCTAATTATCTGTTAAGACCATGACTTACACACTTTAGATGACTTGTCTTGGTTATGTGGATGGAAATCCAAAAGTGTTAGGTTGGTGTGTTTAATAAGATTGACGCACTCAGTTGGATCATGTGAGTTCTGGTTTCTAGACTACATTGGAGATGAGTGATTCATGTTACACTGTTTGAAGAATGACTCTCGATCCTGAGAGTATTCTGGACCTGTGTATGAAACATTAGTTGCTTTGATGTACTAAGTAAGGTATAAACGAATGACTGAATTCCCACGTACACTAGGTAGCGGCCTGAAGTTAACAAGGATCAGGTGTTTAATATGGAATCTACAATCTCTTATGAGGTACATGTGTCTCCTTAGTTGATTCGCAAGTATTTGAATAGTTCGAAATCTTTGGCCAAAGTATTCCAGGTGTTTGTCATTTGAAATTTATACCACAAATATGTTCAAGTATAAGTGAATTATTCAGTGAAGGGCGAGTCGGTAACTAATGGAGAAGCTATGAGAATGATAATTAATAGTTATATTTATTCTTTGTCATGGATATCTAGTGGAGGGCTTATTCTCATCAATACAGTTTATTTGGGAGATATCAAATAAATGGTTTAAGTTTAGAGTGCAGTGGAATTTATTTAATTGAATTAAGTCTCATTAAATGGTAATTAAATTTTATCATGAGATGGAAAATAATTTAACCCATGAGAAGCTAGAATTAAATTGGGCCTCAGGTCCCTACGCAAGCCTCTGTACTTTTTGCTATCAGAAAAATATTAAAGAAGTCATAAGATGAATAAATTTAATTTTGCCAAATATTATTTATAAAATGAATAAAGTTGAAAACTATAAAATAAAATAATTTAAAAAATTAAAATTCATAGGATGAATTTTAACATGTGGGAAACAAAGCAAAAAAAAAAAAAAAAAAAATCCAAAAATTGTGTAATTTAGGTCGCTATCCGCTTGCTTCATAAAGGACAAACCAACGCATGATATGTCCTCTGTGGCAAGCTGTGCCCACTAGTACGAGCGAATCAAATTGCGACATGTGGCCCGTGATTTGTGGTCAAAGTATGTGATTTGAACTGTTTGTGAAATGACGCATTTTACCTATATTTTGCAATGAAACGACGCATTTTGCATTAAACCTGTGAATCCCGCATCAATTTCCCAGCTTATTTTCACTCTGGTGTACTACTATAAATAGAGGCACCTATTTCAAAGATTTGGCATCTAACTAAAAGTTAAGGGTTTTAGAAAGTGTTGACTTTTGGGGACCCAATTGGAGAAAAAATTTTCCGTTGAAAATTTTCTTTCCTTAGTTTAATATTTTTCGAAGCCCACTGTCCAAGGGATTCGAGATCATTGCGTAGAAGGCAACTAGGTCTTGCTTTTCTCAGCTCCTTGGAGTATTTTTATTATCTTTTTGGTTTACTTTATTTGGAGCAATTCCAGGTATGTCTTTCTTTCCTTCTATTTAAAATATTCGCTTTTCTATTAATTCACAATATTCTTATTATGCTTACTTGAGTACATGTAATTGTCATGAATCTATTAAAATAGAGGACTGTAGCTTTAAATTAGGAATTTAAAACTGCAGATTTAAATTAGGAATTTAAACCTGTAGATTTAAAATTGGAAAATTTTAAATCAACCCTATATTTAAAATTAAGAATCTTAAACCCTTCCGTTGCGTTAACTTCATAAAAGTAGGGAAAATTTTTGAAATTCGACCTAACAAAATGAAGGTGTAAACAAATGTCCTCCTTTTAGCCACTGGTAAATTAAAATTTACAATGGGTAAAATCTGACTGATGTGACCCTTAACAGCTACAGGAGTTCCTTGAGAGAACAGGTATGTCACTTGTTCTTCCTTCCCGCGTCTCTATAAGTATGACAACTAGGGCTTGGAGTTTTCACTTTCTACTCTGTTCTCTTCTTGTTGATATCAAGCGCACTTGCAACCTCTGACAACAGCATAATTTCCATATGGAGCTGAATCCTTCTAATGTACTTTAAAGCCCAATGAAATCGCACTTCTTTAAAAGAAACCCTATATGTCAGTTGGGGACATTAGAATCTGGTGCTATGAAATCGCACTTCTTCAAAAGAAACCCTATATGTCCCTTGGGGACATTAGATCTGGTATCACCAGATTCTCCACTTTTCTCAATGTGTGAAACCTTCCCCACAATCTTTGGTGTCTGCACCACCAACGCCTAGCCGGAGTGACATGCCAGCGGCCATATGAATCAGGTGGACAACCTTGTCGGTTCTTCAATGGAGGTGGGGTTATGCTTTATCAATTGCCTTATCAAGCCACAAACCCCTAAATCAGGCCAAGTGTACAAGTCTTTACTTCGAGGGGCTCCGTCAGTAATAAGTAGTCATGAACTGCAATGAGGCCTCTTTGTTCCCCTATTTGTTCTTCTGGTTTTGATTTTCAAGGGATTTTTTGGTAAGACTATCCACAAGCCTTGGATTCCACTATTTATTCCCTTAATGGCTTATAATAGCAGAATAGTTATATCTTTGTGAACAAATCAATTATTCCTTTTGCAATCCTCTTAAGTCTTTAAGGGAATACCTTCACGTCCTCATCCTCATAGTTATTACAAAAATCCTTTGAACCTTGAAGCAAAAGTCGTGTTTGGTACAATGAGGGCCTTAAAAGATGCAGCTGCTTTGACTGTCTGGAAGGAAGCCCATAACTAAAGTTTACCCATGGGAACTTACTTTAATACCTTCTAAGATCTCAATTTCTTATTGTACTAAGGGTTTGGAAGTACTCATGCTATTGTCTTGTAGTGTTTGTATATGTAAGCCATATACTTTCCCTAATTAATGAGGTATGCATTTGCTCAATACGCCTCTCAAATTGGTAGTTCTCGTCTTTTCTTTTTATCTTAATTCAAGGATCATGCGGTTGATCTTTAAGACATTGGTATCAAAATTAGGTCCATAGCTCTAGGAATCTATGCTTAAGACCTTCCTTATTAGAATCCTAGGTCGATGGTACATATTTCTTCAAGAACCTACCATTGATAGGGCTTGGGTGAGTCCTTCCATCTAGGCCCTGGAGTAAATAGCCATTTTCTTCAAACACTTCTATTACTTTAAATGGGCCATCCCAATTCAGGGACCATTTTCCAAAGACATGATCCTTCTAGCAAATAGGTAGAACGACCTTCCAGATGAGATCTCCCAAGTCAAAAGATCTAGGCTTGACCTTTTTGTTGTAGGCTTTGGCAATCCTCTTCTTTTGAGTTTCCAATTTGTGAAGGGCGTTATTCCTTTATTTGGTATAGGTTGGTAAGCCCGTCCATCACGGACTGCTCATATTCAAGTTCAGTAAACCTCCCATGATGAGCTAGTTCAATAAACAGAACTGTCATCTCCGTGGGGAGCACTACATCATGGCCATACATTAAATGAAAAGGAGTTGTCCCAGTAGCATCCCTTTTAAAAGTTCTGTAGGCCCAAAATGCATCTAGTAGAAACTTATGGTGACTTTTAGAATCTTATTAGTTGATTTTGCATCGCTATTAGCTTGAGCATAATAGGGTGTTGAGTTCAAATTTCAATATTGAAACTCTAAGTAAACTCCTTCACCTGAGCTCCTTTAAACACTCTAGCCTAATACACTGTGATGGTTTCTAGAATACCAGACCTACATAGGATATATTCTTTGATAAAATCAATCACATCTTGCTGATTGATGTTCCTATATAGTTTAGCCTCCACCCTTTTTGTGAAGTAATCAATGGCCATGAGAATGTAAGAATGTTGCTTGCTGGGGGGGGGGGGGGGGGGGGGGGGGGGGGGGGGGGGGGGGGGGGGTGGTTTAATCTCCCCTATAATGTCCATTGCCCGGCCCCTAAATGGCCATGGCATAACAATGGCATGCATTTCAGCGGCAGGGACCCTAGGTACATGTCCATGTCTATGGCATGCTCTGCATCCCTTGCCGTACTTTATGCAATCCTCCAACATTGATGGCCAATAGCAGCCATAACTCTTGATGAGCCAATGCATTTTACCACATATACACTCATGGGCTCCTACCATCACTACCATTGCACCGTCCAAGTCAAGGCACTTGAGAAGCACTCCACTAGAGTCCCTTTTGTATAATTCTCTGGACTTGCCGTCCAACTGGAATATCTGAGCTCACATTTTCGTCTTTTTGTCCTTAATGTAATTTTGAGGGTTATTGAAGTAATCCATCAAAGGCTTCCTCCAGTACTCTTGTTGACTTAGGACAATCTAATGTGCCCCTTAATGCTCCAAACATCCACTTAGCATACCTTCGAAGGACTTAGTATACTTGATCTCATGATCCAAAACCTTAGTCTTAATGACCATAATTTCTTCACACTAGGTTCTAGGCAATTTGTACCCAGATGCCAATTGAGCTAAGTTATTGGCGACCTTATTTTGTTCCCTAGGAATGCGCTGAAAGTGTATCTCATTAAATTTACTCAACAGCCTACGTACTATTGATAAATATCGATTCAAGGTACCACTTAGACACTGGAACTCCTCATTTACTTGGCAAATCACCAATTGTGAATCTTCTTTGACAAGAACATTGAGGACTTACATTCCTAGAAGAGTTTGAAGGCTAATTATCAGAGCCTCATACTCGGCCATGTTATTGGAGCACCTGCCCACCAAGGTGACACCCAATTTAGTGATGATCCCCTCTAAGGATTCTATCACAATTCCCACTCCAATACTAAAGTTGGTCCTTGATCCATAAAAAATAGTCTCTAAGGAACCATTTCTACCACTAGAAGCTGGTCTTGCTCATTATCTAAGCCAATTTGAATGCTTGGATGGTCAGCTAAAAAGTCCGCTAGGCCTTTCCCCTTTGTTGACTTTTGTGAGACATAAACCAACTCAAATTGAAGTAGAGCTATGCCCCACTGGTTCAATCTTCTTCTTAAAGATGGTCTGTCTAGCATATCTTTAAGGACATCTATCTGGGCAACCACATATGTAGTAAACGCTAAGAAATAATATCTCAATTTTGTTGATGCGTAGAACAAGGATAGAACAATTTTTCTATTGAGAAATACTTTGTCTCACATTAATTTAGGCAATGACTAAGGTAGAACATAGCCTGTTCAAAGCCTTACTCATTATCTTGTACAAGCAAACAACCAATACATTCCTTAGAAGCAGAGACATAAATCTTCAAAGGCTTGCCCTGCTTTAGTGGAATAAGTACTGGTGGCCTAATCAAATACTCCTTGATGGACATGAATGCTGTTTGATGTGGCCCCTCCCACTTGAAGTCCTTCTATGACTTGAGTCTTAAAAACATAGAGAAGACCTTTATTTTCCCTGCGACATTCGAGATAAAACTTTTTAGGAAGTTAACCTACCCAAAGAAGCGTTGAAGATTCATTTTATTTGAAAGCGGTTTGGCCATTTGGATAGCCTTAATCTTGTTAATATCCACCTCGATGCCCCTCTGGTGTACCAGAAATTCCAAAAAGTTTCCAGCTTGCACACCAAAAGTGCATTTCAATGGATTCATCTTAAGGTTGTGAGCCCTCATCCTAAGGAATGCACCTCTTAAGTCTTCCAAGTGTTTAACTTGGGATTTTGATTTGACCACGATATCCTCTACATAAACTTCCATGTTTTTTCCAATGAGGTCATAGAAAATCATGTTCATGGCTCTTTGGTAGGTGGCGTCAGCATTCTTTAAACCAAAGGGAAGGGCCACCCATTCAAAAGTCCCTATTGACCCTGGACATCTAAATGTTGTCTTGTGGGTATCCTCCATTGCAATCATAACCTAGTTGTACACACAGTAGCCATCCATAATGTCATCTACATAGACTTCCATGGTTTTGCGAATAAGGTCATGGAAAATCATGTTCATGGCTCTTTGGTAAGTGGCGCTAGCATTCTTCAAACTAAAGGGCATGACCGCCCATTAAAATGTCCCTATCGACCCAGGACATCTGAATGTTTTCTTGTGGGTATCCTCCACTTCAATCATAAGCTATTGTACCCATAGTAGCCATCCATGAAGGACAAAACCTCATGCCTCGAGGCTGAGTCAATGAGCACATTAGTGATCGACATTGGGTATTCGTCCTTTGGGGTGGCTGCATTCAAATCTCTGAAATCAATAAAGGCTCTACTTTTGCCATTCTTTTTAATGACAGGGACATCATTAGCCAAACACTCAACATACCATGAAGTTCTGACGAACTTGGCCTTCAGGAGTCTTTAAGTCTCTTCCTTGATCAAATCTATGACTTCTTGGGACATCTTTCTCTGGCCCTGAATGATGGGCTTCAAGCATGGCTTGATAGGAAATCTATGCTCAACCACTTTTCTGTCTAGTCCAGGCATCTCATGATGGTTCCAAGCAAAGCAATCCTTGAATTCGCGAAGCAAAGTCAGATACTGCCCTTTCTACGCCTCAAAAAGCAAAGCGCTTAGATAGGAAGGTCTTAGGTCCTTTGTCAAGCTCAAATTAACCTCGAAGAGGGGGTCTTAAACTTTAGCTCTTAGATCCTCCATTTTGGCTGGTGCTCCCTAAGGTCAGAGAGCTCCATTCCTTTTCTTGTGCTGCATGGACTTAAAAACCATGAAATGATTGCTCAGTCCAGAGCTGATCCTCAGCGCGCCGGGCCACGAGCCTTGCTAATGCTGAGGAAATGGCCTCTTGGACCATTACTGGGAGGTCTTGGCACTTTCACATTGGGATTCTGGAGTTCCTTAGGAGTCCAATTCATCAAGAAGGGCCCTCATGTATCTCTATTAGTCAAAATCTTCAAAGCTGACATCCGCTTAGCCAATCTCAGCATCAATTAGTGGGCTATCAAGGATGGCTATCGTGTCTTGTCATTGGGCATGTTGTGGAGTCATCCTCTTGACATCTAGGGGTCCCACACCACCTTCACAGAATTTTGCCTCAACATTGTTGGAGCAACCATGAATGGCCTATTATCTGTCAAAACAGCCTCATACTTGTCATGGCTCTAGAAGATAAGCAACTGGTGAAGTGAGGATGGAACACAGTAATTGGCATGTAGCCATTCCCTACCGAGTAAAGCATTATAGCTTGAGGTAGTTTCCATCACAAATAAAGCTCTCAGCTTACTTAAATTGCCAACAGTTACCTCAGTCGGGATGACTCCTTTAAATTTGGTGGTAGCTCTTGAAAAGCCACAGATCGCCATGTCTGAAGTGATTAAGTCATTCTGAGACTTACCAATGACCCCAAACATATGTGAAGGCAACACTTTGATAGCCGCACCATTATCCAGCAAGACCCTGTTTATAAGAACGCCATCGAATTTGGCCTTAATAAATAGGGGCTTGACGTGTTTATTGGTGGTGTTGGGCCCATCAAACATTGTCTTCATTATGTCAAGTGAATCATCAGGCAATTTGGATGTTGTAGCATTAACTATAAAAGATAAAGGGTCGAGTGTACCTTGATTTGCCGCTACTTCAGCCACGAGCTCTACTTAAGGCTCCTCATCTGATGCTATCACATCACCCTCGGCACCTTCTTAAGCATCGGTCGCCATGAATTCCAAGGGAAGGAGTAGGGCAATTCTGACGTCAACCTTTTCGGGAAGCGTCCCAAATTGAATCTTAACCCCTTGGTCTGTCTCCTTCTCTGGATTGTCAACCATGGGTGTATCCTAACCTTGTTGCTGAGGAATACCTTTAGTTAGCATGTTCGATTCTTAATGTTGGTCCTTGAGATCAACCTCTTGTTAGGAACAGTGTCTTGAAATCCAGATTTATTCTGGATATATTTTTTAATTAATATATAAAATTGAAGTTCCAGTCATTTCCTAGTTAAATTTGGGTATTTGAGCATTTGTACTGCATGTGAGTTTCTTTCGGGAGGCATCCATGAGATGGGTGTAGTCCTCAGACTACAATTTACATGTTTGTTCTAAGTGGTTTATGAGACTGAGATACACATAGACATGGAACAAATGATATGGATTGTTGTTTTAAAGACTCGTAGTCGAAGACAAGTTTGGACCACTTGTATGTGTTACGAATTAATAAATTTTACTTGTAATGCATTTTTATTTTTAGTATTACTTTTGATTAGAGTTTATATGATGTAACTTCAATTAAAATTGCACTAGTTTAAATGGCTTAAGGCTACTCTCCAGCACGTGACAGGCGCGTGACAGCCCTGTGCAAATTCAGTTAGAGTTTGTTACATTGCAGGGGTCTTTTGCGGCTGTTGCATTTAGCTAGGGTTTTTGATTTGAATCCTTGTATAAATGGAAAGCTTATAGTGTAATTTTGATCTATCCAATGAAATGAAAACCTATTCCTAAGGGAATTCTCTATTTCTCATCTCCTTTCTCCATTATCTCATCCCCTTCCTTTCTTTTCTCATCTCAAACTCTCTTCTACAAGGTTAGTTTTCCAAATTAATTTTGGGAAGCTAACAATTGGTATCAGAGCTAGTTTTATCAATCATCAACATTGATTGAGCTGTTAAAAAAAAAGAAAAAATGGCGGATGGAGTTCGGACAAGAACAGGGGCTGGAGGTACCGGTTCGATTATGGACACTTCAAATGAGCTACGTGATGAAATAAAGAACACGGAAGCCAAGTTTGATCAACAATTTGCTGAAAATCGAAGCCAAACTGATGGGATTCACCAAATCTTGAAGATGTTGGCGGAAAAAGATGAAAAAAGAGACGCTCGGCTGCAGAAATTGGAAGAACGACTTGAGTTTTTGCAAGATCAGATGAACAAGCAAGGAGAATCAAGTGTTGAAGCCATCCTTAAACCGACAAGCCAGATTCATCAAGCTGTTGAAGTTGATCAGCAGCACGTAAGTGCTGAATCGCAGCAAGTCAGCTCGGATCGATCACAAGATGGAATGCACACCCGAGGTAAATCCCCTATGTTACAACCTGGTGTAGGACCATCCATTAACATTAGATCAGCTGTAAATCAACCTATTCGACCTGAAATTAATATAGAAAATCGAGAACGAATGTCTGGACCTATTAATTACCGATCAAATGCAGAAAATTCAGATCAGGACAATCGGCCATATATTTCTGTTCTGCACCAAAATGCTGCACCCAGCATGTTTGATCAGATGGATAGACCACCGGACCAATTATATCAGCATAGAAACATGTCAAATGACAACACATCTGGGGGTAGGAGTGGCTCTTACAGGCAGCCAAGGGTCGAAATCGATCCATTTGATGGAAAACAACCGGAATCTTGGCTTAGGAGGTATGATCGATACTTTTTATATTATAATATACCTGAGGAGGAGAAGCTCCAGCTAGCCGCAGTCCATCTTCATGGTGATCATGAGGTTTGGTACTATAGTTTGTTGAAAAGCAAACCACATCTTTCTTGGGGCCTTTTCATAGAAGAGATGTGTGAACGGTATGGTGAAGGAGAATCAACGGATGTTGTGGATAACTTCAACAAGTTGGTCCAAACATCAAGTGTGAGAGAATACATGCTTAGATTTGAGAATTTGAGAGCAAATTTGATGTCAATTTTGGCCATTGCTACCGAGGATGCCAAATCATACTACGTTTCTTGCTTTGTGAGTGGCCTTAAGCCTAGGATCAAAAACATGGTGAAAGCCATTGGTCCTAAGACTTTGTCAAGTGCTTACAACAAAGAAAAATTGATTGAAGCAACTCAAGTCCCTTCATATGAAAAAGGAAAGTCTCATACCAGCAGCAAACCGAGACCTGTGCAGCAGAACACAAGTTTTGGCAGTAAAAACAGTGACAGATTTTCAGCCAGACTTTGTTTTCGATGCAACCAACCATATCAGCCCGAGCATAGGTGCAAAACACAAGCACTTATGTATGCAAAAGGGAGCCGAATCCTTGCTAAAAATGAAGCTGACAGTACCGAGTCAGATGCTGAACTAGAAGAGACCGAATGCAATTTACAAGGCAACTCAAGTGATGACGAGGTCGAAATCTCCATGAAGGCTCTAACCGGAAGTGGGGCTCATAACACAATCAAAATCAAGGGACGGGCTGGAAAACACTCCATTATTATCCTCATTGATAGTGGAAGCACTCATAGTTTCGTTGATCTCGAAGTTAATTAAGAAGGTCAAGCACGAAGTGATGAAAACTCATCCTTTGGCAGTCATGGTAGCTGATGGGAAATCCTTGACAACACAAACAAGTGCATAGCCTTCCCTTGGACTATGCAAGGCCATCATTTCACCTTCGATTTCCGAGTGATTCCTTTGGGTGGTTGCGACATGGTGCTCGGAGTAGATTGGATGAGGTCCTTCAACCTGGTTGTATTTGATTTCGATAAATTGATCGTGGCTTTTGAAGTTCAAGGCACCAAGGTGTCTTTGCAAGGCATGTTTGAGGAAGCTCAGCTCAAATTAATCGAGGCAAAGGATGTGCAAGGTGGAATTAAGAAGAAGGCGATACAAAGGATCGGTCACTTATTCATGGTGAGCCCGGTTATGCAGCAACCGATTCATCCTCCTGCTGTTCAGACCTTAACTGACGAGTTTGGGGACATCTTTGAAGCACCTAAGAGCCTCCCTCCTCAAAGGAGTGTGGACCACGCCATACCTTTACAAGGAAATGACGACCCGTTCAAAATTAGGCCATATCGGTATCCCCATGGCCAAAAAGCTGAGATAGAGAGGCAAGTGGAGGAGTTGCTTCGGTTGAGCTTCATTAGACCAAGCTGAAGTCCTTTTGCTTCACCCGTGATCCTTGTAAAGAAGAAGGATGGGACAGCCCGTATGTGCATCGATTACCGCCGTTTGAATACACTAACCGTGAAAGACAAATTCCCGATACCGGTCATAGATGACTTGCTTGATGAGCTTCATGGGGCGTGCTTCTTTTCCAAGTTGGACTTAAGGCAAGGATATCATCAGATCCGAGTTCTCGAATCAGATATTTACAAGACCGCTTTTCAAACTCATCATGGCCATTTCGAGTTAGTCGTTATGCCTTTCGGTCTAACAAATGCTCCAGCCACTTTCCAAGTGGCTATGAATGACGTCTTCAAGCCTTATTTAAGGAAGTCAGTGCTGGTATTCTTCGACGACATACTGATCTACAGTCCCACATATGAAGCTCACCTCACACACCTTCGACAAGTATTCATCTTGATGCGACAACACCGGTTTTTTGCAAAATTTTCCAAGTGCTCGTTTGCTCAAAAGAAGCTTGAATATCTGGGCCATATCATCTCATCAGAGGGCGTAGCTACTGATCCTAACAAGATCCGAGCAATGCAAGAATGGTCAACCCGATTACCTTGAAGCAATTGAGAGGATTCTTGGGATTGACCGGATATTATCGAAAACTCGTTAAAGGTTATGGTTCCATTGCCAAACCTTTAACAGAGCTCTTGAAGAAGGATGCTTTTGGGTGGAGCGAGAAGTCTCAGGCCGCTTTTGAAGCTCGCAAAGCCGCTATGTGTGCAGCACCGGTTTTGGCAATGCCGAATTTCACCAAAGGCTTCGTTTTAGAGACCGATGCAAGTGGTACTGGTATTGGGGCTGTTCTCTCTCAAAGAGGAAGGCCCATCACATATCTAAGCCAAGCTCTAAGCCCCAAATATCAGGCGATGTCGACATACGAGAAGGAGTACCTCGCCATTCTCTTAGCCGTGGAGAAATGGAGGCATTATTTGGAAGGTCATAAATTCACCATTCGGACGGATCACCAAAGCCTCAAATATCTCCTTGGATAGAAGATCGTGTCAAGGATTCAAAAGAAAGGCTTAATGAAAATGTTAGGCCTTGATTACGATATCGAGTATAGAAGTGGCAAAGAAAACGCAGCTGCAGATGCACTGTCAAGGCGTTTTGAGGACACTGTTTCAGGCACATGCTCAGCCATTTCGGTGGTAATTCCTTCTTGGATCGAAGAGCTACACAAGTCCTATGAAGGGGATCCATTTGCTCATGAAAAGGTGGCTGCTGCAGTGCTCCAGACCAACCCGAAAGTTGCTGCAGAACACAGTGAACCGACAGTGCAGAATGGCCTACTGCGTGTTCAGGGAAAACTGTACGTTGGTGCTGCTACCGACTTGAGAAAACAGGTCATCCGAGCCTCACACGACGCTGCTTGGGGAGGTCACGAGGGTGTGGAAGGCACCTATTAGCGAATTAAAGCTTGTTTCACGTGGCCGAGCATGAAAAAGGATGTTAGCGACTATGTGAAATCTTGTGATGTTTGCCAACAAACAAAATTGGGAGATCTGTGATATAAAGGACTTCTTCAACCTCTTCCCATTTCGGACGGTGCTTGGGTTCACATTAGTATGGATTTTATTGAGGGGCTACCGAAATCCGAAGGCAAGGAGGTCATATGGGTCGTGGTGGATCGCTTCACCAAATATAGTCATTTTCTTGCTCTTACCTGACCTGTTACTGCGGAGAAGTTGGCAAAGCTCTTCCTCAACAGCATCTACAAGCTACATGGATTGCCCAAATCCATCGTGTCGGACCGGGACAAAATCTTCACAAGTAACTTTTGGAGGGAATTGTTCAAGCTGATGGGAACCACGTTGGCTCTTAGTTCTTCCTACCATCCTCAAACGGATGGGCAAACCGAAAGAGTCAACCAATATCTCCGTAGCATGGTCTTCTCGAAGCCCAAGGAGTGGAACCGTTGGCTTTTCTTAGCCAAATTTTGGTTCAACACACATTTTCACGCAACCATTGGCACTACACCCTTCCGAGCATTGTATGGATACTCTCCACCTTCTCCTATGCTGATCCAACAGCCCAAACTCACCGATTCAGCAGCAACACAGCTTGTGCAGCAGAGGAGCCAGATCTTGCAATCGCTTAAGGACAATCTCCAAGAAGCTCGGGCTCGTATGAAGCATTATGCGGATAAGAGTAGGGTAGACAAGAACTATGACGTCGGGGACATGGTCTACCTCAAACTACAACCCTATAGACAATCAACTGTGGTTGTTCGACGCAACGTCAAGTTGTGTGCTCGTTACTTCGATCCTTACAAAATTCTGGAAAAAATTGGCAATGTGGCGTACAAACTCGACTTACCCTCACATTCTTACATTCACCCAGTGTTTCATGTGTCCCTCCTTAAAAAACAGGTTAAGAGAAATGCCGATACTAGCCCAAACCCGCCCATAGCTGAAGCAAATGGCGTTTTAATGCAGCAACCCAGATCTGTCAAATCTGAACGAGTGATGCAGCTGAACAACCGGAAGATTCACCAAGTCCATGTCACTTGGAGCAACTTAAATGAGCACTTTACAACATGGGAGGACTACAACTTCTTGAAGAGCCTTTTTCCGAGCTTTACTTCTTGAGGACAAGAAGCTTTTCAAGACGGAGGGATTGTTACGAATTAATAAATTTTACTGGTAATGCATTTTTATTTTTACTATTACTTTTGATTAGAGTTTATATGATGTAACTACAATTAAAATTGCACTAGTTTAAATGGCTTAAGGCTACTCTCCAGCACGTGACAGGCGCGTGACAGCCCTGTGCAAATTCAGTTAGAGTTTGTTACATTGCAGGGGTCTTTTGCGGCTGTTGCATTTAGCTAGGGTTTTGGATTTGAATCCTTGTATAAATGGAAAGCTTATAGTGTAACTTTGATTTATCCAATGAAATGAAATCCTATTCCTAAGGGAATTCTCTATTTCTTATCTCCTCTCTCTATTATCTCATCCCCTTCCCTTCTTTTCTCATCTCAAACTCTCTTCTACAAGGTTAGTTTTTCAAATTAATTTTGGGAACCTAACAGTACGTTAAGACTATAACGTGATACTTTAGATGACTTGTCTTGGTCATGTGGATGGAGATCTAAAAGTGTTAGGTTAGTGTGTTTGACACACTGAGTTGGACCATGTGGGTTACTTATTTCTAAACTACTATCGAAGATGAGTGATTCACGTTGTACTGTTTGAACGACGACTCTAGATCTTGAGAGTATTCTGGACTTGTGCATGGAGCGTTAGTTACTTTGGTGCAGTATAAGTAAGGTCTAAAACGAATGAGTGAAATCCCACGTACACTGGGTAGCGGCGTGAAGTGTGACAAGGATCAGGTATTCAATAGGGAATCTACAGTCTCTTATGAGATACAGATGTCCCCTTAGTTGATTCGCAAATATTTGAATGGTTCAGAAACTTTGGCCAAAGTATTTCAAGTATTTGATATTTGGAATTTATACTGTGAATATGTTCAAGTATAAATGAATTATTCAGTGAAGGGCGAGTCGGTAACTAATGGAGAAGCTGTGAGAAGGATAATGGTAGTGGTTATATTTATCCTTTGTCATGAACATCTAGTGGAGGGGTTGTTGTCATCAATACATTTTATTAGGGAAATATCGAATAAATAATTTAAGTTTGGAGTGTAGTGAGATTTATTTAGTGGAATTAAGTCTCATTAAATGGTAATTATATTAATATCATGAGATGATTTAATTTAACCCATTTGGAGCTAGATTTAAATTATCCCTTAGGTCCCTACGCAAGCCTATGTATTTATTGCTATTGGAAAAATATTTAAGAATTCATAAGATGAATTATTTGTCCATAAGATGGGTAAATTAATTTTGCCAAATATTATTCATGAGATGAATAAATATTAAAAATTATAAAATAAATAATTTTAAAAAATAAAAATTCATAAGATGAATTTTTACATGTGGGAAACAAAGTAAAAAAAAAATACAAAAATCGCGCTTAAAACAGCTCGCAATCGGCAGCAACGCGCCCGGGCCAATAAGAGCGTGCCACATGGCATGCTTTCTTACCCCAGCCACGATCCGTGGCAACGTGCCAGGACCAATTGGGATCCGCCATGTGTCACGCAAATCCAAACAAAAGGGCGCAGTTTTAATAGGGTAAAACGCTGCGTTTCGCCTGTTTTAAAGCGAAAACGGTGCGTTTTGATTTTAACTAGCCCCATCCCACATCGTAAAATTAGATTTTTTCGCTCCGGTATATTCCTATAAATAGAGGGGCTTAATCCGAGGTTTGACATTAGAGTTAAAATATTTATTTAGGGTTTCTGAAATTGTTTCGGAGATCTAATTGGAGAGAAAAATTTTCGTTAAAATTTTTCTTTCCTCAATTTAATATTTTTCAGAGCCCACCCTCCGGGCAAGGTCATTGCGTGGAAGGTCTCGGGGTCTCGATTTTGAAGAATATTATTCCCTTTTTGGTTTTTCTTTTATTGGGGCAATTCCAGGTGTGTTTTTCTTTCCTTCTTTTAGTTTCGCTCTTTTATTTATTTACAGTATTCGTTATTATGCCTGTTTATGTTTATGTATTGTTATGAATATATTAGAATAAAAGGCCTTGTAGATCTAAATTAAAAATTTAGATCTGATGATTTAAATTATGAATTTAAATAAGTAGATTTAAAATTAGGAATTTTAAATCAACCCTAGGTTTAGAGTTATGAATTCTAAGCCTGTTCCGCTGCGTAATCTTTTGGGAGAATATTTGAAATTCATCCTAACAACCGGTATTAGGGCAAAGAGTTTATCGAGATAAACCTATTCCCGGGAACTCTCGCACGTGTGGTGTCACGAAGCGTAACTCTCCGATCGGGGGCTTAGGTAGAGAGAGGAGTCTCCTATTCTAAGTGCTCTAATAGGTGCCGATTATTGTGACCATAGTTGAGAACTGTGAACCTAATATTCGGCATCAGAGTTTATTTTTCAACAAAATTTTTATGTTTTTCCCAACAATTTGTATCAGAGCTAGCCTCTGATTACATTCATAATATACATGACTGCGTATGATAAGATCGAAATAAATAGATTTGTAATTTAATAAAATAGAGATTTTATTAAAAAGGAAAGTTAGTTTAATTTGACAGTTCGATTTAAATTGTTTAAATCAATGATTAAATTCAGATGATTGTTTGTATTTGTGATTTAAATTGTTTAAATCATTAAAGTAATTAATTGTTTATTAGATTGTTTTAAAGTATCGTTTTAAATTGTTTAAATCGGTTTAAAGAGTTAATAGTTAACTAGGTTGTTTATAGTGACGATTTAAATTGTTTGACTCGTTAATGAATTAATCGTTAATTCAGAATAACCCATAAATTTGGATTGTGTTGTTCGTATAATGAGATTGTACGTTCTTAGTCATGATTTACGAAATCGGACAAAATTGATCTAATAGGATTAGATTCAAATATTTTTATAAATTTTGATAAAGTTGATCTAAAGAGATTAGATGACAAAATCAAATAAAATTAATCTAATGAGATTATATTTAATTATTTACTTTAAATTAAATTATTTTAATTTAAAATTTATGAAATAAATAAAAATTTTTTTCTGATGCGCTGATGTCAGTGTGCGCATTAAATTTTTGATTTAAAAAAAAGTTTTTTTTTAATTTTGACGTGTAGACATCAATACTGATTTACATAATAATTAACTTAATTATTTTATTAACTAATTTTCTTTTGCATGAGATTCTAAATTAAATTATGAGATAATTTAAGTTGTAAATTTGAGTATTTTAAATAAAAGTTATTTGAAATAATTTTAGAATAAGATTCTGAAATAGATTATATGATAGTCTAAAGTTTGTTTAGTTTTTAGAACAAGATTCTAAAAATAGACTATGAGATAGTCTAAGCACAAAATCGCTGCTGATTTAAAATAAAACTAATTTTAATTTAATTTCGGAATTAGATTCTGAAAAGTAGATTATGTCATAATCTAAATACGATTTTGGTTAAAATTAACTAATTAATTTTATTGATTGGTTTTAGAATGAGATTCTAATGGGCGATTATAAGATAATCCATGCTTGAAAACGACAGTATTTTTGAATAAATTAATTAATTAATTTTGGTTAATATTATAATGAGATTCTAAAGGGGATTATGGGATAATCTAGGTTGTAAATACAAGTTAATTAAAAACCACTAACTATAAAAATCAAGTGAGAGCGAGTTTTCAATTGTTGTAACCTCACGGTCTCCATTACCGGTCTAGCAGTATAGTCGATCGATAGACCTTTCTGCGGAGGATGTCGGTTTGCAGGATACAGGGTTAGACTTCTTTAGGATAAACCAAAGTGCAAGGAAGCGATGCGACCACGCTGCCGTGGAGTATCTCGTGTATTTGTATGGAGGTTTAGGTAATGGTTTACACTTGACTAGCATGATCCATTAGCCTCCCCGAGGAGCTCTGTTGTGTCATGTTAGAGACTAAGGTAAAGTGGTGAGTTAATCATGTTTAGTAAGAGTTACAAGAAAAATAGGTTAATTGAGAATAGTTCTCACCTGAACTAGCTTCGTGCGACCCCCCTACCCAGGAGTAAGGAGTGGTGTGTTTGGGTCATCATTGTATGCATGATAGTACAGTTTGGTGGATATCTGACTTATTTTGTATGCTAAATTGCAAGAATATTTATCACTGCATTATACATGACTCATATAAGGTAGTTACACGATTGTTTGCATTTACAGTGTTTTTGAAATGGCTGCGACTGGTGCACTTCATTCAATTCTGAAAGATAATGCTTTAACTGGACCGAATTACTTCACCTGAAAAATGAACCTGGACATAGTATTAATATATGAGGGTCATAAGTTTGTTCTCACTGAAGCTCGACCTACGGTGCTCGCTAATAATTCCGCAGTTGCTGTTAAAGAGTGTTATGAACGCTGGAATAAGGCTAATGAGTTAGCCAAATGCTACATTTTGGCCTCTGTGACCAATGTACTCAAGCATCAGATGCTTGAGATGGAAACAGCGGCTGACATGATCAAACATTTAAAATAAATGTTTGGTGGTCAAGATAGGGCAGCTAGGCAAGAGCCGATGAGGAAGCTCTTAAACATGAGGATGTCAGAAGGGTCCCCAGTTCAGGAGCACGTCATGAAAATGATGGCGTGCTTGTCTGAGTTGGAGATTATGGGTGCTAAGATTGACAGTCAGTCTCAACAGGACATCATCCTCAGCTCTCTGTCCGGCTCTTTTACTCAGTTCAGGCTGAACTACACAATGAATAATAAGGATTATTCATTACCTGAAATGATGAAAGAGCTACAGGTAGCAGTGGGTGTTATGCGAGCCAAGGGCAGTGTCCACTTGACTCAGGTATTGAGGACTAGTGGGAGCAAGCAGAATAAGGGACCGACTGGAAAGAAAGGTAAAGGCAAGGTTGCTAATGTAGCAACTAATCCTAACAAAAGGCCAGCAAAAGGAAAGTGTCACTTTTGCGGAAAGATGGGCCACTGGAAGAGAAACTGCTTAAATTACTTGGCTACTCTTCCTGCAAAGGCTGCTAAACCATCTGGTGATGGTATGTTGATATCTCACTAGTTTGAGTCTTGTGTAGTTGTGAGTTCACCAGATTCCTTGTGTGTGGACTCAGGTTCAACTAACCAAGTCTATAATATGTTACAGGGGCTCAGGCCAACCAGGAGGCTACATGATGGGAGTTGTACCTGACAGCTGAAGGTGGTACAAGAGTGGCAGTCTTAGTAATAGGAAGCGTTAGTTTAGTCTTTAGTGTTAGAGTTTTTTTTTGTTTTAAAATGTTTTGTTTATTTATACCTGCATTGAACAGAAACTTGATTTATGTGGTTTGAAGAATAATTGTTATTCATTTTTTTATATGGTTGTGAACCTTTATTACAAGAAATAAATTTTTTATTTACTAAGGAACGTGTGTTTATGATTTATTCATGTTGTTTTTCCTTACATATGTGAACAATATGAAATACTTAAAGAAGGATTTTGCAAGTAAGCTATAAAAACTAAAACAAAATAGTATTAAAGGAAAATGACACTAATTCTAAATAGCTAGACACAACTCAAGACACAATGTATGCATTAGATGCACCTACTAATAGGAACGATAATGTTCTAGGTACACGAGAGCTTAAGTGTGGTGGGAGGATTGTCAGGACACCTGACAGGTTCATAACGGGAGCCTTAGTGGTTGATCATGGCATTGAATCTGATCCTTTTAGCCACCATGAAGCAGTTAAGTCTTATAGTTTTCAAAGCAATTGGTTAAACAAATCGTGCATGTACAAATGACATTAAGAGAAAGTAGTGACTTTCTTAGTACTGTATGTCAACGAAATATTACTCATTGAGAATGATGTAGGGGTGTCATTAGCTGTAAAGACTTGGTTGTCATGATAGCCCAATATGAAAGACATAGGAGAAGCCATCTCTACTCTTAGGATTAAGCTTCTGCGAGGTCGTAAGAGTAGGATGTTGGGTCTTTCAATAGCCACTTATATTGACAAGATGTTGCCAAGGTATAGCATGGAGTCCCTCTCTTTTTTTAGTAGTGCTATAGGACACCTCATGAGAATGAGCAATTGAGGAATATTCCACATGCTTTGGCAGTGGGAGCCTCAGCTATGCCATGTTGTGCACGAGACTTGATGTCTGCCATGCTATGGGATAGTATGCAGGTGTTGGTCTAATCTGGGTCCAATGGACTAGGTGGCAGTGAAGTGTTTTCTCTAATTCTTGAGAAGAACTAGAGATCCTATGCTGATCTTTCAAGGTAACAAGCTAGTTCCAGTTGGTTATACTAATTTAAGACTCCAGTCAGATTAATATGATAGATGTTCGACATCTAAGTATGTCCTTACCCTTGGAGTGGGAGCCATTAGTGAGAGGAATGTCAAGCAGTATTGTATTGCTGACTTCACAATGGAGTAATTGTGCTCACTAAGGATTAGGGTCAGCAGATTTTTGGTTCAAACTTAAAAGGGGTGAGAATGGACTTTGTCATAAATAGGATTTAGGATAAGTGGGAGATTGTTAGGAACAGTGTCTTGAAATCCAGATTTATTCTGGATATATTATTTTAATTAAGAAATAAAATTGAAGTTCCAGTCGTTTCTTAGTTAAATTTGTGTATTTGAGCATTTATACTGCATGTGATTTTCTTTCGGGAGGCATCCATGAGATGGGTGTAGTCCTCAGACTACAATTTCCATGTTTGTTCTAAGTGGTTTATGAGACTGAGCCACAGATAGACTTGGAACAAATGATATGGATTGTTGTTCGAAAGACTCGTAGTCGAAGACAAGTTTGGACCACTTGTATGTCAAGATTATAACGTGATACTTTATATGACTTGTCTTGGTCATGTGGATAGAGATCCGAAAGTGTTAGGTTAGTGTGTTTGACACACTGAGTTGGACCATGTGGGTTACTTATTTCTAGACTACTATCGGAGATGAGTGATTCACGTTATACTGTTTGAATGACGACTCTAAATCCTGAAAGTATTCTGGACTTGTGCAAACAGTGTTAGTTACTTTGGTGTACTATAAGAAAGGTCTAAAACGAATGACTGAAATCCCACGTACACTGGGTAGCGGCGTGAAGTGTGACAAGGATCAGGTATTTAATAGGGAATCTATAGTCTCTTATGAGATATAGATGTCCCCTTAGTTGATTCACAAATATTTGAATTGTTAGGAAACTTTGGCCAAAGTATTCCAAGTGTTTGACATTTGGAATTTATATTGTGAATATGTTCAATTATAAATGAATTATTCAGTGAAGGGCGAGTCAGTAACTAATGGAGAAGCTGTGAGAAGGATAATAGTAGTGGTTATATTTATCCTTTGTCATGGACATCTAGTGGGGGGTTGTTGTCATCAATACAGTCTATTAGGGAGATATCGAATAAATAATTTAAGTCTGGAGTGCAGTGAGATTTATTTAGTGGAATTAAGTCTCATTAAATGGTAATTAAATTAATATCACGAGATGATTTAATTTAACCTATTTGGGGCTAGATTTAAATTATCCCTGAGGTCCTTACACAAGCCTCTGTATTTATTGCCATTGGAAAAATATTAAAGAATTCATGAGATGAATTATTTATCCATGAGATGGGTAAATTAATTTTGCCAAATATTATTCATGAGATGAATAAATATTAAAAATTATAAAATAAATAATTTTAAAAAATTAAAATTCATAAGATGAATTTTTACATGTGGAAAATAAAGCAAAAAAAAAATGCAAAAATCGCGTTTAAAACGGCTCGCAATCTGCAGCAACGCGCCCGGGCCAATAAGAGCATGCCACGTGGCATGCTTTCTTAACCCGGCCACGATCCGTGGCAACATGCCCTGACCAACTGGGTTCCGCCACGTGTCACGCAAAGCCAAACAAAAGGGCCCAGTTTTAATAGGGTAAAACACTGCATTTTACCTGTTTTAAAGCGAAAACGGTGCGTTTTGATTTCAATTGGGCGCATCCCACATCGTAAAATTAAATTTTTTTGGTCCGGTATATTCCTATAAATAGAGGGGCTTGTTCCGAGGTTTGGCATTAGAGTTAAAATATTTATTTAGGGTTTCTGAAATTGTTTCGGAGATCTAATTGGAGAGAAAAATTTTCGTTAAAACTTTTCTTTCCTCAGTTTAATATTTTTCGCAGCCCACCCTCTAGGTAATTCGAGGTCATTGCATGGAAGGTCTTGGGATCTCAATTTTGAAAAATATTATTCTCTTTCTAGTTTTTCTTTTATTTGAGCAATTCTAGGTATGTTTTTCTTTCCTTCTTCTTTTAGTTTCGCTTTTCTATTTATTTACTGTATTCGTTATTATGTCTGTTTAAGTTTATGTATTGTTATGAATATATTAGAGTAAAAGGCCTGTAGATCTAAATTAAAAATTTAGATATGATGATTTAAATTAGTAGATTTAAATTATGAATTTAAATTAGTAGATTTAAAATTGGGAAATCAACCCTAGGTTTAGAGTTATGAATTCTAAGCCTGGTCCGTTGCGTAATCTTTAGGGAGAATTTTTGAAATGCATCCTAACAACCGGTATTAGGGCGAAGGTTTTATAGAGATAAACCTATTCCCGGGAACTCTCGCACGTGAGGTGTCACGAAGCGTGACTCTCCGACCGGGGGCTTAGGTAGAGAGAAGAGTCTCCTACTCTAAGTCTTCTAATAGGTGCCTATTATCGTGACTATAGTTGAGAACTGTGAACCCAATAGTCAGCATAAGAGTTTATTTTTCAAAAAAAATTTATGTTTTTCCCAACACCTCTGAAGTTAGAGACTCCTCCATAGGCTAAGGGAAGTCTTCTTCCTGGAAACATTTTCGATGTCAAACCATGTTGGGTTAAAGCAGTCCAATGGTTCCACTAAGTTAATGTTAAGAGGGGAGTACTCATCCTCAGCTAATCCCCAAACTAAGGAGTCCTTGGCAAGGTGATCCCACAAAGATTCTCGCCCTTCTTAAGATGAGAGACTAGTCCATCTTTCAAGTTTATTATGAGTTGGCCCCTTACTAGTACTAGAAGGCTTGGACTTAGTCACTGGATCTTTGAGATTTGGACTCTTGGCCTTTTTGCCCTTGCGGACCTTGGCTTCTTCTTGAGAAAGCCTCTTTAAGCAGGAATCAAGCGTGATTCTCCACTGAGTTGCCCTTTTGCACAACTTCCTTCTTTTTTAAGCTTGAGTATGGTTGAAGGGGCTAGCTACCTCTTGATCAAGGTGATTCCCCCTCCATACATTACCAAACCAGAGTCCCGATGGCTAACAGCTTGACTGCCATGGTGCCAAGCTGGTATCCACGTCCAATATGGTGTACTTTGGGTTTCTCTTAGATTGCCCTGTACTCATTGTTATATGAGCCTTCAAGGGAGAATCCTTGACCGGATCACTTCTTTGAGGTTTCTCAGATGGGATCTTTAGTTCCAACAGAGGATTGACAGAGGAAATACCGAGGAAGCAACTTGAGTTTGCTCATGGTAGCTTGTATTTTCCCACAGCATTGCTTACATGCCGCGTATGACAACCTTTCCAAGTCGCGAGACATTTTCTCTTGAACAGTTAGACTTTGGGATGATACCTAATTATCATTGATTTCCATAGCCAATTCCTCTATCACTGTCACCATAATGCGGAGTTATTATAGAGCTTGATCAACAAATTCCTGAAAACAGTGCACCTGCTGGTATGAAGAAGTTCGGTGATGTGCTAACAACATATTCCGTAATCCAAAGTATGCACCAGTCTAGGGAATCCAAGTACTCCTTTAATGACCAGCCATTCAAAAAGATGGTTAGCCACTCGAGCCTTCTGATTGTCACTGAGAACCATTTTCCTTCTGTATAAAGAAAAGGGGCTAGCCTGGACACAACAGAGCTTATTTCTATCAACGATTTCAACAACGTTGACCTAAAAAGGACTAGGGAAGGGGTCATATTGACGCCCATCTGTCCTTCTCTTGGGAAGATCGATTCTCTTGCTTCTATGGCATCCTAAACTATATTTATAAAGATCACGCAGTTCTTCGCTGAATGAGTTAACGAATCGTAACACTTACATTATACCTTCCCCTTATTCGAGTTGGGATCCGGTTTTCTGTGGTTACCCCTGACCTTGAGTTTATTATTTTCCTCTAGCTAATTGAATATTACATAGGCTCTAGAGAGGTCAAACGAATATTTTCTCAAGCCTTGGGACTTGTAAAACTTCATGGCTTTAATATCCTTCTTGATTAAAGTATTGCAAACCATAGGAGGTCCTTTAACGTACATAGCTACGTTGATCTCATATGGAGGGTCTTCTTTGTCCTCAATTAAATCGTGCACGTAGGTCCCGTACACACTATTTTTCCCTAGGCTTTCTTCTTTTAAGACAGCCTTGTATCTAGCACACATTCCACCAGCTAAAGAAAATTATAAATTAGAGCCTTCGAATTTCTCCATGAATTCAATGTCCAAGCCGTTTAAGGCCAGCTTGGAGTACTCGAGCTCAGGAAGAGCTACACTGCATTTTTATCGGGTCCTCTTGAACCGGTTAACATATTCTTACACTAATTTGCCTGAATTTTTGTCTCAATCGAGCCAAGTCTAACATAAAAGTTCCTAACTACGTTCTAAAAAATTCGGCCTAGAATTGTCTAGCCATGTTGTCCCAGTAGCAAATAGAATTAGGGGGAGGCTGATATATCACTGGAAAACGGTCTCAATTAATGAAGTGGGATGTTAAGATCGTGATTAATTCTTGATCTTAACCTAAGATAAAGAGAGTATGAGATGAGAAAGAAGAGAAGGAGATGAGAAAATAGAGAGAGCTAGATGAGAGAAAGAAGTGAAAGGGGATGAGAAGTAGAGAGAGATATCAAAAGATATCAATTTGTCATTCATCAAGTTAAGAGGATTACAAGCTAGAACCTCCTACTTATACTACTTACATGATATGAGCCAATACATTGAATCTAGCCACACAAGGACTAACCGACTCTTAAGATAGCGGCCACCTTTGACTCAACTAACCAACGGCCTTGACCACCACAGCCTAACAACTCAAGACATCACTTATTACATGACTCAACCAAAGCTCAAGCTACTAGTTACATCAAGACTTATTCTAATTACAATATCAACTAACTAATACAACCTTCCTACACCAAACTACCATCACATAGCAGCAAAACATCATCCGCTGCAGGCCAATACAGCAACACCCGCAGCAGCAGCACCACAGCAGCAGGACAGCAGCCAGGACACCAATAGCCCATGCCTCGGATTCTCGCATTCATAACATTTCCTTCCCCTTGAAAACATTCTTGTCCTCAAGAATGGAAGAGAGTGGTAACAACGAGGAACACTTATTGCATACGAAAAGATAGCTGAATTGATGAATTCTTGCTGAAACTCTGCAGCTGGGAGACATCTGAAATAACTCACTTCTTCTGGTGGTCTACACTGATCAAACCAAGCCAGCCAAACTTCAATAACCAACCCATGGCACACCTTGTTGCAGTTAATGCAGCTTAAAACACTATCTTGCTGCAGAGAACCATAAAACGTAGCAGCAATTCTGTCATTCTGCTTGTGAAATGCTACACAACAGAGTTTGAATGTCATTAAACCCATAAGAATGCATATGAAGTCCCTTAACTTTTCGGGAGGCCTTCCAAACTCAAACCAATTGAACCCAGCAGCACAATTGCCTTCCAAAAACCTCTAACCTTTACTGACATTACCCAGCAATACCATCTTGCTGTTGACACATATAAGGTACCTAGGAAAGTGCAGCCAGCCAATCACCCGAGAATTCCTCCATGATATGTAAGGTTTGAACTTTATCTTACCAAGCTCATACACCCCAGGCCCATCTCTTACTACAATGTCTTCCCAATTTACTTCCTTAACTGCTGAATTCTGGTATTTGGTAGTGTAGACCGCAAGCAATTTGTAACTGCTACTGTCACCAATTTTAGTTTGAGTTGGATTCAGAAAGGAGCTTCCTGTCATCAGCAAGTTCATAATACCTCTCAAGACCACATTTGCACCAACTGAGAATCTATTTATCACCTGATATGCAGCTGACAGTGAAAGAATTGGACTTCTCAAAGAATTTTCAACAGCCTCCAATACTTCCATTGCTTGAATCTTAAGTGTGAACTTGTAATATCTAAAAGTCTCAGCCTTTTCCTCCCAAACTCTTGCATAGACCACACCCACAAGATTTTCATGAGCCATTGTTGAACGCCAAAGACTCACTGTCATGTCCTGAACACACAAAACATTCCAATCAACATTGTTAAAGCTGCAGCTTGCCATATCCAACTTGTTCTCAAGACTTTCCTTGATCTGAAGCTCATCCGGCCACCAAACAAGCCTCAAATGATCAATCTCTGCTTTCTTGTCAACCATCTCAAACATGAGTAACAAATACAACAAGTGGAAACACCAACAGAATTCTTGATCGGCTGTAAACTCTTCCCAATCTAGAGTTGATCTGTTCCACTCTCCCTTACTGATTTTCACTCTAATTTCAGCTAGAATTATCCTCAATGTTGCACTGAACTCTTCCTTCCAAACATTAAGAAAATATTGAAGCTTGTGCATATAATTTTTCCATTCAGAACAACCATAACAGATCACCCCACATACATGCAGAATCTGTATCTAATCAGCTAGCTTCAATTCAGACTTCAATGACACCAATTCTGGAACAATTGAGACTACAATGACCTGATCTGAATTATGCAGCTTGCAACATCTAAAATCCTTTCCCTTAAAGCTTGCTTTGATGTTAACTTCATCATGACTCACAGCCACTACCATGTTTTCACAATAGCTTGCACTGTCATAGAATTGTTCTTCATCAAACAACAGCACAAGAGGTCCAGCTTTTCCATTCACCTGTAATTCACCCCTTTCCAGTTCAAAGGGCCTGCCATCATTAATTACATCATTTAAAGCACCTATTGTACTGATGTGGATCTGATCAGAGATCTGTCTCCCCACATTACAACCTTTGTACACATCCATCAGCTCAATTGCTTGCATAGGAACCAAGCTTTGTTTGTCGTGAACCTTGAAATGCACTCTCGCAGCTCAAGTGCTTCTTTTCAGCAAAATTTCGACTCCTTTCAGCTTCATATAGTCTTGAGAATCTTCTCCTGGATCAGGAGGCAACTTATCATAAGAGTGTGTATTGGAATACACTTTCTCTCCACTCGAAAAAGGAAATAGATCATCCCGATCTTGCCGATCAGCACGCCGACAGTGCATTTCAGCTGCTCTAAGTTCGTAACCATTCTCCCAACACAAGAGACCTTGCAAGGCATCCAAGATAATGTTGTTCTGGTCCTGAGTTAACACTACATCATGCCCAAAAGTGAACTTAAGCATACCCTGATTTGTATTTGATGACACTGCAGCAGCAACAATAGATTTCCCCACAGAATGACATTGCTCAGCAGTGAAAGCACTTCGGATCTGCATATAAGCTTGCCACGGAGTCATACTTAACCGATTTGGTGATATACCAACATATACAGCGGTAAAATCAGTTTCTTGAGTTAGTTCTTGTTGATCAACAAGCATCCTAACTTTTACCGGTGAATCATCCCGATGTTCCATAACTGAATTGGACTCAGTTAAGGCAACCATAGGTTGTCCATTGTACTGTTCTTGCAAATTCCGAAGCTCCTAAGGCTGACACACAACCTCACGCTTCAATTTCGGCTTTGTAATCTTCTTTTTACCCCAAAAATATTTCAATGCTTCGTTTAGATGATTCCTCTTCGCCTTACTCTTTACTTTCTTTAACATTCCTTTGACATGAAAATCGTATTTCCATTCAGGATGCATGTCATATTGTGCCTCAACATCAGCAAGATACTGTAACTCTAGCAAAGAGTCTTCATAATGATCATCTTGTTCAAACTCAAGTTCTTCTAGCTTGTTTTCATCAATTTCGGCATTCTCGGGGACGACTTCATCTCCAATGGCAACAGATTCCGCTTTCTCTTTTTACTCAACATTGAACTTTTGTTGTCTAACGCTATCCACTAGCTCCGGAAACTCATTTGCATCAAGAACACCCGCACAATCAAACTAATGAGTTGAACAATGCTGATTCACATTTTGCTGATGCACTTGGTTCAATTCATCTTCAACTACATCAAGAGGCTCCACATTGTGCACCTTAGTTGAAATCTCTTTGCATCGCTGCAGCACTTTTTCATACCAGCTTTATAAGATCTCCTCGTATTCGGGAGGCAAGGATAATTCAGAATCAGTTGTAGCTCCCATCTCTCTTGCTTATGGAAATTGAATTTCGCACCTGATTCTGCTAAAGTAATGACCGCAGATTCCCAATCCCTACTGACGAACTTCAAACAGAACTTCGAACAGAGGAAACTCGACAAACCCTAACCGCAATGTTAGTTGAGTAATTCGACTTACACTTCTGAATTAAGCTCGACTCTAGATCGCAATCAAGTCCTCAATACAATACTCATAGAGAACTTCACGAACGAAATCGGATTTCAACACTTTCATTTCTCAGTTCACTGTCAGATTTTCGCCTAAGCAATTCTCCACTCAATAACATATAATTCTTAAGAATCAACCACAGATTCTGATGAATTCTCACCACTTCTATGCTTATCAACACAATTTCATTTCAATTCAGCAATAAAAGCATATTCGGATCGAGAGTGTAACTTGTAGTTCAGAAAACGGTTACCTCAACCTCAATTTCTGAATTGTAGAATCTGAAATCACCTCAATGCAACTTTTTTCTGATCTTTTGATTATGATCAAGTGTAATATTGATCAAATAGCATCACTTCAGCTTACTAAATTCAACAAGAATAATGCAGCAAACAAAAGTTGATATGCTCAACTGAATGTGATCAAAGTACTGCAATTAACTCTCAATTCTGATCACATATACGATCAAACTGACTTTGCTCTTCAATCACTGAATTCTGCTGTTTAATTGTCAACAATGTGATCAACACAAGCTTGAATTCAAGGACTCACAACCGATCAACAATTGAACCTCTTTTTATGTGTTTTTTAAACAATTTTTCTCTACAATTTACAATAGAATTCAGAACTGAATTCTTAAGCAAATTGCAATACAATCAAAGGATATTTGATACCAAATCACGTTTGATTTGGAAGCCAAACGAGGCTCTAATACCAATTGTTAAGATGGTGATTAATTCTTGATCTTAACCTAAGATAAAGAGAGTATGAGATGAGAAAGAAGAGAAGGAGATGAGAAAATAGAGAGAGTTAGATGAGAGAAAGAAGTGAAAGGGGATGAGAAGTAGAGGGAGATATCAAAAGATATCAATTTGTCATTCATCAAGTTATGAGGATTACAAGCTAGAACCTCCTACTTATACTACTTACATGATATGAGCCAGTACATTGAATCTAGCCACACAAGGACTAACCGACACTTAAGACAGCCACCACCTTTGACTCAACTAACCAACGGCCTTAACCACCACAGCCTAACAACTCAAGACTTCACTTATTACATGACTCAACCAAAGCTTAAGCTACTAGTTACATCAAGACTTAGTATAATTACAATATCAACTAACTAATACAACCTTCCTTCACCAAACTCCCATCACATAGTAGCAAAACATCATCCGCAGTAGGCCAATACAGCAACACCAGTAGCAGCAGCACCATAGCAGCAGGACAGCAGCCAGGACACCAATAGCCCATGCCTCGGATTCTCGCATTCATAACATGGGGAACATCCTTGATTGGAGATATTGGTTATCTGCTACTTCCCTACACTAGCAAGTGAATCTTGCCAAGTGCTTGAGAATAGAAACAGTCCCTTCCTTTGAGAAGAGGGTAAGCTCGGGGATTTTGTATCCTCCAGAAAAAGGGTAATCCCGGTCAATGTAGTCACAGTAAGGCCTACTGTACAAGGGTCTATTGACCCTCATAAGACCCGGCCCATACATTTGCTCAATGAGGATGGCCAATTAATCCTGAAGGGAAAGGTTAGGCACATGATTATATGCTGCCACTGGCCCCCAAGCGGGTGAGGATCTTGGGGGGGATCTGTAGGATACCCTTGAGCATCCATCACATTTGAGTGTGGGAACGGTTATTGCCTTCCAAACCTTTGATGAGCCCCTTGATCATAATGGCCATGCGTTTGGTTGGCCATAAAGCATGTCCTCACAAGACTTGAGTTACATGGCACGCCTGGAAGTATACCGGCACCAACTAGCTGTTGGATCACCGTTGTCTAATCAACCCCCAAATCATGAGCTTGAGAACGTGGGTTGTCAATTTTCCTCCCAGTGTGACAAACATGAAGAGGTCCAGGATGAGAAGTCTAGTTCCCTAAAACGGGGTCCTGACCTTGCATTCCTAGTTCAAGGCCTTAAGTGGGCCTCGAGGCAAGCTCTACTACTTAAGGAGGGAGTGAACAGCTATACCTTCCTGTCTCATGGACAAGTAACAACAACGTAATAGGATTGAAGTCCCTTGTGGCCAGAGAGAAACTCTTATTAGAAGGGCTAGCAACTCCATGAGGCACATCATCATTTCTTTGGCTGGATTCCAAGTGTATAACACTTAGGTTAGCCACAGTTGGGTTTTTCGTTCTCTCAAGGACCATATAGTCAACCTAAGAGACTGGTAACCATGAGCTCGAGGAAGTCTTACGAAGGTAACTAGCTGGCACTAATGAAGGGGGTGCAGGCCTAAGTTGCTAATATCCTCCCTAATGGCCTGGACCAAGCCATTATGAGTCTTAGCTTATTTAACCAAAATAGGTTCGACTTCAACCACTATCTGCCTAGCCACTTCCTTAGCAATAAGGGTAGCGGTATAAGACAAGGTCTAGTTCATTTCCACTAAGACTCTATCAGTCTTTTTGTGTAGTCTTTCATTCATAGAGGTCCCAATGTCATTAATCACAGCTCTCATGGCGACAGAGTTTTAACGCTTAGCCACAAGATCGTGCTCTGTTTCAGCATATTGTCTCTTGAAGGCTTCTCTCATTGTTTATGGGACTCTCTGGTCCACAATCTCTAAATGACATTTGAGCATAGCCACAAAACTCTTGCGAGAGTGGCCATCGAGCCGAATGCGTTCATCTTATGGGACGTCATCATCACCACCACTTTTGCTGCAGTGTGTTAAGGTTTCGTAGATTTGATCTTGAACCTCAACCTTGGTTGGGATAGAAAGAGTATGAGATGAGAAAGAATATAGAGTTTAGATGAGAGAAAGAAGGGAAATTAGATGAGAAAATAGAGAGAGTTAGATGAGAGAGAGAATGTTGATCTCAAATGAGACTTGTGTTGATACTTTTGAATGAATGAATCTGATTTACAGCTGAAAGCACCTATTTAAGCAATCTAAGCAAAACAAGTACATTGCATCAAGACTTAACTAACTAACCGACAAAGGAAGCAAAATATCTAAATCATGAAAATGTCTTCTAACCAACATAACTACTAAAATATCTAACTAACTACCTAAGGCTTAAAGAGCCAAGACCAACAGCAGCAGCTAACGACCCCTGCAGCAGGTTTACAATGCAGGATTATTACATGTCAGCAGCTCAAGACAACACAATGCCACTCTAAGACCATTACAAAGCAACAATACCAAACTAATACTTCCCTAACTACTCTAATCAGCATCTAACAGCACAACAGAAGCACACCCGTAGCAGACATCAGCAAAACAACCTGAAATAACAGCACTAATAGCAGCAGACAGCATTACAGCCGCCACACATCCAAGCCTCGGATTCTCGATTCGTAACACAGTGGCTATGACTTAGTTCATCTCTTGGAGATATGGGACTTTGCTCAAGAGGACACTTAAGTGGGGACTCAATAAGTCTAAGCCTTCGGGTTCCTCATCCTCGAGGGCACTAGACGTCCTAGTTCTGATCATCAATGAATGGCCAGCAATTACATCTTGGTAATCCACGATAGGCTAAAGACAATAAATTCTTATTTCAAGCCTCCTACTGTGATTGCCTAAAGGCGTGTTTGCTCTACTTTGTTTCAAGTGATGTGTGGGTGGTCACCGTAAATGTGAAAACAAAACAAACGTGTAAAAGGAACTCACCGTGACTAGCGAGTGAGCCTAATTACGAACCACACGTTTTTGACCTCAACCACTCACCATTTTTGGAGAAAAGGTTGTGCTATGTTGGTGTATCTAACTTCGGTTATACCATGAGTTGTACTTACACTTCAATTAAGAAGACTTTGCTAAGTATTTTTGTGGATTTTACATATTTTTATGAAAGAAAAATAAAGGATATGAACCTAACTCAAGTGACAGTTACAATGATGAAGTAGGGCCCACAAACACCTTTCCTTGTGCACTTAAAAGTCAAAAACTAGGGTGGTGACAAACCCAAGAGCTTAGCAGTCAACTTACAAGCCCGAGTCAATTAGGCTTTTTATGCCTGGTACCCTTGACTTATAATGACTCGAATGAGTTGAGGTCTGACAAGATTAAGGTGGAGCAAACTGTATTTAGGTCACTGGATTCGGACCAATGCAATTGAGGGACAAGCCTTGGCTGTCAAAGCCTTAATCAATGATGCGAACCTAAGTTTACCCGACTTATCAAGTGGGGACAATAGTGTTAAGACCAACGTAATCAAGCGACAAAGCCTTGGCTGTCAAAACCTTAAACTAAAGCCTCAAATCTAAACTTGTCAATTTGTAGGAATAGATTAAAACTGGAAAGTCACACCTAAAGCCTGAGAACTGTATTACTATGGGGGTAAGTACAACAAATATCTATGTTACATTACGCCTAGCTAAGTTATGCTACTTCTAGGAAAAGAGCACAGGTGTGTTGTAAAAAACTTGAACAATTTTTGCCTTGAGTGTATATATACTACTTTAAACTGATGTAAAGTCTTTTATTTATAGAAAAAGAAAACAACGGCTGCTTCTTTTTTTGGCGTAAGCTCCACTCACGTCTTGCCACTATGCTCCCCTTTTACACGCGTTCAGTCTTCACCAACTTGTCTTGAGTTTGGAAGGAAATCCTTGATGCACACGTCTGGAGTTTTATTAAAAGTTCCCTCTATAAGCCCCACGTTCTCCTAAATTAAGCTTAAGGCCCAAGCAACTAAAATTATGCTCCAAGTAACTCGCTTGAGCTTAGAAACTACCATTCTTCTAGCTTTCCATGTAGCTCCTCGAGCTCGAGCTTATTTCTCCCTTTAGCCATCTTAAGCCTTGGGTGGCTGATACCCTTGTCAAGGTGTTAACTACCAAACCTAAATTGATAGCTAACCTTGTGGATGAGATTGATTAGGTGAGAAGAGAATTGACAGGGATGAGAAATTAGAGAAATAGATGAGAATTAGAAAGTGATTATCCAAAAGGAAATCAAGATTTTATTGATTGAATGAAGAGATTACAAGAGTTAGATCTATTTATAATAGATCTAGGTACATTGCACTAGAACACCAAAATCCCCTAACCGACTAACTGAATTTGGCGCCCAAACATAAAGAAGCCGCCACTCTTGACCAGCAGGACCTTTAACCCGACTCTTGGGGCCAATTGCCCTGCCAACTAACAATTAAAAACAAGACTTAAGCAATCTCAAAACACACACGAGCTACAAGACTAATTACATCCAAAAAACTAAAGGATTTATAACATTCCCTTCCCCTGGAGAAGCTCCTTGTCCTCAAAGAGAAAAACTTGGAAATTGACTCTTCAAAAATGTAGGATTCTCCCATGTAACCATGCTCTTGTCCAGGTTCAGCCACTGCACCAGAATCTGCTGGAAAGCTCCCTCAGCACCTTTAATCATCTTCTGCTTCTTAACAGCAACCGGCCCAAGCAGCAACTCACCATTTGCTCCAACTTCTGGTGGAGACCGTGAGCTTCTAACTCTTTTTTTTACTTGCTTTTTAAGTAATGATACATGGAACACCGGGTGAATGTATGAATGATGAGGTAAATCAAGTTTGTAAGCAACTTTGCCAATCTTCTCCAAAATTTTGTATGGGCCAAAGAAACGAGCACTTAGCTTGACATTCTTCCGGACAGCCAAAGAAGACTGTCTATAAGGTTGTAATTTGAGGTAGACCATGTCTCCAACTTCATAATTTTTGTCTATCCTCTTTTTATCAGCATAAAATTTCATTCGTGCTCGAGCTTGATGAAGATTATCTTTAAGAACCTACAACATCTGCTTCCTCTGCTGAATGAAGTCCCCTGCTGCAGAATCAGATGTCTTAGGCTGCTACAACATCAATGGGGAAGGAGGAGCATACCCATATAAGGCTTGGAAAGGAGAAGTGCCAATGGATGCATGAACATGAGTGTTGAACCAATATTCAGCTAAGGAGAGCCATTGATTCCACTCTCTAGGCCGTGAGAAAACCATGCTCCGAAGGTACTGCTCAATACATTGGTTGACACGCTCAGTTTGTCCATCCGTTTGGGGATGATAGGATGAACTAAGTGCCAATGTAGTACCCAATAACTTGAACAACTCCCTCCAAACAATGCTTGTAAAGATCTTGTCTCGATTAGAAACAATGGATTGAGGCAACCCATGTAACTTATAGATGTTGTCTAAGAAGCTCTTAGCCAATCTCTCAGCTGTAACAGGCCGAATAAGTTATATAAAATGACTATATTTGGTGAAGCGATCCACCACTACCCAAATTACCTCCCTACCATCAGACTTGGGAAGTCCTTCTATAAAATCCATGCTTATGTTGGTCCAAGCACCCACCGGAATGAGAAGTGGTTGCAAGAGTCCTTGGTATCTATGATCTCCCAACTTGGTTTGTTGACACTCCTCACAAGACTTAACAAAATCTGTCACTGCCTTCTTCATACCGTGCCAACTGAAGTATGCCTTAACTCTCTGATAAGTACCTTCAACCTCGGAATGTCCACCCCAAGCTGAGTCATGTGAAGCCTTCACAATCTGATCTCTCAAATCGGCCGAGGAGCCAATGTACAGCTTGTTTTGCACCCGGATGATACCCTTCTGCACAGATACTTCAGCCTTACCATCAACGACATCTGCATTTTTCACCCAAGCTGCAGCCACACACTCTTGAGCAAAGGAGTCCCCTTCATAAGACTTGTAGTCTTCATCCATCCAAGATGGCAAAACAACAGACAATGCACCATAAGAACCTAGCTCGTGGTCCTCAAACCTCCTTGATAAAGCATCCGCAGCCAGATTTTCCTTCCCTCTTTTATACTCGATTGCATAATCAAGGCCTAGCAACTTCATTAACCCCTTCTTTTGAATTCTTGTCACTATCTTTTGCTCTAAGAGTTGCTTAAGATTTTGATGATCGGTTCGAATGATGAACCTATGACCATCCAAGTAATGCCTCCATTTCTCAATTGCTAAGTACTCCTTCTCATAAGTGGACATGGCTTGATGTTAAGTGCTTGACTCAAATAAGAAATAGGCCTTCCATGTTGAGAGAGAACAGCCCCACAACCAGTCCCACTTGCATCTGTCTCCAAGATGAAGTCCTCAGCAAAATTTGGCATGGCCAATACCGGAGCCACACACATAGCTGACTTAAGAGCATCAAAAGTTGCTTGTGCCACTTCGGTCCACTTGACTGCATCCTTCTTTAGAAGCTCAGTTAAGGGCTTTGCAATGGACCCATAACCTTTAATGAACTTACTATAATAACCGGTCAATCCCAAGAAACCTCTCAATTGCTTCAAGGTCATTGGAATAGGCCACTCTTGCATTGCTTGCACCTTGGAAGGATCGGTAGAGACTCCTTCATGAGAGATTACATGGCCTAAATACTCGAGTTTGGACTGTGCAAACGAACATTTGACAGCTTAGCAAAAAATCTGTGCTGCCTCATCACCAAAAATACCTCTCTAAGGTGAATGAGGTGATTCTCATAGGAAGAACTATATATCAATATGTCGTCAAAGAAAACCAACACTGATCTTCTCAAGTAAGGCTTGAAAATGTCGTTCATAGCCGCTTGGAATGTGGCCGGATCATTTGTTAAACCAAAAGGCATAACAACGAACTCAAAATGCCCATGGTGTGTCTAAAAAGCAGTCTTGTATATATCCGGCTCAAGGACTCTGATTTGATGATATCCCAGCCTCAAATCAAGCTTAGAGAAGAAATGTGCTCCATATAACTCATCAAGCAAATCGTCAATAATAGGAATAGGAAACTTATCTTTCACTGTCAAAGAGTTCAATTGGCGATAATCGATGCACATTCTAGCCGTGCCATCCTTCTTCTTCACAAGAATCACCGGTGAGGCAAAAGGACTATAGCTTGGTCTAATGAAGCTCATTTGAAGCAACTCATCAACTTGCTTCTCAATCTTTGATTTTTGAGCATGAGCATAACGGTAGGGCCTGATCTTCACTGGATCCAAGTTAGCTCGAAGCGGTATAACATGATCAACACTTCTTTGTGGAGGAAGGCTCTTTAGCTGCTCGAAAATGTCCTCAAACTCTTCAATCAAAGCTTGAACTTCATGTTGAATGTCTGGCTGTAGTTCAGCAGATGAAATGATAAACAATTCCCCAAGCCATTGAATTGCATTCTTCTTGAACCCTCCATGTAAGAACTTGCCATTGATGAACCGCAACTGTGCTTGATATGAAATTCCTTGTAGTGTGACCTTAGTGCCATGAACTTCGAAAGATACAGTCATTTTATCAAAATCAAACAGCACCGGGTTAAACGACCTCATCCAATCTACCCCAAGCACCATATCACAACCTCCCAAAGGAAGAACTCTAAAATCAAAGGAGAATTGATGATCTTTGTCATATCCGGACTAGTTCTTATAGCAAGTTATAGTTGATTAAATGTAATAAGTTGTGATACGTGATGTTATACTTGATAGTACTTGGAATTGGGCTTATACTTAGCCATTACATAGTATAAATAGGATACTTAGAGTGTAAGAAGGATATACAATGAAATACATACTTTCTTCTCCTATCTCAATCTTCTTCTAATTCCTCATCTAACTTCCCTTCTTCCCTCATCCCAAATTCTTCACTACTTGGTTATAATTCAGGATTGATCCTAAATTATAACAATTGGTATCAGAGCTTTGCATTATCTGTTGTTGATCTGGCAAGGAAGAGGCGATCAGCTCAAATGGCCGGAGTAACAACCAGAGCTGGAGCTGCTGCTGCTGCCGCAGCCGCAAATGCCACTAATCCGAGTTATGCTACAACTGTGAGTTCTAACCCACGTCCTGAGGCTGAGATCAATCAGTTTGAACAATTGCGGATTCAAATGCAGGAAATGTTTACTACATTACAGTTAAATCAAGATCAGAGGATTGCCGAGAGGTTGGAGCAACACTCACAGCAACTGGAAGCTTGAAATTCAGGGGTTACAGTGACAATTTGATTGCCAGCAGCTACCAGTGGGAGCTGGATTGCTTTTCCCTGCTAAACCGGTAGGTAATGAGGACAAGAAGAATCAGAGGCTGTGTTTTCGTTGTAATCAAAAATACTTCTATGGGCATAGATGTAATCCCAAGCACTTAATGGCTTTGTCTAGAATTGAATCTTTTAAGCCAGAGGAAGAAGAATCTAAAGAGGATGCAACTGAACAGCAGTGGGAGGATGACATTGGGGATGGAGATATTGATGAGATGGAAATTTCAGTTCATGCATTGATAGAAAATGGCTCCCACAACACCAGCCGGATCAGAGGTGAAGCTGGTCAGAAGCAGTTATTAATTTTGATCGACAGTGGCAGTACACACAGCTTTGTTGTTTCGAAAATTGTGAAGGCTGTGTGGCATGAGATGATCAAGACTAGTCCCCTTGCTGTTATAGTGGCTGATGGTAATTTCATAATCACTCAAATGAAATGTAAAGAATTCAAATGGTGTATGCAGGGACACACATTTGGGTATGATTTCAGAGTGCTCAAGCTTGGAGGATGTGATATGGTCTTGGGTGTGGATTAGATGAAGACAATCGGCCCATTAGTATTTGATTTTGCTCAATTATTCATCGCTTTTGATAGAAAAGGGAAGCGTGTGGTCATACAGGGGATCATGGAGAAAGGAAATTTACAGATCATGAGGGTTAGCAAGCTTGAGAAGTTGCTGAGAAAGGAAGGGTGCCAATGGATATGTCAGCTCAATGCCATTTCTGCAGCACCTACAACTAATTCAGAGCTTAGAGACCCTCAAATTGAGGCATTGTTGGCAGAATTCAAAGAGGTGTTTGATATGCCCACAGCTCTGCCTCCCAGGAGAGCTTTTGACCATGCTATTCCCTTGAAGGCACAATCAGATCCTGTTAACTTGAGGCCTTACAAATATCCTCACTCACAGAAGAGTGAAATTGAAAAGCAGGTGGAAGCATTGTTGAAGTCAAAGTTTATAAGGCATAGTTATAGCCCTTATGCTTCTCCAGTGATCCTTGTGAAGAAGAAGGATGGAACTGCTCACATGTGTGTGGATTACAGACATTTGAATTCCCTCACAGTGAAGGACAAGTTCCCCATACCCATCATTGATGATTTGCTTGACGAACTTAATGGTTCTCAGTATTATTCTAAGCTCGACTTGAGGCAGGGCTACCATCAGATTCGAGTAAGGGATGAGGACATCCCCAAAACTGCTTTCAGAACCCACCATGGTCACTATGAGTATGTAGTCATGCCTTTTGGTTTGACAAATGCTCCCGCAACATTTCAAGCAGTGATGAATTAGGTGTTTAAGGAACAGCTAAGGAAGTTTGTTTTGGTCTTCTTTGATGACATTCTAGTCTACAGCCCTTCTTTGGATGCTCACATCTCCCACCTGAGATAGGTTTTCTCGATACTGCACCAGAACAAGCTATTTGCTAAACTTGCAAAATGCTCCTTTGCTCAAACCCAAGTCGAATACCTGGGGCACATTGTGTCAAAAGGAGTAGCGACTGACCCAAACAAGGTGCAAGCTATGAGAGATTGGCCTACTCCCCAAAACATAAAACAATTGAGGGGATTCTTAGGCCTCACAGGTTATTACAGGAAGTTCATTGCAGGCTATGGAATTATGGCTAAACCCCTCACTAATTTGTTGAAGAAGGATGCTTTTGAATGGTATGGAGTAGCTCAAGAGGCTTTAGAGAGACTCAAGTTAGCCATGTGTTCAGCCCCGGTGCTTGCCATGCCTGATTTCCAACATTCCTTTACCTTAGAAACTGATGCCAGCAGCTTAGGCATTGGTGCAGTCCTCTCACAACACACCAGACCAATTGCTTTTATCAGCCAAGGGCTGAGTCCAAGACACCAACAGCTATCCATGTATAAAAAAGAATATCTAGCCATTCTGCTTGCAGTGAAGAAATGGAGGTATTATTTGGAAGGGCACCACTTCATCATCAAAACTGACCACCAAAGCCTCAAACATCTCCTTGAGCAGAAGATCACCACTAGGATACAGAAGAAGGGGCTCCTAAGGATGCTAGGCCTCAGTTATCCTATTGAATACGGCAAGGGGAGGGAAAACATGGTAGCAGATGCCCTCTCTCGCAGATCAGGAGCTGAAATGGATGGTTTTTGTGTAACCATTTCTTATGTTCTTCCTGAGTGGATGGAGGAGATCTATAAAAGGTATGCAGGGGATAAATTTGCAACTGATTGCATTACAGCCGCTGCTTTTAAGCCATATTCAAAGCAGGGTAGTGACATAGCAGTAATACATGGCATTGTGAGGATCAATGGGAAAATTTATGTGGGATCAGCCACAGATCTGAGAAGACAGATTATCTTGGCCTTTCATTCTTCAGCCTGGGGTGGACATTCCGGTATAGATGGCACCTATAGAAGGCTCAAGCAATATTTCAGCTGGGTAGGGGCAAAGAAGGCTATGGAGGCTTTAGTTCAAGGCTGTGAGGTATGCCAAAGGACTAAGTCAAAACGTGTGCCATATCATGGCTTGTTGCAACCCTTCCCAATTCCAGATGGGGCATGGCAACACATAAGCATGGATTTGTTAAAGGCTTACCTAAGGCTGATGGCAAGGAGATTATCTGGGTAGTAGTGGATCGATTCACCAAGTTTAGTCACTTTGTCGCTCTTGCTCACCCCATATTTGCTGAAAAATTGGCTAAGGTGTTCTTGGACAACATCTACAAGCTACATGGATTGCCTCAATCCATTACATATGATCGTGACAGAATATTCACCAGTCATTTTTGGCAAGTGCTCTTCTTGTTGATGGGCTCCACTTTAGCTCTTAGTTCTTCATATCACCCACAGTCGGATGGTCAGACTGAAAGGGTGAATCAGTGCATGGAACAATACTTGTGCAGCACGACTTATACTTATCCCAAGCATTGGGTGAAATGGTTAGCTCTGGCTGAGTACTAGTACAACACCCATTTCCATTCCACCCTTGGCACTACTCCCTTTAAAGCCCTCTATGGTTATGACCCCCCTGCTCCTATGGTTTTACAAGGAGTGACTTCTCATGTTTCAAAAGTTAATGATCACCTTTCTCAGAGGAAACAGCTTATGGTACAACTAAAGGTTAATTTGCAAAGGGCTCAATCACACATGAAGTTCTTTGCTGACAAAAAGAGGACTGATAGATGTTTTATGGTTGGGGACATGGTTGACCTCAAGCTTCAACCCTATAGACAATCCTCCATGGCCATAAGGAAGAATGTTAAATTGGGAGCTCGCTTTTTTGGCCCTTACAAGATTCTGGAGAGAGTAGGCAAGGTAGCTTACAAGTTGGTCTTACCTGCTTCATCCTCAATTCGGACTGTCTTTCATGTTTCTCTCCTTCACAAACACATTGGGAAGAAAAGGGAAGCTCTAAGGGGCCGCCTGCAGCTCATTCTAATGGGTCACTGGTACAGGGACCTGCTGCTGTTCTAGATTCCCGAGTGGTGCAGAGTAAAGAGAAGAAGCGTCAGGAGGTGTTGATTCAGTGGACTAACCTGAGTCCTGCAGAAGCCAGCTGGGAGGATTTGAGCTTCATTCGCAGCCAGTTCCCTGCAGCAACATTCTTGAGGCAAGAATGATCTTGAGGGGGTGGAATTGTCATATCCGGACTAGTTCTTATAGCACATTATCGTTAATTAAATGTAATAAGTTGTGATACGTGATGTTATACTTGTTAGTACTTGGAATTAGGCTTGTACTTAACCATTACATAGTATAAATATGATACTTAGAGTGTAAGAAGGATATTCAATGAAATACATACTTTACTTAGAGTGTAAGAAGGATATACAATGAAATACATACTTTCTTCTCCTATCTCAATCTTCTTCTAATTCCTTATCTAACTTCCCTTCTTCCCTCATCCCAAATTCTTCACTACCTGGTTATAATTCAGGATTGATCCCGAATTATAACAATCTTGCATAGACCAATGGAATGCTTGGCACTTGTTTTGAGTAGTGATTGAGTTGCCATTAGCTACCATCACAGCTAATGGATGAGTTTTGATGACTTCATGCTTCACCATCTTCACCAATTTGGGATCAACGAAGCTATGTGTGCTTCCACTATCCACAACAATGGTAATGGACATTTTACCTGCCTTTCCACCAATGTGTATGGTGTTGTGAGCTCCATTCCCGGTCAATGCTTTCATGGAAATCTCAACCTCATCTTCAAACAACTCATTGTGTGAACCATGCTCAGAACTGTCCTCTTCAGAACCTGAACTATCAGCCTCAGATTCAGCTTCAACACGAGATCCTCTTGTAGACATCAAAAACTTTGGAATGCACCTATGTCCGGGCTGATATGGTTGATTACATTTATAACATAACCTTGCAGACCTCTTGTCCACTGCACGGCCAGCCTTGGTGCCTGATGAGTCTCTTTGATGAGTTTTGTAATCGCTGCTCTTGAACTTCCTTTTATCACTTGAAGATACAAGTGTAGGCTCAATCAATTTAGCATTATTATAGGCTTTGGAGAGTGTCTTTGGCCCAATGGCCTTAACCAAGTTCTTAATTCTTGGCTTCAATCCACTAATAAAGCTTGAGACATAATATGCCTCCTTGGAATGTGGATTATGGCTATCATGTTAGCATGCAAATTCTCAAATATGATCATGTATTCCTTCGCAGAAGAGGTTTGATAAACTCTATTAAAGTTATCAACAACATCACTTGTGTCCTCTTCACCATACCTCTCACACAACTCTTCCATGAATTGACCCCAAGAAAGACTAGGATTACTCTTCAATACACTATAAAACCATACCTCATGGTCTCCATGAAGATGCACTGCTGCTAACTCCACTTTTTCAGCTTTATTGATGTTATAGAAATGAAAATACCGTTCACACCTCCTCAACCACGACTCAGGCTGTTTTCCATCAAACGGTTCGATTTGCACCCTTGGCTGTCTATGAGCGTAGCTTCTACCACCATATGTAGCATCAATACTCAATGATCTTTGCTGTTGATGCAAATCAGGAGGCCTATTCTATTGTTCTAAGTCATCGGATGAGCTCCTGTGGTGTGCAACTGAATCAGGAGGTCTGGATTATGGGCCTGAACACTGACCAAACAATCTGGAATGGCCTGGTACTGTATTTCGATCATGAGCTCCTGCAACAACCTTAACCACGAAAGGTCGATCATCAACTGATCTGATATGAACTGAAGGTCCAGCTTCTGCTTGTAACATAGGAGATTTACCACAATTTCTATCCAAACTCTCATTCCTGTCTTGATGAACTTGCGGTTGGACCACAACAGCTGGAGGAATGAGCTGACTTGCAGGTTTTAGAATCGCATTAACTGATGATTCTCCCTACTTCTTGATCTGATCTTGCAATTTCTCCAGCCTATCCTCCAATTTTGACAATCGATCATCATTTCTTTGCTGATTTTCCAACTGCATTTGTTGTAATCTTGAGAACATGCATTTTTTTTATTATAATTGTGAATTTATAATGCGATCACACCATTCCTTCATCTGATCAGTTGTAACATACTCCTTTGAAGTGTTTGAACCAGCAACAGCAGCATATGACACATCTGGTTGAATAACTGAAGCTACATTGGCACCTCCAGCTCTCGATCGTGTCCTAACTCCATCAGCCATACTTTGATTGTGTTTCTTTGATTTTTCCAGCTCAATTCAAGCAATAGACAACTTGAACCAGCTCTGATACCAGTTTTTAACTACCAAACCTAAATTGACAGCTAACCTTGTGGATGAGATTGATTAGGTGAGAAGAAAATTGAAAGGGATCAGAAATTAGAGAAATAGATGAGAATTAGAGAGTGATTATCCAAAAGGAAATTAGGATTTTATTGATTGAATGAAGAGATTACAAAAGTTAGATCTATTTATAATAGATCTAGGTACATTGCACTAGAACACCATAACCCCCTAACCGACTAACTGAATTTGGCGCCCAAACACAAAGAAGCCGCCACTCTTGACCAGCAAGACCTTTAACCCGACTCTTGGCGCCAATTGGCCTGCAACTAACAATTAAAAACAACACTTAAGCAATCTCAAAATACACACAAGCTACAAGACTAATTACATCCAAAAAAACTAAAGGATTTATAACACAAGGGCAATAATGTGTTATAAATCGTTAGAAATTAATTGTGATTTCTGTTTGTAATGGTTGTTTAGGGTCTCAAGGTTGAGTTGTAAGTTTTTAAATGTTGGTTGAGTCGATTTTAGGCTCCAAAAGGGGGTAGTTGCTCAAACCGCAGGTCAACGTTGGTGAGCAGCTGCAATTTTGGTGGGAATGTCGGTTTATGCAGTTAGGTTTTGATGCATTGTAACTAGATGACTATAAATAAGCTCCTAGCTTGTAATCTCATTCATTCAATGAAATACAAACTGAATTTCTTCTGAAATTCTCTCTATTTTCTCATCTCTTTCTCTATTTCTCATCCCCTTTCACTTCTCTTCTCATCTTAACTCCTTCCTCTACAAGGTTAGGCTTCCAATCTTAATTGGAACCTAACAACTGGTATCAGAGCTGGTTCAAGCAATCAATTAATTGATTGAAGCTACCAAAATCAAAAAAAAAAAAAAAATACATAAAAAACATGATTGAAGGCATGAGAACCAGATCAGGAGCTGGTGGTGCCATTGCTTCAGGTGCTGTTATGGATTATGCAGCTGCGGTTACCAATGCTGGAGAGAATGCAGCATTCGATCACTACAAAGAATTGAATGACAAGATAGAACAATTGAATGTTAAGTTTGATCAGCAAAATGTTAAGATTGATCAGCAGAATGTGAAGTTTGAGCAGCAACATGACAGCATTCAGAAAATGTTGAATTTGATGATGGATAAAGAGTCACGGTTGTAAAAAATTGAGGAGAAGATTGAAAAATTGCAAGAAGAGGTTAATAAACGAGGTGAATCAAGCGTAGAAGCAATCTTGAAGCCGGCAAGTCAGATTTTTCATCAAAAAGATTTCGATCAGCAGCAAGAACAGGATAACAGAATCGAGACTCTGGTGAGGAACCGTTGCAAATCTCCGACAGATCAGGCGACTGCAGTACCTTCAATTAACATCAGATCAGCAGCAGATCAACCTTTACCACAAGAGTTTGTTGTTGACAATCAGAATCGAGTCTCAGAGGCGGTACATTACAGACCTGAACCTTTGAATATCAACCGCAACTGCAGGCCACCACAGAACTCAGTTCAGCATCGCAATGATGACTTTGATGAGCTCGATCATTTGAATAGACCTCCTGATCAACATTATCAGCATAGAACCGTGAGTAATGACATGACATCTGGTGGTAGGAGCGGAAATTACAGGCAACCAAGGGTTAAAATTGATCCTTTTGATGGCAAGTTACCGGAATCATGGCTGAGAAGGTGTGACCGATATTTCGTGTATTACAACATACTGGATGAGGAAAAGCTCCAATTAGCTGCAATGCATCTCCATGGCGATCACGAGGTGTGGTATTACAGTTTGTTGAAGAGCAAACCGAACCTATCTTGGGGCCAATTCGTAGAGGAAATGTGCGACCGTTATGGACAAGGAGAATCAACGATCATTGTGGATAATTTTAACAAATTATCACAAATTTCAACCATGAGTGAGTATATGCTTAGATTTGAGAACTTGAGAGCCAACTTGCTGTCCGTTTTGACTATAGCTCATGTGGATGCCGAATCATATTATGTGTCTTGCTTTATAAGTGGATTATAGCCTAGGATCAAGAATATGGTGAAAGCCATTGGTCCTAAGACCTTGTATAGCGCTTATAACAAGGAAAAACTGATCGAAGCCACTCATGTTCAACTGAGTGACAAGTTTAGCCAACCTGGCAGCAGATTCAGATCACAACCGAGAACAGGTGCTGGTGCAGGCGCAGGTTCTGGTGCAGGATTCAAGCGTACTGTTGACAAAAGCTCGGTGAGGCTTTGTTATCGTTGTAACCAGCCATATCAGCTAGGACACAGGTGCAAATCACAGGCAATAATGTGTGCTAAAGGGACCCGTGTTGAAGCTGAATCAGGCAGTGAGCATTCAGCTGCTGAAAGTGACAGTGTTAGTGATCTTTCACAAGATGAATTGAGTGAGGATGAAGTGGAGATATCAATGAAGGCGTTGACCGGTAGTGGAGCTCATAACACTATCAAAATCAGAGGTAAGGCTGGTAAACATTCCATTATTATCCTCCTCGATAGTGGGAGTACACATAGCTTCATCGATCCCAAGCTGAGTAAGAAGGTTAGGCATGAAACGATTAAGACTCATCCTCTGCAAGTAATAGTGGCTGATGGCAATTCTGTAACCATTCACAACAAGTGCATAGCATTCCCTTGGTCTATGCAAGAACATTGTTTCATCTTTGATTTCCGAGTTCTTCCTTTGGGAGGTTGCGACATGGTGCTAGGGGTGGATTGGATGAGGACCTTCAACCCGGCTGTGTTTGATTTTGACAAGATGACAATGGCATTCGAGGTTCATGGCACCAAAGTGTCCTTTAGTTCTCAAATCCGTGTTTTCACCTATGTAAATACGACCCTTGTACCTTAATATACCGCCATGAAAAGTGAAATGTCCTTGTGCCGAAGGCCCAAGGGTGGCGTGGGAAATGAGATCTAGGGCGCTCTTGTCTTTATCATAACTTGCCTCGACTTCGCGTACCCATTGAGGTACCACGCTAGTGAGGACTGAACAAGACCCTAATTCACACTCCTCATCACGTCTCGATAATGCATCCGTGGCTTTATTCTCTATTCCTTTTCGGTACACTATTGAGTAACTAAGGTCCATGAGTTTTGACATACCCTTTTTTTGCAATTGGGTTGTCACACGTTGGTCCAATAGAAAACGTAAGCTAGCATGATCCGTTTTTATTACAAAATGATTATTAAGTAGGTAGTGTCGCCATTTTTCAACCGCCATTAGGATAGCCATTAGTTCCTTTTCATAAACCGATAATCCTAAGTGACGAGGACCTAAGGCCTTACTAAGATAAGCAATAGGTCTACCATCTTGACTTAAAGCCGCACCTAGGCCTACCCCACAAGCATCGGTTTCAAGTGTAAATGACTTAGTAAAATCGAGTAAAGCTAGAACCAGGGCCGACACCATAGCATGCTTAAGGGTCTCGAATGCTAATTGGGCACTCTCATTCCAAGTAAATTCACCTTTGGATAGAAGGCAATTAAGAGGTTTACTAATAGACCCATATCCCTTAATAAACTTCCGATAGTAACCGGTTAAACCTAAGAAACCCCAAAGGCTCTTAAGACTCTTTGGTTGGGGCCAAGCTACCATAGCGTCGATCTCACTAGGGTCCGTAGCTACACCGTGAGGGCTAATGGTATGACCTAAATACTCCACATGATCAATACCGAATGCACACTTACTTTGCTTAGCATACAATTGATTAGTTCGCAATGTGTCAAGGACGGTACCCAAATGACTAATGTGAGTTGACATGCATGGACTATATACCAATATATCATCAAAGAAGACTAAAACAAATTTACGAAGAAAGGTAGAGAAAACCTCGTTCATTAACACTTGAAATGTGGCCGGTGCATTGGTGAGACCGAAAGGCATCACCTTAAATTCTTAATGGCCTTGATGTGTGCGGAAGGCTGTTTTATGGCAATCCTCATCTCGAACAAGAATTTGGTGGTAACCGGCTCGTAAGTCTATCTTTGAAAATACACGGGCTCCATGCAACTCATCAAGTAAATCATCAATAACGGGGATGGGGAACTTATCCTTTACCGTGATGTTATTAAGTTGTCAATAGTCCACACAAAAGAGATAAGTACCATCTTTCTTATGCACTAGCAAAACGGAAGAGGCAAATGGACTATGGCTAGGTTGAATGATAGATGAAGATAGCATTTCCTTAACTTGTTTTTCAATTTCATTCTTTTGACTATGTGGATAGCGGTATGGTCTAATAGTTATCGGTTTAGTGTCGGGTTGTGTGGGTATCATGTGATCATGGGCTCGGTTAGGGGGTAGTGACTTAGGAATAGCAAACACATCCTCATATTGTTGAAGTATAGGCTCAAGGTCGGGATGAACATAAGTAGCTTTTTCTTCACTACCTATTGCCAAAAACAAGTGACCGACTAGGCTATGCACTTTCTTTTTAATAAGTTTCGTTAATCCTTTTTTGGTCATAGCATGCAAAGTGGCACTATCCAAGGTTCCTTGTAAGTGAATAGGTTGGCCATCCCTAAAGCATGAAAACTTAAGGTTCAAAAAATCAAAAGTGACCGGCCCATACTTTTGTAACCAATCCACCCCTAAGACCATATCACTACCACGTAAATCAAGAACTAGTAAGTCATCGGAAAAGAGGTTACCTTGCACCTTCCATTTCAAAGATGGGCATTTGTTGTAACTCACCAAGCTCTCGTCATTTGCAACGGTCATCGTCATCACTACATAGGCACCGTATCAAGCTTGAGCTCTTGGACAATGTTTGCATCCAAGAAACTGTTGGTGCTTCCGCTATCGACTAGGATCGTAATAGGCCTCTTTTCGATGAAGCCCTTCAACCGTAGGGTGTTGTGGGTGATGCGTCCGGATAACGCATTCAAGGAGATCTCCATTGCACCGTCTCCTTCTTCTTCTTGAGGAATTTCCTCCTCTATATCCTCGAGTTCTTCCTCGACTTCCTCTTGGCCTTCCATGATTTGATGCTTGTTTTTGCAAACATGGCCTGGAAAGTACCTGTCGTGACAGCGGTAGCACTGTCCGGGATCACGTCTGGGTGCATTGGACGCTGTCGTAGGACCAGGCGCTGGCCTCGGAGGGCCGGACTGGGACGCGCCAGCAGGGGCCTGGGTATCGGACTGGACAGGCCCTACTGGTCTGGACTGAAACAAAGAGCCAGCACGGGATCCGTAGGGCTGTTGCTGTTTGTAAGAAGGCGTAGGCCCCGTAGCACCCCTAATCCCTGCTATAGTGATCTCTTGATGTTTTGCTTGTTCAATGGCGAAATTCATATCGGTGGGTCGGTTGGCTTTAACAGCAGCCCGGATTGTGGTTTTTAAACCCCCAATAAAACTCGAGACATAATAAGATTCCCCAAGATTGTGATGATAAATCATCATCCAACTTCATAATTCCTCAAAACGGACTTCATAATCCTCCATGGTTCCGGTTTGAGCAAGTTTATTAAATTGTTCCACCACATCTTGTAAAGATTTATCCCCAAAACGTTTACATAATTCGTCGATGAAAAAATTCCAAATCATAATAGGGTTGCTTAATTCTAGAGCATGGAACCAAATGTCCCCATACTCATGTAAATGTGAAGAAGCAATGTTAACCCATTCCTCAACCGGAGTTTGGTACCAACGAAAATACTTTAAACATTTACGTATCAAAACTCTAGGGTTCTTACCACTAAAAATTGGGAGATCAATCTTGACGTTGTGATGGGAAGACCATGATCGTATACTAAAGTCATTGCGGCTATGATCACCATCCTCGGATCTTGGTTGATGTCTCACGTCTCTATGCTATGCCACATGGACAGGAGGTGGCGGGGGAGGTGGTGGTAAAATTCCCGAACCACCCACATGCACATAGTTTCCCGATCCAACTTGTTCACCATGCGTTGCTACTTCGGGTGCAGCCATAGGGACGTTCTCGGGTCGCTTCTCTTGATTCAACAAGATCCGGTTCATAGTCTCGGCCAAGGATGCCATTGAAGCTTCGAACCCACGTTGGCTGCGTCCAATTCCCGTGACTTTGGTGGCCAAGTTGTCCACCGACGCCTTCAACCCGTCGCTCACCACATTTTGGTCTCGAACTAATGTGTCAAGCCTATCCAATCTTCTTTCCATAGCCAAGATTCGTTCTTGTGAATCCAAAGTCTCCTCTGATGAAGACATGTTGTTTGAAGCTCGATTGTTTCTAGTAATCGCCAGTTTGAGATCGTCATGTGCTCTGATACCAATTTGTCACAACCTCGTGGTTGTGACGGCCAAAGTTCTAGACTTAGGCCTGGGATGAAAGAGAGGTTAGGTGAGAAAAGAAGTGAGTTAGAGTTGAGATGAGAAAGAATTAGAATTAGATGAGAAAAGTAGAATTAGATGAGAAATGAAAAGAGATATTTCATTGATTATACTTGAATGAATACAAATGAAATACAAATGCCTATTTATAGAAAATACAAGAAATACTAAAGAATAGTTGAAATTACTTAATTACATCAACAAAATCAAATAAAATCCTCTAAGATCCCCCAACGGCTAGTAGAGGCGCGGCACAAGGGAATCTCCAACGGCTAGTTGAGGGCGCGCCTCCTAACGGCTAGTTTGGCACTGTTCCGGTGCGGCAGCAGTCCTGGACAGGGCCCTGGAGACGCGAGCAGGACACGGGACCGGGACAAGGCAGGCACGGGCCCGAACAAGGCCAGGACAAGCTGGGACACGGACCTCGGACAAGCTGGGACAAGGTCTTGACATGGTACGGCCGCGACCTAGCACGAACCAAGACAGGGACTTGACAATGTCATGACATGGGTAGGGCACGACCTGGGCAGCGAACTGAGGCATGGTTGGACAATGTCACGACATGGCCTGGGCGCGAACTGGCGGCGAACAAGGCACGGTCTTGGGCAACGACCTAGGACATCGTCTTGACAAGCACGAACATGGCACCTGCTCATATTTAGACATAGTAAAGGAACCCAAAGGTGTCATGGCCATGACACACAACTCAACAAGCTTTTCTTCCAAAGTGTGTGATTGTTGGCTCATATGGTCAGTGATTCTTTCCTCTAGCATTTGAGCTAACTGATTCACATGAGCAGTCAATTTTTCTTCAACACCTGCATCTGCATTCAACCTTTGTATCTGCTCATGCAACATAGCAAATCGGTTATTCAGTCGATCCTCATTGCCTTGCAATTGTTGATTCAAACGGTCATCAAACTCTTGTGCTTGTTGATTGATTCTATCTTCAATCCTTTCCTCCACTTGTTGAGAATGTTGAGCAAATATTGCATCACACTTTTGATCCAATTCTCGCAGCAATTCCCTTTGAGACTGTTGCATTTTTTTGAACATCTCACTCATTTGCAAGCTTAATTGACTTATTGTAACCTCACCTTGTCCTGCTTCAACATTCGAGGCAACTACCGCAGCATAGGAAACATTAGGATCAATATGTGTAGCCTGATTACCAGCACCAGCTCCTGATCTCGTTGTTACTCCTCCAGCCATAATTCACATTTGAACTCTTTAATCTGATCTGATCTTCTTGACTATGAATTAACGGCAGCACAATAACAGAATTTGATCACAATTTTTCAAAATTTTCAAGATTAAGTTTATGAATCAAGTTCTGAATTGAACTCGATCAAATTGTCCTTGCCGATCTGATTTTCTTCGAGCTGACGACTGAAGTGCTGAAATCTAATCTTAATTCTGCTGCACAAAACCTGCACTTCGTTCACAATTTGAGTTCTCTGCAACTTGTGCTCTGAAATCTCTAGAAATTCACCAAAAATCTGAATTTAATCAACTTTTTCAGCACTGAATTTTGAGTTTCTGAATTTTTTTTTCTTTTTTTTATTGATTATGCACTCGAGTGGAAGCCAAACGAGGCTCTGATACCAATTGTTATGATCGGGATCGATTCCCAAACATAAGCTAAATAAAATAGGATAGATTGAGAATTTAAGATGAGCAAGAAGTGAAATTGAGATGAGAAAGTAGAGATTTTAGACTTAGATGAGATAAGAAGGGAAAGGAGATGAGAAATAGAGAGAGTTAGATGAGAAAGAGAAGCTTTGATCTCAAAGGAGATATTTTTCAGATATTTGATTGAATGGTTCAGATTTACACTTGATCCACTTATTTATACACAATGCAAGACATTGAACCTAGACATCGAAGTAACCGACTTGGAAACATCTAGAATTATCTAGAATATAACTCTAGCTAACTACCACTAACTAACTCTAGGCATTTGGGGCCAAAACCAAACTGACCAGACCTGATGCAAGCTTACACGCAGATAACAAATGCAGATTACTACATGAATGCAGCTTATTGCACTCAGCAACTAAAGGCAATACAATGCAGCTTATTACACCATTTACTAAGCTAAACAACAACTAATAGCAGCAACAACTAATAGCAGCTCGCGGCAGCCAATCCGAAGCAGAACACACCAACAACAGCATATAACAGAATTAGCTTAGCAGCAGCCTGACAGATTTTCCCGCCATTCAACCAATTTAAACCCATGCCTCGGATTCTCGGTTTATAACATTCCCTTCCCCTTAAGAACATTCTTGCCCTCAAGAATAAAAAAGAATGAGACTTCGGAAATCACTTGTTGTAGAAATTGCCCTTTAGAAACTGGAGTGCTTTGGACCTTGACATTTTCCTAAACACGTTCCTTCCTTCCTTGCTTTGAACTGTGATGTCAACCTCTTCTTCACTATCGGTATCTCGAGCTGATCCATCTACATCAGTAGTACATTCATCATTTTCGGATTGTCCGTCAATATCAACTCTTCTAGCTGCCATGAGAAATTTAGGATTGCACTTATGACCAGGTACATAAGGATGATGACACTTAAAACAGCGGTTTCGAGGCTCCTTCTCAATGTTTCGTGGATCTTTATGTTCATCTAACCTCTTGTGGTCTAACCCCTTATGATAATGTTGGAAGTTTTCTTCCTGGTGCTTTGGCCGATCCAAGAATGTTAAGTCTGAGGCCTCAATCAATTTTGCCTTTGCATAAGCTTGAGACAAGGAAGTAGGATCAAGTGCCTTCACCAAATTCTTGATTTTGGGCTTTAATCCACTGATGAAGCTCGAGACATAAAAGGACTCAGGGGCTCGAGGGGCAATTGTAATCATACTGGCTCGGAGATTTTCAAATTTTGTCACATAATCCTTCACGGTTGTGACTTGAGTTAGCTTGTTGAAGCTATCCACTACATCACCCAATTCTTCATCACCATAGCGCTCACATAACTCGGTCAGAAACTCGTCCCAAGTAAGAGTGGGATTGCTCCTCAATAGACTATAGAACCAAACTTCATGATCTCCTTGAAGATAAACCGCAGCCAATTCCACTTTTTGATCATCGAGAATGGAGTAAAAATGGAAATATCACTCGCATCTTCTTATCTAAGAGTGCAGTTGCTTCCCATCAAAATTTTCAAGTTGAACTCTAGGTTGTCTAAAGCCATTGCTTCTATTACCATAAGAGACTTCATTACTTTGGTTAATAACAAATTTAGAGGCATTTTGTCCATGTATACGCTGTTGCACAACTTCAGGTGGTTGAACATTGTGACCGGCATTCGAGCAAACAAGTCTCGTGCGAGTTGGATCATGCGATGGATCAAAATGTCCTGCATTTTCCTATTCGGTTTTGATCTGTACAGCCGAACCAAGTGGTCGTCCTGGAGGATCTGAAAGGCGAGCTTCCTGTCCAAGTGTTAAACCATGTTGACCAGCCGTACCCCGATCTTCAGGAACCAGATTCTGAGGTCTGATATTATTTGGTTGAAGCTGAAATTGAGAACAAGCTCTTGAACTCTCTGCGGCATGTATCATCTGAGGACTTAGCTCAACACCATTGCGCCTTAGCTGACTTTCTGGCAGAAGAGGTGCAGGACCTGTTGTGCAATTGTGTTTACTCAATTGGTGTCTCAACTCAGCAAGCTTTTCTTCCAAAGTGTGTGATTGTTGGCTCATTTGGTCAGTGATTCTTTCCTCCAACATTTGAGCTAACTGATTCACATGAGCAGTCAAATTTTCTTCAACACCTGCATCTGCATTCAGCCTTTGTATCTGCTCTTGCAACATAGCAAATCGGTTATTCAGTCGATCCTCATTGCCTTTGCAATTGTTGATTCAAATGGTCATCAAACTCTTGTGCTTGTTGATTGATTCTATCTTCAATCCTTTCCTCCACTTGTTGAGAATGTTGAGCAAATCTTGCATCATATCCAATTCTCGCAGCAATTCCCTTTGAGACTGTTGCATTTTTATGAACATCTCACTCATTTGCAAGCTTAATTGACTTATTATAACCTCACCTTGTCCTGCTTCAACATTCGAGCCAACTACCGCAGCATAGGAAACATTAGGATCAACATGTGTTGCCTGATTACCAGCACCAGCTCCTGATCTAGTTGTTACTCCTCCAGCCATAATTCACACTTCATCTCTTTAATCTGATCTGATCTTCTTGACTATGAATTGACGGCAGCACAATAACAGAATTTGATTACAATTTTTCAAAATTTTCAAGATCAAGTTTATGAATCAAGTTCTGAATTGAACTCGATCAAATTATCCTTGCTGATCTGATTTTCTTCGAGCTGACGACTGAAGTGCTGAAATCTGATCTTAATTCTGCCACACAAAACCTGCACTTCGTTCACAATTTGAGTTCTCTGCAACTTGTGCTCTGAAATCTCCAGAAATTCACCAAAAATCTGAATTTAATCAACACTTTCAGCATTGAATTTTGAGTTTCTGAATTTTTTTCTTTTTTTTATGGATTACGCACTCGATTGGAAGCCAAACGAGGCTCTGATACCAATTGTATGATCGGGATCGATTCCCAAACATAAGCTAAGTAAAATAGGATAGATTGAGAATTTGAGATGAGTAAGAAGTGAAATTGAGATGAGAAAGTAGAGATTTTAGACTTAGATGGGATAAGAAGGGAAAGGAGATGAGAAATAGAGAGAGTTAGATGAGAGAGAGAAGCTTTGATCTCAAAGGAGATACTTTTCAGATATTTGATTGAATGGTTCAGATTTATACTTGATCCACTTATTTATACACAATGTAAGATATTGAACCTAGACATCTAAATAACCAACTTGGAAACATCTAGAATTATCTAGAATATAACTCCAACTAACTACCACTAACTAGCTCTAGGCATTTGGCGCCAAAACCAAACTGACCAGACCTGATGCAAGCTTACACGCAGATAACAAATGCAGATTACTACATGAATGCAGCTTATTACACCATTTACTAAGCTAAACAACAACCAATAGCAACAGCAACTAACAGCAGCTCGCGGCAGCCAATCCACAGCAGAACACACCAATAACAGTATATAACAGCAACAGAATTAGCTTAGCAGCAGCCTAATAGATTTTCCCGCCATTCAACCAATTTAAACCCATGCCTCGGATCCTCGGTTTATGACAATTTTGATAGAAGAAGAAAAACACATCAAGATTTTGGCGCCGTTGCCGTGGACTAGACAACGTTCGTGATTTTATTTTTGGGATTTCCTTTGATTTTTAACTTTCTATTTCTTCTTTAATTTTAAATTAATTTATTTTGTTTTTCAACCTATGATTTGAAATCTTAATTTGATTCTCAATTTAGAATTTTTAATTTTTAATTCTTTTTAATTGTTATTGTCTCTTTTCTAAAAAAAAAATTTCTTTTTATTTGCATTATTTTTCTTGTGATTTTCATGCATAAGTAGATTTTAGAGTATTTTGTTATCTGTTTTTGTTTTAGTATTTGTTTTGTCTGTTTTATCTGTTTTGCTTATTTAATTTTTAATTTACTTGCTTTGTGTGGTTAATTATTTATGCACGGTCGTCACTCTTTGTCTCTGGACTTTACTAGATTCGACCCTGAAATTGAAAGAACTTTAAGATACCTTAGATTGAAAGAACTTTAAGAACTTTTAGATTGAAATTGATCATGAAAATCCAGTTCACAAGTTCAGCTATAAGTTAGGTTTTGCTATGAATGTGGTTGTTGTTGAAGAAGTGCTGCGATTTGTGCTCGATTTAGTTACCTTGTATTCAGCTGCACGTTAACAACATATTAAGTTGCTGAGCTGCTGTCAAGTTGATTCCAAGCAGAACAATCAGATTAAATGAAGTGAATTGAAATCATCAAGTGTTGATTGGGTTGAATGCTTCAGATTGAGGATTTAAGTTCTGGATTCAGACTTGCTTAGCTGCATATAAGAATTCAGTGTTCAATATTGTGCTCTATATTGTGATCGTGCTTCAACTATCAGACAAGCAGCATTTAACATTGATTCAGTGATTACACATGGAGCTGAATGTGCTTAGATTTTGTTCTATTTTGAGTTACACATAATTCAAATCTAACAAGTTGACAATCTAGTAGTACTTCAGTAGCAGCTGTATCAATGGAAGGAGCTATGGTTGACATTTTTGATACGATGACAAGAATGAATCAGCAAACATTGCAGAAAGTAGGAGATTTACAGCAACAGATGCAAGAATTATTGTTAGCATTTAAACAAAGACGTCAAGCACAACAAGACCAACTCAAGCAAGGAATGACTCAAGTGGCTGCTGTCATTGTAAATTCCAGTGAGGAATTGGATGTTGCAATTGTAGCTCATGAAAATAACAACCCTTCAGATTTGGAAACTCAGAATATGGAAGAATTGTTTGCGTTTCAGGAGCTCCATTCTGTGTTTACAGCAACTGTTTAGCATGATGAGCAAGGTGAAGAGATTTTGGTTACAGCAGCAAGCTCTACAAAGTTAGTTCAAACACAATTGGTTTCCTCTCCAATACAAGCAAAGCCACAACCTATTGAACCAAATGTGAAAGTTGGAGCTAAAACAAGCTGGGACCGTGGTGTTGTAGTGGCAAATCAGGTCACAAATCAGAAGAGAAGTGTTCTAATTCAAGTGGATCTTATAAAAGCAAGGAACAAGTTTGTGCAAGTATTAAATGAAGAGTTGCTTCCAGAGGTGTACCTGACGGTGAGACCCCCTGAAGGTTTTGAGTGGATGTTCAGGAGTCCAGTAACACTTTTACTTCATTTGGTGGCTACTTCTTGCATCACACACTGCATTTGGGTTGCTGTCCTGCATCACACCTTCTGAATTTGCACTGAACTACCTGCTTTTCAGCTGCAAAGTTCACATTCCAGCATACATAATAAGATCTCTGTTGCAGAACCAGACCAACTTCTGTTCTGCTGCAATTTCAGTTTTTTTAGCTTTAATAAGAGTGTTCAAGTATCCTTTTCCTTGTTAAGATTCTTGAGGACAAGAATCTCTAAAGGGGGAGGTATTGTTATGATTGTAATGAGAAGTGCTATTAGTATGTCTTGAATAAGGTCATGTATTAGTTAGTAGTTGGGGTTTAGCTTGTTAGCTCATGTATTTGCTGGTATATCGGTAGTAGTAGAGTGAAGTCAAGCAGTTAGTTGATGTTAGTCAAGATTGGCGGCCGCTTAGGATGTGAGTATGGTTAAGCCGGTTACAAGGAGTGTCTAGGTGCAATGCGTCTTAGTTTAGTATAAGTATCAGTTCATCTCTTGTAGTGTTGATAGGTGGGATGATAATGAATTGATTCTTTCTTCCTCTTTGAGGTCAATGCTCTCTATCTCTATCTAGATATTTTCTCTAGTATCTCAATCTTGATTTCTCTTCTCAATCTCTACTTCACTTCTTGATAATCTTCAATTGATCTCATCCTATCTTTCTATTCTCATCTTTAATCTCAATTCTTCAATTGAATTCTATTCATGCAATTCTTGATCTCATTTCTTTATGTAAATTGCTATCAAAACCCTAGGTTTAGCTTATGATTCATCCAAGAATCATAACAAACTTTTAGTTCAAGCCCCACTTGTACTAAAATCCTAAATCGGCCACTAAATCTAATTTAAGTAATCTTTATAGTGTACACCAATCCAATCCCATAAGTTCAATATACTTTTTATCATCTAATTCTTGTCATCTAAACCTATCCTCTTCTCATCAAATTCTATAGATTTCTCTTCTATCTCTCTTCTAGTTCTCTTCTATTCTCATATGAACCTATCTTCTTCTCATCAAATTCTTGTCAATTCTTATCCAGTTCACGTCTTATCACAATTTAAAGCCTTAAAACCCTAGGTTATGATTCAAGTTTAGCTTGAATCATAACAGTGGTCCAAAACATTTTCTTTAATTTTCAACTTAGTTGTAAGGATTGTATGAAAAATCAAACCAAATTCACACTTAAATACGAAAGTTGTAAACAAAACTAATGACTAAAAACCTAAAATATGAACGAAAAATATATTAAAATCAAAAAAATCTAATATACCACCACAATCCAAACCCAAGAGTTGACAGAACCTCCTCAATATCCAAACCTAATAACCTCCCACCACAAATCTACTCAACAACTAGCACGACCAAGATAAATTTCAGCAAATTCATGTCTCATATAATAAATTCACATGTTTTAAACAAAATAAAATGTAAAATGTACATAAAACATTCATGTTTAATACTAGAAATTTGGGGCGTAGAGCCTGGGGTGAGAATGGAAGAACGGACGGCAGAGCAGCGGTGCCCGGCGTGGTGGCTGTTGAGTCGAAGGGTGAGAATGGACGACCGGACGGCAGAGCAGCAGTGGTGGGCGTGGTGCTTGTCGAGTCGAAGGGTGAGGTGTTGGAGAGAAAGGAAGCTGCACAAGTTTTCATTTTTTGGATGTTAGGGTTTATTTTGCATTAAATTATAAGTATTGGGGGGAAAATTTTAGGTTAGAATTGTAAGTATTGGGGGAAAATTTTGAGAGGGAAAATAAAATTTTGAGAAGAAAGAGGAAAAATTAAAGGGGGGAAATATAAATTAAGAGAGGAAATGAAAATTGAGTAAAAAAAATTAAATACTATTAATTTTTTTTAATTTAAAACTAATAACTTTGTTTGTTGGTAATGATTCTTTAATATTAGCAATAAATTTATTTGTTGGTAAATGTCTCCATTAGTATTGGTTCAATTTATATTCACGACAGTTTGTAAGAAGAATTAATGATCTTATTTAGTGCCCGTCGTTATAAGCCCAACATGTACCACCTTCTAACGACAGTGCTTTAATCCCGTCGCAACTAGGCACTATACACACACTTTTAACGACAAAAAAAAAAATTCAGTCGTTAAAAGCCAACTTTCTTGTAGTGGTGCATCATAAGATTGTTGCCCCCTATCATCCCCAAACTAGTGGTCAAGTACAGCTTTCAAACCGTGGGATCAAGCCTATACTTGAGAAAACGGTGCATCCTGATAGGAAAGATTGGTCCCTTAGGTTGAATGATGCTCTTTGGGCTTACCGCACTGCCTATAAGACCCCACTTGGTATGTCACCCTATTGGTTGGTCTTTGATAAAGCATGTCATTTACCAGTTGAGCTAGAACACCGTGCTTATTGGGCCACTAGAGCTTTTAATTTTGACTTAGACCAAGCTGGTGCTAACCGAAAGCTTCAATTGAGTGAGATGGAAGAACTAAGGAATGAAGCTTATTAGAATGCAAAGATTTATAAAGCTAAAACTAAGGCTTTTCAGGATAAATATATTATGAGAAAAACATTTATTCCTAATCAAAAGGTTTGGCTTTTTAATTCCAAGTTGCATATTTTTCCTGGTAAGTTAAGGTCTAGATGGGATGGTCCTTTTATGGTTGAGCAGGTATACCCCTCGGGTGCTATTAAGATATACCACCCTAAAGATGGTCGTGTGTTCACTGTAAATGGTCAAAGGCTTAAACCTGTAGTTGAATTGGATGGCATTGCTGATGGACAGTTTATTGAAGTTGTCACTTTAATGGACACAATGACTGATACTTGATCTCTGCTTGATTCACTGTGCCTGGCTGAAGGAGTAAAACTTAGCGCTCCTAGGAGGCAGCCTAGGTTTTGTTAATTCTTGTTTTAGTTTAGTTTTTAAACTAATTAGTTTCTTGGAGACTTGTTTTATCTCTTTTTAGGTTCTTGTCCTGTGCTGAAGGAGTCATATATACATGTTCGCGCTATCTCGTCGGGTTATATTGCTCCATCTCACCTATCTCTTGTGCTTTAATGATTAACATTGTTGCATTGAGGACAATGCATGATTTAGGTGTGGGGGTGAGGCTCATTTGCATATGCTCATTTTTGGTCAAATTTTTAAAATTTTGAACATCTTTTTGTGTATTTTGAGCGTGCATTATAACCGTTAAAATAAGTTTTCCTTGATCGACGCGTATGTTACGATGACAGTGGGATTAGTTGTTTATTTTGTTCTCTTAATTCCACGAAATTAAATGATTCTACTTCATACTTGTTAATAAGTATTGTTGATTATTGTTGATATTAATGGGTTCTACTCATGCCGCTCACATATTGACTAAGCACAGGACTTTCATGTTACGGAAAATCTGAAGAATTTGAGTAAACAACCTTATATATATTGAGTTTTGCAAGCCTACCCTATTGGCTTATCCTAATCCCTGCCCTTGATGCTATGTAAAGTACTGGTTGGCCCATGTCAATTGTAATGATGAAGTACGTGTTATTATTAAACAAAAAAAAAGTCCAAAAATGGACAAAAAAGAAAGAGGAAACAAAAAGAAAAAAATGAAAAGGAAAAAAGAAAAGAAAGAGTTTCCTCCAAAAGAAAAAGAAAAAGTGAAAACTAGTGTACATTCAAGACAAAGAAGTCTCTTTTGTGCTATATCAAGGTCATAATGTTGTAAAGTGGTCACTCATATGCCACTTAAACTTTCTCTATGTATAGGCATGTGTTTAGGTGATTCAATGATGCGGGTGCACAAAACCTTTATATATTTGGTTGGGAGCGAGAATTTGAGGAGATTCTGTGGCATGAAATCCTAATCACTTTCACTTGTGCGCTTAAATTGCTAGAGTAATTCCTATTAGTTGATACAAGGTTAATGAAATTCTATGATGAGTTTTGAAGTTTAATCATCTGAATTCATGGAAATGGAGAATGCTCTAAATGATTTAATCTTGTCTTGAATTTTAATATAGGTGTTAATCTCGGAAAAATTGGTAAAGATTGGGATAGTTAGGGTAGTTGGTCACTGTAGTCTTTATGTTAAATCATATGCTTTGCTCGAGGACTAGCAAAGGTTAGGCGTGGGGGTGTTGATGCGTCTCATATTAACGCATCTTTTAATTGTTATTTTTAATTATTTTGCACCTATTTAATTATAGTTCTACACTCATTTTAGCAATTTTTATTTTTAGCAGGTTTGAAATTAAAGTTTCAGAAATTGTCAAATTTTGGTGCAAATAAGTCGAATTCGATACGTAAACAATTAAATCAAGTCAGTCGAGATTCGGGACAAGAACGTAAAAGCTCGACCCACACCGCTATAGTACCCGAGCTGCGCTGTTCATCATGTCTACCTCCAGACCCAACTCCAGCCCATCAACACCCAGCCATCTTCAACACGCAACACCGACCCATCACCGACCTCAGCCCAGCTCCGGTCTTGTTCACCGACCCCAACCCAGCAGGCCCATCACTAACACGCAGGCCCAACCAACCCACACCATCATCGTCATCTCACAACAACCCAGTCCAACACCGGCCCAACTTCACCGGCCCAGCGCAAGCCCACGAACAGCCCAGCTCGCTAGGTTTTCCTTTGGTTCGATTATAAGAGGAGGAGGACGAACGGAGCTGAGGGGGTCTCTGTTTTTGCTCTTTCACCGCTCTGCCTCTCTTTGCTCAGCTTTTTCTCTCTCTCATATTAATGCGTCTCGCATTTACGCATCTTTTAATTGTTATTTTAATTATTTTGCACCTATTTAATTATAGTTCTACACTCATTTTGGCAATTTTGTTGCTTAACAGGTTTGAAATTAAAGTTCCAAAAATTGTCAAATGTTGGTGCAAATGAGACAAATTCGATGCGTAAATAATTAAATCAAGTCAATTGAGATTCAGGACAAGAACGTATAAGCTCGACCTGCATCGACCCAAGCCAACACTATTCATCACCTTCAACCTTCAGATCTGTCGGCCCAACCACCACCCACAGCACTGTTCACCGACCCAAAACCCGCAGCCCAGCCCAATGACAGCCCACGACCAGCCCAATAGCCACCTTAACACCAGTACGGACCAACTTCACAAGCCCATCACCGTCTTCGGCCCAGCCTGCACCCAAAACCCGCAGCCCAACACCAGTTCAGCCCACCACCTGCCCAACAAATGCACATCACAAGCCCAAACGCCAGCCCAAACCGATAGTGCTTAGAGAGGGGAAGAAGACTCGGTTTGAAGGAATATAAATTGGTCGTTTTGGGGTCGTTGGTGGGGTTCTATTGCCAAACCCTTAACGGAGCTCTTAAAGAAGGATGCCTTTGCATGGAATGAGAGGTCTCAAGCTGCATTTGAAGCCCTCAAAATCGCTATGTGTGCAACACCGGTGTTAGCAATGCCAAACTTCACCGAAAGCTTTGTTTTGGAGACCGATGCAAGTGGTACTTGTATTGGGGCTATTCTCTCTCAAGGAGGAAGGCCTATTACTTACTTGAGCCAAGCTCTAAGTCCCAAGCATTAGGCTATGTCGACTTATGAGAAGGAGTACCTTGCAATTCTCCTAGCCGTGGAGAAATGGATGCATTATTTGGAGGGTCGCAAGTTCATCATTTGAACGGATCACCAAACCCTCAAGCATCTCCTTGAACAAAATATCATGATGAGAATTCAAAAGAAAGGTCTCATGAAGATGTTAGGCCTTGATTATGACATCGAGTATAGAAGTGGCAAGGAAAACGCTGCTGCAGATGTACTGTCAAGCCGATTTAAAGATGCTGATCAGGGCACTTGCACTGCTGTTACCGTGGTGGTACCTTCATGGGTAGAAGAGCTACATAAGTCCTATGAAAGTGATCCTTTTGCTCAAGAAAAACTTGTTGCTGCTGCCCTTAAACCCGAGTCTAATGTCGCTGCTGCAGAACCTGTCATCATCGTGCAGAAAGGTGCGATCAGAATTGATGGGAGGTTGTATGTGGGTACTGCTATTGATTTGAGAGAACAGGTCATCCAGGCCTCACACGATGCTACTTGGGGAGGTCACGCTGGTGTAGAGGGCACCTATCAAAGAATTAAAGCATACTTTACTTGGCCGAACATGAAAAAAGATGTGAATGATTATGTTAAGTCTTGTGAAGTATGCCAACAAACGAAGTTCGGAGATCATCGATACAAGGGACTCTTTCAACCTCTTCCCATTCCGGATGGAGCTTGGATCCACATTAGCATGGATTTCATTGAGGGATTGCTGAAGTCCGAAGGCAAGGAGGTCATATGGGTAGTGGTGGATCGCTTCACCAAATACAGCCATTTCATTGCTCTTGCTCGACCCACTACTACTGAAAAGTTGGCAAGGATCTTCCTTGACAACATTTACAAATTACATGGGTTACCGCAATCCATTATGTAGGATCGGGACAAAATTTTCACAAGCGCCTATTGGAGAGCGCTGTTGAAATTAATGGGAACCACATTGGCACTTAGTTCCTCTTATCATCCTCAAACGGATGGCCAAACCGAATGAGTCAACCAATGTGTAGAACAGTATCTTAGGAGTATGGTCTTCTTAAGGCCCAAGGAGTGGAACCATTGGCTTTCCTTAGCTGAATTTTGGTTCAATACCCACTTCCATACATCCATTGGCACTTCAAACTTTCAAGCATTGTATGGCTATCCTCCACACTCTCCTATGATGTTACAACAACCGAAGGTTACTGATTCTGCAGCAATCGATCTTGTGCAGCAGAGGAGACACTTTATGCAAGCGCTCAAGGACAATCTCCAACAAGCCCGGGCTCGAATGAAGTATTATGCAGATAAGAAGAGGGTAGACAAAAACTATGATGTTGGGGACATGGTCTACCTCAAATTACAATCGTATAGACAATCATCTGTGGCTGTCAGACGCAATGTCAAGCTGTGTGCTCGTTTCTTTGGCCCGTACAAAGTCTTGGAGAAAATTGGCAATGTCGCATATAAGCTTGACTTACCTTCGCATTCTTACATTTACCCTGTGTTTCATGTATCCCTACTTAAAAAACAGGTCAAGAGAGGTGCTGATGTTGCTCAAGACCCACCTGCTGCTGAAACAAATGGACTGCTGTTGCTGCAACCGCAAGTTGTTCGGGCTGAAAGAAAAATGCAGATCAACAACAGGGTTGTGCAAGAAGTATTAGTGTCTTGGAGCAACTTAAACAAGAGCTTTACGACTTGCGAAGATTGCAAATTTTTGAAGAGTCAATTTTCGAACTTCACTTCTTGAGGACAAGAAGTTTCTCAAGAGGAAGGGAATGTTATAAATTGATACATTTTAATTGTAATACATTTTAATATTTCAATTGTAATACTTGTTTAGTGTTCCTTTGTTAAGTTGTTTCATTTTAATTACGGTTTGATAAGCTTTTGGGGCCAAAAATGCACTCGGGCAGTGTGAGCTGGTTAGTTGCAGTTTTGGGCAGGAAATTCGGTTATGCCGGGTTCCTAAGCTAATTTCTGGCGGGAATTGATGATAGTTTGTTTAGTTTGAAGTGTCTTAATGCTTGTACCCAAATATGTATAAATAGGGTCCTTAGCATGTGTTTTGATCATCCAATATATAAAAATCTGAATTCCTTTGGAAACTCTCTATTTCTCATCTCCTTTCTCTATTTTCTCATCCCCTTCACTTCTCTTCTCATCTCAAACTCTTCTTCTACAAGGTTAGCCTTTCAATTTCTAGTTGGAAGCTAACAGAAGCAAGATTGGAGGTTATACAAGCAATTGAAACTTAGTAGAGAATAGGGAAAGATAAGCCTCCAAATCTTGAGCTCAAGCCATTGCCGTCTCATCTCAAATATGCTTATCTTGGAAATTCTAACACTTATCATGTTATTATTAATGCTTCTTTGAGTATTGTCGAACAGGAAAGGTTGCTTGGAGTTCTAAGGGACCTTAAATCATCCATTGGATGGACCCTTTTAGATATTAAGGGAATTAGCCCTTCCTTATGCATGCATAAGATTCTCATGGAAGATAACTTCAAGCCTACTGTGTAACCACAACGTCGATTAAACCCTACTATGAAAGAGGTGGTAAGGAAAGAAGTTGTCAAGTTATTAGATGTCGGGATCATTTATCCCATATCTAGTGGTTCGTGGGTAAGTCCAGTACAAGTAGTTCCAAAGAAATGGGGAATAACTGTAGTGGAAAATGAGAACAATGCGCTCATCCCTACTAGGATTGTCAAAGGGTAGAGGGTAAGTATAGGTTACAGAAAACTTAACGATGCTATCCAAAAAGACCATTTTCCCTTACCATTCATTGAACAAATTTTAGAAAAACTTGTGGGCCATTCATATTACTATTTCCTTGATGATTATTCAGGATATAACCAAATTGCCATAGCACTAGAAGATCAGGAAAAGACCACTTTTACTTGTCCATATGGTACCTTTGCCTATACGAGAATGCCTTTTAGATTATGCAATGCTCCTGCCACATTTCAGTGATGTATGATAGCAATCTTTACTGACATGGTGGAAAATTTCACATAAAGTATGTATTGATGATTTTTTAGTCTTTTGTGCCTCATTTGATAATTGTTTAACTGGCCTCTCTATGGTCTTACAAAGGTGCACTGATACTAATCTTGTTTTAAATTAGGAGAAATGTCATTTCATGGTATAAGAAGGGATTATGTTAGAGCATATGATTTCAATAAAGGGAGTTGAGGTTGATAGAGCAAAAACTGAAGCGATGGAGCAATTACCGCCCCTACTAATGTTAAAGGCATTTGAAGTTTCTTGAGCCATGTAGGTTTTTATAGTAGGTTTATGAAGGACTTCTCTAAGATCACTAAGCCTCTCTACAATTTATTAATGAAGGATGTCCCTTTTAACTTTGACAGTGACTGTATCCAAGCTTTTGAAACTTTGTAGGAAAAACTACTATTAGCACCAATAATCATAGCAGCCAATTGGACCTAGCACTTTGAATTTATGTGCATTGCTAGTGACTATGCAATAAGGGCCGTGTTAGGACAAAGAAGGAACAAAAAATTTTATGTAATTTACTATGCCAGTAAGACTTTAACAGATGCACATGCTAACTATGCTACCACCAAAAAAGAATTACTAAATGTTGCTTTTGCATTTGATAAATTTTGTTCCTACTTGCTAAACTCTAAAGTAATTGTTTACACAGATCATTCTGTTCTTAAATACCTTTTTGCAAAACCGGAAGCAAAATCGAGACTAAAAAGATGGATTTTATTGCTTCAAGAATTCGATCTAGAAATCCGAGACAAAAAGGGAACATAGAATAATGTGAAGGATCATTTATCATGCCTTGAATGAGAGGATGACAGTCCCTCTATCAATGAAAAGGTCCCGAATGAGAGTCTTATGATCGTAAGCAAAAATCCTAATTGTCCATGGTATGCTGACATTGTTAAATATTCGATTGCACTGGAACTGCCCAAGGACATGATATATTAACAAAAGAAGTTCTTCGCTTATTTATTGGGAAGAACCATTCTTATATAGGCATTGTGCAGATCAAATCATCAGGAGATGTGTGCCCGAACAAGAAATAGAAGACATTCTATGTCATTGCCACTCCTTGGAAATTGGTGGTTATTATGGTGGGACAAGGGCTGCAGATAAGTTTTTACAATCAAGATTTTATTGGCCTTCACTTTTTAAAGATGCTTTCGAATTTGTTAGCAAATGTGATATGTGTCAAATGACGGAAATATTTCCAGGAGACACAAAATTCCCCTAAACAACATTTTAGTTGTTGAATTATTTGACATTTAGGGGGATTGATTTCATGGGTTCTTTTCCTTCATCATTTTCTAACAGATTTATTTTGGTTGCTATAGGTTATGTATCAAAGTGGGCTGAAGCAGCTTCTTTTCTAGCAAATGATGCAAGAGTTGTTGTCAACTTTGTAAGAAAGAACATATTTTCTCGATTTGGAACTCCTAGAGCAATTATCAGTGGGTTGCTATGGGTTATGTATCAAAGTGGGTTGAAGCAACTGCTTTTCCAGCCAATGATGCAAGAGTTGTGCTCAACTTTGTAAGAAAGAACATCTTTTCTCAATTTGGAACTCCTAGAGCAATTATCAGTGATGGCAGGAAACACTTTCGTGACCGTCAACTTAAAGCTTTATTGAGTAAGTATGGAGTCACACACCATGTGGGCGCTCCATACCATTCTCAAACAAGCAGTCAAGCAGAAGTTTCAAATCGAGAATTGAAAACTATTCTTGAAAAGACAATTAATGCTTCTAGAAAAGATTGGTCAAAAAAGTTAGATGACGCACTATGGGCTATAGAAAAGCATTCAATACACCAATTGGAATGTCTCCGGATCGACTGGTTTATGGTAATGGATGTCATTTATGAATAGAATCTGAACATAAAGCATACTGGGCCATAAAAACCCTGAATTTATATTTAGAAGCTGCAGGAGAGAAAAGGCTACTACAAATCAATGAAATGGATGAATTCAAGAATGAAGCCTATGAAAATGCTCAAATTTACAAGGATCGAACCAAAAGATGGCATGACAAGCACATCCTAAACAAGCAATTCGTAGTCAGACAAAAATTTTTACTTTTAAACTCCCGATTACGACTTTTCTCAAGGAAATTGCACTCCATATGGTCAGGACCCTTTGTTGTAACTCGTGTCTTTCTATATGGCACAATCAAGATTCAAGGTGAGAAGAAACGCGCATTCAAAGTTAATTGTCAAAGACTGAAACCTTATATTAATGGAGAGCTCAAGCCACAGAAGTCCTCCATTCATCTCAAAGAAGTCAAATGATCCAGCCAAAAAGTCGAGCTAATGACTATAACTTAACCACTTCTTAGGAGGCAACCCAAGATTTCTTTTCCATACTTATTTTCTTTTAATTTTCTTTAATTATTTTTCTTATGTTTTTGTACATTTTGATCAAATCGGTTTTTAAAACAAGTTTGGATCATAACCGTACAATGCTTTGAAAGGTGTAGTTCCAAGAGAAGCATGGAAATGGGTGTTATACCAAAATTCTGCCAATGACAGGCACCTACCCCACACCTTAGGATGGCTAAACACCATGCTTCTAAGGTATTGCTCAATGCATTGATTGACCCTCTTAGTCTGACCGTTGGTTTGAGGATGATAAGATGAGCTAAGGGCCAAAGTCGTTCCCAAAAGACTAAACAACTCCTTCCAAAAACTTGTAAAGATCTTGTCTCTATCAGAGACTATGGATTGAGGCAACCCATGAAGCTTGTAGATGTTATCAAGGAACACACGAGCCAATTTCTTAGCAATCACAGGTCGAGCTAAAGCAATGAAATGACTAAAATTGGTGAATCGATCAACTACCACCCAAATCACCTCTTTCCCTTCTGATTTAGGCAATCCTTCAATGAAATCCATGCTTATATTTTTCCATATTCCCTCCAGAACTGGTAAAGGCTGGAGAAGTTCTTGATACCTATGATCACCAAGCTTAGTTTGTTGACAAATCTCACAACCTTGCACAAAATTAGTCACTGTTGTCCTCATTCCCAGCCAGCTGAAGTGAATCTTTAGCCTTTGGTACGTTCCCTCCATTCCTGAATGACCTCCCCAAGAAGAATCATCAGCAGCACTAATGACCTAATGCCTAAGATCAATAGAAATGCCAATATACAACTTCCCCTGAATTCTAATAATTCCTCGGGTCACAGAAACATCTGCACCAGCAGCCAAATTACTTGCCTTGCCCACACTGACAGTTGCTATACATTCTTGTGCGAATGGATCATTCTCATAGGACTGATGTACTTCTTCCATCCAAGCAGGAGAGATCACTAAAATGGCCCTAAGAGAGCCCTGCTCATAATCTTCAAACCTACGCAACAGTGCATCAGCTGCAATATTTTCCTTTCCTTTCTTATACTCAATGTCATAATCAAGCCCCAACATCTTCATCAACCCTTTTCTCTATATTCTTGTGACAATCTTCTGCTCTAATAGATGCTTAAGACTTTGGTGATCAGTCTTGATGATAAAATGATGCCCATCCAAGTAATGCCCCCATTTTTCCACAGCAAGTAGAATCGCGAGGTACTCTTTCTCATATGTGGAGAGAGCCTGATGTTTTGCACACAATGCCTGGCTGAGATAAGCTATAGGCCTTCCTCCTTGTGACAACACTGCCCCACCACCACTTCCATAAGCATCAGTCTCCAATACAAAGCTTGAAGTGAAATCGGGCATGGCCAAAACAGGTGCTCTGAACATAGCTGCCTTAAGAGCCTCAAAAGCAATCTGGGCTTCATCTAACCATTTGAAAGCATCTTTCTTCAACAATTCTGTGAGTGGCTTGGCTAAAGCTCCATACCCTGCTACAAACTTGCGGTAATACCCAGTTAATCCCCTCAATTGCTTCAAGGTTACCGGAACAGGCCATTCCCTCATGGCTTGGACCTTTGAAGGATCAGTGGAAACCCCCTCACAAGAAATCACGTGGCCAAGGTATTCCAAATGAGTTTGAGCAAAAGAACATTTGGCCAATTTAGCATACAACTTGTGCTCACGCATAACCAAAAACGCCTCCCTCAAATGCCGCAAATGCTCCTCAAAAGATGCACTGTAAACCAGGATGTCATCAAAGAAGAGTAACACAAATTTCCTAAGAAATTGCTTGAAGACATCGTTCATGAGAGCTTGGAATGTGGCTGGGGCGTTTATCAAGCCAAAAGGCATGACTACAAACTCAAAGTGTCCATGGTGTGTCCGGAATGCTGTCTTGTACACATTTTTCTTTTCCACTCTAATTTGATGATAGCCTTGCCGTAGATCCAGCTTGGAAAAGACTTGAGCTCCACACAACTCATCAAGCAGATCATCTATAACTGGTATGGGAAACTTGTCCTTTACTGTCATAGATTTGAGCAACCTATAATCAATACATATTAGAGCCGTGCCATCCTTTTTCTTGACAAGAATAACCGGAGAGGCAAAGGGGCTGTGACTTTGCCGTATGAAGTTGGTCTTGAGTAAATCATCCACTTGCTTCTCTATTTCCGACCTCTGAGCATGTGGATATCTGTATGGCCTAAGTCTCATGGGTTCTGCAGCACTTTTGAGAGGAATAACATGGTCTAAACTCCTCTTGGAAGGTAAGGACTTGGGCACCTCAAACAGATCCTCAAATTCATTGATCACTGCTTGCAATTCAGGTTCGGTAATGCTCACCATTTCAGTAGGCGCTATAGCAAACAGCTGTCCTACCCATTGGAATGCACCTTTCTTAATTCCCTTCTTCAACTTACTTCCCTTCATTACTTGCAAATGAGCTTGCTCAGCTATCCCTTGCAATGTAACTTTAGAGCCTTGTGCTTCAAAGGAAACCGTGAGATTAGCAAAATCAAGCAACACTGGGCTGTAAGATCTCATCCAATAGACCCCAAGCATCATATCACACCCTCCCAAAGGAAGGATTCCAAAATCATAACTGAATTTACGGTCCTGCATATACCAATAGAACCCTTGGCATTTGTTTTGAGTCATCACAGATTTCCCATCAGCTACCGTAACAGTAAGAGGATGAGTTTTTATCACTTCATGACCCACTTTCTTGACCACTTTAGGATCAACAAAGCTATGGGTGCTACCACTATCAATGAGGATAATGATATACCTTTTTCCAGCCTTCCCTTTGATTCGGATTATGCTATGAGTCCCACTACCAGTTAAGGCTTTCATTAAGATTTCCACTTCAGCATCATCCAAGTTCTCCTCGATGTCCTGATCTACATCATCTCCAACCACCTCAATCTCCTCTCCATCAGAGCGTTCTCCAACACTAACCCCTTTAGCATACATAAGAAACTTTGGGTTACACTTGTGGCCAAATTGGCAAGGTTGATTACATCGGTAACACATCCTCTGCAGCTGCTTATCCTCTGATCTGTTGGTCCTAAACCTAACAGATCCTTGCTGTGGTTTGGAGCTGCCTCCACGAGGTCTGGAAACATCACTTGAAGGCAACATTATTGATTCATAAAGCTTGGCTTTAGCATAAGCCATAGACAAGGTTGGAGGATCAATGGCTTTAACTAAGTTCTTCACCCTTGGCTTCAATCCACTTATAAAGGCTGAAACAAAATATGACTCTGAGGCCTGAATTTCATTTATCATGCTTGCTCAGAGGTTTTCAAACCTGGTCATATAATCTCTCACTGAGGTCCCCTGCATCACCTTATTGAATTTATCCACAATGTCACTATCATCTTCGTCACTATACCGGCCACACAATTCTTTCGCAAATTCAGTCCATGTGAGAGAAGGATTGCTTTTCATCAAACTATAAAACCACACTTCATGATCTCCTAAAAGATATACAGCAGCGATTTGTACCTTTTCTGATTTCTCGATATGGTAGAAGTGGAAATAACGATCACACCTTCTCAGCCATGAATGAAGTTGCTTCCGATCAAAAGCATCAATCTGCACCCGAGGCTATCTATGACCACTGCTTCTACTATTGGATGATTCCTCATTACTACCGGAACGTTGCTGATTCCACTGATCAGGCGGTCTATCCAATTGCTCCACATTCAATCCAATTGTTCTGTGAGTGTCTGCAACCTCAGAGGCTCGAACATCAGGTCCTGCATTCCAGTTTGAAGGTCGTGACTACACCTGCTCACTACGACCTTGCCTATCAGTTATCTCAACTTCCTGAACTCGATCTTGACCTCTAGCATCAACATCAGTATTAACCACTGGAGTGTGTTCATTGTGTCAGACAGCTTCACCTTGCATCTGATGATTCACAAGTTGATTAGCTTGTAATACACTAGCAGGCAATAATGGTTCCGGAGCAACAGGAGGATTTGGGCTCCTAAATTGCTCGTGAATCTCTGCTAATTTCTCTTCCAACTATTGCATTTGTTGATTAAACTGCAGGTTCAACCTCTCCTCCAATTCTTGTGACTGAAGCGCGACCTGATCAGAGATCTTAACCTCCAACTGCTGAGCTCGCTGATCGACCTTCTCATCGATTTGCTGATTCATCTGCAGCATTGTTTCTATATTTGCTTGCTTGATTTGAGCAAGCATTGACTTTAACTAACTGTCCAATTGAGCATTCGTAACGACATCCCGACCTGCTGCATCACTGCTGCCAACAACATCAGCGTATGAAGACTTAGCAGCTGCCTTAGCCGCTGCTGACCTGGTGGTGACACCACCGATCAATGCAATTTCATTCGAATCCATTGATTTGGAAGCCAAATGAGGCTCTGATACCAATTGTTAAGATCGAGATTAAATCTTGATCTTAACCTAAGATAAAGAGAGTATGGGATGAGAAAGAAGTGAAGGATATGAGAAAATAGAGAGAGTTAGATGAGACAAAGAAGGTTTAATCTCAAAGAGATTGGTTTGATATTTTCATTGAATGCTTAGGAATTACACATGATCACATACTTATAAGAATTTAGATACAAAGCACTAAACTCCCTAGCTTAACCGAACTGACCAGCAACCCCAACCGCCTAACAAATCTTGGCGCCAAACACTAATTCAAACAATACAAGACTCACGCGCCTTATTACAACTCGAAAGAATTACAAACATAAGATGAAGCTTATGTAATTTTTTATTCATGAATTCCCAACCCCATGTACTATAAATAGGGGTGTTGGGGGAGTGTTTTATCATGAATTAAAGCAGCAAAAACCCAATACAAAGTAGAAGAAATAGGGGGGAAAAAAAAGGTGAGGAAAGGAAAAGAAGGAAGGAAGAAAAGTTTGGTTTGTAATTTTTCATTTTAAGTTCTTTTCTATCATTTTCTTCTTTAAGTTCATGAATTTTGTCTTACTTTTGATTTATATTACGTTTACCATGAACTAATTTTATTTTTTCAAGGCTACGATGTAGCCTAAGTTGTAATATACACTCTTTTCTAATTCGACATATTCAAAGTTTGTTTATTACATTGTTTGAGTGTTTATCATTGTTCTTCATGAATTTTGAATGCTTGATCACCATTCAAAGCCTATAATGATTCATAAGAGTTCAAGAGGAGATTTATGATGATTGCTAAAGTGATAAACACCACAAATTAAGCGAATGCTAGAGATAGATTAACGCAATTTGTGTGGTCTTGAGTGAAAACCATGGATCTGCAAAACTCTTTTCTTATTTAAATTCATGCAAGAGATTGATGAGTTAATATGTAAAAGAGTATGCTAACTGTTGCCTGAGAGAGAATATTTAGTAAATTAGGGTTTTCGACCATCAACATGTAATGACAACTTGAATACCGGGAATAAAAAGACGTATTAATACAATTAGGTGAAATCGGATTCCCTGGACCTTTTAAATCAGAAAAACTTCCAAAAAATCATTAACCATCTTTATTTTTCATTTTGTTATTTTATTTCAAAAACTACAAATTTCAGCCTTTCAAATAGTATTAAAATTAGTCATTTTAATTCTCATTCAATAACAATCCTCAAGGGAACGATACTCTACTTACTTATTTATTACTTAATACGACTTAGTGCACTTCTAAGCATACACCAAGCACATCAAACTGATGCTTGGATAATGGTTTCACAAGTCATATAACTAGAGATAAATCTAAGCCCACTTTTATCAAACCAAAGAAAATATATGTCACTTTTGGTGATGACAAGAAAAGAAAAAAATTTATATCTATAACATTGCCCCTAACTCCTCTCCTTGCATATATGATGGCTTCCTTGTTGATGGTCTTATGTATAATTTTCTTAACATTAGTCAGCTATATGATAAAGGTTATTGTGTGCATTTGTTTGTCATCTAAATGTATAGTGGTTCGTGCTTAGATAAACGAAGTACCATTTGATATTTTAGGGTGTGATAATATCTATATGATTGAACTTGAATGCATGAACTTTGTGAAATATTCTAGTTTCTTGAATGAAAATGATCGTTATATTTGAAATAAAAGATTTGAGTATGCTAGTATGGACTTAATTGCAAAACCTTCGAAAAATGATCTTATTTGACGACTGCCAAAGCTCAATTCAAAAAATATCAAATTCATGATGCACTTCAATATGTGAAATAGATAAGATCTTCATCCAAACCCAATGATGTAGTTTATATCTTAGACATATTGAACTTTTGCAAAGACTTGTTTGATCCAACTAGACATATTGTGAAAAATGAATGCACTTGTAACTGTTGAAGATTACTTCTGTTTCTTGGTGCAACCTTTGATAACTTTGAAAAATTTTTGCAAACAGGAGCAAAATGGAAAAGATTTGAAAATTGTTTCAATTAAATGATCAAGGAAGGGAATTTGAAAAAGACAATTTTGAGAACTATTGTGATTACTTTGGAATCGACCGCATTTTTTTGGCACCTAGAACTCCTTAGCAAAATGGAGTGGTTGAAAGGAAAAATAGAACTCTTAAAGAGATGGCAAGAACCATGATTTTTGACAGTAATTTGCCAAAATCTTTTTGGGTCGAAGCCGTTATTGCCGCTTGCTTCATCTTAAATTGAGCCTTAATAAGGCCTATTTTGTGGAAAATACCCCATGAACTTTGCAAAGAAAGAAATCCAAATATTGCACATATCAAACTTTTTGGGTGTAAATGCTTCATTCTCAACAATGGTAAAACAAACCTTGGTAAATTTAATCTACGAGTGGATGAAGGTATTTTTATTGAATATTCTCTAACTAGCAGAGCATGTAGAGTCTATAATAAAAAGGCAAAGGTTGTAGAAGAATCTATACAAGTGGTATTTGATGAATCTTATATCTGGTTCTCTAGAATTTCTTATGATGATGATGATATAGTGAACAAACCAACAAGTATCACACCATCATCCAAAGAGCAAGAAAAGGAAACTCAAAGCTCAAATGGATGAATCGAAAGACGAAAATGTAGAATCCAAAGAGGAAGATGTACTACATGTGATTCAAAATTCTTGAAGGATCATCCATCAAGTCAAATCATCAGTGATCCCTCTAAATGTGGTAAGATACATGGAAAGGTTAGCAGCTAAAAGCTATAACTAAGAAGAAGGTATAGACTATAAAGAAATCCGTTCATTCGTTGTTAAATTAGAAGTTATTAGACTCTTATGCCATTGCCTCATTCAAAAATTTTGAACCTTTTCAAATGGATGTGAAAAGTGCATGTTTGAAAGGTTTTATTAGAAAAGAAGTTTATGTTGAACCACCACCCAATTTTGAGGATGACAAATTTTTCAACTATATTTTTAAACTCAAAAAAGCTCTCCATAGATTGAAACAAGCTCCTAGAGCTTGGTATGAAAGATTAAGTTCATTTTTTATGCAAAACGGATTTTTAAGAGGGATAATTGACACCATGCCTTCTATCAAACACTCTAGAAATGATATTCTTGTTGTGCAAATACATATTGATGATATAGTGTTTGGTGCTACTAACCCATCTATTTGTGAAGAATTTGCAGATCTTATGAGTGGGGGATTTGAAATGAGCATGATGGGAGCAATCGACTACCTCCTTCGACTTCAAATGAAGCAAAGCAAGGAAGAATTTTCATCAAATACACCAAGTACATCAAGAAGATAGAAGTTTGGCACGGAAAATTTCAAAAGTGATTGCAACTCCAATGAGCTCAACACTCAAGTTAAACATAGATGAAAACGGTAAAAAGGTGAACCAAAAAGCTAAATAGAGGTATGATTCAATCCCTTCTCTACCTTACCTTGAATAGAGTTGATAACTTGTTTAATATGTGTGTACATGGTTTATTTCAAGCATGTCTAAAAGAATCGCAATATTGTGTCATGAAAAGACTTTTTTTAATGCCTAGTTGGTACTTAGACTTGTTCTATCCCAAGTATGATTTCCTAGATCTAGTTCGATATAGTGATGTAGATTTTACTTGTTTCACAAGTGGACTAGAAATCAAATTGTGGAACTTGTCTATTTATTGGTCATGATTTAGTGTCATTTAACAACAAAAAAAAAAAAAGAAACATTGCCTCATCCACTATCGAGTTTAAATATATTACTTGTGCCAGTCATTGTGCTTACTGTATGAATTTGATGATTAAGACATTCATATTGATCAATGCTCCAATTATGTGTGATAATTCTAGTACAATATGCATAACCAAGACTTCGGCTCAACATTTTAAAAGCAATCATGCAGAGGTAGACATCATATCATACATGATTACGTGCTTAAAGAAGTTGTCATTCTAAAATTTGTTCCCACAAACAATCAATAATTAGACACTTTTACTAGGCGTCTATGCAGAACCATTTGGTGACACTAAAAAGGATTGACAAGGTGAAATATCATACTTGTGTGCATTAATTTCATATACATGGTTATAATAAAGACTCAAAGATTTAACATGATTGCGTGCAATTGTCCAAGTATTCTTATCCAGTCCAGTGGATGTTAGTACTTGGAAACCGTTTTTAAAGGAAACACTAAATTTGGGTTACCTTCGATCTTTATTTTGAACAAAACCTATCCAATGTCTATTCACCTTGAACATTCTGTCATGTTCTTTCTCATAATTTCAATGAAAGTTGTAAATGTGTTATGAGAGTTGCCAAACTTCAAGAAAATTTTAATATATTGAGACATACGAAAATATAAGTGACAAAAGAGGTGAAACTATCATTTAATATATCGAGCTACATTTGCAAATGCTACTTTTCTGTTTTTAACTTTAATGTACAGATCTCCTTACCTATTGCTTTTTGTTGATGACAAAGGGGGAGATAAGTTGGTGTTTGCTTATGTATGATGTATGTCGTCGTAATTGTCTTAAGCATTGGGAGAGATAATGTTCCATGATTAGTCATTGAGTTTGAACATTACTGCTGTTATTAATTGCTATATGACCATACTGTGGAATGGATTCATTCGTGAAAACTAATGATTGAATGAAGGGGTTACAAAATATAAAAAATGACGAGTCAAATTGATTTAATCTCTTTTTATTGATGACAAAAGGGGGGAGAAGTTGGTGTTTGTTTGATTATAGAATGTTTAATCCCTAAAATGCGTCAACCACGTCGTGAAGTTTTTGCTTACTTGAGTTATGATAATATGATGTTGGTATTAAGCTCTTGAATACCTCATTTCCAATATGCACCAACATAGGGGGAGACAATAGATTTTGAACTTTGAACATGCTATATATTGCTCAATAACTTGTCATAAAGTAAAAATTTGTATGATTTCATCAATCAATACTTCTATGGTGAATTCTATACTTCAACTTTTACATTTTTAAGAGAAAACACCAAATGTTTGCCATCATCAAAAAGGAGAGATTGTTGGCCCTAAAAGCCATTTATATTATAATTTTGATGATAACAATTATTTAGTTAGTCGTTATATTTAAATTATTCTAATCTTGTTTGAAAGTGACTCATAAGAAAGTTAGGAAAAATCAAAGATAATCTTGTTGATACCAAGCTTTTTTAGACAATGGATTAAGAGGAAAAGGGATTAAAGTTGAAGAGAAGATTCATCCAAAATGAAGAGAGCAAGATCTGAGTCCAAGTGCTTTAAGTTGTTTATTTTCATTTTATAGGACTTACGATAGGGATATATCAATTGAGTAAAATCTCAATATTGAAAGGGATGCTCTAACAAAAATATTTTTGAAATTCAATTTCCAACATTATTTGAAAAATATTCAAGCCAAATTCAAGCTGATGTAGTTTGTCAATAAAAATATTTTTCAAATTTGTATTATGAAAAGCATGCCAAAAAATAAAAAGATCAAATTTTAATAGGGTGATATTTTTTCTTGAATAAATCAACCATTCAAATCAATAAGCAAACATGTAAATTAATTCAAAATGTAAGCTAATATGGTAAATCAATCAATTAATCAATTTGGCTTAGCTAATATGGTAAATCAATCAATCAATCAAGTTAATTGGTCAAAAACGTTCAAATCTACCCAAGCATGCTGAGTGTTTACACACAGACATACAGTAGCCATCAGAAGCTAGTGTGTGTCGACACACAGACCAAAAAAGGCTCTAAATGACTACTTTGGACTTGATTTCTTTCCTAATCATTTCCCTAACATTTTGAACATCACATAGGCCCTCATTCCTATAAATAGCGCTTGAATGCATTGATTTTAATCAAATTCTCTCTAAATATTCTTTGATTAAAAAACTGTTGTTCTCTTATGCTTTAACATTTTAAGTTCGAGTTTCTTTTAAGGCTTTCTTGAGCATCACTAGTTTTCGTTATCGTTAATCATTTAGCTTAATTGGCATATCCTTGGTTTTGGCTAAACTTAATCTATTGTCAATTCACTCTTGGAAGAGTGAAGAATTTAAGTGCTTCAATTCTTTCATTGTTCATTCATTTTATTGTAAAGGTTGATCCTAAGCCTACGGTTACAAAATGGTTGGTTCTAAAGGTTTTCTTGAGCCTACGTACAAAAAGACCAATTGTCAAGGTTGGATCCTAAGCCTAGTTTTAAAAATGATTGTTTGCTTTATTTTGTTTCGAGTGATGTGTGTGTGGTCACCATAAATTTGAAAACAAAAAAGACGTGTAAAATGGACTCACCGCGACTAGGAAGTGAGTCTAATTACAAACTGCACGTCTTTGACCTCAACCATTCACCATTTCTGGAGAAAAGGTTGTGGTATGTTTGTGTATCTAACTTGGGTTATACCATGAGTTCTGCTTATACTTCAATTAACAAGACTTTGTTCAGTATTTTTGTTGATTTTATGTATTTTTTGGGACAAAAAATTAAAGGGTATGGGCCTAACTCAAATTGCAGTTACAGTGATAGAGCAAGGCCCACAGACACCTTTCCTCGTACACTTAAAAGTCAAGAACTAGGGTGAAGACAATCTTAAGAACTTAGCAGTCCACTTACAAGCCCAAGTCAATCTAGTTTTCAAGCTCAACACTCTTGACTTATGATAACTCGAATGAGTTTAGGTCTATCAAGAATAAGGTGGAGCAAACCATATTTAAGTCACTAGATTAAGACCAACGCAATCATGGGACAAGCTTTGTCTGTCAAAGCCCTAATCAATGGCGCGAACATAAGTTCACCTGACTTATCAAGCAGTGATAGTAGTGTTAAGACCAACACAATCAAGGGACAAAGCCTTGGCCGTCAAAGCCTTAAACTAAAGCCTCAAATCTCAACTTATCGATTTATAAGAATAGACTAAAACTGGAAAGTCATACCTGAAGCCCGAGAACTGTATTACTATGGAGGTAAATGCAGCAAAGATCTACGTTACCCAACGCCTAGATAAGTTACGCTACTCCTAGAAAAAGAACATAGGTGTGTTGTAAAAAACTTGATGCGGCTTTGTCCTGATTGTATGTGTACTACTTTGGACTGACACAAAGTCCTTTATTTATAGATAAAGAAAATAACGGCTGCTCCTATCTTCACAGCAACTTCACCCACGTCTGGCCACTAAGCTCTTCTTCTACGCACGCTTATTCTTCACTAATATTTCTTGTGTTTTAGAGGGAAATCCTTGATGCCCATGTCAATAATTATAGTAGAAGTTGCTTTTAGAAGCTCCACGTTCCCCTGAATTAATCTTAAGGCCTCAGCAACTGAAATTTCGCTCCAAGTAACTACCTCGAGCTTAGAAACCACCATTCTTATAGCTTTCCTAATAGCCCCTCGAGCTCGAGCTCGAGCTTACTTCACCCTTCAACCATCTCGAGCCTCGAGTGGCTCATACCCTTGTCAAGGATAATAATGTTTTCCAGGAACTAGGTTAGAGACGCCATATTGTAGTACCCGAAAGCCCGACTCCCCTCGAGGAGAACCTCAAGTCATGGCCCCGTGGCACTTTACTTAAAAACGGCATCGTCCCATCCTTATTAAAATTAGGGGGGCATTAGCCTTTGGTAAATTTAAATTTAGGACGAGTAAAAAAAGTCTACCTGATTTGACTCTCAACGGCTAGAGGGAGCTCAAGAAAACACTATACATCACTTTCTCTTCCTTCACGCATCTCTATAAGTATGACAGTTAGGGTTTGAGCTTTTCACTTTCTGCTCTGTTATGTCTTCATTGTCATCAAGTGCACTTGCAAACTCTTGCTTAGATTCTTGAATCGCTGAACTTCTCAATCCAATAAGCCCTTCATTCCTCTGCTCCTGTTTAATCTGACAATGGCACAAACCTCATTTTCCATCTCTACTCCCCTTCCTCAAGCGGACAGCCCTATTGAGCAATTGACCCAATTTTTCCAATCCAACATTTCAATAATCTCTGATTTTCTTCAAAGCCCGACAAATCTCAGTATCATCAAGGAGGATCTTTCTTGGTTGTCAGAGAATGATCCCTCATCGAACTTGGGATCTTGCGCCTTAGGGCCAATCTTCACTCCGTCTTACAACATTCTAAGCCTTGATGGATAGTTCCCAAATATTTACAAGTCTCCTCTTCTACGTGCATTGTACTCTAGCTTTTCTTAGGGAGACAGATGTATTTGTAAAGAAGAGGTGCCCTTTAAAAGGTGGACATTTTTACCGAACGATACCCTAAATGGGTAGATGGGCTGATGGTGACTTATGACGAAAAATGGAAGCAACTTCGCATCCACGAAGTCATCAAACTCTCAAACATTACCCTAGGGTATGATTTTCCTATTGTAATAACACTAATTTGCTGCTGAAATACCTGTTATAATGCTTTAGTCCTCCCTAAGAGGTTCTTAAGAATCACTTTAGAGGACATAGTGGCCCTAACAGGTATTTTACTTGGGGAAGAAGAATTGTCCCTTGATTCTTTCGTTTCT